>JARQOD010000002.1:273595382-273718644 GCA_033576555.1 Oophaga sylvatica | reverse complement strand
GACAGTGGAATAGTCAGAGAGTCGGGTCAAATACAGAGGCTAATGCAGTACAAAGAGTCAGAAGAGAGCAAAAGGTCAGTACCGGTCCTTAGCAAAGATAACTGAAGGGAGAGACAGAAACAGGTCAGGGACAAGCAAGAGTCAAATACCTGGAAATCCAAAAACACAGGGCAATAAGGAGCAAGGAAAGGTAGGAAGGAGGTCAACAGACATGGGTAAGGTCAGACGAATGCAGCAGGACAGATCAGGGCCTCACCAGAGCCAGATAACTCACCAAAGATAAGCAATATAACTGGCACTGTACACAGGTTGCAGCACAAAGATATAGCAGACTGGACCCGGGAATGAGGCAGGGAAAGTTAACCCTTGATATGACCAGTCCGAGAAAGGAGAGGCAAGACAAAACCCGTCCTGGATCATGACAATATGCATGTTTTTCTCAATATCTGACATGAAATCAGAATTAACCTTTCCTGTTTTAGATAAATTAGGATTACCATAATTATTAATATTTGCCAATGCCAGAATAATGAGAGAGAGAATGTTTGAATGTTTTAAGGCATTTTTTATTTCTTACTGCAAAATCAAAAGTTTAAATACATTTCATTAGTATTTGGTACCATTGCCCTTAAACTGAATGACTTGGGTCAAATGTTTGGGATATCCTTCCACAAACTTCTCACAATAGTTGGTCGGAATTTGAGTCCATTCCTCCTGACAAAACTGATGTAACTCATCTACGTTTGTAGGTTGCCTTGCTCGCACCTGCCTTTTCAGCTTTGCCATCTATTTTGTGAAGTGCACTAATCTCTCCTGCAGCAAAACAACCCCACAATATGATGTTGCCACACCTGTGTTTCACAGTTGGGACGGTGTTCTTAGGCTTCGAAGTGTCTCCCTTTTCCTCCAAACGTAACAATGGTCATTATGCCCCAAAATATCAATTTTAGCTTCATCAGACCAAACATTATTCTGGCTTTTTTATGTTTCTTTTGGAGTTATAGCTTCTTCCTGGCAAAGTTGCTTTTGCATAGAGATGAGCAAATTTTATCTAGTCCCTACTCATTCGGCAAGCTATAGCTCTTACTGAATAAGCTGCAGAGGGAACCCGGATACATGGAGCGCTCCAGCTTATCAGCTGTTTGCCTCCACAGCTGCATGTGTCGTGCCTGTGTCACAGTCACAACAAATGTATGAAGAGCTCAACACACAGGTTCTCCATGCATGTGTTGTGACTGTAACACAGCTGTGACACATGCTGCTGTGGCGCCAGACAGATGATCAGCAGGAGCGGTCCAGGTATCCGGGTTCCCTGTGCAGCTTATTCGGTAAGCACTATAGCTTGCTGAATAAGCTGGGACTAGATCAAATTCGCTCATCTCTACTTTTCAGCCCATGTTGATACAGTACTCATTTCACTGTGGATATTGACACAATCTTACCAACTTCTGACATCATCTTCACAAGGACTTTTGCTTTTGTCCTTGGGTTCATATGCACATGTGGGACCAAAGCACGTTAATCTTTGAGACACAGAACTCGTCTCCTTCCTGAGCAGTATGTTGGCTGGACATTCTCATTTTGTTTGTACTTGCGTATAATTGTTTGTACAGATGAGCAAGTCATCTTCAGGTATCTTGAAATTGTACCCAAGGATGGGCCAGACTTGCGCAAGTCCACACTTCTCTTCCTGATATCTTGACTGATTTCTTTAGACTTTCCCATGATGCTACACAAAGAAACAGTTTGTCCAGGACCCATTGAAGCACAGAAGAGCGAAACGCCAGTAGTCAGCACTCAGCACATTACTCATCAAAACTCATCAAGAGAATGCCAAGAGTGTGCAAAGCAGTAATCAAAGCAAAAGGTGGCTACTTTGAAGAACCTAGAATGTAAGACATATTTTCAGTTGTTTCACATTTTTTTGTTAAGAATATAATTCCACATGTGTTAATTCATAGTTTTGATGCCTTCAGTGTGAATGTGCAATTTTCATAGTCATGAAAATACAGAAAAATCTTTGAATGAGGTGTGTCCAAACTTTTGGTCTGTACTGTATATATATATATATATATATAATATATATATATATATATAGATAGATATATTGATAGATATACAGTATGTATATCTATCTATATATCTATATATGTATGCATACTGTATATATACACACACGTGGTCAAAAATGTTGATACCCCTTGTATAATGACAGAAAAACCCACAATGGTGACAGAAATAGCTTGAATCGGAAATAATAATAAATAAAAAATCTCTGAAAATGAACAAATGAATGTCAGACATTGCTTTTCAACCATGCTTCCACGGAATTTTTTTAAAAAAACAAAACTCATGAAATAGACCTGGACAGAAATAATGGTACCCTTAACTTAATATTTTTTGCACAACCTTTTGAGGCAATCACTGCAATCAAACGATTCCTGTAACTGTCAATGAGACTTCTGCACCTCTCGACAGGTATTTTGGCCCACTCCTCAAGAGCAAACTGCTCCAATTGTCTTGTGTTTTAAAGTTGCCTTTTCCAGATGGCACGTTTCAGCTCTTTCCAAAGATGCTCAATAGGATTTAGGTCAGGGCTCATAGAAGGCCACTTCAGAATAGGCCAATGTTTTCCTCTTAGCCTATGTTAGGTGTTTTAGCTGTGTGTTTTAGGTCATTATTCTGTTGCAAGTCCCATGACCTGTGACTGAGACCAAGTTTTCTGACACTGGGCAGCACATTTTTCTCTAGAATGCATCTGTGATCATAGAGCTGATGTGCCTTTCCAATAAGTTCAATTTTTATCTCATCTGTCTGATGGACATTCTCCCAGAAGCTTTGTGGCTTGATAACATGTAGTTTGGCAAATTCGAGTCTGGCTTTTTTATGATTTTTTTTCAACAATGGTGTCCTCCTTGTTCGTCTCCCATGAAGTCCATTTTGGCTCATACAACGATGAATGGTGCAATCTGACACTGATGTTCCTTGAGCTTGAAGTTCATCTTTAATCTGTTTAGAAGTTTTTCAGGGCTCTTTTGTAACCATTCATACTATCCATCTCTTTGATTTATCATCAATTATTCTCCTGCAGCCACATCCAGGGAGGTTGGCTACAGTCCCATGGAGCTTACATTTCTGAATAATATGTGCAACTGGAGTCACGGGAACATCAAGCTGCTTGGAGATGGTCTTATAACTTTTACCTTTAACATGTTTGTCTATAATTATCTTTCCAATCTCCTGAGATAACTCTTTCCTTCGCCTCCTCTGGTCCATGTTGAGTGTGATACACACTATGTCACCAAACAGGACAGTGAGTATCTGTAGCCCTCTCACTGATTCCAAGATTGTAGACACCTGTGATGCTAATTAGTGGAAACACCTTAATTTAACATGTCCATTTTGTCACATTATTGTCAGTGGTACCATCATTTCTGTCCAGGCCTATTTCATCAGTTTTATTTTTTTTACATTCTGTGGAAGCATAGTTGAAAAGCAATGTCTAACATTCATTTGTTCATTTTCACAGATTTTTGATTTATTATTAATTTTGTCAGATTCAAGTTATTTCTTTCACTATTGTGGGTTTTTCTGTCATTAAATGAGGGGTATCAGCAATTTTGACCACGTGTGTGTATATATATATATATAATTATATATATATATAGACAAGCATAGACAAGTGCCTTCAGATACGAGATATGCAGCATCTGAATCAATGGATACTGCAAGCCTGTGCTAGCATTTCATCTGCGGTGTTGCTATCAGTGTGTCAAGAGTGGGAGAAGAGGGCTGCATTGACAATCCAACACAATGGGCAGCACTTTGAACACAGTGGTCATAAACTTGTAAATAACTAATGAAAAAATAAAGTTACGTTAAATTCAAGCACACCATTGTTTTTCTTGTTAAATTCTCAATAAGTTTGATGTGTCACATGACTCTCCATTGGAAAAAATAAAGTTGGATCCAAAATGGCCAACTTCAAAATGGCCGCCATGGTCACCACCCATCTTGAAAAGTTTTCCCCCTCCCATATACTAATGTGCCACAAACAGGAAGTTGATATCACCAACCGTTCCTATTTTATTTAGGTCTATCCATATAAATGGCCCACCCTGTAGATCTAGCAGAGCTGTATATAACCCTACCCATACCACTGAATGGTAGCTTTCTGTGTATAATGTATAGTGACAGAAAGCTGCTAATCAGTGATAGAATCAGGGTATCTGTCCCTACATAGTGCTGCTCAAATTACATAGCAAAAATCTGCTGACAGATTCCCTTTAGCAAAGAAAAAGTGCGAAAGCTACGAAAAGCAGCAAAACCTTTAATGTCAACAAAAGGTTTAAATATAGTTTTAACACCTATAACAGGTCATATATGGATATTAGATACATCTTAACCAGGCATATATTGATCATTCAGAGTTATTCTTTATCATCATGGGACATTACAGATAAATCAAATATCATATTTAGATGGAAAAGAATTGGAAAAATCATCTAGCACCTAGTCATATTACATCACTCAGTAGTAAATGGGTTCTAATCCAATAAGTTTATTTTTTTTTTCATTTCTAAAAGGCTCTTTTAGATGTGGAACCTACAAATGTATGTTATAACCCAAAACCGTTTAGTGATTAATCAGGTTTTAAATTGTATTCCTTCATTTGTTGCATAACTTTTACGCTGGAAGGATTAACAAAATTTTTAATATCAAAAAGATCTTAGTCTTTGTTTTACCATATTAGAACAAATCCCTTCAAATGCTGTGAATCAATTCCAGAGACCGATTAATTTAATTTTTTCTGGATTTTAAAACTTTATACTCTGGTCCCAGAATGTTTAACTGAAACCATGAAAAATGCTCATTATTCAATGTAATGTGTGTGTGCGACTTTACTTTTTATATACATATTTGTAATATAATGCTATTTGTAAAACATGGGAAAATTTGTAACATGACATATTATTTAAATTAATGGTTTATTTAGTTATTTTTACAAGTAAGTATGCTATTAAGTAGTTGATCGTGTGAGATCATTATTTCATTGTTACCTCTGTATATAAGATCAATGGTCATTTCCCGCTACCCTGTACCTGATGAAAGCGATAGATCAACTCTGAAATGTGTCATTCAATAAAGTTTTAATTCCTCCTATCCACAGATTATGGTTTTCAGGACTGATGTAGCGTCCATGAAAACTGCAGGTGCTTCATTATGATCTATACGATCCTAGTATAGGCAATTTTGCCTCTGCAGCATGGGAGAAGCATCGGGCACTGAGGAAGGTCGAATCCAGTTATTGGCCAGTTTCAGAGCGGTGTGAGCAACCTTTAAAGCATAGAGCCTGTTAAAAGCTTGTACTCATTTAAGAAACTGACCTCTCGGAGACCATAGAGTGGTCAGTAACATGCGTAATAACTATTGTTGAGCGATACTGCTCGATATCTAAAAATATCGGATCGGAATGATATCGCCGATATCACTAAATATCGCCGATATCCGATTCCGATACCGGAAGTCCCATGTAAGTCTATGGGAACAAAATATCGCAACTAAAAAAAAGCCTTTATTTCCTTGTAAACACTAAATATACACACATAGAATACATATATATATATATACATGTCATTGTGACATATATATATACATATATGTATAGTTTATACACTTCTACATAGTAAAATATCATCTGATTCAATTGCCAGGTAAAGCCGGCATTTGTGAAAAGACAGAAGCACCCGACATGAAATGACACTTGGTGTACATAGGGTTAACCATGTCTTTTCATGTCCTTTGCTATCTGATTTGCACAAACAATTACATCAGTCTATGTGTGCAAAATTTCACACCTGTAGGGTTAATTAAAGGTGTAAATTCGTTGTAAAAAAAGCGGACTTTTTTGCTACGAATTTACACCTTTAATTAACCCCTACAGGTGTGAAATTTTGCACACATAGACTGATGTAATTGTTTGTGCAAATCAGATAGCAAAGGACATGAAAAGACATGGTTAACCCTATGTACACCAAGTGTCATTTCATGTCGGGTTCTGCATTTTCACAAAAGCCTGCAATTGAATTAGCGGCTATTATACTATGTAGAAGTGTATGAACTATAAATATAAATATATATATATGTGTCACAAATTCAATGACATGTATATATATATATATATGAGGTGTAAAATTGTTTAAAAAAAATGCGTGGGCTCCCGCCCTATTTTCGCAACCAGACAGACAAAGCCAGCGAATGGGGGCAGATAATAATAGCCCAGAGAGGGACCATTATTTCCCCCCCCCCTGGCTACTAACATCTGCCCCCAGACACCCCAGAAAAGACAAATCTATAATTAGATTCGCCCTTTCTGGCACTTTGCCCGTCTATTCCCATTGCCCTGTAGCGGTGGCGAATGGGTTAATATGGGGTTAAAGCCACATTGCAATTGAAAGGTGACCTTAAGCCAGGTTAATAATTGAGAGCTGTCAATTAGACAACTATCAATTATTAATCCTATTGCATGAAATAAAAATAAAACACATACACTTTAATTAAAAATCATTTTAATGAAATAAAGACACATGTTTTTGACCATCTTTTATTTGACTGCAAAAACCATTTCCTGTAATAAAAATAAAATAAAAAAGCAAAATTATTCTTACCTATCCCATGCACAGTCAGGTCCCACGGTGTAATCCTTCAGAAAGGGTTAATGTTTACTGCAGGGACCGCAGCTAATGCTGCAGCCTCACAGTAAACCCCCAAATGAATAAGTTCCTCTCCTGGCTGACAGGAGAGGAAGTGGAAAGCTTAATTGATTGCTTTCCACTTTCACTTCAGGTCAGCCAGGGACACAATCAGTGACGTCAGAGGAACTGATTAACAAAAATAGGGGTTCCCTTCGAATAAAAAATGGCATGGGGTCCCCCCGATTTTTGTTAACCAGCCAGATGAAGCAGACCGCTGAGGCCTGGATTTTCAGGCTGTTAAGGAGCCAAGATCCATGGACCTTGCCAGCCTGATAATACCAGGCCACAGCAGTCTGCATATCTTGGCTGATTAACAAAAATAGGGATCCCCTCGAAAAAAATTGGCGTGGGGTCCCCCCTATTTTTGTTAACCAGCCAGATGAAGCAGACCGCTGAGGCCTGGTTTTTCAGGCTGGTAAGGATCCAATATCCATGGACCTTGCAAGCCTGATAATACCAGGCCACAGCAGTCTGCTTAGCTTGGCTGGTTAACAAAAATAGGGGATCCCCTCGAAAAAAAAACGGCGTAGGGGTCCCCCTATTTTTGTTAACCAGCCAAGTAAAATGCAGACTGCTGCAGCCTGGTATTAAAAGACTGTCAAGGCCCATGGATTTTGGCCCTCAACAGCCTGATAATACCAGGCTACAGCAGCCCCACATTTGGCGCATCAAAAGATGTGCCAATTGTGGCACTTTACCCGGCTCTTCCCACTTGCCCTGTAGTGGTTGCAAGCGGGGTAATAAGGGGTTAATGTCACCGTTGATTGCACGGTGACAATAAGCCCGGTTAATAATGGAGAGGCGTCAATAAGACACCGATCCATTATTAATCCCAAAGTTATTAAATGCATAAAAAAAAGACAAAGCAAGAAAAAAGTATTTTAATGAAATAAAAGAGACAACACAGTTTTCATTTCTTTTATTGTACTCTCATTCCTGCGACGCCATCGATCTCCTGTAAAAAAAGAAAAAAAAAAAACCAACAGTATACCACCTGTCCGACGCAGTCCATAGTAACGACTGTCCCACGGCGATCCAGCTCTGCTACATCGCAATGACAGGCAGAGCCTGTCATCGCGACGCAGCACAGCTGATTACCTGCTTCCCCGGCGGTGACGTCATCGGACTGACTGCTTTACGGCCGGGATTACCCAGCAGTCACTGCAGTTATCGCGAGAAACTGCATGTGACCGCCGGGGAAAGATGATGGCGGCCATGAAGCAGTCCAGGCCGTGACCGCCGGAGATCTTCTGCCAGCTAAGTGCCGCTGACTCCTGACAGACCCGACCGACGGACACTGACAGTGACAGACCCGACCGACGGACACAGACAGTGACAGTGACAATCCCGATTCCGGTATCCGATATGACGAAAATATCGGTATTCGGAATCGAAAGCCGGATACAGCTAATATCGGCCGATACCCGATATTTGCAGTATCGTATCGCTCAACACTAGTAATAACCTGAATGCAATAGAGTTCAAAATTCCTCCATTCTTGAGAACAAAGACGGTTTTTAAAAAGTGGTAAATTGTTCTAAAGTTGTTTATCATTTACATTTACATGAACAATTGAATATATTATGGCCATTATACTGTGGTCTGTTGTATCATTTATACACCGCATTGCTTTTTTTTGTTTGATTTTTTTTAAGATTGAGACGTTGTATAATTGAGCCAATTTCTGAAGCACTCTTTTAGCTATTTTAGCCCTATTATTCTCACCAGTAGCATGATTTTGCTAAACTGAACTTGTTTTGTTTCCTTTAAAGAAAGGTAATTGTCACGCCACATAATGTTTTTTCACATAACCTCAACAGTTACTTAAATCAACTTGGCCTATGTTTAACTCAGACCATTATAAGATCTGCATTTTACATTTCTAGACAGAAATCCTTAACTAGCCATGTATAAACATATAAGAAATTATTTTTCTCCAAACACTGTTATTACATTGATAATACCTAATTATAAGACATATTTTTTTGCCCATGGCCTTAAAACAGTATAATATATTCCATTGGTATAGAAAATCACATGCTTGGTGTGTAAAACAGTAATTAATTATACTTACTACAGTACCATGCAGAGTAAATGAAAGAGGTATACAGTTGTATAACAAACGTTTTTATTTTGCCAAGTAGATTAGTGGGTAGAATATAATATAAATAGAAATGTATTTTTAAAAGTTTGAATACAATGTATATGTAAAGGCAGTGGACACCTTTGACATGGAAAAAATACTTTTACGTGTTCACAGTTACCTATTTGTCATTAAATTAAGTTTTAGTCTACAATCTTCATTCCTTCATTTATTTTCAAGCCAGCTGACCAAACTGACCACCTGCTAAACTGGATAGATTCCTCCTGAACTACAGTTCACCACCATGTGCCATCACTAACTCTCCCACCCCATTTAATTTTGTTACAGACTTTTTCCTGGACTCTGCTGTGGTGCACATGAGGCACTGCTGTCAAGTTTGGTATTGGATATTGGCCAGAATCAGAATATTGCTTGTTGGTAGAGCTAAAGCTGCCTCTCTCTGTTCTTACTTGAATGATAGCCCCTAAACCCCATCTTTTGTCCATGCAGTTTGAGCAGAGGGATTCACCATCCATGGTCCATACAGTCTTACAACCAGCTGGGCTGACCACTGCATGCAGACCGTAACGCAGTTAACTGTGGGATATAGAGCTGTCAACTCTAGAAGGAGAAAGAGACAAAATGAGACAGATTTCTCAGGATTCTGAATGTGCATGCCCACTGCAACACCAATCCACAGACTGAATCCATATGCTGACTCTCTGCCTGATGACTGATCTAAGAGTATGTGTACAAGACTTTTACACCTGAAATCTGCCTTAAAAAAAAACGCTTAAAATGCAAAAAAAAATTAACATTTGCATTACAACATCAAAATGATTTGCTGTGTATATGTTCCAATTTTTGGAGCTTCTGCTAACAGATTCAAGCTGTCAAGAAGTGATCTGAGCAATATTCAGGTGGCTTCTGCTTCAAGCTGGTCAGTAGTTTATGTAAGAAAAACATAAATAAAAGCAGCAAAAAAAGCAATCAAAAAGTTGCCATTCAAAGACACGTCAGGACAAAAGATGCGTGGGTCTTGAAGTGTCATCGTTTGGAAAAACTCAGCAGGTACTTACCTCACAGCTCACCTCTACAGCTCCTTCACTCCTCAGTCACCCATCTTGTCCTCGCCTCATCTCCTTACCCAATCAATTTCTTAGAAATCCCTGGGCCTCTCACACTAGGCCAAGATTTCCAGAAGTGTTCTCTGCAAGTGCTCTTAATGTCATGATGTTATAACGTCGTGACGGTGCCATGACCTTACGTGCGAATGATGGTGATAAAAAGATGTGGCAAGAATTGAATGAGTGGAGTTGAGGAGTGGAGGGGCGAGAGAGGTGAACATTGAGGTGAGTAAATTTATTTTTTTTACATTTTTTTTAACCTTTTGAGGGCCCTTTGTGACCAGCAGTTACCATTTTGCTTTATCTGGTCGGAATTGAAACACAAAAAAAATCTGCATTTTGGCGAATTCAGATTTGATTAAATTCAAGCACATTTCATTTGCACTTAAATATATTCGCTCAACTCTAATTGAATTTATTAACCTAGGAAACTGCATTTCATCACATACATTTTAAAATATTGATATTTAAAAAGGGATGCCAAACGGATCACAATACTGATTAATATCAAACGAATTTTAATACTCTCATCTAAATCTGCCCTTTGACTTTCCCTATTTTGAAGTCTATTGGTTCCAATGGAGTGTCCAATATTTTGTATATTTACAGGAGGATTAATAGATGGCTCAACGCCATTTTGAGAAAATATTCTTAACGTATTTAAAGTAGCAAATGAACTAGGTTTAAAATTGATTATACTACTTATTCTGTACTTGAATTGTCCAGCGCTATAGTTCTATGGTCATGAATATATTGCATATTTAACAATATGGTTTGCATAGATCTTGCCATTCTGTTTCAGGGAGAAACAAATGTAATAAAGAAAGAGTACTTGATGTTACTCATGTAAATAAGATCATCTGTGCTTGAACAAATTATATTGCTTTTATTATTACAGTTTAGTGTGTTATTTGTCCTCATAATTTCCACTTCAGTTATTTTAATCATTATAGTACCTTTTCTACCGATGTAACAATAGCAAGAAAAAGCTTTCTGTATTACGATTGTCTTCATAGCATCTCTGATGTAAAACCACTTTTAGCTGTTTTTTTTTAAAATACATTTTATAAGCAATGCTAAATGCGCTTGCTTTTGTCTGCGAAATACTCAGTATTTAACAAAAAAATAGGAAACAAGCAATTAACAAATGAAACATCTGCTCTGCAAAATTTATCTTACATTTCAACATTAATAAGCAGATGTCTTTAGAAACCAGTACATTACGAATTTAGAATCTTTCATTGTCCGTGAAGGTGTGGTATCAGAAGACCACTTACATTTGAATGTCCCGATTCAGACCTTCATGTCATGGATATTGATTATTGTTAAATTTCAAAGCCAATGAATTGAACTCTGATGTCAGATTCAAGCAAAGTAGAGACCCCCATACATATTAAATTAAAGTTGGCCAAATTGACCGACATCTTCAGGATCAGCTAAAAGCCTAATGTGTTGCGGACTCTCCCCAGACAGATGATGTCAAGGAAAAGAATGATTCGGTGTGTTGGATTTCTGAAGAACGATCCTTTTGTTTTTCAGGATATTAGCTGCTGTCAAAGGAGTCTCCCACAGCCATTCAGCCAACAGCTTTCTTATGTGTATATGGAATATTGATTCTTCATGTCATTGATAAGCTTGAATATCCACAGTTGCTAACACCCAGTGAGCCAGTAAGGTTGAAGGACTTAAAAAAGAGGAGCATGCAAATTTTATATTGATTAGGCTCTGTTCACTTTTGAGTTCCATTTTATCTGCATTTCCTGTAGTTTACTGGACATCCAGGATCCGTGCAATTGCATATGAAAGCTTAAAGGGAATCTGTCAGAAGGTTTTTGCTATTTAACCTGAGGACAGCATGACGTTTGGCCTGAGAATACCTCTCTAAGACTATTAGCTGGAGCACTCCGCCCTTCTTCATGTGGTGGATTTTAATTGCAACAGGGTCCTACCTACCTATAAAATCAGACTTGGAAGATAGGTATTCACATCTACCCAGGAATTCAGACTTCAGTCTTAAAGAGGTATTCACACTAGATACGTTAGGACACAGAAGTTTTGAGGCCACCTTGAAGTTGGTTGATGGGCTTGCATGAATTGACAAATTATGTGCTAAGCGTCTCATTTTTTCCTAGTATCCAGAAGCACTATTGCTATATATAGTTAATTTATTTCACACTGACACACTTTAACACTACAGAGTGCAACTTTTTTTGTTTATTGTATATGGAGGTTGCTGCTCCTAGTTTGCATCTGTTCACATTAGCTTGGAAGTACTAGTCAGTCTTTTTGTCATTGTATATTAGCTCTCTGACTGAGCACTCCGCCCTTCTTAATGTGGTGGAATTTAATTGCAAAAGGGTCCTACCTACCCATAAAATCAGACTTGGCAGAGAGGTATTCACATCTATCCAGGAATTCAGACTTCAGTCTAAGAGGTATTCAAACTAGACACGTTAGGACTCAGCCGTTTTGAGACCACCTTGTCATTGGTTGTTGGGCATATATGAAATGGCCAAATTATGTGCTAAGCGTATCATTTTTTCCTAGTATCCAGAAGCAGTATTGTTATTCATATTTCATATATTTCACATAGAGATTCCCATTAAGGTCAAGACAATGAGCAGTTTCATCTGTGGTTACTCTAGACTAGAGCATGCGGGAAATTAGAGCATGTGCAGTGTTTCTATTTTATATTCATACTAGCTGAAGAGCCCAGTGTTGCCCGGGCATAGTAACTAACCGTGGTTAGTTAGAACAAATTATAATGATTATTTTGAATATGAAAACACTTCACATCATATATTCAACTCTACAGATTTGCAACAGAAACTAACTAAATGATTACCCAAGTACCGATAGTATTTTATTTTCAACTCATTCAAGAGCCTTTTGATAAACAACATTTTTGGTTTTTCCTTTCGGTGCAAAGATGAACAGATTTTTGGAAGATTCTTAAACAGGCCACGTAAAGTTCACCATGAGAAAAGCATGGAGATTGCAAATCGATCCCTATTATTTTCAAGGACTGTCCCTGAGTCTTGTTAATGGACATTGGAAATGCCTGTCGAAGTGGAAACTGGAGGCGTTTAAAATCAAAAGGCAAATCAGATGGAATGAGTGGAATTTTTGGAATGAAAATGTCTTCTCATTTGGCATTTCCTGTTGCTGAGCCGTGTATCTAATCCTATCCTGTGTGATAACATCTGCTGAGCTGTGTATCTAATCCTGTCCTGTGTGATACTGTTTGCTGAGCTCTGTATCTAATCCTATCCTGTGTGATACTGTCTGCTGAGCTGTGTATCTAATCCTATCCTGTGTGATACAGTCTGCTGAGCCATGTATCTAATCCTATCCTGTGTGTTACTGTCTGCTGAGCTGTGTATCTAATCCTATCCTGTGTGATACAGTCTGCTGACCTGTGTACCTAATCCTATCCTGTGTGATACTGTCTGCTGACCTGTGTACCTAATCCTATCCTGTGTGATACTGGGCTCCCCCTGCAGTCTGTGTCAGAGGGTGGTCTGTGTCGGCACGGTAATAAATTGTGTTATTTCCAGCTTTACAGAAGGACGATATCACCATAGAAATGATAAGAATAATAGGCCTCAGTTACCACAACTGTCTACAAGGAAAACTGTTGCTCATAGCAACCAATCACAGCTCAGCTTCTTTTAAACAGCTCTGGTGAAATGAAAGATGCTTAGTGATTGGGTGGGATTATATGAAGTTGTCATGGCTGATACACACATACATACACTCATTTATATATATATATATACGTATATATAGATTTCCTATTCATTTTGCTGCTTTTTGTATATATTTTACACTTTAAACCAGTATCTAAAATTGGACTTGCATGTTCCAGATGTCTCTATCCAGTGAGCGTATGCCTTTTAACCCCCCCTAAATCTGCCTTATGTTCACAGTCCCATCCTCGTACACATTCTCCATGCACCTAATAGCTCTTGGTTACTGCACTTGTACACATACTAGCTGATGAGTTGTTCATGCAGCTTTATTTGCAATCCCCTAGTTATTCACTAAGACCATACATGACAAGTACTTTCTACCCATTGTGTTCCCACTATTCCTTATAGATTGTAAGCTTGCGAGTAGCGCCCTCACTCCTCGTGTAATTGTTGAATTATGTGTTTTTTTGTGATGTCTATATAATAATAATAATAATAATCTTTATTTATATAGCGCCAACATATTCCGCAGCGCTTTACAGTTTAACAGTTTCAAAACACAAATCATAGGTAACAACGTTAACAATACAATAATTAAAGCAAAATAAGCCGACCCTGCTCGTGAGAGCTTACAATCTACAATGAGGTGGGGGAGATACAAAGTACAGGTGTGTATATACAATGGTGCATTTACAATGATGGTCCAGCCATCTTGAGGGAGTGAGGGATGGATGGAGATAGTGAATGGGCTACACATAGACTGTACCGCATCTTTATGGAACTAAAACCACTTCTGAAGAAACGCGCACAAATGGACAGCGATATTTTTTTCTTATCTAAATGCAAAAAGGAGAATTTAATTCTGTGCTGCTTTGTGTATAAATATGTGATTCTTCAGATTTTGTATTAGTCTACGCCTGATGAAGAGACCTGAGTAGTCTCGAAAGCTTGCAATTTGTTACCATCTTTTCAGTTAGCCATTAAAAGGTATCAACCACTGAGGACTCTCAACTCTAAATATTTTTCTGGGCTACACATACACACTTAAACATAGAACGACTTTGGTTAGTGAATGTGATAGGCCACTCTGAACAAATGTGTTTTGAGGGAGCGCCTGAAACCATGCAAATTGTGGATAGTCCTAATTTCTTGGGTAGAGCATTCCAGAGGATTGGCGCAGCGCGAGAGAAGTCTTGGAGTCGGGAGTAGGAGGTACGGATTAGTGCAGAGGTTAGTCGAAAGTCGTTTGCAGAGCGCAGCAGTCGGTTAGGCCGATAGATAGAAATGAGGGAGGAGATGTAGGGGGTGCTGCACTGTGGAGAGCTTTGTGGGTGAGAACCAGTACTTTGAATTGGATCCTATAATGAATGGGCAGCCAGTGTAAGGACTGGCGAAGAGCGGACGCGTACGAGTACCGATTAGCCAGATGGATGACCCTGGCTGCTGCATTAAGGATGGACTGGAGAGGGGATAGTCGAGTAATGGGGAGGCCAAGTAATAGAGCGTTGCAGTAGTCCAGGCGGGAGTGGATCAATGCTACAGTGAGGGTTTTTGTTGTTTCCATGGTGAGAAAAGGGCGGATTCTAGAGATGTTCTTTAGGTGTAGACGGCAAGAGCGGGCAAGAGATTGTAAATGGGAGGTGAAGGAGAGATTGGTGTCAAACATAACACCCAGACAGCGAGCCTGCTGCCGGGGTGTTATTATGGTGCCGCCCACAGAGAGGGAAATGTCAGATTTAGGGAGGTTAGTAGACGGCGGGAGCAGAAGGAGTTCAGTCTTGGAGAGGTTAAGTTTCAGATAGAGAGCGGACATGATGTTGGAGACTGCGGACAGACAGTCGGTGGTGTTCTGTAGAACAGCGGGGGTAAGGTCGGGGGATGACGTGTATAGTTGTGTGTCATCGGCATAAAGATGGTACTGAAAGCCAAATCTGCTGATGGTCTGTCCAATTGGGGCCGTGTAGAGAGAGAAGAGAAGGGGGCCAAGGACTGAGCCCTGGGTACACCGACAGTGAGAGGAAGAGGAGATGACGTGGAGCCAGAGAACGAAACACTGAAGGAGCGGTCAGAAAGATAGGAGGAGATCCAGGAGAGAACAGTGTCCTTAATACCTAGTGACTGGAGCCTAGACAGTAGGAGACATGCAACAGTGTCGACAGCTGCAGAGGGTCAGTAGAATGAGCAGTAGATGGTCGCCGTATACGTTTTGCTGTAAGAAGGTCATTGGTCACTTGTAGTGCAGTTTCAGTCGATGTAGGGGGCGGAAGCAGACTGTGAAGGAGTCTGGATGGAGTAAGTGGAAGGAACGGTCGAGCGGGTGAGACATAGGCGCTCCAAAAGTTTAAGATGAAGGGAATTGAGACGGTCTGTAGGTTGTGCAGGAAGGGCAAAGGTTTCTTAGTATGAGTATGATGGAGTGTTTGAAGGAGTGGGAAATGCCAGAGGGATGTGAAGATTAAAGATTGTAAGTTATGTAGTTGGACAACTGGGAGAGATGATGGATGAGATGTGAGGGGATGGGTCGGAATGGCTTGTATATAGTTGATATATATATTGTCTATAAGTTGTTCATGTTCACCAATTGTAAGGGTTGCGAATTGTGGAGCTACATAAATAAATATTAATATATATTACCCCAAAAGGTTAAGAATTTGTATGGACAGGCTTATGAGCTAAGGTATTATCTGATTGTGATGTTTAGCCCCATTGTCTTAGCATTGTAAATAAAAAGGGACTTTACTTAATAGGATAAACTATATACAGCTTAAACATATAGATAGAATAGCTCCATTGGTATTCTTCGTAGCTTAATTTACATTGCATGAATTCCTATTATTAAACTTGGCACTCAATTTATATGTTTAACTAAGGCCTAACACTTGGATGGCTGTCGGATAACAAGGTCAGCTGATCGTCAGCTAAGCTATTTCTGATACCAGGAGCATTGAGAAGGGTGCTTCATTGCACATTTTCTGAGGTTGTGGGTCGTCAGGGCTTGCTCTGATGTCTGCTCAGTAGGCGAATACTCTAGAAAATGATTGATTGCACGCCACAGTGCACTATAGCTGTGCCTCTCGGCAACATCTGTACCCGGCTCCACAACATTGACCCAATGGGCAGTGAGGGAAAGGTATCGTCCCTGGCCATGGGTACTGGTCCACGCATCGGTGGTCAGGTGGACCCTGCTACTGACGGCGTTTAGTAGCGCATGTTTAATGTTTCCCTCGACATGTTTTTGCAGAGCAGGGACGGCTTGCCTGCTGAAATAAAATCGGCTTGGCACATTATATTGTGGACTGCCAATGCCATAAAGTTCCTGAAACTGTCAGTCTCCACCAGCCTGAATGACAGCATTTCAAGGGACAGGATTTCAGAGCTCGTGTGCTCGTGGATGGTTTGCCGAGTATGGCCGTCTTTTATCCCATGCCTGTGCTACCGATGGCTGTTTTGTGGCCTGGGAGTGTGAGGATGACAGGGAACTTGCAGCTGTGGGTGCAATAACACTGGGTCTCTGGACAACAGTGAAAGAGGTTCTTCCATGCCGATCCTGTGAGGAAGCCGAACCAGCTGTGTGTGAGCTGGAGTAAGAGGCTCCAACACGACCTGAAGATGTAGGTGCTGCTGAAGGTTGGCCTACATCTCCAGTTAGTCTTTGTAACTCAGCTACGTGCTTTGTCCGTACATGTTTCCACATATTTGTGGTATTCAGGTTACTGATATTTTTACCTCTTTTAACTTTTTGCTTACACAGCTTGCATTGAACATAGCAAATATCATCTACAACTCTGTCAAAAAAGGACCACGCAGTGCAAGTCATGGGAGCGCCAATTTTGACATTTCTAACACAACTGCTCCCAACAGGTGCCAAACTGGAGGCTACAGGCAAGCGAGTCTGCAGCCTACCTCTCCCTCCTCTTTGTACCGTTGGGCCAATCTCTTCCTCAGAGCTGCTCCACCACCTTCCTGCTGCTCACGCCATGTTGGGTCTCGGACTTCATCATCTCCAGTACCCTCTTCCAACACCTGCTGCTGTTGGGTGGTCTGGCCAGCACCATGCTCAACAGAAAATGGCAACTGAGTCTCATCATCATCAGATGCGTTCTGCGGTGTGCTGACCATCTGCACTGGCTCACCCGCCTCTTCACATTCAGAGAGACACAGCTGTTGCGTATCACTGCATACTGTCTCTTCTTCACATTCCAGAATGCTGCTTGGCTGGGCCCCTGTTTGCAAGTCAACAGATTCTGAGAACAGAAGCAGAGACTCAGCTGGCTCCAGTTCAGAACTCTCTGACTGCCTGGGCAATTTGGCAGGCGGTGAAGAGACAGATGGTTGTTCAACAGTGCTGTGTTCCTGAGAGGAGGTGAAAGGAATTGAAGTCGATGCATTGGCTGCCATCCAACCAACAACGGCTTCAATTTGTTCTTCCCGCAGCAGGGGGGTACGCTGAGCTCCTACCAAAGTGCGCATAAAGGAACGCTGACGGGGAAAACTGGTGGATGCTGTGTCACTGGGTGCGGCAGCAGCCACAGAATCCCCACGTCCTCTCCCTGCTGAAACTCCACGGCCACGACCACGTGCCTTACTCCCTGCCTTCTTCATCTTGGTAGATTGATAAAGAAAGTCAGAAAAGTTATAAGGCCTAAGTGTGGTTATTACGCAGAGACTGAAGTGAACACTGAAACACAACTGTTCACAATCTGTGAAAGGCTACTCCTTTGTCTGCTTCTATAGTGTTTGCAACCAATGTATTGGATACGGATGGAAGCGCGTCACACTAATAGTTAAATTGCATGGAGCAGCAAGAATTACACTGAAGAAAAAAAAAAAAGAGTCTGTGAGTGACACGTGCAGATGCCTACAGACAGCGTTGCATGCAGAGCAAACTGCAGCGTCACCTGCACTCACACACACCTTGCAGAGCTGTTAAAACAACACTGCAGGCAAAAGGAAGCTTTACACAGCGGTTGGTGATAGCCTGCCTACAGCACAGTACAGTAAATCGCAATCTCTAACTGTCCCTCAGAGCCAGCACAGCAGCGTTCTGTCCCTTACTGAATTCACAGCACAGTGACGCTAAAATGGCGGCGGCGCCTTTTATACACTGACTGAAGAAAAAAAAAAAAGAGTCTGTGAGTGACACGTGCAGATGCCTACAGACAGCGTTGCATACAGAGCAAACTGCAGCGTCACCTGCACTCACACACACCTTGCAGAGCTGTTAAAACAACACTGCAGGCAAAAGGAAGCTTTACACAGCGGTTGGTGATAGCCTGCCTACAGCACAGTACACTAAATCGCAATCTCTAACTGTCCCTCAGAGTCAGCACAGTAGCGTTCTGTCCCTTACTGAATTCACAGCACAGTGACGCTAAAATGGCGGCGGCGCCTTTTATAGTGCATTCTGACATCATTTCAGCATCCAATCACAGCCATGCCATTAGTTAACATGACCGCAGCAGTACAGGATGTGCCCACACTTCTTAGGATTCCTCATTGGCTGACTAAAATCACATTGCCTCTCAAAGAATTATGGGAACTTCCGATTCCGGTATACGATATATGGAAAATATCGAAACAAATTATCGAAAGGCCGATAGAGCTAATATCGGCCGATACCCGATACTTGCGGTATCGGAATGCTCAACTCTAATGGTGAGTTATCTTAGTGAGAACAAAAAGATCTGCAGTCGCAAATCAAACATGCCAGATCCTTAACTTCTCCAATAATCATGTGCCCTGGACCTCCACATGCATTAGACTGTTGACTATATGCACCATGGAGAAATATCATTTTTGATCTGAGTCATGGATCATAATGACCCAAACAAGTCTAAGGGTCTGTGAAAAAAAACACAGATAGCACACTGATTGCATTGGTGTGCAATTTGTGTGTTGGTATTGGTGATTAATATTGCAATGGGCATTGCAATTTATGTATTATGTTTTCATACAAGAAAATCATCGATAAACCCTGAAACACTGATGAAAATCAAATAAAAACAGTGATAAAAATTGGATTACTTTTTTTGTACCAAAAATACAATGAGCCTTTGAATGAGGCCTAAGGCTAGGTAAGTACACTCTTTTTTTTGCTCACTATTGGAGGTATGTGACCCACAGTGGCCACAGTCAGGATAGAAATCTTTGAAACATGAAGTTAAAGATGGATTTTTTCTGTCAATGACCTCAACATGTGTTATGTTCTGCTACAAGCACTAAGGAAAGAAAGGGATATCTGTCCCTACAATAGAACTAAGCTTGATCCCTACGATGTAATGGGGAACCTGATCCTGCGATCAGACCCGCTAAAGTCCTCAGCTAGTCTGTACGAAGACCTATAGATGCGAGGGAGGGATCCCTACAAGTACTAGGGACTGGGAGAAAAGATGGACACCTCCTAACAGAAGTTGTAGCAGTAAAAAGAAAAACAAACAACATAGAACATAGAGGTCAAAAGACCAAGCAAAACTGACTGAGTAAGGTAACAAAGCACCCGGCTAGCTTAAGAGTAGAAATTACAATGAAGTCCAGCAAAGCCAGAAGGGCGGAGCAGGATTAAATAGGCAACAAAGGTCATGTGACCAGCAAGATAGAAAAAACCTAACAGGAGAGTTCTAACAACATGAGGAACAAAGAAATCTAGGAGGCGACTTGTAGAGGAATGCAGTTTTCATTGGTCAACCCATTTCGAAGTTCACAGTCATCTTCATCAGGACAAACCACATTGTACTGATGAAGAAGTCTGTGAACTTCGAAATGCCTTAACCAATAAAAACCGCAGTCCTCCTCACGTCACCCCTGGATTTCTTTCTTCCTGGTATTGAGATCATTGGCAGCACAGAAAAAAAGAATCTATCTTCCACTTCGAGATTCCTGAAAAATTATTGGATCTGCAGCAGCCAATTTGATAAGCTTCATATGGTGTTGTGATCCAACAATCCTGCCAGGAGAGCACATTTCCTGTAGATACTGTTTTTTCATCCTCTATCTGGATAAGACCCTGTTTTGCGTTATTGTTTTTCAGTCCTATTGTCATATAATAGATGTCTAGGCATATGTCCACTGTTAGGACCCATTGTAGAAAAAATGTATACCCCATGATATACATTTTGTTTTAGTGTCCCTCTCTATAGGAAAGCATAGTATGCTGCACTTTCCCATACAGTAATCCAAATGGAATGCAGATGCAAACCCTTCAGTTGGAGACTGTAAAAACACACTCTTTGCCTCGGTCAAATGAATGAGAGCCTATGGGTGGTTAAAGTATATGTTGGGAAAAGCTCCTGTGTATTGTAGGCTTACTCTACAGATGTCATGTGTACTCAGCCTTAATTATGCGTTGTACTTTCATTACAATTTCCATGAGTTGCTTCTGTACATAGTCTAGTGCAGAGTTTTTTTTCAACAATGTTGGAGATATTTCATATGTATATTATTTTTATATTTTCACGAGTCACATTGTTTTTCTTTATGACCTGCAGTTTTATAGTTATAGAAAAATATAGTAATAAATAAGCACCTTCTATACCCTAAACTTGCTGTGCTTATTTAATGACTTGAATACATTAGGTTTCAATTGATAGCTATACTACTGTATTAATCAGTTTATAAAATTTGCCTTTCAATAGAATAGTGCATTTATATGTTAATTTCACCATTGTACCATTTTACCTGCAGCTTTTCTAGGAATGTATATCCCACTCTTCCGAAATGTTATCACGTTTAATTGCCTGATCTTATTTGGGTTGCAATCACAGTCATTAATTAGCAAGAAGGTGAGGGACAGCATCATATCTAACTATCTGTTATGGCTGCTTTAATGAGGAAAATACCTGCCATCATTTTAAAGGCATCTTGTATATCTCACAAATACAGCTTGCTGCTGCATTCTCATTTAGACTGTGAACATCAAAAGAAATTGGTGTCAGGTGTGAATGGAAGCTGTTGAATACATTATGCGCTGAAGAAACTGAATATTATGTCTAGATTAGCTGGATGTGGGGCAGATTATAACATTATCAAAACTACAGGTAATTAGCAAAAACTTTAAAGGGGATGTGTGCAAAATTGGCTGTAATTATTTGTGGGATAATACGAAATGAAGTGACTACTATTTGTATTCAGTAGAAGCTTTTATTATAGTAAAGGAGATACTATTTCCGTGAAGTACCATCAGTACAATTTATGATGTAGAGGGTTATTAATTTTACAAGTGAACACAACATGCAGTGTGTTTAAATAAATAATCTCTAGAAAGATGAGACTATTAAGCGATAACAATATTAAAACCTGATACTCTAATGTACCTCCACTGGTAGACACTATTTCGCTTGCAATTCTCATTACACTATGGGGCCAATTCATGAAAGCTTTTACACCACAAAATTAACATAAAAGCTTTGATAAATCGCAATTTTTTTTAAGTAACTCAAAGTTGTGCAAAACTTTGGCGACATTTGGCAGTTTCACCCCACTTCAGCTACACCAAAATAACCTGAGCTCGGAAAAGCCTTAGTAAGGTATAGTGGTTACGTTGTTCACTGTCAAATTCATCAAATGTGTCGGCATTTTCTACACCAGAAATGCTACTGTAGTTCTGATAGGATTTTTCCACTGTAGTTTCTTCACAGCACCATGTACTATATCTAATCTGGCATAGCATGAGCTTTCAGTACATCTGTCTTGATGAATTTTCCCCTATATATATGGATAATTGCCTACAACCCCCATAGTTGAACACCAAGGTACATTATCCTTTCAGTCCTGGTGCTTAAATAGTTAAAATCTATTTTACGTGTTTTAAATGTGTACGTTTACAATAGTATGTTGAAGGATGAGTTTTAAAAATAATATGTTATAAATTGTTTTCAGAGGTAGCTTGTATCTTTCACACATTGATTTGGGCAAAGAAAAAGTAACTTAAGATATTACCGCCTTTTAGGACATTTCTTTTTAATTAAATGTATGTATTTTTGTCTGAAAAGAATTTTGTGCAGTAATATTTCATTAAAGGAAACCTGCCATGTAGCACATACAGTCTGATCTGTCGAAAATATGGAATAGAGAAGGAGAAGCTTAGAAGAATGGTGTATACAAGTGCTTCTCACAAAATTAGAAATTGAAAAAAAAAGTTCATTATCTCAGTAAGTTAAAATAATTAACAAAAAACACCTGCAAAGGCTTCCTAAGCATTTAAAAAGGTCCTGTAGTCTGTTTCAGTATACTCCACAATCATGGGGAAGACTGCTGACTTGACAGATGTCCAGAAGGCAGTCAGTGACACACTCCACAAGGAGGGTAAGCCGCAAAAGGTCATTGCTAAAGAAGCTGGCTATTCACAGAGTGCTGTATCCAAGCATATAAATGGAAAGTTAAGTGGAAGGAAAAAGTGTGGTAGAAAAAGGTACACAAGCAACCGGGATAACCGCAGCCTTGAAAGGATTGTTAAGAAGAGGCCATTCAAAATTGGGGTGAGATTCACAAGAAGCGGACTGCTGCTGGAGTCATTGCTTCAAGAGCCACCACACACAGACGTATCCAGGACATGGGCTACAAGTGTCAAATTCCTTGTGTCAAGCGTTAATAGACAATGCCAGAAACGTCTTACCTGGGCCAAGGAGAAAAAGAAATGGACTGTTGCTCAGTTGTTCAAGGTGTTTTCAGATGAAAGTAAATATTGCATTTAATTTGGAAATCAAGGTCCCAGAGTCTGGAGGACTAGTGGAGAGTAGTGATGAGCTAACGTGCTCGACACTACTCGTTACTCGCCCGAGTATCATGATACTCGGTCTACTCGGCGAGCACCGAGCATCTCCAGGATTACTTGGTGGGATTCGGGTCTCCACCCTGCATTTTTTGCGGACTTTACAGACCCAATCACGATGCAGGGATAGTCTGTCAGGCAATGAAACACCGCAACCATCTTTGTTGTGGTTGTGCAGTGATTGGCTGGCCGCACAGAATCATCAGGGGTATAAGAGACCGGACGCCGCCCTGCTCTACGCATTCAGGTCTGGATTGAGACAGAGTAGGGAGAGCTGCTGCTGAGATAGGGTCAGATTTGGGGATTTCTTAGTCAGTATGGAGTCTACCATCCTAAAGTACTCAAACACAGGTAAACCAACAGTTCTTCTAAGGACTAATTCCGGAGTATAAAGGTTCCAGTGTTAGGTAGGCAGGGAAGTGTACTTCGCTCTATACATATCAGTGCAAGGCCTGCAGGCACTGTATGTGTGTATATAGATCATTGCATACATCTAGAGGGTCCATTTCCTTCCTGTGTTCTGGTGCTGCTGCTGCTACCTGTATGATATATTGGCTGTATATAGCTAGCCCCAGGTGTAATTGGAATACAGGCCATACATTTTACGGTGTAGTATCTCCGGGCATCTCATATCTGTGCGTGTTGAAAGTTTGGCCAGTTTATGCCACTTTTCTTTTTTTGGCCTGGGTGTGACTGTACTTATATACAGCACTGTTGCGAACGTGTTGGAGACGACTTCGGAGCTTAGGTTTCCTCTTTTGTTTGCTGTGGGTATTGAACCTATGTTAAACAGCAAAAATCCTCCACCTGCAACTGATTGGTTATCAGGTGGCACGGACTGGCCTGATATAAGCGAGCTGACCTCCCAGGGTCCTTGCCGGTGATCAATTGTTCTTCCTGGTATAGGTTGGAATTCAACTTGCCTTTCTACTGTCTCCTGCTTGCATTCAGATAAGTCACCTTCAGTATTTTTTACTGTGGTTTGATTTTCCTTGCTTTTTGCTGCATTGTTTTTTGTGTTCGGCCGGGTGTTCTTTGGGGGGCTTGGGCTGGTCTGCGTTCTCTTTTTGTATTTGTTCATTTGCTCAGTTCTTGTGATATTTTACTGCTGGGTAGCTACGTGTCCACACCAGAGATCTGATATAGGTGGTCGAGACCGTGTGGTCTCAGTATTTTTGGATTCAGAAGTGTTGGAGTTTTTCCTAGAGTTTTTCTGGGTTGCAGACAGTATTCTCTCCTGTGCTGTCCTATCTAGACAGTTTTGGGCCCCAGCGTTTGCGCAATCTATTTTCTGTCTGTGTTCGTGTTTTCATCTTGTCTAACTGCCATTATATGCTTGGGGGCTTCCTATTCTTTTGGGGTCCACTCCGGGCAGTTACTGTAGCTTTCCTCTTTCCATCTTCAGGGATAGCTATCTCTCTGGCTATGACGAGGCATCTAGGGCATTGTAGGAACGTCCCACGGCTGCTTCTAGTTGTGCGGTTAGTTTAGGGGTCTGCAACCTATTAGTTTCCAACCTCTCTGGTGTTAGGCTGCCTATGCGGTTTTTTGCTCCTGCCTCCTCAGCTACCAAAACATAACACAGCACTATGTTGCATTGTTTTAAAAAAACAGGCCACATTTTACAGTGGGGTCTATCTGTGACACGCTCATATATCCGTGTGCCAAAAATTGAGGCATTTTAGGCCTAACTTCCCTTTTTTGGGCATTCTATCACTCTCGTTATGTCCAGCAGCCTTTTTTATCCAAAAAATAAAAAGAAATGTATACATGATGTTATCTCAGGCTGAGGCCTGGTGTATCTGTGGTGGAAAAATCTTTGCTTCGCAGGCATACGTTGCATAGTTCTGTCTGCTAGCCTTGTTCCACAATTTTTTTTTTGTTTTCAAAAATTAGCACAAAACCTAAAAAAAAAATTAATATAGTCTATTATTTCAGATGAGGCCTGGTGTATCAGTGGTGTAAAAATCTTTGCTTTGCAGGCATACGTTGCATAGTTCAGTCTGCTAGCCCTGTTCTACTCATTATTTTGTGTTTTCAAAAATTAACACAAAACCTAAAAAAAAATTAATACAGTCTGTTATCTCAGGCTGAGGCCTGGTATATCTGTGGTGGAAAAATCTTCGCTTTGCAGGCATGCTGATCACATATAATTTTTCTCCAAATAAATCCATTTGAATTGAACTTTTCAAATATTTCAGTAGCCCATTTAAAATGAGCAAGGCAAGGGGAAGTGGACGTGATGCTGATGATGCATGCAGAGGTCGAGGCCGTGGCGCAGATGAACGTGGGCCACAGCAAAGACCCACATCTTTGTGCTCGACCTTCCTGTCCCAGTTTCTAGGGGACCGCAGCACACCACTATTGAAGCCAGAGCAGTGTGAAACGGTTGTTGGTTGGATAGCGAATAATGCTTCCAGTCACTTAGCCACCACCACCATGTCTTCCACATGGTCAAGTCTGAGTAGCTGTGAGAGTGGACCGGATATTACTCACCCTGATCCTCCTTCCTCCCACCATGCTAAGTGCCCTGAGACAACTGATCCCACACTCGGACACTCCGAAGAGCTGTTCAGTTTTCCATTTGTAAATTCGTGCCTCTCGCCCGCTTCACTTGAAGCGGCCAAGTTATTATTCCATGTAGCAATGCACAAATCTTTGAGCAGCCACGGTCACGAGGTGGACGGTGATGAGATACAATTGCCGGAAAGTCAGGAGGAGGAGCAGGGTGAGGATGTGGAAGATGAGGTGGTGGATGACATAGTGACTGACCCTACCTTGCAGGAGGACATGCAGAGGGAGGACAGCAGCACACATCCGGAAAGAGGCATATCACCCCAACAGGCAGGAAGATGCAGTGTGTTGGCCACAGGCAGAAGGCGTGCATCCATTCCCTGTAACACCAACAAGACTGAAGTTGCCATTCCAACTGTTAGATCTTCCAGAGTTTGGTTATTTTTTAAAGATTCAGACGATAGCACCAAACAGGCCATTTGCAGCACTTTCCAATGCCCGCATCAGCAGGAATAGCAAAACTATCAGCCTGACCACCACCAGCATGATTAGGCACATGGCAGCAAAGCACCCGACTCTGTGGGCCGAACACCAGGCTCCAGGAACACTGTCTGCAGGTGACAACACTGCTTCTTCCACTGTTTTGCATACAAGCCAATCCCCAATTCACGGTGCCTGTGAAGATGCCTCGGGCCCTGCACCTGTTGTTGCCCACAGTCAACCAGCACCATCATCAAGCCCATCCACATTTTTGTCCCATCCCAGCCTTCAGTTGTCTATACACCAATGATTGGAACGCAAGCGGAAATACCCAGCCAATGCCCCACAGGCCACAGTACTTAATTCGCACATTTCTCGTCTGCTTGCGCTTGAAATATTGCCTCTTAGGCTTGATGAGATGGAAGCTTTCCACAACCTGATGGCAGAGGCCGTCCCAAGGTACTCGGTCCCCAGTCACCTCTATTTCTCCCGTTGTGCAGTACTGGCATTACACCAGTGTGTGTCCCTCAACATTACCCGTGCCCTCAACAATGCTGTTACTGGGAAAGTCCACCTAACCACAGACAGGTGACAAGTGCCTGTGGGCATAGACGGTACATCTCACTGACTGCACACTGTTTTAACATAGTGGAAGCTGGGACCCAGTTGGACCTTGGGATGGAACCCATCCTCCCCACACCGAGGATTGCGGGCCCTACGTCAGTCAGGGTCGCCCCCACAGTCTATAGCTCCTGCACCTCCTCCTTCTCTTCCTCTTCTTCAGCCTGCATCTCTGAAATGAACACATCAGTCAGAAGCTGGAAGCACTGCAGCATTGCCTCAGCCAAGCGGCAACAGGCTGTGCAGAAGCTAATCTAATAGCTAACAAACCGCACAATGCAGAAGAGTTGTGGAAAGAGCAGTCCGATATTTGGATGACACCGCTGAGCCTACAGCCGGGCATGGTTGTATGGTTGTATGTGACAATGGCCAGAACCTGGTGGGGCTCTGAGACAAGGTGAGCTTACACACGTACCTTGCCTGGCCCATGTGCTTAACCTCGTGGTTCAACGTTTTCTCAAAAGTTACCCGGAGCTGCCAGATCTGCTAGTGAAAGTATACCATCTGTCTGCCCATTTTAGAAAGTCAGCTACAGCTTCAGCCGACCCTTGCTATGCTTCAGCAGCATTTGCAGCTTCCGGCTCAGCGACTGGTGTGTGATGTCTCCACTCATTGGAACTCTACACTGTATATGTTGGAAAAGATTTGTGAGCAGAAGAGGGCAGTTGTTGACCACCAGCATCAACAAGGCCTTCGATATTCAGTTCAGACTCCACACATCAGACCTCAGGAGTGGACATGGATGTCAGACATATGTACCATCCTCCAGAACTTTGAAATGGTGAACTGCAATGACACCATAATTAGCATCACCATTCACTTCTCAGCATTCTCAAAACCTCTCTGCTCACAATTAAAGAGGATGCATTGCAGGCAGAGCACAAGGACATGGAGCAAGGAACCATACAGGGTGATTACACTCAGCCCAGCCTCATTTCGTCGCAACATGGATTGGTAGACAATGAGGAGGAGGAGGAGGAAGAACATGAACTGCTTTCATGCTCTATAGACTGTACTACAAGCACAGCTCAGCTGTCATACCGTCTGTTCAGCGGGGATGGCCTGAGGACAGGGAGGAGGAGAATGAGGATGAGGAGGAGGAGGACAGCATGGTCAGTCGCCCTGTTGGTGAGGACACGAAAGTTTTGCTTGTTAGTAGTCTGGCATGCATGGCTGACTTTATGTTGCGCTGCGTTTCCTGTGGCCCTCACACTATAAAATTTTTGGTGACACTCATTACTGGTTGGTGACACTTCTAGACCCATGCTACAAAGAAAACTTTCAATCTCTTCTTCCAGAAGCAGACAAGTGTACAAAAATGTTACTGTACCAGAGGGCCCTTGTAGCGAAATTACTGAAAAAATTCCCATGTGAGAACGCTGGCAGCAGACTTCAGAGTTTACTATACAGCCAAGGAGTCCAAGCGAGAGAGACAGAAGTACAATCCAGCTCAGGCAGAGGAACAATGGCAAAGTTCTGGGGTAGTTTTCTCAGACCCTCCCATCGTGCTGCCACAGAGGCAAGGGGTGCTGGCACAAGAAGTGCAATGTTTGGAAAATGGTGAGGGAGTACCTTGCAGATCATACAAACGTCCTCCGGGATTCCTCTGTGCCTTTTAATTATTGGAAAACCAAGCTGACATGTGGCATGAACTGGCTCTCTCTGCCTTGGAAGTCCTGGCCTGCCCTGCTGCTAGCGTTCTGTCAGAGCGGGTTTTTAGTGCCGCTGGTGGAATTATAACAGATAAGCGCTTCCGCCTGTCAACTGCCAATGCTGACAGGCTGACTCTTATAAAAATGAACAAGAGCTGGATTGGGCAAGACTTCTGTACACCACCGAATAAAAACAGCGAAGCATAACCTCAAATACATTGTCTTTTTTGTGGAGGGGAATTCTCATGCACCTCTTCACAACCAATCATGGATATCCGCTTCCTGATTTGGTCTGTTTGGATGTTATCCTCCTCTTTATCCTCATCATCCACAACCAGTACAACAATAGGGGAAACATATTCCGTGATGGAAAAGTCACTCAATTTTTGGCAAGGGTGTTTTATGATGCCCGTTACTATTTTGAAACCAAAACAAATGTTACTCCCTTAGGGGGAAATCTCATAAAAATTAGATGTATTTATATTCTTCCCATTTATTCTTATATTTTCTATTTTTCCTATCTGTGGAACATCCTCTTATGACCTAGTGTATACCTCTCCAATAAAAAAATAGTGAAATACTATTATATTATATTTTTATTTAGATCCCTGTTTCTGAGCTGTTGCTAGGGACAAACATATCTCATTGGACACATTCTGGCTTCATATCTATGAGCCTGTGTTCACCCCTCCCTTTTGTTATTTTGTTTCATAGGTGGATTCACATTTTGTATTTATTTGTTTGAGTTCAGTATGATTTATCATTATGTCTCCTCATTAGCCTCCACTAGATCACCAGGGTTAACGGGTTCAGTGCTGCTACAGCCAGTCCAATTTTTGGCAAGGGTGTCTATGATGCCCATAAAATATTTTTAACAATTTTACTTCCCCAGGGGGAAATGTTTGTCAGTCCATACACAGTGTATGGTCATTAGGAGTATAGGAGCCCCGCTCCTTTAAATTGGGCCTAGTTTTTAATCATTCCTTCCTCTACGTCTCATCATCCGTTGCCACTAGATCACCAGAGTTAACGTGTTCCATGCTGCTACAGCCAGAGTCGAATTCCTAACAAGGGTGGGTGTTATGCTGGTTGTTTAATACTTGTTATGGAAAAGGTTGAGATGTACCACACAGGGGAAAATGTTTGACAGCCCATACAATTAGTGTATGGGCATTCCAAGTGTAGGAGACCGCTCGTTTAAATTGGGCATAGTTTTTAATCAGGCTTTCCTCCACGTCTCATCAGCCACTGCCAAAAGATCACCAGGGTTAACATGTTCCGTGCTGCTGCAGCCAGTGTAAAAATCCTAACAAGGGTGGGTGTTTTTGCTGGGTGTTAAATACTTGTTATGGAAAAGTTAATGTATACCCCACAGGGGAAAATATTTACCAGCCCATACACTTACATCCAGTATGTGGGTTCAAAGGCTTATTGGGGTGCATATGACTTGGTAGCAGGGCAGGCCTTGCAGTCAATGCATAAGAAAACAGAATGAGAGTACAAAATGAATAATGTGAAGTGGATTTTCCTGGGTCCATACAGTATGTGGGTTCTTGGACTTATTGGGGTGCATATGACTTGGTAGCAGGGCATGCCTTGCAGTCAATGATAAGAAAACAGAATGGGAGTACAAAATGAAGGCATAAATAATATAATCGGCACAAGATCCATGCTTAAAGATGGACCTACAAAAATCCTAGGAACAATTAGAGAGCAAAGCACTGATGACAAAAGCAAAAAAACTGTATGGCAGCACACAGAAATCACAAGGACAATGCCTATATGTGCTGCTATATATAAGAAAGGTTATATAGGAATAGCCCCACATGAAGGATAAAAGGGCATATGCTTATATGTAGTGCTGAAAAAAAGTTATCTGGGTTCATGGGGAATCCGCTTGCATATCTACCAGGGACTAATCAGAGGTCCATCTCAGAGGCCAGCATGGAGGAAGCGGGGCATAGTGCCGGGCAGCCCAACGCATATCACCGTTACAAGAATGGCTACGTTAGGGGAAGTGTAAACCTCATTATCAATCCGCATTTAAATACCTTCAAATAGATAGAGGAACAGGCAGGGAGCATGGAGGCCAGGCAGATGTCTCTGCCAATAGTTGTCTGATGTGCACACGCTGGTAATATGAACCAGCGTGACGCATAAGACAACCACAAAATGTATGCACTACGCATGAGCGGCTCCCGGTAGCAGAAATGAACAAATAAAAAAAAAACCCAAGTGTACAGGGAAAACCCATACAATATGAATTAAGAGGTACAATTGAGGCCAAAGAAAAACCCCATTTGCCCACCCAATACATATATATAAGGCACATATGAAAGGAAAAAACAAACAAAAAATAAGCAAATAAAAACAAAATAAAAAAGTACACAAAGAAAAACACCATGCAATATGATTGTAAGGTATAACTGAGGTAATAGAAAAACCCCATTTCAACCCCAAATCATATTTTTTCCACAAAAACGATCTTTTCACCCCAATTTTTATTTTCCCAAGGGTAACAAGACCCCAAAAGTTTTTGTGCAATTTGTCCTGAGCATGCTGATACCCCATTTGTGGGGGTAAACCACTGTTTGGGTGCATGGCAGAGCTTAGAAGGGAAGGCGCGCCGTTTGACTTTTTCAACGCAGAATTGGCTGGACACCATGTCGCTTTGTAGAGGCCCTGATGTGCCTAAACAGTGGAAACCCCAACAAGTGACCCCATTTTGTAAACTAGACCCCCTAAGGAACTTATCTAGATGTGTGGTGAGCACTTTGAACCCCCAAGTGCTTCACAGAAGTTTATAACGCCCCGGGTGTGAAAATAAAAATCATATTTTTTCCACAAACCTGATCGTTTAGTCCCCAATTTTTTCTTTTCCCAAGGGTAACAGGAGAAATTAGGCCTCAAAAAGTTGTTTTCCAATTTGTAGAGTACGCTGACACCCCATATGTGGGGGGGGGACCACTGTTTGGGCGCACGGCAGGGCTTGGAAGGGAAGCAGCGCCGTTTGACTTTTTCAAACCAAAATTGGCTGGAATTGAGATTGGACGCCATGTCGCGTTTGGAGAGCCCCTGATGCACTTAAACAGTGGAAACCCCCCACAAATGACACCATTTTGGAAACTAGAACCCTTAAGGAACTTATGTAGATGTGTGGTGAGCACTTTGAACCCCCAAGTGCTTCACAGAAGTTTATAACGTAGAGCCGTGAAAATAAAAAAATATTTTTTTCCTCAAAAATGGTTCTTTAGCCCACTATTTTTTTATTTTCACAAGGGTAACAGGAGAAATTGGACCCCAAAAGTTGTTTTGCAATTTTTCCTGAGTACACTGATACCCCATATGTGGGGTGGAAACACTGTTTGGGCCATAGTAGAGCTTGGAAGGGAAGGAGCGCCATTTTGCAATGCAGACTTTGATGGAATGTTCTGCAGACATCATGTTGTATTTGCAGAGCCCTTGATGTGCCTAAACAGTAGAAACCAGTGGCGTACCGTCAATTGTAGCAGACCACGCAGCTGCTATGGGGCCCGGACAGGTGAGGGGGCCCGCGACGGCCGCTGCCATTTGGCAGCTGTGCTGACACAGTACTACCAGGGCAGGGGGAGGCGGGGGAGGCGAAGCGCAGCTGTGTGCTTTATACTCACCTCCTCCTGGCGCGGTCTCTGCCCTGCTCTTCTCCGCGGTCTCCGGCGCCTGTGTTCAGCGGTCACGTGGTACCGCTCATTAAAGTCATGAATATGTGCATATTCATGACTTTAATGAGCGGTACCACCTGACCGCTGAACACAGGCGCCGGAGACCGCGGGAGAAGAGCAGGGCAGAGACTGCGCCAGGAGGAGGTGAGTATAAGGGATATTTACCTGTCCCGTTCCACCGCTGCGCTGCTGTGTGCTCGCATCCTCTCTTGCTGTGAATGTTCAGGCAGAGGGCGCGATGACGTAGTTTGTGCGCACCGCGCCCTCTGCCTGAGCATTCACTGCGGAGGACCCAGAAGACAGCGGCGGTCAGCGGTGCACCGGGTGACAGGTAAATATCACAGGTGCCGGGAGGTGAGTATGTCTTTTTTTTTTTGGTTTCAGCAGCTGCGGCAGTATAAGGGACCTATACTATGGGGTACAATCTATGGAGCATCTATGGGGGCATTATCTATGGAGCATGATGCATCTATGGGGGCACAATCTATGGAGCATCTATGGGGGCATAATACATTTTTTTTGTTAAATGTGTCTCCTCACTGTGCTGGCACTTTACATTTACAATGGCTCTGGCTTTTTTTTTTTTGGGGGGGGGCCCATTCAGACTTTTGCTATGGGGCCCCATGATTTCTATGTACACCCCTGGTAGAAACCCCCTGCAAGAGACACCATTTTGGAAACTAGACCACCCAAGGAGCTTATCTAGATGCGTGGTGAGCACTTTGAACCCCCCAGTGCTTCACAGAAATTTATAAACGCAGAGCCTTGAAAAAAAATAATCATTTTTTTCCTCAAAAATAATTTTTAAACTAGCTATTTTTTATTTTCCCAAGGGTAACAGGAGAAATTAGAACCCCAATATTGGTGTGCAATTTGTCCTGAGTACGCTGATACCCAATATTTGGGGTAAACCACTGTTTGGTTGCACGGCAGGGATCGGTAGGGAGGGAGCGCCATTTGACTTATTGAATGCCACTTCGTGTTTGGAAACCCCCTGATGTGACTAAATAGTGGAAATCCCTCAATTCTAGCTCCAACCCTAACCCCAACACAACCCTAACCCTAATCCAAATCCTAACCCTAATCCTAACCCTACCCTAATCCTAACCTAAACCCAACCCTAATTCCAACCCTAATTGTAACCCTAACCATAATTGTAACCCTAACCCTAATTGTAAACCTAACCCTAACCCTAATTCCAACCCTAACCCTAATTATAACCCTAACCTAAGGCTAGGCTCATATTGCATTTTACCAGCCCGTTCAACACATAGCATTGTCGGGCTGGTAACGGTATAGCATAACGCGATCGCGTTATGTATACCCGCTAGTTCAGAGGAATCAGCAGATGACTCATCTGCGCTAGCAGTGACGGAGCCCAGATGCTGCAGGCCGCGTCCGAGGCTCGTCACTGAATGACGGCACGTCGCAAACGCATGCCGTTTTATGGCATGCGTCGCGATGCGCCCTCAAATGGGGGTGAATGGCAGCATTAACGGACTGCGTTACACCGCGTTATACCGCGGTGTAATGCAGTCCGTCTAACGGACTGCCATAACGCAGCATGAACCCAGCCTAACCCTAACCCTAATGCTAACCCTAACCCTAATTATAACCTAACCCTAACCCTAGCCCTAACCCTAACCTTAACCCTAGCCCTAACCTTAACCCTAACCCTAACCCTAATCTTAATGGAAAAATTAAAATAAATACAATTTCTATATTTTATTATATGTCCTTAACTAAAGGGGTGATAAAGGGGGCTTTATGTACTGTCTTTTTTATTTTGATCACTGTGATAATTTATCACAGTGATCAAAATGTACTTTTAGAGAATGAATGAATCATTAATTTTTTGAATCTGCCGCCATTTTATTTACAGCATGAAGACACCGGGAGGCCGGGAGCTGCAGGACACAGAGGGGACACTGGGAGGTACAGGGGGGACACTATTTCTCACCCCTCTGATGTGCAATCACATCAGAGGGGGAAGAAATCATTTTTTTTTTTTTTAATGGATGGACTCTACATGCCTAGTTCCCACGTGAAGCATGGAGGAGGTGTGATGGAGTGGGGGTGATTTGCTGGTGACACTTTTGGGGATTTATTCAAAATTGAAGGCATACTGAACCAGCATGGCTACCACAGCATCTTGCAACGGCATGCTTTTCCATTCGGTTTGCGTTTAGTTGTACCATCATTTATTTTTCAACAGGACAATGACCCCAAACACACCTCCAGGCTGTGTAAGGGCTATTTGACCAAGAAGGAGAGTGTTGGGGTGCTACGCCAGATGACCTGGCCTCCACAGTCACCAGACCTGATCCCAATCAAGATGGTTTGGGGTGAGCTGGACCGCAGAGTGAAGGCAAAAGGGCCAACAAGTGCTAAGCATCTCTGGGAACTCCTTCAAGATTGTTGTAAGACCATTTCCGGTGACTACCTCTTGAAGCTCATCAAGAGAATGCCAAGAGTGTGCAAAGCAGTCATCAAAGCAAAAGGTGGCTACTTTGAAGAACCTAGAATATAAGACATATTTTCAGTTGTTTCCACTTTTTCGTTAAGTATATAATTCCACATGTGTTAATTCATAGTTTTGATGCCTTCAGTGTGAATGTACAATTTTCATAATCATGAAAATACAGAAAAATCTTTAAATAAGAAGGTGTGTCCAAACTTTTGGTCTGTACTGTATATCCACTCAGATGAATGCAGCGCCACAATGTTTTTTTCAACCCCACTGATCAGGTGCAGCAAAGGCTTAGATCATACATCAATTGCAAAATAACTAATGTTGTCTATGCTATTGTGTGCCCATGTCCACAGATCTATGAGGGTCAGATTTCACAAGAATTAAGCCGCAGAATCCAATAGCATTTTTCTACAATTAAGGCCTCTTTCACACGTCAGTGGCACTGGTACGTGCAGTGACAGTTTTCTCACGTACCGGAGACACTGACATATGTAGACCCATTCAATGAATGGGTCTATGCACATGTCAGCGTGTTTTCACTGATCATGTGTCCGTGTGCAAAATACGCTGACGTGTCCATTTTTCTCCGGCAGCACGGACGCAAAACGTCCTGCACACGGAGAACTATTCACACAGTCCTCCGTGCGCACGGACGGCATGATCAGCTACAGTAAGTGCTGTCCCCTGCCTGTGGTGCTGAAGCTCCCTGTCATTATTCTCCCTGCTCTGCTGGCAACAGCGAGCAGGGAGAATAAATGAATAACCCGACGTTGGGTCCCCCTTAGGTTTTGAACCAACCCGACAAAACTATACAACTGTGGGCTGCTATTCTCAGGCTGGTAAGGGGCCATGAATATGCCCTCCAGCCTAAAAACAGCAGCCCGCAGCTGCCCAGAAAAGGTGCATCTATTAGATAACAAACTGTATAATTTTTTTTTATTTTTTGATGAAAAAGACTGCTGGATATAACGAGAGTGACAGACTGCCCAAAAAAGGGAAGTTAGGCCTAAAATGCCTCAATTTTTGGAACACGGATGTATGAGGCGAGTCACAGACAGAACCCACTGTGAAATGTGGCCTGTTTTTTAAAATAATGCAATATAGTAGAAAAAGGCGTGCACTCTGTAGTAACGAATAGGTGCAGGCTGAACTGGAACTAGGCCAGATACTCATGTAATTGGAAAAACAGCCGCACTCAGACAATCTTTCAATGCAAATGAAAAAAGTTTTATTTGAAAACACCACAGCATAAAAAACGTGTAGAGGTAACGTTTCGACAGGGCAGGGACCAACTGAAGGTCCTGGTAGGATGAAGGTTCAGGTGACACACCACCACAGACGGCACCTGAACCTTCATCCTACCAGGACCTTCAGTTGGTCCCTGCCCTGTCGGATTTCCGTATATATGGCCTGGAGCCTTTTCAAGTTTTCATATCCCACAGTGGCCTCCTCTGTTCCTTTTCTGTTATCTTCCTTAAGGTTTGAGAAAGATCCATTGCAGGGTCGAAACGTTACCTCTACACGTTTTTTATGCTGTGGTGTTTTCAAATAAAACTTTTTTCACTTGCATTGAAAGATTGTTTGAGTGCGGCTGTTTTTCCAATTACATTTTAAAATAATGCAACATAGTGTTAGGGGTCGAGTTCCCCTTCTGCACAAGGGGAATCTCGAACCATCCCTGCTGCGGTTCCCATCCGTCTCAGCCGCAGTGGACTCTGCTCAGCAGAGACGTCGGACCCAGCGTCTCGCCCAGTCTAACATTGTGCAGAGGATTACTGCTGCCTCTCCAGGTTCTGCTATTGTAGCCAGTACTGGTCAGCGGCGAGCAGATGTCTTTGGGACTAAGTCCTGCTTTTCTCCATCTGAGCATGCCCAGGGCAAGATCGCAAGATCTCCCATTGGAGATCAGGGGTCACATGCTCGGTTACAGCAGCTACTCCCATTGGTCCTTTTCTGCGTGCAAAGCAGTAATCAAAGCGAAAGGTGGCTACTTTGAAGAACCTAGAATATAAGACATATTACAGGTTGTTTCACACTTTTTTGTAAAGTGTAATGTATAATTCCACATGTGTTAATTAATAGTTTTGATGCCTTCAGTGTGATCCTACAATTTTCATAGCCATGAAACTACAGAAAAATCATTGAATGAGAAGGTGTGTCCAAACTTTTGGTCTGTACTGTAAGTGAATCAGAATTTGAAGCAAAAGTTATTAAGGGGTAAAAATTAGAAACTGTACTGGGAGGCCTAGTTTGACTCTTGTTATCGGGATCCTTCTCTAGTATGTACACCATAACTTCCCGTATTAACCCCTTCGAGACCTAGCCTGTTTTCACCTTAATGACCAGGCCAATTTTTACAATTCTGACCAGTCATTTTATGAGGTAATAACTCTGGAACGCTTCAACGGATCCTGGTGATTCTGAGAATGTTTTCTAATGAGATATTGCACTTTATGATAGCAGTAAAATTTATTTGCCATGACTTGCGTTTTTTGTGAAAAAAATGGAAATTTGGCAAAAATTTTGAAAATTTGTCACTTTTCAAAATTTTAATTTTTATGCCCTTAAATCAGAGAGTCATATTGCACAAAATAGTTAGTAAATAACATTTCCCACACGTCTACTTTACATCAGCACAATTTTGGAACCAACATTTTTTTTTGTTAGGAAGTTATAAGGGTTAAAAGTTGACCAGCAATTTTTCATTTTTTCACCAAATTTTACAAAAACATTTTTTTAGGGACCACCTCTCATTTGAAGTCACTTTGAGGGGTCTATATGAAAGAAAATACACAAAAATGACACATTCTAAAAACTTCACCCCTCAAGGTACTCAAAACCAAATTCAAGAAGTTTATTAACCCTTCAAGGGCTTCACAGGAATTTTTGGAATGTGGAAGGAAAAAATAAACATTTACTTTTCTTTCACAAATATTTTCCTTTAGACCTATTTTTTTTTTTACTTTCGCAAGGGTAACAGAAGAAAATCTACCATACATTTTGTTTTGAATTTTTTCCTGAGCATGTTGATACCCCATATGTGAGGGAGATCTACTGTTTATTTAAATTTAAATGTTTATGCCCTTAAATGAGAGAGATATGTCACACAAATTTCTTAATAAATAACATTTCCTACATGTCTACTTTACATCAGCACAATTTTGGGAACAACTTTTTTTTTTACGAAGTTATAAGGGTTAAAAGTTGACCAGCGATTTCTCATTTTTACACCACCATTTTTTGTTAGGGACCTCATCACATTTGAAGTCACTTTGAGGGGTCTATATGACAGAAAAAACCCAAAGTGACACCATTCTAAAAACTGCACCCCTCAAGGTGCTCAAAACCACATTCAAGAAGTTTATTAACCCTTTACCTGCTTCACAGGAACTGAAGCAATGTGGAAGGAAAAAATTAACATTTAACTTTTTTTGCAAAAACTTTACTTCGGAAACAATTTTTTTATTTTCACAAGTGTTAAAAGAAAAATTGAACCACAAAATTTGTTGTGCAATTTCTCCTGAATACGCCGATACCCCATATGTGGGGGTAAACCACTTTTTGGGCACACGGCAGAGGTCCCAATGGAAGAGCGCCGTTTGACTTTTTCAATGCAGAATTGCTGGATGCCATGTCGCGTTTAGAGAGCCCCTGATGTGCCTAAACAGTGAAAACCCCCAAGTGACCCCATTTTGGAAACTAGACCCCTTAAGGAACTTATCTAGATGTGTGGTGAGCACTTTGAACCTCCAAGTGCTTCACAGTTTATAACGTTGAGCCGTGAAAATAAAAAATCATATTTTTTCCACAAAAACGATTTTTTCACCCCAATTTTTATTTTCCCAAGGGTAACAAGACCCCAAAAGTTTTTGTGCAATTTGTCCTGAGCATGCTGATACCCCATATGTGGGGGTAAACCACTGTTTGGGTGCATGGCAGAGCTTAGAAGGGAAGGAGCGCCGTTTGACTTTTTCAACGCAGAATTGGCTGGACACCATGTCGCGTTTGTAGAGGCCCTGATGTGCCTAAACAGTGGAAACCCCAACAAGTGACCCCATTTTGTAAACTAGACCCCCTAAGGAACTTATCTAGATGTGTGGTGAGCACTTTGAACCCCCAAGTGCTTCACAGAAGTTTATAACGCCCCGGGTGTGAAAATAAAAAATCATATTTTTTCCACAAACCTGATCGTTTAGTCCCCAATTTTTTCTTTTCCCAAGGGTAACAGGAGAAATTAGGCCTCAAAAGTTGTTTTCCAATTTGTAGAGTACGCTGACACCCCATATGTGGGGGGGACCACTGTTTGGGCGCACGGCAGGGCTTGGAAGGGAAGCAGCGCCGTTTGACTTTTTCAAACCAAAATTGGCTGGAATTGAGATTGGACGCCATGTCGCGTTTGGAGAGCCCCTGATGCACCTAAACAGTGGAAACCCCCCACAAATGACACCATTTTGGAAACTAGAACCCTTAAGGAACTTATCTAGATGTGTGGTGAGCACTTTGAACCCCCAAGTGCTTCACAGAAGTTTATAACGTAGAGCCGTGAAAATAAAAAAAATATTTTTTCCTCAAAAATGGTTCTTTAGCCCACTATTTTTTTATTTTCACAAGGGTAACAGGAGAAATTGGACCCCAAAAGTTGTTTTGCAATTTTTCCTGAGTACACTGATACCCCATATGTGGGGTGGAAACACTGTTTGGGCGCATAGTAGAGCTTGGAAGGGAAGGAGCGCCATTTTGCAATGCAGACTTTGATGGAATGCTCTGCAGGCATCATGTTGTATTTGCAGAGCCCTTGATGTGCCTAAACAGTAGAAACCAGTGGCGTACCGTCAATTGTAGCAGACCACGCAGCTGCTATGGGCCCGGACAGGTGAGGGGGCCCGCGACGGCCGCTGCCATTTGGCAGCTGTGCTGACACAGTACTACCAGGGGAGGGGGAGGCGGGGGAGGCGAAGCGCAGCTGTGTGCTTTATACTCACCTCCTCCTGGCGCGGTCTCTGCCCTGCTCTTCTCCCGCGGTCTCCCGCGCCTGTGTTCAGCGGTCACGTGGTACCGCTCATTAAAGTCATGAATATGTGCATATTCATGACTTTAATGAGCGGTACCACCTGACCGCTGAACACAGGAGCGAGACCGCGGGAGAAGAGCAGGGCAGAGACCGCGCCAGGAGGAGGTGAGTATAAGGGATATTTACCTGTCCCGTTCCACCGCTGCGCTGCTGTGTGCTCGCATCCTCTCTTGCTGTGAATGTTCAGGCAGAGGGCGCGATGACGTAGTTTGGGCGCACCGCGCCTCTGCCTGAGCATTCACTGCGGAGGACCCAGAAGACAGCGGCGGTCAGCGGTGCACCGGGTGACAGGTAAATATCACAGGTGCCGGGAGGTGAGTATGTCTTTTTTTTTTTGTTTCAGCAGCTGCGGCAGTATAAGGGACCTATACTATGGGGTACAATCTATGGAGCATCTATGGGGGCATAATACATTTTTTTTGTTAAATGTGTCTCCTCACTGTGCTGGCACTTTACATTTACAATGGCTCTGGCTTTTTTTTTTGGGGGGGCCCATTCAGACTTTTGCTATGGGGCCCCATGATTTCTATGTACGCCCCTGGTAGAAACCCCCTGCAAGAGACACCATTTTGGAAACTAGACCACCCAAGGAGCTTATCTAGATGCGTGGTGAGCACTTTGAACCCCCAGTGCTTCACAGAAATTTATAAAGCAGAGCCTTGAAAAAAAATAATCATTTTTTTCCTCAAAAATAATTTTTAAACTAGCTATTTTTTATTTTCCCAAGGGTAACAGGAGAAATTAGAACCCCAATATTGGTGTGCAATTTGTCCTGAGTACGCTGATACCCAATATGTTGGGGTAAACCACTGTTTGGTTGCACGGCAGGGATCGGTAGGGAGGGAGCGCCATTTGACTTATTGAATGCCACTTCGTGTTTGGAAACCCCCTGATGTGACTAAATAGTGGAAATCCCTCAATTCTAGCTCCAACCCTAACCCCAACACAACCCTAACCCTAATCCAAATCCTAACCCTAATCCTAACCCTCACCCTAATCCTAACCCTAAACCCAACCCTAATTCCAACCCTAATTGTAACCCTAACCATAATTGTAACCCTAACCCTAATTGTAAACCTAACCCTAACCCTAATTCCAACCCTAACCCTAATTATAACCCTAACCCTAAGGCTAGGCTCATATTGCATTTTACCAGCCCGTTCAACACATAGCATTGTCGGGCTGGTAACGGTATAGCATAACGCGATCGCGTTATGCTATACCCGCTAGTGCAGAGGAATCAGCAGATGACTCATCTGCGCTAGCAGTGACGGAGCCCAGATGCTGCAGGCCGCGTCCGAGGCTCGTCACTGAATGACGGCACGTCGCAAACGCATGCCGTTTTATGGCATGCGTCGCGATGCGCCCTCAAATGGGGGTGAATGGCAGCGTTAACGGACTGCGTTACACCGCGTTATACCGCGGTGTAATGCAGTCCGTCTAACGGACTGCCATAACGCAGATGAACCCAGCCTAACCCTAACCCTAATGCTAACCCTAACCCTATTATAACCCTAACCCTAACCCTAGCCCTAACCCTAACCTTAACCCTAGCCCTAACCTTAACCCTAACCCTAACCCTAATCCTAATGGAAAAATTAAAATAAATACAATTTCTATATTTTATTATATGTCCTTAACTAAAGGGGTGATAAAGGGGGCTTTATGTACTGTCTTTTTTTTTGATCACTGTGATAATTTATCACAGTGATCAAAATGTACTTTTAGAGAATGAATGAATCATTCATTTTTTGAATCTGCCGCCATTTTATTTACAGCATGAAGACACCGGGAGGCCGGGAGCTGCAGGACACAGAGGGGACACTGGGAGGTACAGGGGGGGACACTATTTCTCACCCCTCTGATGTGCGATCACATCAGAGGGGAAAGAAATCATTTTTTTTTTTTTGAATGGATGGACTCTACATGCCTAGTTCCCACCGTGAAGCATGGAGGAGGTGTGATGGAGTGGGGGTGATTTGCTGGTGACACTTTTGGGGATTTATTCAAAATTGAAGGCATACTGAACCAGCATGGCTACCACAGCATCTTGCAACGGCATGCTCTTCCATTCGGTTTGCGTTTAGTTGTACCATCATTTATTTTTCAACAGGACAATGACCCCAAACACACCTCCAGGCTGTGTAAGGGCTATTTGACCAAGAAGGAGAGTGTTGGGGTGCTACGCCAGATGACCTGGCCTCCACAGTCACCAGACCTGATCCCAATCAAGATGGTTTGGGGTGAGCTGGACCGCAGAGTGAAGGCAAAAGGGCCAACAAGTGCTAAGCATCTCTGGGAACTCCTTCAAGATTGTTGTAAGACCATTTCCGGTGACTACCTCTTGAAGCTCATCAAGAGAATGCCAAGAGTGTGCAAAGCAGTCATCAAAGCAAAAGGTGGCTACTTTGAAGAACCTAGAATATAAGACATATTTTCAGTTGTTTCACACTTTTTCGTTAAGTATATAATTCCACATGTGTTAATTCATAGTTTTGATGCCTTCAGTGTGAATGTACAATTTTCATAGTCATGAAAATACAGAAAAATCTTTAAATAAGAAGGTGTGTCCAAACTTTTGGTCTGTACTGTATATCCACTCAGATGAATGCAGCGCCACAATGTTTTTTTCAACCCACTGATCAGGTGCAGCAAAGGCTTAGATCATACATCAATTGCAAAAACTAATGTTGTCTATGCTATTGTGTGCCCATGTCCACAGATCTATGAGGTGTCAGTGAGGTTTGGCAGCATGTAAGGCTTAGACCGATTTCGATCAATTGCAATAGCACTATTTTCTATGCAATTGTTAAGGCCCATGTCCGTTTCAGTTCACATACAAATTCTGTCGCCCCATACTGGAGCTGGGTGACAGGAAAAAGTTTTCTATCACCGAGGCAATTAAAGCCGCAGAATCCAATAGCATTTTCTACAATTAAGGCCTCTTTCACACGTCATGGCACTGGTACGTGCAGTGACAGTTTTCTCACGTACCGAGACACTGACATATGTAGACCATTCAATGAATGGTCTATGCACATGTCAGCGTGTTTTCACTGATCATGTGTCCGTGTGCAAAATACGCTGACGTGTCCATTTTTCTCCGGCAGCACGGACGCAAAACGTCCTGCACACGGAGAACTGTTCACACAGTCCTCCGTGCGCACGGACGGCATGATCAGCTACAGTAAGTGCTGTCCCCTGCCTGTGGTGCTGAAGCTCCCTGTCATTATTCTCCCTGCTCTGCTGGCAACAGCGAGCAGGGAGAAATAAATGAATAACCCGACGTTGGGTCCCCCTTAGGTTTTGAACCAACCCGACAAAACTATACAACTGTGGGCTGCTATTCTCAGGCTGGTAAGGGCCATGAATATGCCCTCCAGCCTAAAAACAGCAGCCCGCAGCTGCCCAGAAAAGGTGCATCTATTAGATAACAAACTGTATAATTTTTTTTATTTTTTGGATGAAAAAGACTGCTGGATATAACGAGAGTGACAGACTGCCCAAAAAAGGGAAGTTAGGCCTAAAATGCCTCAATTTTTGGAACACGGATGTATGAGGCGAGTCACAGACAGAACCCACTGTGAAATGTGGCCTGTTTTTTAAAATAATGCAATATAGTAGAAAAAGGCGTGCACTCTGTAGTAACGAATAGGTGCAGGCTGAACTGGAACTAGGCCAGATACTCATGTAATTGGAAAAAACAGCCGCACTCAGACAATCTTTCAATGCAAGTGAAAAAAGTTTTATTTGAAAACACCACAGCATAAAAAACGTGTAGAGGTAACGTTTCGACAGGGCAGGGACCAACTGAAGGTCCTGGTAGGATGAAGGTTCAGGTGACACACCACCACAGACGGCACCTGAACCTCATCCTACCAGGACCTTCAGTTGGTCCCTGCCCTGTCGGATTTCCGTATATATGGCCTGGAGCCTTTTCAAGTTTTCATATCCCACAGTGGCCTCCTCTGTTCCTTTTCTGTTATCTTCCTTAAGGTTTGAGAAAGACCCATTGCAGGGTCGAAACGTTACCTCTACACGTTTTTTATGCTGTGGTGTTTTCAAATAAAACTTTTTTCACTTGCATTGAAAATTGTTTGAGTGCGGCTGTTTTTCCAATTACATTTTAAAATAATGCAACATAGTGTTAGGGGTCGAGTTCCCGCTTCTGCACAAGGGGAATCTCGAACCATCCCTGCTGCGGTCTCCCATCCGTCTCAGCCGCAGTGGACTCTGCTCAGCAGAGAAGTCGACCCAGCGTCTCACCCAGTCTAACATTGTGCAGAGGATTACTGCTGCCTCTCCAGGTTCTGCATTGTAGCCAGTACTGGTCAGCGGCGAGCAGATGTCTTTGGGACTAAGTCCTGCTTTTCTCCATCTGAGCATGCCCAGGGCAAGATCGCAAGATCTCCCATTGGAGATCAGGGGTCACATGCTCGGTTACAGCAGCTACTCCCATTGGTCTTTTTCTGCGTGCAAAGCAGTAATCAAAGCGAAAGGTGGCTACTTTGAAGAACCTAGAATATAAGACATATTACAGGTTGTTTCACACTTTTTTGTAAAGTGTAATGTATAATTCCACATGTGTTAATTAATAGTTTTGATGCCTTCAGTGTGATCCTACAATTTTCATAGCCATGAAACTACAGAAAAATCATTGAATGAGAAGGTGTGTCCAAACTTTTGGTCTGTACTGTAAGTGAATCAGAATTTGAAGCAAAAGTTATTAAGGGGTAAAAATTAGAAACTGTACTGGGAGGCCTAGTTTGACTCTTGTTATCGGGATCCTTCTCTAGTATGTACACCATAACTTCCCGTATTAACCCCTTCGAGACCTAGCCTGTTTTCACCTTAATGACCAGGCCAATTTTTACAATTCTGACCAGTCATTTTATGAGGTAATAACTCTGGAACGCTTCAACGGATCCTGGTGATTCTGAGAATGTTTTCTAATGAGATATTGCACTTTATGATAGCAGTAAAATTTATTTGCCATGACTTGCGTTTATTTGTGAAAAAAATGGAAATTTGGCAAAAATTTTGAAAATTTGTCATTTTTCAAAATTTTAATTTTTATGCCCTTAAATCAGAGAGTCATATTGCACAAAATAGTTAGTAAATAACATTTCCCACACGTCTACTTTACATCAGCACAATTTTGGAACCAACATTTTTTTTGTTAGGAAGTTATAAGGGTTAAAAGTTGACCAGCAATTTTTCATTTTTTCAACAAATTTTACAAAAACATTTTTTTAGGGACCACCTCTCATTTGAAGTCACTTTGAGGGGTCTATATGAAAGAAAATACACAAAAATGACACCATTCTAAAAACTTCACCCCTCAAGGTACTCAAAACCAAATTCAAGAAGTTTATTAACCCTTCAAGGGCTTCACAGGAATTTTTGGAATGTGGAAGGAAAAAATAAACATTTACTTTTCTTTCACAAATATTTTCCTTTAGACCTATTTATTTTTTTACTTTCGCAAGGGTAACAGAAGAAAATCTACCATACATTTTGTTTTGAATTTTTTCCTGAGATGTTGATACCCCATATGTGAGGGAGATCTCTGTTTATTTAAATTTAAATGTTTATGCCCTTAAATGAGAGAGTATGTCACACAAATTTCTTAATAAATAACATTTCCTACATGTCTACTTTACATCAGCACAATTTTGGGAACAACTTTTTTTTGTTACGAAGTTATAAGGGTTAAAAGTTGACCAGCGATTTCTCATTTTTACACCACCATTTTTTGTTAGGGACCTCATCACATTTGAAGTCACTTTGAGGGGTCTATATGACAGAAAAAACCCAAAGTGACACCATTCTAAAAACTGCACCCCTCAAGGTGCTCAAAACCACATTCAAGAAGTTTATTAACCCTTTACCTGCTTCACAGGAACTGAAGCAATGTGGAAGGAAAAAATTAACATTTAACTTTTTTTGCAAAAACTTTACTTCGGAAACAATTTTTTTATTTTCACAAGTGTTAAAAGAAAAATTGAACCACAAAATTTGTTGTGCAATTTCTCCTGAATACGCCGATACCCCATATGTGGGGGTAAACCACTTTTTGGGCAGCACGGCAGAGGTCCCAATGGAAAGAGCGCCGTTTGACTTTTTCAATGCAGAATTGCTGGATGCCATGTCGCGTTTAGAGAGCCCCTATGTGCCTAAACAGTGAAAACCCCCAAGTGACCCCATTTTAGAAACTAGACCCCTTAAGGAACTTATCTAGATGTGTGGTGAGCACTTTGAACCTCCAAGTGCTTCACAGTTTATAACGTTGAGCCGTGAAAATAAAAAATCATATTTTTTCCACAAAAACGATTTTTTTCACCCCAATTTTTATTTTCCCAAGGGTAACAAGACCCCAAAAGTTTTTGTGCAATTTGTCCTGAGCATGCTGATACCCCATATGTGGGGTAAACCACTGTTTGGGTGCATGGCAGAGCTTAGAAGGGAAGGAGCGCCGTTTGACTTTTTCAACGCAGAATTGGCTGGACACCATGTCGCGTTTGTAGAGGCCCTGATGTGCCTAAACAGTGGAAACCCCAACAAGTGACCCATTTTGTAAACTAGACCCCCTAAGGAACTTATCTAGATGTGTGGTGAGCACTTTGAACCCCCAAGTGCTTCACAGAAGTTTATAACGCCCCGGGTGTGAAAATAAAAAATCATATTTTTTTCCACAAACCTGATCGTTTAGTCCCCAATTTTTTCTTTTCCCAAGGGTAACAGGAGAAATTAGGCCTCAAAATGTGTTTTCCAATTTGTAGAGTACGCTGACACCCCATATGTGGGGGGGACCACTGTTTGGGCGCACAGCAGGGCTTGGAAGGGAAGCAGCGCCGTTTGACTTTTTCAAACCAAAATTGGCTGGAATTGAGATTGGACGCCATGTCGCGTTTGGAGAGCCCCTGATGCACCTAAACAGTGGAAACCCCCCACAAATGACACCATTTTGGAAACTAGAACCCTTAAGAAACTTATCTAGATGTGTGGTGAGCACTTTGAACCCCCAAGTGCTTCACAGAAGTTTTATAACGTAGAGCCGTGAAAATAAAAAAATATTTTTTTCCTCAAAAATGGTTCTTTAGCCCACTATTTTTTTATTTTCACAAGGGTAACAGGAGAAATTGGACCCAAAAGTTGTTTTGCAATTTTTCCTGAGTACACTGATACCCCATATGTGGGGTGGAAACACTGTTTGGGCGCATAGTAGAGCTTGGAAGGGAAGGAGCGCCATTTTGCAATGCAGACTTTGATGGAATGCTCTGCAGGCATCATGTTGTATTTGCAGAGCCCTTGATGTGCCTAAACAGTAGAAACCAGTGGCGTACCGTCAATTGTAGCAGACCACGCAGCTGCTATGGGACCCGGACAGGTGAGGGGGCCCGCGACGGCCCTGCCATTTGGCAGCTGTGCTGACACAGTACTACCAAGGCAGGGGGAGGCGGGGGAGGCGAAGCGCAGCTGTGTGCTTTATACTCACCTCCTCCTGGCGCGGTCTCTGCCCTGCTCTTCTCCCGCGGTCTCCCGCGCCTGTGTTCAGCGGTCACGTGGTACCGCTCATTAAAGTCATGAATATGTGCATATTCATGACTTTAATGAGCGGTACCACCTGACCGCTGAACACAGGAGACAGAGACCGCGGGAGAAGAGCAGGGCAGAGACCGCACCAGGAGGAGGTGAGTATAAGGGATATTTACCTGTCCCGTTCCACCGCTGCGCTGCTGTGTGCTCGCATCCTCTCTTGCTGTGAATGTTCAGGCAGAGGGCGCGATGACGTAGTTTGGGCGCACCGCGCCCTCTGCCTGAGCATTCACTGCGGAGGACCCAGAAGACAGCGGCGGTCAGCGGTGCACCGGGTGACAGGTAAATATCACAGGTGCCGGGAGGTGAGTATGTCTTTTTTTTTTTGGTTTCAGCAGCTGCGGCAGTATAAGGGACCTATACTATGGGACAATCTATGACATCTATGGGGGCATATCTATGGACATGATGCATCTATGGGGCACAATCTATGGAGCATCTATGGGGCATAATACATTTTTTTTTGTTAAATGTGTCTCCTCACTGTACTGGCACTTTACATTTACAATGGCTCTGGCTTTTTTTTTTGGGGGGGCCCATTCAGACTTTTGCTATGGGGCCCCATGATTTCTATGTACGCCCCTGGTAGAAACCCCCTGCAAGAGACACCATTTTGGAAACTAGACCACCCAAGGAGCTTATCTAGATGCGTGGTGAGCACTTTGAACCCCCCAGTGCTTCACAGAAATTTATAAATGCAGAGCCTTGAAAAAAAATAATCATTTTTTCCCTCAAAAATAATTTTTAAACTAGCTATTTTTTATTTTCCCAAGGGTAACAGGAGAAATTAGAATCCCAATATTGGTGTGCAATTTGTCCTGAGTAGCTGATACCCAATATGTTGGGGTAAACCACTGTTTGGTTGCACGGCAGGGATCGGTAGGGAGGGAGCGCCATTTGACTTATTGAATGCCACTTCGTGTTTGGAAACCCCTTGATGTGACTAAATAGTGGAAATCCCTCAATTCTAGCTCCAACCCTAACCCCAACACAACCCTAACCCTAATCCAAATCCTAACCCTAATCCTGACCCTCACCCTAATCCTAACCCTAAACCCAACCCTAATTCCAACCCTAATTGTAACCCTAACCATAATTGTAACCCTAACCCTAATTGTAAACCTAACCCTAACCCTAATTCCAACCCTAACCCTAATTATAACCCTAACCCCAAGGCTAGGCTCATACTGCATTTTACCAGCCCGTTCAACACATAGCATTGTCGGGCTGGTAACGGTATAGCATAACGCGATCGCGTTATGCTATACCCGCTAGTGCAGAGGAATCAGCAGATGACTCATCTGCGCTAGCAGTGACGGAGCCCAGATGCTGCAGGCCGCGTCCGAGGCTCGTCACTGAATGACGGCACGTCGCAAACGCATGCCGTTTTATGGCATGCGTCGCGATGCGCCCTCAAATGGGGGTGAATGGCAGCGTTAAGGACTGCGTTACACCGCGTTATACCGCGGTGTAATGCAGTCCGTCTAACGGACTGCCATAACGCAGTATGAACCCAGCCTAACCCTAACCCTAATGCTAACCCTAATTATAAACCTAACCCTAACCCTAGCCCTAACCCTAACCATAACCCTAGCCCTAACCTTAACCCTAACCCTAACCCTAACCCTAATTCTAATGGAAAAATTAAAATAAATACAATTTCTATATTTTATTATATGTCCTTAACTAAAGGGGTGATAAAGGGGCTTTATGTACTGTCTTTTTATTTTGATCACTGTGATAATTTATCACAGTGATCAAAATGTACTTTTAGAGAATGAATGAATCATTCATTTTTTGAATCTGCCGCCATTTTATTTACAGCATGAAGACACCGGGAGGCCGGGAGCTGCAGGACACAGAGGGGACACTGGGAGGTACAGGGGGGACACTATTTCTCACCCCTCTGATGTGCGATCACATCAGAGGGGAAAGAAATCATTTTTTTTTTTTTTGAATGGATGGACTCTACATGCCTAGTTCCCACCGTGAAGCATGGAGGAGGTGTGATGGAGTGGGGGTGATTTGCTGGTGACACTTTTGGGGATTTATTCAAAATTGAAGGCATACTGAACCAGCATGGCTACCACAGCATCTTGCAACGGCATGCTCTTCCATTCGGTTTGCGTTTAGTTGTACCATCATTTATTTTTCAACAGGACAATGACCCCAAACACACCTCCAGGCTGTGTAAGGGCTATTTGACCAAGAAGGAGAGTGTTGGGGTGCTACGCCAGATGACCTGGCCTCCACAGTCACCAGACCTGATCCCAATCAAGATGGTTTGGGGTGAGCTGGACCGCAGAGTGAAGGCAAAAGGGCCAACAAGTGCTAAGCATCTCTGGGAACTCCTTCAAGATTGTTGTAAGACCATTTCCGGTGACTACCTCTTGAAGCTCATCAAGAGAATGCCAAGAGTGTGCAAAGCAGTCATCAAAGCAAAAGGTGGCTACTTTGAAGAACCTAGAATATAAGACATATTTTCAGTTGTTTCACACATTTTCGTTAAGTATATAATTCCACATGTGTTAATTCATAGTTTTGATGCCTTCAGTGTGAATGTACAATTTTCATAGTCATGAAAATACAGAAAAATCTTTAAATAAGAAGGTGTGTCCAAACTTTTGGTCTGTACTGTATATCCACTCAGATGAATGCAGCGCCACAATGTTTTTTTCAACCCCACTGATCAGGTGCAGCAAAGGCTTAGATCATACATCAATTGCAAAATAACTAAAGTTGTCTATGCTATTGTGTGCCCATGTCCACAGATCTATGAGGGTCAGATTTCACAAGAATTAAGCCGCAGAATCCAATAGCATTTTTCTACAATTAAGGCCTCTTTCACACGTCAGTGGCACTGGTACGTGCAGTGACAGTTTTCTCACGTACCGGAGACACTGACATATGTAGACCCATTCAATGAATGGGTCTATGCACATGTCAGCGTGTTTTCACTGATCATGTGTCCGTGTGCAAAATACGCTGACGTGTCCATTTTTCTCCGGCAGCACGGACGCAAAACGTCCTGCACACGGAGAACTGTTCACACAGTCCTCCGTGCGCACGGACGGCATGATCAGCTACAGTAAGTGCTGTCCCCTGCCTGTGGTGCTGAAGCTCCCTGTCATTATTCTCCCTGCTCTGCTGGCAACAGCGAGCAGGGAGAATAAATGAATAACCCGACGTTGGGTCCCCCTTAGGTTTTGAACCAACCCGACAAAACTATACAACTGTGGGCTGCTATTCTCAGGCTGGTAAGGTGCCATGAATATGCCCTCCAGCCTAAAAACAGCAGCCCGCAGCTGCCCAGAAAAGGTGCATCTATTAGATAACAAACTGTATAATTTTTTTTATTTTTTTGATGAAAAAGACTGCTGGATATAACGAGAGTGACAGACTGCCCAAAAAAGGGAAGTTAGGCCTAAAATGCCTCAATTTTTGGAACACGGATGTATGAGGCGAGTCACAGACAGAACCCACTGTGAAATGTGGCCTGTTTTTAAAATAATGCAATATAGTAGAAAAAGGCGTGCACTCTGTAGTAACGAATAGGTGCAGGCTGAACTGGAACTAGGCCAGATACTCATGTAATTGGAAAAACAGCCGCACTCAGACAATCTTTCAATGCAAGTGAAAAAAGTTTTATTTGAAAACACCACAGCATAAAAAACGTGTAGAGGTAACGTTTCGACAGGGCAGGGACCAACTGAAGGTCCTGGTAGGATGAAGGTTCAGGTGACACACCACCACAGACGGCACCTGAACCTTCATCCTACCAGGACCTTCAGTTGGTCCCTGCCCTGTCGGATTTCCGTATATATGGCCTGGAGCCTTTTCAAGTTTTCATATCCCACAGTGGCCTCCTCTGTTCCTTTTCTGTTATCTTCCTTAACCCCTTCACCCCCATGGGTGGTTTGCACGTTAATGACCGGGACAATTTTTACAATTCTGACCACTGTCTCTTTATGAGGTTATAACTCCGGAACGCTTCAACGGATCTTTGCGATTCTGAGATTGTTTTCTCGTGACATATTGTACTTCATGTTAGTGGTAAAATTTCTTCCATATATCTTGCGTTTATTTTTGAAAAAAACGCAAATATGGCGAAAATTTTGAAAATTTAGCAATTTTCAAACTTTGAATTTTTATTCCCTTAAAACAGAGAAATATGTAACACAAAATAGTTAAGAAATAACATTTCCCACATGTCTACTTTACATCAGCACAATTTTGGAATCAAAATTTTTTTTTGTTAGGAAGTTATAAGGGTTAAAAGTTGACCAGCGATTTCTCATTTTTACAACAAAATTTACAAAGCCATTTTTTTTAGGGACCACCTCACATTTGAAGTCACTTTGAGGGGTCTACATGACAGAAAATACCCAAAAGTGACACCATTCTAAAAACTGCACCCCTCAAGGTACTCAAAACCACATTCAAGAAGTTTATTAACCCTTCAGGTGCTTCACAGGAACTAAAGCAACGTGGAAGGAAAAAATGAATATTTAACTTTTTAGCCACAAAAATGATCTTTTACAAACTTTTTTTTTATTTTCACAAGGGTAAAAGGAGAAAATGGACAGATAAGGTTGTTATGCAATTTCTCCTGAGTACGCCAATACCCCATATGTGGGGAAAACCACTGTTTGGGCACACGGCAGAGCTCGTAAGGGAAGGAGCGCCGTTTGACTTTTTCAAACTAAAATTGGCTGGAGTTGAGATTGGACGCCATGTCGCGCTTGGAGAACCTCTGATGCGCCTAAACAGTGGAAACCCCCCACAAGTGACACCATTTTGGAAACTAGACCCCCTAAGGTACTTATCTAGATCTGTTGTGAGCACTTTGAACCCCCAAGTGTTTCACAAAAGTTTATAATGCCTGGGTGTGAAAAAAAAAAAAAAATTCCACAAAAATGATTTTTTAGTCCTAAATTTTTGAATTTTCCCAAGGAAATTGGACCCCAAAAGTTGTTGTCCAATTTGTCCTGAGTACGCTGATACCCCATATGTGGGGGTGGAAAACTGTTTGGGCGCACGGCAGGGCTTGGAAAGGAAGTAGTAACGTTTTGGAATGCAGACGTTGATGGGGCTCATGTTCCGTTTGCAGTGCCCCAGATGAGCCTAAACAGTGGAAATCCCCCACAAGTGACCCCATTTTGGAAACTAGGCCCCCTAAGGAACTTATCTAGATCTTTGGTGAGCACTTTGAACCCCCAAGTGCTTCACACAAGTTTATAATGCCCGGGCATCAAAATAAAAAATTCTATTTTTTTCCCACAAAAATTATCTTTTAGTCACTAATTTTTTATTTTCCCAAGGGTATCAGGAGAAATTGGACCACATAGGTTGTTGTCCAATTTGTCCTGAGTTCGCTGATGCCCCATATGTGGGGGGGAACCACTGTTTGGGCACACGGCAGAGCTCGGAAGGGAAGGAGCACCATTTGACTTTTTCCAACCAAAATTGGCTGGAATTGAGATTGGATGCCATGTTGCATTTGGAGAGCCCCTGATGTGCCTAAACAGTGGAAACCCCCCACAAATGACCCCATTTGGGAAACTAAACCCCCTAAGGAACTTATCTAGATCTTTGGTGAGCAATTTGAACCCTTAAGTGCTTCACACAAGTTTATAACGTAGAGCCGTAAAATTTAAAAATCATATTTTTTCCACAAAAATGATCTTTTCACCCGAATTTTTATTTTTCCAAGGGTAACAAGACTCCAAAAGTTATTGTGCAATTTGTCCTGAGTACACTGATACCCCATATGTGGGGGTATACCACTGTTTGGGTGCATGGCAGAGTTTGGAAGGGAAGGAGCGCTGTCTCACTTTTTCAACGCAGAATTGGCTGGACGCCATGTCGTGTTTGGAGAGCTCCTGATCTGCCTAAACAGTGGAAACCCCCACAAATGACACCATTTTGGAAACTAGACCCCTCAAGGAGCTTATCTAGATGTGTGGTGAGAACTTTGAACCCCCAGGTGTTTCACTAAAGTTTATAACGTACAGCCTTAAAATAAAAAATCCTTTTTTTTTTTTACAAAAATGATTTTTTCGCCCCCAATATTTTATTTTCACAAGGGTAACAGAAGAAATTGGAACCCAAAAGTTGTTGTCCAATTTGTCCTGAGTACGCTGATACCCAATATGTAGGAGAAAACTACTGTATGGGTGCACGTCAGGGCTCGGAAGGGAAGTAGTGACGTTTTGGATTGCAGACTTTGATGGAATGGTCTGGGGGCGTCATGTCGCATTGGGAGAGCCCCTGATACGCCTAAACAGTGGAAACCCCCCACAAGTGACCCCATTTTGGAAAATAGACCCCACAAGGAACTTATCTAGATGTGTGGTGAGCACTTTGAACCCCGAAGTGCTTCAAAGAAGTTTATAACGCACAGCCGTAAAAATAAAAAATCCTTTTTTTTTTTACAAAAATGATTTTTTCGCCCCCAATATTTTATTTTCACAAGGGTAACAGGAGAAATTGGACCCCAAAAGTTGTTGTCCATTTTGTCCTGAGTACGCTGATACCCAATATGTGGGAGAAAACTACTGTATGGGCGCATGTCAGGGCTCGGAAAGGAAAGTAGTGACGTTTTGGATTGCAGACTTTGATGGAATGGTCTGGGGGCGTCATGTCGCATTTGGAGAGCCCCTGATGCGCCTAAACAGTGGAAACCCCCAACAAGTGACCCCATTTTGGAAAATAGACCCCACAAGGAACTTATTTAGATGTGTGGTGAGCGCTATGAAGCCCCAAGTGCTTCACAGAAGTTTATAATGTACAGCCGTAAAAACAAAAAAATCTTATTTTTTTTACAAAAATAATATTTTCGCCCCCAGTTTTTTATTTTCCCAAGGGTAACAGAGAAATAGGACAAATTTCACAATAACTCTTGGGGTCCAGAGTACGCTGATACCCCATATGTGGGGATAAACTACTGTTTGGACGCATGGCAGAGCTCAGAAGTGAAGGAACACCGTTTGACTTTTTCAAAGCAGAATTGGCTGGAATGGAGATCAGACGCCATGTCACATTTGGAGAGCCCCTGATGTGCCTAAACAGCGGAAACCCCCCAATTCTAACTCCAACCCTAACCCCAACACACCCCTAACCCTAGTCCCAACCCTAATCCCAACCCTAACCCTAATCCAAACTCTAACCCTAATCCTAACTTTAGCGCCAACCCTAACCCTAACTTTAGCCGAAACCCTAACCCTAACCCTAATGGGAAAATGGAAATAAATACATTTTTTTTATTTTATTATTTTTCCCTAACTAAGGGGGTGATAAAGGGGGGTTTGATTTACTATTTATAGCGGTTTTTATGATTGGCAGCTGTCACGCTAAAAGACGCTTTTTATTGCAAAAAGTAGTTTTTTGCATCGCCACATTTTGAGAGCTATAATTTTTGCATATTTTGGCCCACAATGTCATGTGAGGTCTTAATTTTTGCGGGACGAGGTGACGCTTTTATTGGTACCATTTTTGAGCACGTGACATTTTTTGATCGCTTTTTATTTCGATTTTTGGGAGGTTAGAATGAACAAAAATCAGCAATTCATGAATTTCTTTTGGGGGAGGCGTTTATACCGTTCTGCGTGTGGTAAAATTGATAAAGCAGTTTTATTCTTCGGGTAAGTACGATTACGGCGATACCTCATTTATATAGTTTTTTTATGTTTTGGCGCTTTTATAGAATAAAAACTATTTTATATAAAAAATAATTATTTTTGCATCGCTTTATTCTGCGAGCTATAACTTTTTTATTTTTTTGCTGATGATGCTGTGTGACAGCTCGTTTTTTGCGGGACTAGATGACGTTTTCAGCGGTACCATGTTTATTTATATCCGTCTTTTTGATCGCGTGTTATTCCACTTTTTGTTCAGCGGTATGATGATAAAGCACTGATTTTTTGCGTTTTTATTTTTTATTTTTTAAGGGGTTCACAAAAGGGGTTAACTAGTGGGACAGTTTTATAGGGGGGGTCGTTACGGACGCGGCGATACCATATATGTGTACTTTTATTGTTTTATTTTTTTTATTTACAATAAGTAATACATTTATTGGGGAATATTTTTTTTTTTTTTTTTTACACATGTTTATTTTTACTTTTTTTTACTTTTTTACTTTGTCCCAGGGTGGGACATCACTGTATTTCATCAGATCGCTGGTGTGACAGTGTGCACAGCATTCTGTCACACCAGCGATGTGACAGGCAGTGCAGGACGCTTCCTCATGCCTGCTCTCGGCAGGCACTGAGGAAGCCGCCTCCCTCCAGGACCCCAGTGCCATCTTGGATCCGGGTCCTGGGAGGGAGGAAGCCCTCAGAGCAGCGCGATCACATCGCGCTGCTCTGAGGGTCTCAGGGGGGCGCGCAGGGAGCCCCCACCCTGCGCGATCCTCCCCTGTGCCCCCAGTACACCGCGATCATGTTTGATCGCGGTGTGCAAAGGGTTAATGTGCCGGAAGCGGTCTGTGACCGCTCCCTCCGGGAGCGCAGCTAATCGCCTATGACGTACTATCCCGTCCATGGTCAGAATGGCACGGGTTTTATGGACGGGATAGTACGTCTAATGTCAGAGAGGGGTTAAGGTTTGAGAAAGACCCATTGCAGGGTCGAAACGTTACCTCTACACGTTTTTTATGCTGTGGTGTTTTCAAATAAAACTTTTTTCACTTGCATTGAAAGATTGTTTGAGTGCGGCTGTTTTTCCAATTACATTTTAAAAGAATGCAACATAGTGTTAGGGGTCGAGTTCCCGCTTCTGCACAAGGGGAATCTTGAACCATCCCTGCTGCGGTCTCCCATCCGTCTCCGGCCGCAGTGGACTCTGCTCAGCAGAGACGTCAAACCCAGCGTCTCGCCCAGTCTAACATTGTGCAGAGGATTACTGCTGCCTCTCCAGGTTCTGCTATTGTAGCCAGTACTGGTCAGCGGAGAGCAGATGTCTTTGGGACTAAGTCCTGCTTTTCTCCATCTGAGCATGACCAGGGCAAGATCGCAAGATCTCCCATTGGAGATCAGGGGTCACATGTTCGGTTACAGCAGCTACTCCCATTGGTCCTTTTCTGCTTGCAAAGCAGTAATCAAAGCGAAAGGTGGCTACTTTGAAGAACCTAGAATATAAGACATATTACAGGTTGTTTCACACTTTTTTGTAAAGTGTAATGTATAATTCCACATGTGTTAATTAATAGTTTTGATGCCTTCAGTGTGATCCTACAATTTTCATAGCCATGAAACTACAGAAAAATCATTGAATGAGAAGGTGTGTCCAAACTTTTGGTCTGTACTGTAAGTGAATCAGAATTTGAAGCAAAAGTTATTAAGGGGTAAAAATTAGCAAATGTACTGGGAGGCCTAGTTTGACTCTTGTTATCGGGATCCTTCTCTAGTATGTACACCATAACTTCCCATATTAACCCCTTTGAGACCTAGCCTGTTTTCACCTTAATGACCAGGCCAATTTTTACAATTCTGACCAGTCATTTTATGAGGTAATAACTCTGGAACGCTTCAACGGATCCTGGTGATTCTGAGAATGTTTTCTAATGAGATATTGCACTTTATGATAGCAGTAAAATTTATTTGCCATGACTTGCGTTTATTTGTGAAAAAAAATGGAAATTTGGCAAAAATTTTGAAAATTTGTCATTTTTCAAAATTTTAATTTTTATGCCCTTAAATCAGAGAGTCATATTGCACAAAATAGTTAGTAAAATAACATTTCCCACACGTCTACTTTACATCAGCACAATTTTGGAACCAACATTTTTTTTTTGTTAGGAAGTTATAAGGGTTAAAAGTTGACCAGCAATTTTTCATTTTTTCAACAAATTTTACAAAAACATTTTTTTAGGGACCACCTCTCATTTGAAGTCACTTTGAGGGGTCTATATGAAAGAAAATACACAAAAATGACACCATTCTAAAAACTTCACCCCTCAAGGTACTCAAAACCAAATTCAAGAAGTTTATTAACCCTTCAAGGGCTTCACAGGAATTTTTGGAATGTGGAAGGAAAAAATAAACATTTACTTTTCTTTCACAAATATTTTCCTTTAGACCTATTTATTTTTTTACTTTCGCAAGGGTAACAGAAGAAAATCTACCATACATTTTGTTTTGAATTTTTTCCTGAGCATGTTGATACCCCATATGTGAGGGAGATCTACTGTTTATTTAAATTTAAATGTTTATGCTCTTAAATGAGAGAGATATGTCACACAAATTTCTTAATAAATAACATTTCCTACATGTCTACTTTACATCAGCACAATTTTGGGAACAACTTTTTTTTTGTTACGAAGTTATAAGGGTTAAAAGTTGACCAGCGATTTCTCATTTTTACACCACCATTTTTTGTTAGGGACCTCATCACATTTGAAGTCACTTTGAGGGGTCTATATGACAGAAAAAACCTAAAGTGACACCATTCTAAAAACTGCACCCCTCAAGGTGCTCAAAACCACATTCAAGAAGTTTATTAACCCTTTACCTGCTTCACAGGAACTGAAGCAATGTGGAAGGAAAAAATTAACATTTAACTTTTTTTGCAAAAACTTTACTTCGGAAACAATTTTTATTTTCACAAGTGTTAAAAGAAAAATTGAACCACAAAATTTGTTGTGCAATTTCTCCTGAATACGCCGATACCCCATATGTGGGGGTAAACCACTTTTTGGGCGCACGGCAGAGGTCGCAAGGGAAGGAGCGCCGTTTGACTTTTTCAATGCAGAATTGGCTGGATGCCATGTCGCGTTTAGAGAGCCCCTGATGTGCCTAAACAGTGAAAACCCCCAAGTGACCCCATTTTGGAAACTAGACCCCTTAAGGAACTTATCTAGATGTGTGGTGAGCACTTTGAACCTCCAAGTGCTTCACAGTTTATAACGTTGAGCCGTGAAAATAAAAAATCATATTTTTTCCACAAAAACGATCTTTTCACCCCAATTTTTATTTTCCCAAGGGTAACAAGACCCCAAAAGTTTTTGTGCAATTTGTCCTGAGCATGCTGATACCCCATATGTGGGGGTAAACCACTGTTTGGGTGCATGGCAGAGCTTGGAAGGGAAGCAGCGCCGTTTGACTTTTTCAAACCAAAATTAGCTGGAATTGAGATTGGACGCCATGTCGCGTTTGGAGAGCCCCTGATGCACCTAAACAGTGGAAACTCCCCACAAATGACACCATTTTGGAAACTAGAACCCTTAAGGAACTTATCTAGATGTGTGGTGAGCACTTTGAACCCCCAAGTGCTTCACAGAAGTTTATAACGTAGAGCCGTGAAAATAAAAAAATATTTTTTTCCTCAAAAATGTTTCTTTAGCCCACTATTTTTTTATTTTCACAAGGGTAACAGGAGAAATTGGACCCCAAAAGTTGTTTTGCAATTGTTCCTGAGTACACTGATACCCCATATGTGGGGTGGAAACACTGTTTGGGCGCATAGTAGAGCTTGGAAGGGAAGGAGCGCCATTTTGCAATGCAGACTTTGATTGAATGTTCTGCAGGCATCATGTTGTATTTGCAGAGCCCTTGATGTGCCTAAACAGTAGAAACCAGTGGCGTACCTTCAATTGTAGCAGACCACGCAGCTGCTATGGGGCCCGGACAGGTGAGGGGGCCCGCGACGGCCGCTGCCATTCGGCAGCTGTGCTGACACAGTACTACCAGGGCAGGGGGAGGCGGGGGAGGCGAAGCGCAGCTGTGTGCTTTATACTCACCTCCTCCAGGCGCGGTCTCTGCCCTGCTCTTCTCCTGCGGTCTCCGGCTCCTGTGTTCAGCGGTCAGGTGGTACCGCTCATTAAAGTCATGAATATGTGCATATTCATGACTTTAATGAGCGGTACCACCTGACCGCTGAACACAGGAGCCGGAGACCGCGGGAGAAGAGCAGGGCAGAGACCGCGCCAGGAGGAGGTGAGTATAAGGGATATTTACCTGTCCCGTTCCACCGCTGCGCTGCTGTGTGCTCGCATCCTCTCTTGCTGTGAATGTTCAAGCAGAGGGCGCGATGACGCAGTTTGTGCGCACCGCGCCCTCTGCCTGAGCATTCACTGCGGAGGACCCAGAAGACAGCGGCGGTCAGCGGTGCACCGGGTGACAGGTAAATATCACAGGTGCCGGGAGGTGAGTATGTCTTTTTTTTTTTTGTTTCAGCAGCTGCGGCAGTATAAGGGACCTATACTATGGGGTACAATCTATGGAGCATCTATGGGGGCATTATCTATGGAGCATGATGCATCTATGGGGGCACAATCTATGAAGCATCTATGGGGGCATAATAAATTTTTTTTGTTAAATGTGTCTCCTCACTGTGCTGGCACTTTACATTTACAATGGCTCTGGCTTTTTTTTTGGGGGGGGCCCATTCAGACTTTTGCTATGGGGCCCCATGATTTCTATGTACGCCCCTGGTAGAAACCCCCTGCAAAGAGACACCATTTTGGAAACTAGACCACCCAAGGAGCTTATCTAGATGCGTGGTGAGCACTTTGAACCCCCCAGTGCTTCACAGAAATTTATAAACGCAGAGCCTTGAAAAAAATAATCATTTTTTTCCTCAAAAATAATTTTTAAACTAGCTATTTTTTATTTTCCCAAGGGTAACAGGAGAAATTAGAACCCCAATATTGGTGTGCAATTTGTCCTGAGTACGCTGATACCCAATATGTTGGGGTAAACCACTGTTTGGTTGCACGGCAGGGATCGGTAGGGAGGGAGCGACATTTGACTTATTGAATGCCACTTCGTGTTTGGAAACCCCTGATGTGCCTAAATAGTGGAAATCCCTCAATTCTAGCTCCAACCCTAACCCCAACACAACCCTAATCCAAATCCTAACCCTAATCCTAACCCTCACCCTAATCCTAACCCTAAACCCAACCCTAATTCCAACCCTAATTGTAACCCTAACCATAATTGTAACCCTAACCCTAATTGTAAACCTAACCCTAACCCTAATTCCAACCCTAACCCTAATTATAACCCTAACCCTAAGGCTAGGCTCATATTGCATTTTACCAGCCCGTTCAACACATAGCATTGTCGGGCTGGTAACGGTATAGCATAACGCGATCGCGTTATGCTTTACCCGCTAGTGCAGAGGAATCAGCAGATGACTCATCTGCGCTAGCAGTGACGGAGCCCAGATGCTGCAGGCCGCGTCCGAGGCTCGTCACTGAATGACGGCACGTCGCAAACGCATGTCGTTTTATGGCATGCGTCCTCAAATGGGGGTGAATGGCAGCGTTAACGGACTGAGTTACACCGCGTTATACCGCGGTGTAATGCAGTCCGTCTAACGGACTGCCATAACGCAGTATGAACCCAGCCTAACCCTAACCCTAATGCTAACCCTAACCCTAATTATAACCCTAACCCTAGCCCTAACCCTAACCTTAACCCTAGCCCTAACCTTAACCCTAACCCTAACCCTAATCCTAATGGAAAAATTAAAATAAATACAATTTCTATATTTTATTATATGTCCTTAAATAAAGGGGTGATAAAGGGGCTTTATGTACTGTCTTTATTATTTTGATCACTGTGATAATTTATCACAGTGACCAAAATGTACTTTTAGAGATGAATGAATCATTCATTTTTTGAATCTGCCGCCATTTTATTTACAGCATGAAGACACCGGGAGGCCGGGAGCTGCAGGACACAGAGGGGACACTGGGAGGTACAGGGGGGGGGACACTATTTCTCACCCCTCTGATGTGCGATCACATCAGAGGGGAAAGAAATCTTTTTTTTTTTTTTGAATGGATGGACTCTACATGCCTAGTTCCCACCGTGAAGCATGGAGGAGGTGTGATGGAGTGGGGGTGATTTGCTGGTGACACTTTTGGGGATTTATTCAAAATTGAAGGCATACTGAACCAGCATGGCTACCACAGCATCTTGCAACGGCATGCTCTTCCATTCGGTTTGCGTTTAGTTGTACCATCATTTATTTTTCAACAGGACAATGACCCCAAACACACCTCCAGGCTGTGTAAGGGCTATTTGACCAAGAAGGAGAGTGTTGGGGTGCTACGCCAGATGACCTGGCCTCCACAGTCACCAGACCTGATCCCAATCAAGATGGTTTGGGGTGAGCTGGACCGCAGAGTGAAGGCAAAAGGGCCAACAAGTGCTAAGCATCTCTGGGAACTCCTTCAAGATTGTTGTAAGACCATTTCCGGTGACTACCTCTTGAAGCTCATCAAGAGAATGCCAAGAGTGTGCAAAGCAGTCATCAAAGCAAAAGGTGGCTACTTTGAAGAACCTAGAATATAAGACATATTTTCAGTTGTTTCATACTTTTTCGTTAAGTATATAATTCCACATGTGTTAATTCAAAGTTTTGATGCCTTCAGTGTGAATGTACAATTTTCATAGTCATGAAAATACAAAAAAATCTTTAAATAAGAAGGTGTGTCCAAACTTTTGGTCTGTACTGTATATCCACTCAGATGAATGCAGCGCCACAATGTTTTTTTCAACCCCACTGATCAGGTGCAGCAAAGGCTTAGATCATACATCAATTGCAAAATAACTAATGTTGTCTATGCTATTGTGTGCCCATGTCCACAGATCTATGAGGGTCAGATTTCACAAGAATTAAGCCGCAGAATCCAATAGCATTTTTCTACAATTAAGGCCTCTTTCACACGTCAGTGGCACTGGTACGTGCAGTGACAGTTTTCTCACGTACCGGAGACACTGACATATGTAGACCCATTCAATGAATGGGTCTATGCACATGTCAGCGTGTTTTCACTGATCATGTGTCCGTGTGCAAAATACGCTGACGTGTCCATTTTTCTCCGGCAGCACGGACGCAAAACGTCCTGCACACGGAGAACTGTTCACACAGTCCTCCGTGCGCACGGACGGCATGATCAGCTACAGTAAGTGCTGTCCCCTGCCTGTGGTGCTGAAGCTCCCTGTCATTATTCTCCCTGCTCTGCTGGCAACAGCGAGCAGGGAGAATAAATGAATAACCCGACGTTGGGTCCCCCTTAGGTTTTGAACCAACCCGACAAAACTATACAACTGTGGGCTGCTATTCTCAGGCTGGTAAGGGGCCATGAATATGCCCTCCAGCCTAAAAACAGCAGCCCGCAGCTGCCCAGAAAAGGTGCATCTATTAGATAACAAACTGTATAATTTTTTTTTATTTTTTGGATGAAAAAGACTGCTGGATATAACGAGAGTGACAGACTGCCCAAAAAAGGGAAGTTAGGCCTAAAATGCCTCAATTTTTGGAACACGGATGTATGAGGCGAGTCACAGACAGAACCCACTGTGAAATGTGGCCTGTTTTTTAAAATAATGCAATATAGTAGAAAAGGCGTGCACTCTGTAGTAACGAATAGGTGCAGGCTGAACTGTGGATATGAAAACTTGAAAAGGCTCCAGGCCATATATACGGAAATCTGACAGGGCAGGGACCAACTGAAGGTCCTGGTAGGATGAAGGTTCAGGTGACACACCACCACAGACGGCACCTGAACCTTCATCCTACCAGGACCTTCAGTTGGTCCCTGCCCTGTCGGATTTCCGTATATATGGCCTGGAGCCTTTTCAAGTTTTCATATCCCACAGTGGCCTCCTCTGTTCCTTTTCTGTTATCTTCCTTAAGGTTTGAGAAAGACCCATTGCAGGGTCGAAACGTTACCTCTACACATTTTTTATGCTGTGGTGTTTTCAAATAAAACTTTTTTCACTTGCATTGAAAGATTGTTTGAGTGCGGCTGTTTTTCCAATTACATTTTAAAATAATGCAACATAATGTTAGGGGTCGAGTTCCCGCTTCTGCACAAGGGGAATCTCGAACCATCCCTGCTGCGGTCTCCAATCCGTCTCCGGCCACAGTGGACTCTGCTCAGCAGAGACGTCGGACCCAGCGTCTCGCCCAGTCTAACATTGTGCAGAGGATTACTGCTGCCTCTCCAGGTTCTGCTATTGTAGCCAGTACTGGTCAGCGGCGAGCAGATGTCTTTGGGACTAAGTCCTGCTTTTCTCCATCTGAGCATGCCCAGGGCAAGATCGCAAGATCTCCCATTGGAGATCAGGGGTCACATGCTCGGTTACAGCAGCTACTCCCATTGGTCCTTTTCTGCGTGCAAAGCAGTAATCAAAGCGAAAGTGGCTACTTTGAAGAACCTAGAATATAAGAATATTACAGGTTGTTTCACACTTTTTTGTAAAGTGTAATGTATAATTCCACATGTGTTAATTAATAGTTTTGATGCCTTCAGTGTGATCCTACAATTTTCATAGCCATGAAACTACAGAAAAATCATTGAATGAGAAGGTGTGTCCAAACTTTTGGTCTGTACTGTAAGTGAATCAGAATTTGAAGCAAAAGTTATTAAGGGGTAAAAATTAGAAACTGTACTGGGAGGCCTAGTTTGACTCTTGTTATCGGGATCCTTCTCTAGTATGTACACCATAACTTCCCGTATTAACCCCTTCGAGACCTAGCCTGTTTTCACCTTAATGACCAGGCCAATTTTTACAATTCTGACCAGTCATTTTATGAGGTAATAACTCTGGAACGCTTCAACGGATCCTGGTGATTCTGAGAATGTTTTCTAATGAGATATTGCACTTTATGATAGCAGTAAAATTTATTTGCCATGACTTGCGTTTATTTGTGAAAAAAAATGGAAATTTGGCAAAAATTTTGAAAATTTGTCATTTTTCAAAATTTTAATTTTTATGCCCTTAAATCAGAGAGTCATATTGCACAAAATAGTTAGTAAAATAACATTTCCCACACGTCTACTTTACATCAGCACAATTTTGGAACCAACATTTTTTTTTGTTAGGAAGTTATAAGGGTTAAAAGTTGACCAGCAATTTTTCATTTTTTCAACAAATTTTACAAAAACATTTTTTTAGGGACCACCTCTCATTTGAAGTCACTTTGAGGGGTCTATATGAAAGAAAATACACAAAAATGACACCATTCTAAAAACTTCACCCCTCAAGGTACTCAAAACCAAATTCAAGAAGTTTATTAACCCTTCAAGGGCTTCACAGGAATTTTTGGAATGTGGAAGGAAAAAATAAACATTTACTTTTCTTTCACAAATATTTTCCTTTAGACCTATTTATTTTTTTACTTTCGCAAGGGTAACAGAAGAAAATCTACCATACATTTTGTTTTGAATTTTTTCCTGAGCATGTTGATACCCCATATGTGAGGGAGATCTACTGTTTGGGCACACGGCAGGGCTCAGAAGGGAAGGAGCGCCATTTGACTTTTGGAATGTAAAATATGCTGGAATAATTAGCGGTTGCCATGTTGCATTTGTAGAGCCCCTGATGTGCCTAAACAGTGGAAATCCCCAACAAGTGACACCTTTTTGGAAACTAGACCTCTTAGGGAACTTATCTAGATTTGTATTGAGCACCTTGAATCCACAGGTGCTTTACAGAAGTGTATAACGTAGAGCCGTGGAAATAAAAAAAAAATCACATTTTTCCCAAATAAATCTTTCTAGTTCCAAATATTGCATTTATATAAGGATAAAACGAGAAATTGCACCATATAATTTGTTGTGCAATTTCTCCTGAGTACGCTAATACCCAATATGTGAAGGAAAATCACTGTTTGGGCACACGGCAGGGATTGGAAGGACAGGAGCGCTATTTGACTTTTGGAATGCAAAATTTGAAGGAATAATTAGTGGACGCCACGTTGCGTTTGAAGAGCCCCTAATGTGCCCTAACAGTGGAAACCCCTGACAAGTGACACCATTTTGGAAACTAGACCCCATTTGTGACCTTATCTAGATGTGTATTGAGCACCTTAAACCCCCAGGTGCTTCACAGTAGTTTAGAACGTTAAGGCGGGAAAATAAAAAAATCACATTTTTCCCACAAAAATCTTTTTTAGCTACAAATTTTGTATTTTCACAAGAGCAAAAGGAGAAAATGGACACCAAAGTTTGCTGTGCAATTTCTCCTGAGTTTGTCAATACCCAATATGTGGTCGAAAACTAAGTTTGAGGCACAGTGCTAAGCTCAGAAGGGAAGTAGCTGCATTTTACAGTGTAGATTTTCCTGCACTTGTTTGAGGGTGCCATGTCACATTGACAGAGCCCCTGAGGTGCCAGAAAAGCAGAACCCCATGAGTGACCCCATTTCACCAATTAAACCTCTCAATGAATTCATCTAGGGGTGCAGTAATGATATTGACACCACAAGTGTGTCACAAACTTTTATACCATTGGGCAGTGAAGAAAAAATAATTTACATTTTTACCGCCAAGATTGTGTGTTAGCTCAAAGTTTTATATTTTCACACTGGGAAATGGGTATAAATGGCAACTAAATTTGTCCCACAACTTCTGCTGAATGTAGACATATCCCATATATGACTGTACAGTACTACTTAGCCATACGGAGTGACTCGTTAGTGACAGAGCACTATTTGCCTACTGGAGTGCAAATTTTAAAAGACTGGTTTGTGGATTCCATATAAAGAGCCCTTAAGTGCTAGAAAAGCAGAATCCCCCCTCAAGTGACCCCATTTTGTAAATTATAATCCTTTGGGAATTTATCAACAGATGTAGTGATGATTTTGACTCCATAGGTGTTTTCCAGAAACAGGCAGCAGTGGATGTTGCCGAGTGAAAATTGCAAATTGCTGTTGTAGTGACCAGTATGTTATGCCCAGCTCATGCACCTGTGAATTAGGTGGGTTCTCATCACTACAGAAATGCCAAATATGAGGGAGTTATATGTTGTTTAGGCACACTGGGCTCAGAATTGAGGGGGAATTTGGATTTGGGAGTGGAGAATATGCTGAATTTCTTCTGGGGAGCGAAGAGCTATTTAGCTTTTCCAGAGCCCTTGCGCTACCAGTAATGTGGTAGCCACCTCTAATTCAATCAACAGATGACAGATCTGAGTGGGAACTTGCTTTTTTTTTGGAGTGAGTGGAAGCTTTTATTGGGAATATTTTACATAACGTTTGGGATCACAGTTATCCGGAGCTCTAAACTGACCACTTACTTTGTGGTTTCCATCTAAATCTCTGAGTGGCATGATTTAATGAAGCCCCCAATAGAACCATTCACTATAGTGAGGCAGCAGAGTTACTCTGGACTCCGTCTGGCCTCTCTTTAGTGGTGTCCTTCTTTTCAGAAATGCACAAAACTGTGGCCGACTGAACTTTTATGCAATCCTAAAAGGGCGGAAGCCGCCGGATCACAGGTCAGACAGCATCCACAGTGCCTCCATCTGCCTCATTATAGGGAATCTTCAGCCAGAGGTTCTGTCTGAATAATGTATTTCAGAGATTTTCTCAGAAACCCTAGTGTAAGAGCTCAGCGCAGAGCGCAGGATCAATGTGCGCCAAGCCTTACTGCAATCTTTGTGAGACAGAATGAAGAAATCAACAGCATGTGAAGAATTGGTTTTATTTATTTTTATGATGTTCCTCGTGTGGTATAAGTGATTAGGCGACTTTATTCTTTGGGTCGGTGCGATTAAAGTGATAGCAGATTTATATCGTGTTTTTATGTTTGACTGCTGTCACACACTAAAAGATGCTTTTTATTTCGAAAACTAGCTTTTGCATCACCATATTTTGAGAGCTATTATTTTTTTCTATATTCGGCTGACAGAGTCATGTGAGGGCTTGTTTTTTTGCGGGACGAGCTGACGTTTCAATTGGTACCATTTTTGGGCAAATTAAATTTTTTGATCGCTTTCTATTCCGATTTTTGTGAGACAGAATGAACAAAACCAGCAATTCAGGAATTGCTTATTTTATATACCCTTTCACGTGTTGTAAAATTGGTAAGGCAGCTTTATTCTTCAGGTCAGTATGATTACAGCGATACCTCATTCATATAGTTGTTTTATGTTTTGACGCTTTTACACAATAAGAACTACTTTATAGAAAAAATAATTATTTTTGCATCGCTTTATTCTGAGAGCTATAACTTTTTTTATTTTTCTGCTGATGGAGCCATGTGGCAGCTTGTTATTTTGCAGGACAAGATGACGTTTTCAGCTGTACCATTTTTATTTACATCCGTATTTTTGATCGCGTTTTATTGCACTTTTTGTTCGGAGAAATGAAGATAATGCATTGCTTTTTGCCTCGTTTTTTTTTTTTACAGTGTTCACTGAAAGGGTTAACTAGTGGGAAAGTTTTATAGAACAGGTCATTACGGACGTGGAAATTCCAAATATGTGTAATTTTATTGTTTTTTTTACACAAATAAATGTAAATATTTTTTTTTCTTTATTTAGGGAATTTTTAAAAATTTTTTACACTTTATAATATATATATATATATATATTTACTTTTTTACATTGTCCCAGGATGGAACATCACAATATAATGTCAGATTGCTGATCTGACACTGCACTATTAAACCAAGAGAACCAAGAGTCAATGGTGTTATAATAAAATATAAATTTTTATTAATATCTACAAAATCACTTTAATAACACAGTAATAGAAAAACACATAGAAACAGTGCAGATAAACAGGTGCGGTAAGTCTCCTGAATCAGCGACAAATTGTCAAAGAATAACAGAGTATGTGGTGGCTAAAAAACCTGTGGGCAAAACAGCCCGACCATTGCAGACAAAAGTCAATGCGGTATCATAGTAAGAAACGTAATGAGAATGCCCTGAGAGTACACAGGCATAGTAGCCGGGATTTAGGCAGGGTATAAAGTTACCAGAACAGCGAAAATGCCTACAAAAGAAGGTAATGCTCACCAATTGTAGTATGGGTACACAGGAGAGAAAGCGCACCAGAGACGTCACCCCCGACGCACGTTTCGCCGGCACACAGGCACAGCTTTTTCAAGGGGATAGTAGTAACATGGGACTATGGCCTTTAAATATCCCACCCATACTTGTCACATGGCTATAACTGATCAATCAGAGATAGGCTCAAAGAACACCGTCATGCTCTAAGGGTAGTGGCATCAAAGCATAAGGAAGTCCCAGCATGAACGAAAGGAACGCCTCAGTACGTGTCAAAAGGTCTAGAGACGCCCACAATTACCTCATGGTTGCGTCCAACCAATGAGGGCCGGCCACATTCGGCGCATGCGTCGTAGAGATCCGGCGATTCCGAGCAGGGAGGACGTCATGCGTCTCGGCGCACGTCAAGGGAAACCCCCCGGCGCGCGTCAGAGGCATGGAGATGCCCCCCCACCAGGGAAGCACAGGAGCAGCAGCGAGGCATGCGCACGGCCGATGACCGCATTAAGAGACATGACAGGTAAGTGTATCTAAAAGGGCCAACTCGGGGAACACATGGAGGAATCGTTGATAACATATAAGAAACCCACATTTCGATATAATTATTGAAGTATCATCATACACGTCATGAAATAAAAAACAATGTCAGATAGAAAAATACGATCATAATGCAATTTGGGCTAGATGATGGAAAGTCGTGGTTGGTGATCCACACAGAGTTCAATCGCAGCTTCCATGTTGGATGATCATCACAAAGGAGGCGTGATATAAGGCCAGAGTCCCACGAATGTGTATAGAAAACTAGAAAAAAGATTAAGAGTTAAAAACAAAAATAAAAAACAATAAAAGGGACATCACAGAATGACGGGTATCCAAAGAAGGGAGGAGGCATATCTTATAAAAAGGATGCAAAATTTAACGATTCGTTGAGACCATTGGAAACGGTGGTGTCCAAAACGACCATCCACCGTGCCTACATCTGTGCCAGAATTTTTTTATTATCCCCGCCTCGAATCCCGAGGTGAAGGGCATCGATTCCTCGTACCTTGAATGATGTAGTGTCACAGTTGTGGTGACTTTTAAAATGTTGCGGAATTGTCTTGAGGTCCGAGGAATCATGAATGGATTTGGCTGCACCAATATCACGTACGTGCTCCCTCACCCTTATCCTTAATTCTCTGGTGGTAAGGCCAACGTATATCCTGGGGCAGCCACAAGTGGCGTAGTATATAACGTTAGTGCTGCCACAGGATATATGCTGGCGTATATCAAAGGATTTTTTTCCATCAGAGGATGAGAAAGTGGAGCAACGCACGGTATTGGTGCATGCAAGGCAATGGCCGCAAGGAAAGAAACCAGGGGTGGGGCCATGAGTTCCGAAATAATTTCTAGGGGTAGGAAGATAGTGGCTCCGAACCAATAGATCACTCAAATTCTTAGAGCGACGAGATGCCAAAGATGGAAAGTTACCCAAACAGGAAGCCAGAGAGGGCTCAGTTTTCAGTACCTCCCAGTGTCTAGAGATGATCTGGCGAATGCCAGACCATTCATGGTTAAATGTAGTGATGAATCTGATGGGACCATCATCATACGTTCGTCTGTCACGTTGAGTAGTAAGGAGATGGCTGCGCGGAGTCCTCCTCGCACGGTCGTACCCGCGCTTAATACACCTATTACTGTATCCACGGGCTTTAAAACGGTGTCTCAGATCGTAGGCCTGTGTCTCAAAAGTCGTATCTGAGGAGCAGATCCGCCTCATCCGGAGGAACTGTTCGACCGGGACGGCCCTAACCGTGGCAGGATGTTGAGCTGATGTTGCATGTATCAATGAGTTAACCGCAGTGGGCTTCCTGTAGACGTCTGTCCGGAAGCGACGAGACTCGTCAACCTCCAAGAAGACGTCGAGGAACTCCACTTTGGTACAACTATGATTATAAGTAAGATGAATATTTAAAGAATTTTGATTCAGCTCAACCATAAAATCCCCGAGCTGCTGCACCGTCCCGTCCCACAACATCAAAATGTCATCAATGTATCTAAACCAGTACAGCACATGGGAGGTGGCCGGCGCGCCCGTGTCACCAAACAAAGATCTCTCCCAGGACCCCAGGAAGAGATTGGCGTACGCGGGTGCACAGGCCGCGCCCATGGCTGTACCACGCCTCTGCAGATAGTAGTTGTCCTTAAAGACAAAGAGGTTGTAAGTAAGGACGTAGTGCAGCAGCTCGAGGATAAGCTCACAGAAAGGGCCGTCCAGGTCGGAGGCCCCCAGAAAGAGGCGGACCGCTGCCAGACCGTGAGAATGATCAATACATGTGTAGAGAGACTCCACGTCAGCCGTAACCAAAATTGTAGACTTATCCACAAGGATGCCATTAATCCGTGCCAGGACATCCGTTGTGTCATGGACAAAGAGGGCAGGGTCTCCACTAACGGTTTGAGATAAAAGTCAATAAATTTACATGTCATATTACAGAGACCACCAATGTCCGACACAATGCAACGTCCTGGCGGATTGAGGGGATCCTTGTGGATTTTCGGAAGTAGATAGAAGGTCGGAATTTTGGGATGTTTAACAAATAAGCCCTCAAGGACTTTTTTGGAAATAATGTTTGCCTCATAGGCTCTATATAGGATATCATGGAGTTCCAGCGAGAAGGAGGAAAGAGGACAGTACATCAATTTTGAATACGTATGAGGGTCCTTTAATTGACGGAACGCTTAACGTTCATATTTTTCGCAAGGCCAGATCACGATGTTCCCCCCCTTGTCAGCAGATTTGAAAACAACGTCAGGAAGTGACTGTAACTGTGACAGTGCACGGCGCTGGTCAGAGGTTAAATTATCAAACCTGCGTTTAGTTGGTAATTTCTTAAGATCTTCGGTGACCAGTCTCGTAAAGATATCTATAGCAGGGCATAGTGACAAAGGGGGGAACCTCGTTGATCTGGGCAAAAGTGATGTAGGTAACCTACTTGTAGATGGTATAGTTTGTTCCTCAAGTAAATCCTCCAGATTATGTAAAGCCTCCCTCTCAGTGTCACTCCATGACTCCAATGATTGACCTCGAGAATGCAGTTTTCTGAGTAGGAGCTTGCGAGAAAAAAGATGTAAATCCTTCACAGCTGTAAAAAAATTTTAATTGGTTAGTAGGTGAGAAGGTCAGACCCTACTCAGAACTTCCAATTGAGTGGCAGACAGAACGTGATGAGAAAGGTTAACCACCTGTAGCCCACTCTGGGATCCATGCTGGGAAGACTTGTCACCATTATTCTTATTCTTAGTAGTCTGACGGGTCACCATCTTCCTCCCACCAGAATTATCAGCACATTACGTTTCTTACTATGATACCACATTGACTTTTGTCTGCAATGGTCGGGCTGTTTTGCCCACAGGTTTTTTAGCCACCACATGCTCTGTTATTCTTTGACAATTTGTCGCTGATTCAGGAGACTTACCGCACCTGTTTATCTGCACTGTTTCTATGTGTTTTTCTATTACTGTGTTATTAAAGTGATTTTGTAGATATAAATAAAAATTTATATTTTATTATAACACCGTTGATTCTTGGTTCTCTTGGTTTAATATGATTTGTTCGAGTGGTGTTTTTGAACATATTTGCGTATATATTTAATTTTTGGTCTGGTTTTGTTGCTCATTTTCCATGCAGCTGTTTTTGTTTACTCTGACACTGCACTGCAGAATGTCAGATCAGCGATCTCACAGGCAGGGAAGGAGGCATCTCAGGTCCTGCTCTCAGCAGGCGCTTACAAGCCACCCTTTCGTGCAGGACTCGGAAGGACCAGTGGCCATCTTGGAGCCAGGGGTCTCTATGGAGACCACCAGTACAACACGATCACATCGCAATGTCCTGGTGTGAGTGCGCAGGGAGTCCCTTCCCCATGCATTGCTTCTCTATGCCGCTGTCACTACTGACAGCGGCATCAGAGGGGTTAAATGCCCACGATCGGTGTTCGCACCTATTGTGGGTGTTGCTGCAGGGTGTTAGCTGTCACATACAGCTGACACCAGCACGCAATCGGCTCGTCACTCAGCATGAGTGCTGCGCGATTGTGCCACCGTACTAGTACAGCTTGGGGCAGAAATGCAGTTCCTGCAGAGCAGTACTAGTACGGTGATGGTCGTGAATTGGTTAAAGGAAATCTGTAAACAAGTTTATGCTACCTCATCTAAGAGCAACATAATGTAGAGAAACAGACCCTCATTCCAGCTTTGTATCACTTAGTTAACTGGGGGCAGCAGATGTGACACAATCAGAGTTCTTAGATGTGTTATGTAACTGCGCTCAAAAAGCTAACTCTGCCTCTGCCCACATCACAGCTTTCTGTGTACATTGTCTGTTTAAGACAAACTGCTTATCAAAAGAGGGGAAATAGTTGGACAACTTCGTATGAGGCAGCCAGTCTGGGCGGTGATAATTGGTCACAGGCTTTTTAATTATACCAGGTCCATTACCCCTCCACAGAGATGTAGATTTTAGTATGGAGAGAGTATTCATATGTTCCCATGCAGACAGACTTTTCTAAGCGAGGATAGGCATTAGTTAGGACCTGGAATACGAGAAGAGCCTTAATGTGGCTCCCAGGCACACAGAAATTGGCCATTTTATGTGCTAAGACTTCTCAATTTTTCATATTTCTAAGGCAGTGATGCAATTTATTTTTCATATTTTGTGTCTGCAAGCTATCCTCAGATTACATAGAAAAAACTACTGACAAATTCCCTTTAAATGGCAGTTATGCCCTGTGTGAAAAGCAATAACTATAGAATATTGATTTCTGTTTGCCATCACTGTCCAAAAGCTAAGTGCTCGGTATATTAACTAAGCCAAAGTATGATATTGATATTTTTAATGAACTTATTATTGCAATAATTTTCATTCATTAATATAGTTCTTCACAACAAAAAGCACAAAGTAGTTATTTCTTAACTAGAAAGGTATTCTGTGTAATATTGCACTGAATTTAATTCTGGAGCATCACTTTGGCACTATGACCTATGTTTGTAAAATAACCCACTGACCTGCATATGTATATTGTATTATTATAGTTGGTGATTGCCCAGTCAGCAAATATCAATGTCAGGTGCCTAGACCTTTTCCTTATTCCAAGATGCTTATGAAAAATTCATAAATACTTCTAGGCAACATTAGCTCAAGTGCAGGTCCACGTTTTCATTCGTTTACATTAACCCATTAGGGTGACAAAGAGGAGGATGGTTTGCTTCTCTTATTATGGCAGCACCACCATCGAACAAACTTAGAAAGACAACGTGACCATCATTCTGAAATAGAAACATGCAACATCTGTGATAGTACGACATAACAATCCCAAGAGTAATGTTGAATCTTCTGCTCATAAAACAGCAAAATTGTAATAACAATTCCCTTACAGTCCATATTAATAATCTGGATATATTAAATAGGTACATCTCACAAAACTAGAATATCATCAAAAAGTTAATTTATTTCAGTTCTTCAATACAAAAAGTGAAATGCATATTGTTTAGGACGGCCCCCGTCCTTCCACGTCACCAATGTGACGTAACTCCACAGGCACAGCTCTCCGGCTCCCCTTTGTCTCTCAGGTCAGTAAGGGAACTGCACCTAGAGCAAATGGCCGCCGGGGAGGGTGTCCTGTTACCCACTGGGTATTCTAAGATTCGTGATCAGAGTAAAAGCATCAGCCCAAGATTAATTTTATGGTTTAATTGCCTTAAGGCCGCACTAGATAATTACAGAAATATACAGTAGCTATACAACTGAATTACAATGGATTTGCAGTCAGAGTAAAATACAACAATAATGGTACAAGGCTTAGAGGTATTAGCTAGAGGTCAATATTACCAGGTTGTAGGGACATGTGGAGGCAGGCAGCTCTGCGATCCACAGGTGAAAGTCTTAGTTGCTGGACAGTCCCCAAAACGTGTGCCGCTGCTCCCTTGGCAGGTCTGTCCCTTGTTGCTTCTTGCTGCTGTGAGAATGGATCTGGTCTGCCCTTAGCTCACAGTTCTTACACCTGCTAGGTCCCTCCCCTCGGTGTCCGAGGGTGGGCTGACAATCTCCACCCTCAGCTCCCTGCAGAATTTATTCCCAATATCTAGCAAAGGGGTTAACTTTCTCCAGGACGATCGGATCAGGACACAAGAGATACCAGCGGATGCAGTATGTTTTGCCCGTCGCATGGATATCAAACCTGGCCCGATTGGGTCATTGTGGATGGCCAATCTCTATTTCTCAGCCCCCCAAGCCATCACCGACTCGGGAGATGCACCATCAAATGCCTGAGGACCGCCGGGTCACACAGATATTTTTATGAGAATGTACCTACAAAGATGTGCTCATAATTCATAATCCTAGAACGGAGCCTTCGTGTCTGGGATAAACAATAGATGTGTTTTCATGGTCTTGCTGAAAGGTATAGTCTAATTGAAGCCCCCAGGCATCTCATTACCATGCTAACAAACCTTACTATTCACCATGCTGGCTTGGCTCCTAACTCGTTACCATACTTAAGACCTGGCCATTCAAACATGGGCCTGAATTACTTAGCATACTAAAAACCCCTTTTGATTCACAGTGGACATCAAACCCTGTCGTATTGAATATACCAGCAGGCCCTGGGGCCAGATGCAGTTAGCAGCCTGTGGCTCTGTGAACAGACAAAATGGAGGCTGGTATAGGCCCTATCTAAGATGGTGGTTGTCCCTACCTCACACATATATTATATAGAGTCATTACAAACAGAGTGATCTATTTCAAGTTTTTATTTCTGTTAATGTTGATAATTATGCCTTACAGCCAATGAAAGCTCAAACGTCATTATCTCAGTAAATTAGAATACTTTATAACACCAGCTTGAAAAATTATTTTAAAATCTGAAATGCTGGCCTACTGAATTGTATGTTCAGTAAATACACTCCATACTTGGTTGGGGCTCCTTTGGCATCAATTATTGCATCAATGCAGCATGGCATGTAGGCAATCAGCCTGTGGCACTGCTGAGGTGTTATGGAAGCCCAGGTTGCTTTGATAGCAGCTTTCAGCTCATCTGCATTGTGTGCATCAGGTGTCTCTCATCTTCTTCTTTACAATACCCCTAGATTCTCTTTGGGGTTGAGGTCAGATGAGTTGCCTGGCCAATCAAGCACAATGATACTGTTGTTTTTAAACTAGTGTAAGATGGCCACCGACCAAGTCCTTGAGGGGAAATGTATCATCGCGGATATTAGCTGAAGTGATGTGAGCTCGAAAGTATCCTCCAGCACGTATAGTGCTGAGATAGTTGTTTGGGCCGTTCCAGAGCCGGGTTTTACGAGTGGTCATAAGAGTTGGGTGGGAATGACCACTCACATATCTCCACCCCAGGGGCATGGCTTGGCAATAAAATGGAGGCCAATTGTCTCATTCAGTGTTTGTGGCTGGAGGTGTGGAGACCTCCATGTGTTTGTTGCTGAAGACACTGACCTGAGCTGGAGTACCCGCAGTGCTATATGGACTGTTTATTTTCTGTTTCTTTTCATGTTGTCCTGATGAAGCCTCATGTCCAGGTCAATGTGAAGCCATGTCGGATTCCGGAAGCTCATCAGAGGTTATCTTGAAGGAGGTAAAGCGGATGCTGAGCCTGGGAGTCATTGAGGAGTCCAAGAGTGGCTGGTCCAGTCCAATAGTCTTGGAGCCGAAACCAGATGGGGAATGACGGTTTTGCAAAGACTATAGGAAGCTGAACGAAGTCTCTAAGTGCGATGTTAACCCAATGTCCCAGGTCGATGAACTAATTGAGAGGCTATGGCCGGCTCGGTACATTACTACCCTTGACCTCACAAAATGGTATTGGCAAATCCCTATGTCCCAAGATGCCAAGGAGAAGACTGCCTTTTCAATGCCAAATGGGTGCTTCCATTACACAAGGATGCTATTTGGGTTACAAGGCGCTCAAGCTACATTCCAGAGAGCCACGGAACAGATCCTGGCCCCCCACAAAAGGTACATGGCCGCCTACCTGGACGACATTGTGATCTTCAGCCAGGATTGGGGGACCAATTTGAGCAAAGTCCAGGCTGTACTTGATGCTGCATGGAATGCATAGTTCAATATAAACCTGAAAGATGTGCCTTAGGAGTGGATGAGGCAAGATACTTGGACTATGTATGTTGTAGACAGGGTGAAATGAAGCCCCTGATAAACAAAGTTGAGGTGATCAAGGACTGGCAACAACCCCTCTCAAAAAAGTAGGTGAGGGTGTTCCTGGGTATTGTGGGCTATTACCACCGGTTTATTACAAACTTCGCAATGGTAGCTGCCTCTCTGACAGACCTGCAGTGCTATATGGACTGTTTATTTTCTGTTTGTTTTCACGTTTTGCTGGAAAAGGCTGTTCATTTGTTTTCTATCCAGAGTGGTGTATGCAGTTTAATAAACTTGCTTGTACATTCCAGTAATAATATCACTTCCTGCGCCTGCCTCAATTGTAGCCGAGTGAGTACAGATCCCTACACCAGGCATTGGTACTTTTGGCAGTTTGAACAGGTGTCAAAGTCCTGCTGGAGACTGAAATTTTCAACTCCAAAAAGCTTGTTGGCAGAGGGAAGCATGAAATGCTCTAAAATTTCCGGGTATATGGCTGCACTGACTTTGGTCTTAATAAAACATAGTGTACCTAAACCAGCAGATGACATGGCTCCCCAAACCATCACTGATTGTGAAAACTTCACACTAGACCTCAAGCAGCTTGGATTATCTTTCTCTCCACTCTTCCTCCAGACTCTGGGACCTTGGTTTCCAAGGTCTAGTGTGAAGTATCCACAATCAATGATGATTTCATCTGCTGGTGTAGGTCAACTGTGTTTTATCAAGACCAAAGTCAGCGCAGCTGTCTTCCATGAAATTTTAGAGCACTTCATGCTTCCCTCTGCCGACAGGCTTACTGGAGATGGAAATTTCACTCTCCATCAGGAATTGGCACCTGTCCACATTGCCAAAAGTACCAATTCCTGGTTTAAAAAAAACAAAATCACTGTGCTTGATTGGCGAGCAAACTGGTCTGACCTTAACCGCATAGAGAATCTATGGGTTATTGTCAAGAAGAAGATGAGAGACACCAGACCCAACAATGCAGACAAGCTGAGCACTGCTAGCAAAGCAACGTGGGCTTCCATAACACCTCAGCAGTGCCACAGACTGATCACCTCCATGCCACTCTGCATTGATGCAGTAATTGATGCCAAAAGATCCCGACTAAGTAAGGGGTGCATTTACTGAAAATACATTTCAGCAGGCCAACATTTTGGACTTTAAAATAATTTATTTCAACCTGGTATTATAAAGTATTCTAGTTTACTTAGATATGACTTTTGGGTTTTCATTGGCTCTAAGCCATAATCATCAACATTTACAGAAATAAACACCTGAAATACATCGCTCTGTAATGACTCTATATAATATATGAGTTTCACTTTTTGTATTGAAGAACTGAAATAAATTAACTTTTTGATTATATTCTAATTTTCTGAGATGTACCTATACTGTACTACACAAAATATCATACTAAAACTCTGAAAACTCTAGAATATTCAATAATTCAATACAGAGAAGCCAGTAGCCATATTTTAACATGCTTAACCCCTTCCTGACAGGGACAAGTTTTGTGTTTGCACTCCAGCTTTTTTCTTCCCTTTGTTCCAAGAGCTTTAACTTTTTTTTATTTGTTTTACCTTCAACTTAAGGGTATGCCACACTAAACAATATCGCTAACGGGATCGCTAAAAAACGTCATATTTAGCGATCCGTTAGCGATATTGTTCAGTGCGGCAGCTTCCAGCGACGAGCTTCCTGCTGTGATCTCGCTGTCGCTGGAATCGTTCCGGACCCTATTTCATCGCTGGCGCTCCCGCTGGGTAAGTATCTAGTCGCTGTGTGGCACCTTTTCTTAGCGATTTAGCGGTACTTTTGTACCGCTAAAGTCGTTAAGAAGATCGCTAACGGCGATAGCGTCGTTAACTATATTGCTAAATGCGGCAGCATTTAGCGATATAGAAACAATCCCGCTAGCGATCTCATTAGTATGCAACGCTAACGAGATCGCTAGCGGGATTGCTTAGTGTGGCAGTACCTTTAGCCACATGAGGGTTTGAATTTGCAGAAGGAGTTGTAGTTCTGTTGAACCAATCACTTTCCATTTTATGTAGAGATGAGCGGATTGATCAAGTTTGAGTTGAATTTTCTGAAATTCACAATACCAAGAGAAAAACAGAAAAATAAAAACTTGCACAGCATCTTTTCCACATTGCTGAACCATCAGAGAGTGGGCTGATGTCTTATGTGTGGCCTTGCAGGCTTCTCCATGATGAACGGCATATATCGGATTATTGTACCTTGTACAATGGTTGTTGGGACATCACACTGGTTCCCACTAGAGCACAACTTGTATGGCAGAGTCCTTTTCTATCTCCAGAGCAACTGGGTAAGTTTTTCTCTTCTGTAGTATATAAGCTCTTAGACAATTCACCCGTGCTAAACCAGCCCTGAAAGAAAACCTCTACATGATTGGGCAGAGGCAACTACACAGAGTATAACAGGGGCACCATTATAAGGAAATGTCTTCACTGCAACATTTGTTTAAATACGTCTAATTGTAAAAATTCTTACTTTACTATCATCTATGAATTAAAAAGCATATTTTTTTGGGACAACACCTTTGAAGCCCTTATTCACATTATACTCTATTTGCCAAAATCTTTCAATTTTGGCGGGATTGAATGAAATGTACATTGAGCCCTCCCCCCCAACTCTCACCCAACAGATGTTGTCAGGAAAAAAAGTATTGTGCATTTCACATTTAAAAGCCCGATCCTTTGATTGCATAAAAAGATAAGTAGCTAAAAATGTTATCTACCCTGTCTATCAAACAAAACAGGAACAATTGGTTGAGCAGAAACTTCATGTTTATTGAGGAAATGAGAAGAGGGGAAAGTTTTCACCTTAGGGGCCATGTGCACAAGTTGAGTATTTGGTGAGTTTTTTCATCCAGTATCCCAGAATTATATCATATGACCAGATGAACAAGAAAAAAATATCACGGCACCTTCATTTTTAAAAGAATTATTGAAGATTTAAAGAAGGCATACATATAGAAAAAAAATTTGTATTACAGACATGAATCATGCAATGTACCTTTTAGATTATTATGGTTTTAGGTGTTGAATCAATTAATTTGAAGGTCAAAATTAAATTATCTTGGCTTACAATAAACCTAAAACTACATAATTATAATATAATTCTTTAGTATCTCATGTATGTGTAGGTTTTTATTTTCCAGAAGAAAGGTAAAAAACTGAATTATCACAGGTCTCTTGAAAAGGGAAAATTACTAGTGTGATTTAATGTAACCGCGGTGGTCATATGGAGGCTGGAAAACAAGCCTGGAGAATTAGTGGTTTAATGGTTTTACTAATATCTGTGGGTTGCTTTCCCATGCTGTGTGTTGTTGGGTATGTAATTGCAGTGCATGTAAGCCTGTGGGAAAATGACCTATTTCCAATCCAAGTTTCTTTCAGCATTTGCAGATTGTAGGTTGTAGTTTATGTGTTTCATGGTCAGCACATAGAGGTCAGAAAGCATTCTATTCCATATTAACACCATAGTGAAATCTGGACAAAAAGACTTATTCAGCTGCATAAGGGCAAGGATACAAACTGACAAGCAGGAAGGCTATTTGTATAGTGGAATTAAGGTCCAAGGTGGTGTTCACACCTCCCATTTCTAATTCCACAGCTGGGCTGACACATAACAATGGGAATTAATGGATAGCTTGCCTCCATTCACGTTTGTCACAATAGCATTCTACTTAGAAAAAGCTCTCTTATTATAATAGTTCTTCTAACTTTTCCTTTTCACACAAGCAGAGCAATACACCTTAATTGATAGGTGTCAAGATCTAAGAACTTTTATTCATAGTAACAAAGGGATACTTTCTAGATTAGAGGAACCAGTGCTAGGTTGAGCAGGATAGTTTTGTAGGATACTTAGTTTTCTAATACACTCTTTTACTGTAGTAAGTCTGAAAAATGTGAAAAAAAGAAAATATACCTTATATACCTAAATATAGTTGAATGAGCATAACTTGAATATGCATACTGTATTTGAAAGCTAAAAGGATAAATTCATTTGTAGATAAAATTATTGAATATTAACTAATATTAATACGCTGTAGAAGACTGGTTGAGATTCTGAACTCCTTCACCACGCACCTTACTTTACATATAAGAAATACTGTTAGCACGTCGTACATGTATGGTGCATGGATTGGGTCGGCACAGGAGCCGTGCCCATGCCCATGATCACTACTGACCACTAGTGATGGGCGAGCACTAAAATGCTCGGGTGCTCGTTGCTCGGGTCGAGCATATTGGAATGCTTGGTTGCTCGATGCCCAATGTAAGGCTTTGGGGGAACTCAAGCATGTTTGCTGCGGCTCCCCCGGGGGGTCTTTTAAGGGTCTAAAAACGACGCAAATTGATGGAAACAGTGCTCAAATGACATGGGAACATTATGGGGAAGACCCCTGGAAGCATTTCTGACAACCAGGTCACTGCTGTGAGCAATGTTGTCAGAGTCTTATGCCTCTTTTACAGGCGCACAATAAAATATACAAAAACAAAACCAAAATGCATTTTCCTGGGAAATATGTCAAGGAACATCCTTTCCAGGATAATGATTTGTATGTAAGGCAAAAAAAATAACCCAAAAACAAAAATGCTCCTCCACCACGTGGGCTATGTTCACACGTAGCATTTTTGATGCGTTTTTGAACTTTAGTGTTGCTTTTAACCAAGACATATGCATTCACTGGGAAATGTCATTTTAACATTTTACAACCTTATCTGGCCATGTGGTGTGTGACATATCATCTGACACATCCTGTTTCATTTATGAAGGAGGGACTCTGAAAGTCACAAAGCCTGTTTTTATAGGGCCATCCGGTGGCCTTTACTATTCTTAAAGGGCTAGCAGTCGGCAATCACTATTTTAGAGAGCTATCAGCTGGGTATGCTTTGTTGCTCCCATTATTAAACAGCTAGTCTCCTACACTGCTGTAGTGTATGCAGTGAGTGGCAGGTCTGCCCAAAATTTGGATGCACCCCAATAACCTATTTGGATAGACATCCTGGATGTCCACATGAAACCAAAGTTCCTAATATTATGAATTTGGTACTCCCATACTGTTTGCCCATGAAGTGAATGCAAGGTCTTCCATGGCCTAAATTTACACGCACCCAAATAACCCATTTCAACTACGTCCTGGTTGTCCACATGAAACCAAAGTTCCCATTATTATGAATTTGGTACTCCCATACTGTTTAACCATGAAGTGAAGCAAGACTGCCTGCCAAATTACACGCACCCCAATACCATTCACACTCGATGTCCCAGAAACAAGTTCCATTATTATAAATTTGTATATATGTTGCCCTGAATGATGTAAGCCTGCCCTGCCAATTTACACGCACCCCAATAACCCATTTCAACAGACGTCCTGGATGTCCACATGAAACCAAAGTTCCCATTATTATAAATTTGGTACTCAATACTGTTTGCCCATGAAGTGAATGTAAGGCCTGCCCTGGCCGAAATTTACACGCACCCCAATAACCCATTTCAACAGACGTCCTGGATGTCCACATGAAACCAAAGTTCCCACTATTATAAATTTGGTACTCCCATACTATTTGCCCATGCCTATGCAGTGAATTGCAGTGTGGAGCCTGAAGAACTGCATTGGAGAATGTCAGTGTTGAGAATGAAGGACCAGCAGTGGAGAATTGCAGTGTTGAGGCTAAATTCCATAGCAGTGGAGCATTACAGTGTGGAGGAAGAACACCCAGCAGTGGAACATTTCAGTGTTGAGGCTGAAGACCCTGCAGTGGAGCATTACAGTGTTGAGGCTGAAGACCCGACAGTGGAGCATTGCAGTGTTGAGCCTGAAGAACCTGCATTGGAGCATTGCATAGTTGAGGCTGAACACTCGGCAGTGTGAAAATGCAGTGTTGAGGCAGATGACCTGGCATTTGAGCATTGCAGTGTTGAGCCTGAAAAACTGCATTGGAGCATTGCAGTGTTGAGGATGAAGACCCAACAGTGGAGCATTGCAGTGTTGAGGCTGAAGACCCGACAGTGGAACATTTAAGTGTTGAGGCTGAAGACCTGACAGTGGAACATTTAAATGTTGAGTCTGAAGACTCGACAGTGGAACATTTAAATGTTGAGGCTGAAGACACGGCATTGGAACATTTAAGTGTTGAGGTTGAAAACTCGACAACATCCGGGTTACCAGAGCTCAGAGACTTCCTGTCTTGCTCAGTGCATGTCAGGAATTCTCTGAGGTTAGTGACAAATCCCTGCAGCGCTGACAGCTTATGTAAGCGATCAGCCTGCAGAAAATGAGTGTCCTATAGTGGGATACAGTGTAAAAGTAAGAGTTAAATAAAAAAAAAAAAAATTATAAAAATATTAAAAAAAATCAATATTTATTATATCAAAATAATCTAAGGAATAAAAGTACACATATTTAGTATTGCTGCATCCGTAATGACCCGATCTATAAAACTGTCCCACTAGTTAACTCCATTAGTGAACCTCATTAAAAAAAAGGCCAAAAAACAATGCTTTATCATCATACAGCTGAAAAAAAAGTGGAATAACACGCGATCAAAAAGACAGATGTAAATAAACATGATACCGCTGAAAACATTATCTTATCCCGCGGAAAATGAGCCCCCATACAGCTCCATCAGTGAAAAAATAAAAAAGTTATAGCTCTCAGAATAAAGTACTGCAAAAATAATTTTTTTAAATAAAATAGTTTTTATTGTACAAAAGCGCCAAAACATAAAAAATGATAAAAATGAGGTATCACTGTAATCATACTAATCCGAAGAATAAAACCGCTTTATCAACTTTACCACATGTGGAATGGAATAAACGCCCCCTAAAAGAAATTCATGAATTGCTGGTTTTTGTTCATTCTGCCTCCCAAAAATCGTAATAAAAAGCGATCAAAAAATGTCATGTGCTGAAAATGGTACCAATAAAAACGTCAACTTGTCCCGCAAAAATGACACCCAGAAAAAACTTTACACAAATTGCCAGGTATAATAATAAAAATTGTAATTTTATTAAATACAATGTTAAAAAATATAAAAAATAGCAGAACAACAACCAAAAGTACAGTTGAATACATGGGTATACAAGGGAAACCGTTTATACCGTATATACTCATGTATAAGCTGACCCGTGTATAAACCGACCCCCCTAATTTTGCCACAAAAACTGGGAAAACTTATTGACTCACGTATAAGCCTAGGGTGAAAAATAATTATGCCCCCATACGCTCCACAGATTAGGCCCCACCAATTATGCGTGTCCCCAGATTATGCCCACAATATGCCTGCTCCACAGATTAGGCCCCCATATGCTCCACAGATTAGGCCCCCATAAACTTCACAGATTATGCCCCCGTATGATCCACAGATTATGCCCCCATATGCTGCACAGATTATGCCCAATATGCTCCACAGATTAGGCCCCCATATGCTCCACAGATTATGCCCCTATATGTTCCACAGATTAGGCCCCCATATGTTCCACAGATTATGTCCCCATATGCTGCACAGATTAGGCCCCCATATGTTCCACAGATTATGCCCCCATATGCTGCACAGATTATGCCCAATATGCTCCACAGATTATGCCCCCATATGTTCCACAGATTAAGCCCCCATATGCTCCACAGATTATGCCCCATATGTTTCACAGATTATGCCCTCATATGCTCCAGATTATGCCCCATATGCTCCACAGATTAGGCCCCCATATGCTACACAGATTATGCCCCCAAATGTTCCACAGATTAGGCCCCATATGCTCCTCAGATTATGCCCCCATATGTTCCACAGATTAGGCCCCCATATGCTCCACAGATTATGCCCCCATATGTTCCACAGATTAGGCCCCCATATGCTCTTCAGATTATGCCCCATATGTTCCACAGATTAGGCCCCCATATGCTCCTCAGATTATGCCCCCATATGTTCCACAGATTAGGCTCCCATATGCTCCTCAGATTATGCCCCCCAATGTTCCACAGATTAGGCCCCCATATACTCCTTAGATTATGCCCCATATGTTCCACAGATTAGGCCCCCATATGCTCCTCAGATTATGCCCCCATATGTTCCACAGATTAGGCCCCCATATGCTCCTCAGATTATGCCCCCATATGTTCCACAGACTAGGCCCCCATATGTTCCACAGATTAGGCCCCAATATGCTCCACAGATTAAGCCCCCATATGCTCCATAGATTATGTCCCATAGTATGTCCATTATGCTGCCGTGGTGCTGCAAAAAAAAAAATGACATACTCACCTCTCGTCGCTGGGGGCCAGATGCCGGTGTCCTGAGCAGGCGATGACACCAGCGCGCTATGGGGACAGGTGCCGGTGTCACCGCTGGCTCAAGACCCCAGCACATGAGATATTTACCTGTCACAGGATCGCTCCACCGCAACGCTGCTCCCGCTTCCGGGTCCTCGGCAGTGAATGATCAGGCAGGGAGCGCGGCACACAATAACGATGTCATCTCGCCCTCTGCCTGAACATTCAGAGTCGGACGAGGAGGTCGGAGCAGCGTGCAGCGGTGGAACGGGACAGGTGAATATCGCTATACTCACCCCTCCGCCAGCGCGTCTCTGCAGCCTCTCCTCTTCTCCCGCGGTCTCCGCAGCTCTTCCTTCCTACAGCGGTCACACCGCTCATTAAAGTCATGAATATATGCATATTCATGACTTTAATGAGCGGTACCATGTGACCGCAGCAGGAAGAAGACGGAGATCGTGGGAGAAGCAGGGGGCTGCAGAGACCACACCGGCGGAGGGGTGAGTATGATCCGACACCCCCGTTCCTCCTCCCCCGTCGACCCCGTATAAGCCGAGAGGGGGACTTTCAGCCCTAAAAAATGGGCTGAAAATCTCGGCTTATACACGAGTATATACGGTAATATTATAAATATTACATATCCAAAACTAGACTAAAATAAATTAGATCAATCTTATATTCCATTGTGCACCCATATCTCTCCACAATTTTTTATTAATATACCTGGCAATTTGTGTAAAAAATTTTCTGGGTGTCATAATACTACTTATTACTTTACTGCCAAGATATACAGGATAATTATTGGTTGTGTTTTTGTCCCACAAAAAACAAGACCTCACATGACTCTGTGGGCCAAAATATGGAAAAATTATAGCTCTCAAAATGTGGTAAGGTAAAGCAAAAACTATTTTTTGCAATAAAAAGCGTCTTTTAGCATGTGACAGCTGCCAAACATAAAACCCTCTATAAAAACCCGCTATAAATAGTAAATTAAAACCCCCCTTTATCACCCCCTTAGTTACGGAAAAATAATAAAATTAAAAAAATTATTTATTTCCATTTTCCCATTACAGTTAGGGTTAAGGTTAGGGCTAAAGTTAGAGTTAGGGTTGGGTCTAAAGTTAGGGTTAGGGTTGGGATTAGATTTAGGGGTGTGTTAGGGTTAGGTTTGTGGTTAGGGTTATGGTTAGGGCTCGGATTAGAGTTAGAGGTGTGTTGGGGTTAGGGTTGGAGTCTGATCTCAATTCCAGCCAATTCTGCGTTGAAAAATTCAAACGGTGCTCCTTCCCTATCGAGCTCTGCTGTATGCCCAAACAGTGATTTACCCCCACATTTAGGGTATCGGCGTACTCAGGACAAATTGGACAACTTTTGCAGACCAATTTTTCCTGCTACTCTTGGGAAAATAAAAAATTGGAGGCGAAAAAAATCATTTTTGTGAAAAAAATATGATTTTTTTTGTTTTTACGGCTCTACGTTATAAACTTCTGTGAAGCACTTGGGGGTTCAAAGTGCTCACCACACATATAGATATGTTCCTTAGGGGGTCTAGTTTCCAAAATGAGTAAAAGGAGAAATGTACGGTCAGGAGGAACGCTAAGAACACATGGACAATGCAAAAGTTTCTCTAGCCCACAACGTGTTTTGACGGTAACCTGTCTTCATCAGGTGACAGTTGGGGGTCACTTGGGGGGGTTCAATACTTAGGCATATCAGGGCCTCTCCAAACGCGTCATGGTATCCAATCTCAATTCCAGCCAATTTTGCATTGAAAAGTCAAATGGCTCTCCTTCCTTTCCGAGCTCTGCCATGCGCCCAGTGGTTTACCTGCACATATGAGGAATCAGCGTACTCAGGACAAATTGTACAACAACTTTTGGGGTCTAGTTTCTCCTGTTACCCTTGGTAAAATAAAACAAATTGGATCTGAATAAATTTTTTGTGAAAAACATTCCAAAAATTCCTGTGAAGCACCTGAAGGGTTAATGAACTTCTTGAATGTGATTTTGAGCACCTTCAGGGATGAAGTTTTTAGATTGGTGTTACTTTTGGGTATTTTCTATCACACAGACCCCTCAAAGTGACTTCAAATGTAAAGTGGTCCCTAAAAAAAATGATGCTGTAAAAAAGAGAAACTGCTGGTCAACTTTTAACCCTTATAACTTCCTAACAAAAAAAAATTTGGTTCCAAAATTGTGCTGATGTAAAGTAAACATGTGGGAAATGTTACTTATTAAATATTTTGTGTGACATACACTACCGGTCAAAAGTTTAGGGTCACTTAGAAATTTCCTTATTTTTGAAAGAAAAGCAGTTTTTTTCCAATGAAGCTAACATTAAATGATTCAGAAATACACTCTATACAGTGTTAATGTGGTAAATGACTATTCTAGCTGCAAACGTCTAGTTTGTAATGCAATATCTTCATAGGTGTATAGAGGCCCATTTCCAACAACCATCACTCCAGTGTACTTATGGTATTTTGTGTTCGCTAACTGTGTAAGAAGGCTAATAGATGGTTAAAATACCCTTTAAAACCTTGTGCAAGTATGTTAACACAGCTGAAAACCGTTTGGTTGATTAGAGAAGCTATAAACCTGACCTTCCTTTGAGCTTGTTGAGAATCTGGAGCATTACATTTGTTGGTTCCATTAAACTCTCAAAATGGCCAAAAAAAAATAACTTTCTTGTGAAACTCGACAGTCTATTCTTGTTCTTAGAAATGAAGGCTATTCCATGCGAAAAATTACCAAGAAACTGAAGAATTCATACAATGGTGTGTAGTAATCCCTTTAGAGGAGTGCACAAACAAGCTCTAACCAGAGAAAAAAGACAAGTGGGAGGCCCCGCTGCACAACTGAGCAACAAGACAAGTACATTAGAGTCTTTAGTTTGAAAAATTGATGCCTCACAGGTCCTCAACTGGCAGCTTCATTAAACAGTACACATTAAACGCCAGTGTCAACATCTACAGTGAAGAGGTGATTTGGGGATGCTGGCCTTCAGGGCAGATTGGCAAAACAAAAGCCATATTTAAGACTGCTTAAATGAAAGGAAAAGATTAATATGGGCAAAAGAACACAGACATTGGACAGAGGAATATTGGCTTTTGTTTTGCCAATCTGCCCTGAAGGCCAGCATCCCCAAATCGCCTCTTCACTGTAGATGTTGACACTGGCGTTTAATGTGTACTGTTTAATGAAGCTGCCAGTTGAGGACCTGTGAGGCGTCAATTTTTCAAACTAAAGACTCTAATGTACTTATCTTGTTGCTCAGTTGTGCAGCGGGGCCTCCCACTTGTCTTTCTTCTCTGGTTAGAGCTTGTTTGTGCACTCCTCTAAAGGGAGTACTACACAGCATTGTATGAATTCTTCAGTTTCTTGGTAATTTTTCGCATGGAATAGCCTTCATTTTTTAAGAACAAGAATAGACTGTCGAGTTTCACAAGAAAGTTCTTTTTTTTGGCCATTTTGAGAGTTTAATGGAACCAACAAATGTAATGCTCCAGATTCTCAACAAGCTCAAAGGAAGGTCAGGTTTATAGCTTCTCTAATCAACCAAACGGTTTTCAGCTGTGTTAACATACTTGCACAAGGGTTTTAAAGGGTATTTTAACCATCTATTAGCCTTCTTACACAGTTAGCGAACACAAAATACCATAAGTACACTGGAGTGATGGTTGTTGGAAATGGGCCTCTATACACCTATGAAGATATTGCATTACAAACTAGACGTTTGCCGCTAGAATAGTCATTTACCACATTAACACTGTATAGAGTGTATTTTTTGAATCATTTAATGTTAGCTTCATTGGAAAAAAACTGCTTTTCTTTCAAAAATAAGGAAATTTCTAAGTGACCCTAAACTTTTGACCGGTAGTGTATCTCTGTGATTTAAGGGCATGAAAATTCAAATTTGGAAAATTGTGAAATTTTCAAAACTTTTGCCAAATTTCCATTTTTTTCACAAATAAATGCAATTCATATCAATTGAATTTTACCACTACTGCTGCTCATTCTTCTCGAACCTTTCTGCAGCTTTCGACACGGTTGACCACCGTCTCCTACTGTCTAGGCTCCAGTCACTAGGTATTAAGGACAATGTTCTCTCCTGGTTCTCCTCCTATCTTTCTGACCGCTCCTTCAATGTTTCGTTCTCTGGCTCCACGTCATCTCCTCTTCCTCTCACTGTCGGTGTACCCCAGGGCTCAGTCCTTGGCCCCCTTCTCTTCTCTCTCTACATGGCCCCAATTGGACAGACCATCAGCAGATTTGGCTTTCAGTACCATCTTTATGCTGATGACACACAACTATACATGTCATCCCCCGACCTTACCCCCGCTGTACTACAGAACGCCAGTGACTGTCTGTCCGCAGTCTCCAACATCATGTCCGCTCTCTATCTGAAACTCAACCTCTCCAAAACTGAACTTCTTCTGCTCCCGCCGTCTACTAACCTCCCTAAATCTGACATTTTCCTCTCCGTGGGTGGCATCATAATAACACCCGGCAGCAGGCTCGCTGTCTGGGTGTTATGTTTGACACCAATCTCTCCTTCACCTCCCATATACAATCTCTTGCCCGCTCTTGCCGCCTACACCTAAAGAACATCTCTAGAATCCGCCCTTTTCTCACCATGGAAACAACAAAAACCCTCACTGTAGCATTGATTCACTCCCGCCTGGACTACTGCAACGCTCTATTACTTGGCCTCCCCATTACTCGACTATCCCCTCTCCAGTCCATCCTTAATGCAGCAGACAGGGTCATCCATCTGGCTAATCGGTACTCGGACGCGTCCGCTCTTCGCAGTCCTTACACTGGCTGCCCATTCATTATAGGATCCAATTCAAAGTACTTGTTTCTCACCCACAAAGCTCTCCACAGTGCAGCACCCCCCTACATCTCCTCCCTCATTTCTATCTATCGGCCTAACGGACTGCTGCGCTCTGCAAAACGACTTTCGACTAACCTCTGCACTAATCCGTACCTCCCACTCCCGACTCCAAGACTTCTTCCGCGCTGTGCCAATCCTCTGGAATGCTCTACCCCAAGAAATTAGGACTATCCACAATTTGCATGGTTTCAGGCGCTCCCTCAAAACACATTTGTTCAGAGCGGCCTATCACATTCACTAATCAAAGTCATTCTGTGTGTAAGTGTGTGTGTGTGTGTGTGTAGCCCATTCACTATCTCCATCCATCCCTCACTCCCTAAAGATGGCTGGACCATCATTGTAAATACACCATTGTATATACACACCTGTACTTTGTATCTCCCCACCTCATTGTAGATTGTAAGTTCTCACGAGCAGGGTCGTCTTATTTTGCTTTTATTATTGTATTGTTAACGTTGTTACTTATGACTTGTGTTTTGAAACTGTTAAACTGTAAAGCGCTGCGGAATATGATGGCGCTATATAAATAAAGATTATTATTATTATTACCACTATCATGAAGTAAAGTATGTCACGGGAAATCAATGTCAGAATCACCGGGATCCATGAAAGCGTTCGAGAGTTATTACCTCATAAAGGGACAGTGGTCACAATTGTAAAATTGGCCCGGTCATTAACATGGTATAGCAGCAAAAGAATTGGGGATGTAAAACTTAACATTTAATGAACCTAATGTTAAAAAGGGGACACACAGACAATTACCATCCTCCAAACAAACAGTGAGGATACATGATATAATCAGAGAGTAAAGTCCAATAGGGACTACAAAATATAGGAGATATAAATATAAACCAGACAACTTATAGTTTGCTCTGCACCGCAAGAGCAAAAAATTGACTACCTAAATGCAAGTGTATGCATCGCTTATTTGTAAGTCATTTGTCTGGAACGCAATCAAACGTGTGTGAGACAGTATGTATATGCTTTCATGAGAGCAATGCATTTGATATAGATGTCTCTAGTCGCCATATCCCCTGATGAATCCTGAAAGGAGGAAACGCGTTGGGAAAGGGCCTTATCTACTCTGGAAATGACCAGATGCATATTTTATTAGGAGATGAATTTTGGAGCGCATATCTCCATTCAAATGGGTGAGATCATTCCTTTTATACATACTGTCTCACACACGTTTGATTGCGTTCCAGACAAATGACTTACAAATAAGCGATGCATACACTTGCATTTAGGTAGTCAATTTTTTGCTCTTGCGGTGCAGAGCAAACTATAAGTTGTCTGGTTTATATTTATATCTCCTATATTTTGTAGTCCCTATTGGACTTTACTCTCTGATTATATCATGTATCCTCACTGTTTGTTTGGAGGATGGTAATTGTCTGTGTGTCCCCTTTTTAACATTAGGTTCATTAAATGTTAAGTTTTACATCCCCAATTCTTTTGCTGCTATACTTTGAAATACATTTTGGGGTATACCTCTATTATATTGCTTTATCGGTCATTAACATGCAAACCACCCTTGGGGTAAAGGGTTAAATATCTATGGCTACATCAGTGGAGAAAGGAAAAATAAAACAATGACTCTTGAACTCTAGAAGTGAAAAACAAAAGCATGTAAAGAAAAATTGGCTGCAGTGGGATAATGTGTGTAGGGGCCTAAATGTAGGAGGTAAAGAAAAGCATCCAAGATGGCAAGAATCTTGGGGGAATTGACATAGATGCTCTGTGCAAGGTAGCCAGGCAGGTTTTAAATGAATTTATACAGAACAGCTAATGGCTGGTGCAGGCTGGGAGAGGATGGTCAGTAGGAATTGTCAGTTGTGGGAGATCACGGACTGGAGCAGAATCATATGGCTGAAGAAAAGTCAAAATAAAGGCCATCACAATAAATTAGAAAGCTAAGCTATAACTGGCAAGCAGTTTTTAAACATCAGGGGATTCAATAGTGTAAGCCCAACCCAGGCCCACAAAAGAAAGGAACTAGGAAACAAGTTTAGGAGTCAACCCATAAGCTCCCAGTCTCAGAGGTATCTCTAGTCACAGAACAATGGTGTCACGGCCCTGTGATCGAAGCAGAAAAAGAGGGAATGCACAACAAAATGGACAAAGCAGGAGAAGTTAGGGGATCATAGGTTTCTTTGCTAAAACAATTATACTCTTTGTGTACTTATGTTATAACTTTTATTATAATATTATATTATCATTCATAAATATAATATTATGGAATTACTTTTTTCTAACTACTTCTCATTATTCTGGAATTTAGCCATTTTAGGATTTAGTTGTTAAAATAATACTAGTTTGAAAACTCAAATTAGAATTAGCACATTTATTCGATCATATTTTTTTAACATTTCATATTAATTTCTGTAATGAAGCATTTATATTAGATGCTAACATTTTTAAGGCCATAAAGTTAACTTTACTCAATAAGGTTATTGAAAACAGTGATATATAAAAGTTGCAGTGGTAAAAGAATAATATTTTCAAGCCGATAACCACACACTTATTTGCAACACCTGGCTAGATAATCTAGCACCATTCCTATAGAACTAATCTGTAACTAGCAAAATGGAATTTTAACCCCATACAGGATGAAATTTAAAGCATCTATTCAGCCCCACAGTTGTCAATGTAAGCTATCAAGGTGTTACTTTTTAAACAAGAAGTTATTTCAGATATACTAGTCAGTGCAATATTAACCTTTTTTTATGGACCAAAAACTGTTTACACAAGCCAAGTATTTTTTTAATAGTCATTTGTCATTTACATAACACTGAGTAACTCGTCTTGGGAAAATCCAAAACTACAGAAAAGCTTCTATAATAATTTTGACACACAAGACTTCATGAAGAAAAACTTATATTCATCAGCATTAGATTCATTGCACTTTCTGTTTGACTTCCCATATCCTAGTGGAACATTGGTATTTTCTTTGGCTCTATATGGCAGCTGAGACAGGAGAACAGTTGTTCGTGTGTTAACCTAGCTATAGGAAAAGGTGGATTTTTCTGTTATACATTTTACATTATAAATATGTCTTTAAATAAAATGTTCATAATATGAGGGGACTTAAAATCCAAATTCAAGAGTCTAGAATATAGCAGTATTTCTGTCGATAACAGTAATAAGTATATTTTTTGAATTATTTTTATGGTCTTGATGAAATTGTTGAGAACTTACACCTTGTTAAAAATATTTTCTGATTTGTTCTTGCTGAGCTTTAAAAGGGACAAATACAATATTTATATGTGTAATACATATATATTTTGGCTTAAGCATGGAATGAAAAATAATACACACACATGGACCATTTTTGTAAGGCATTAGGCTGCCATTTTTCTTTTAAGTCCAATATTTTTTTATCTTGTTTGTGTGCTCACCAATGCACAACCAATTTTTTTGAAGGCTAGGCTAACACACTGTTCAAACGTTTTGCTTGTGTTTGTTTTTTCGTGTAGCTAGATGTTACCTTGACATATATAATGGAAATAAAATGCACAATGTGCAATGCCCTTGGGCTTTTCTTTGGCTACTTTGGGTTACAGGAATTTTTCAAAACATAACATGATCTAGATGAGCATTTTTTTCTGGTCATTTTCCCTTATTGCTTTGTCAGGATGCTAGAAAAAAACACATGTATTAAGTGACAATAAATAAAACAATTTTCCAAAAACACCATAAAAACCCTAAGAAACATTTGTTGCTTTAAAAAAATTTATGTTTTCAAATTATTTTTTTCTAATTTATGATTTTAAAATGCCGGAAAATAAGATTGTCTGAAATAGCTCTAAAGGAAATGTTTCAATAACTGGCAGATTTATCAATACAGTTATTAGGAGTTATCTAGAGCTGCTCACATCGGAAGAGAGCAGTGCCACCCAAACGCTTACCATGTTAGGTACGATAGGCAGGTGTCATGCACATTCTGCTGAATCCTAATGATCATCCCATTTAAATTTCGACTACAGGTCCTTCTCAAAAAATTAGCATATAGTGCTAAATTTCATTATTTTCCATAATGTAATGATTACAATTAAACTTTCATATATTTTAGATTCATTACACACCAACTGAAATTTGTCAGGTCTTTTATTGTTTTAATACTGATGATTTTGGCATACAACTCCTGATAACCCAAAAAACCTGTCTCAAAAAATTAGCATATCAAGAAAAGGTTCTCTAAACGACCTATTACCCTAATCTTCTGAATCAACTAATTAACTCTAAACACATGCAAAAGATTCCTGAGGCTTTTAAAAACTCCCTGCCTGGTTCATTACTCAAAACCCCATCATGGGTAAGACTAGCGACCTGACTGATGTCAAGAAGGCCATCATTGACACCCTCAAGCAAGAGGGTAAGACCCAGAAAGAAATTTCTCAACAAATAGGCTGTTCCCAGAGTGCTGTATCAAGGCATCTCAATGGGAAGTCTGTTGGAAGGAAACAATGTGGCAGAAAACGCTGTACAAGAGAAGAGGTGACCGGACCCTGAGGAAGATTGTGGAGAAGGACCGATTCCAGACCTTGGGGGACCTGAGGAAGCAGTGGACTGAGTCTGGTGTAGAAACATCCAGAGCCACCGTGCACAGGCGTGTGCAGGAAATGGGCTACAGGTGCCGCATTCCCCAGGTAAAGCCACTTTTGAACCATAAACAGCGGCAGAAGCGCCTGACCTGGGCTACAGAGAAGCAGCACTGGACTGTTGCTAAGTGGTCCCAAGTACTTTTTTCTGATGAAAGCAAATTTTGCATGTCATTCGGAAATCAAGGTGCCAGAGTCTGGAGGAAGACTGGGGGAAGGAAATGCCAAAATGCCTGAAGTCCAGTGTCAAGTACCCACAGTCAGTGATGGTGTGGGGTGCCATGTCAGCTGCTGGTGTTGGTCCACTGTGTTTCATCAAGGGCAGGGTCAATGCAGCTAGCTATCAGGAGATTTTGGAGCACTTCATGCTTCCATCGGCTGAAATGCTTTATGGAGATGAAGATTTCATTTTTCAGCACGACCTGGCACCTGCTCACAGTGCCAAAACCACTGGTAAATGGTTTACTGACCATGGTATTACTGTGCTCAATTGGCCTGCCAACTCTCCTGACCTGAACCCCATAGAGAATCTGTGGGATATTGTGAAGAGAAAGTTGAGAGACGCAAGACCCAACACTCTGGATGAGCTTAAGGCTGCTATCGAAGCATCCTGGGCCTCCATAACACCTCAGCAGTGTCACAGGCTGATTGCTTCCATGCCACGCCGCATTGAAGCAGTCATTTCTGCAAAAGGATTCCCGACCAAGTATTGAGTGCATAACTGAACTTTATTATTTGATGGTTTTTTTGTTTGTTTTTAAAAAACACTTTTATTTTATTGGATGGTTGAAATATGTTAATTTTTTGAGACAGGTTTTTTGGGTTATCAGGAGTTGTATGCCAAAATCATCAGTATTAAAACAATAAAGGACCTGACAAATTTCAGTAGGTGTGTAATGAATCTAAAATATATGAAAGTTTAATTGTAATCATTACATTATGGAAAATAATGAAATTTAGCACTATATGCTAATTTTTTGAGAAGGACCTGTATATATACAGCCTAAAATGCACATAATATATCACAGTGTCTCATGCTGGATGACAAATTTGATGCACCATTGAATAATTTGTTTAATTTTGGCTGACTTACTTTAGATAAGTATGCCAAAGCAATGTGGCATTTATTTGCCTCTTTGCCTCAAAAGTATTCATGAGCAATAATTTTTCATTTATGTACTTTGGTTTTTTCCACCCATAATTTCAAAACGCAATGACTTTTTTATTTTTCCATCAAATTATACACATAGAGCTTGTTTTTTTACAGGAAGAGTTGACCTTTTGAAGGTTACCATTCATTTTAATATATAATCTATTTAAAAATAGGAAAAAATGCCAAGTGGGGTGAAATAGTGACAAAAAGTATCTCAAATTCCACAATACTTTTTGGAGGTTCCATTACTATAGAGTTCAATGTGCAATAAAAATTACTTGGTAACTTCATTATTCATATTAGTACAATTGTGGAGATGACAAACTTGGATACCGTATATACTCATGTATAAGCTGACCCGTGTATAAGCCAACCCCCTAATTTTGCCACAAAAAACTGGGAAAACTTATTGACTCGCGTATAAGCCTAGGGTGAAAAATTATTATGCCCCCATATGATGCTCCACAGATTATGCCCCCATATGCTCCACAGATTATGCCTAATATGCTCCACAGATTATGCCGCCATATGCTTCAGATTACGCCCCCATATATTCCACAGATTATGCCCCCGTATGATCCACAGATTATGCCCCATATGCTCCAGATTATGCCCCCATATGTTCCACAGATTATGCCCCCATATGCTCCAGATTATGCCCCATATGTTCCACAGCATATCCCCCCATGTGCTCCATATTATGCCCCATATGCTCCAGATTATGCCCCATATGTTCCACAGCTTATGCCCCCATATGCTCCATATTATGCCCCCATATGCTCCAGATTATGCCCCATATGTTCCACAGCTTATGCCCCCATATGCTCCAGATTATGCCCCATATGTTCCACAACTTATGCCCCATATGCTCCAGATTATGCCCCATATGTTCCACAGCTTATGCCCCCATATGTTCCACAGCTTATGCCCCCATATGCTCCAGATTATGCCCCATATGTTCCACAGCTTATGCCCCCATATGCTCCAGATTATTCCCCCATATGCTGCACAATTATGCCCCATAGTATAGGCCTCATATGCTGCTGCAAAAAAAAAAGAAAAAAAAAAAGACATACTCACCTCTCGTCCTGGGGGCCAGGTGCCGGTGTCCTGAGCAGTCGGTGACACCGGCGCGCTATGGAGGACAGGTGCCCGTGTCACCGCTCGCTCAGGACCCCGGCACTTGTGATATTTACCTGTCCTCTCTGCACCGCAGCGCTGCTCCCTCGGTCTGACTCCTCTGGCTGTGAATGATCAGGCAGGGGGCGGGGCGCGAACTAACGACGTCATCGCGCCCTCTGCCTGAACATTCACAGCCAGAGGAGTCGGATGAGGGAGCAGCACTGCGGTGGACCGAGGGACAGGTAAATATAGCTATACTCACCCCTCCGCTGCGCATCCCTGCAGCCTCTCCTCTTCTCCCAGCGCTCCCGCAGCGCTTCAGTCCTGCAGCGGTCACGTGGTACCGCTCATTAAAGTCATGAATATGTGCATATTCATGACTTTAATGAGCGGTGCCATGTGACCGCTGCAGGAAGGAGCCGGAGATCGTGGGAGAAGCAGGGGGGCTGCAGAGACTGCGCCGGCGGAGGGGTGAGTATGATCCGACACCCCCGCTCCCCCTCCCGCCGACCCCGTATATGACCCGCGTATAAGCCGAGAGGGGGACTTTCAGACCTAAAAAATGGGCTGAAAATCTCGGCTTATACATGGGTATATACGGTAGTTATTTTTTAATTCAGTGGCTAAAAGAAGGAGAATTTTGTTAAAAAAAGTTTTGGCTTGTGTCGACATTTTTTGAGATGCATTTGTTTTAATTTTCAATGATTGGGCCAGTAAAGGGGCTTACTCTTTTGTGCACTAATCTGGAGGTGTTGAAGCAATAACAAGAGGATGAATAGATTTCTACATTTATTAAACCTATAAAATCAAAATCCGAGTCATAAATTCAAACAGTTGGGTGCCATAACAAATTTAGTGACAGGATTCCCAACTTGCATATACAGATGCATCTCCCAAAATTAGAATATCATCAAAAAGTTAATTTATTTCAGTTCTTCAATACAAAAAGTGAAACTCATATATTATACAGTCATTACAAACAGAGTGAATCTATTACAAGTGTTTATTTCTGTTAATGTTGATGATTATGGCTTACAGCCAATGGAAACCCAACATTCATTATCTCAGCAAATTAGAATACTTTATAACACCAGCTTGAAAAAATGATTTTAAAATCTGAAATGTTGGCCTACTGAAATGCATGTTTAGTAATTGCACTCAATACATGGTTGGGGCTCCTTTGGCATCAATTACTGCATTAATGCGGCATGGCATGGAGGTGATCAGTCTGTGGCACTGTTGAGGTGTTATGGTAGACCAGGTTGCTTTGCAGCCTTCAGCTTGTCTGCTTTGTTGGGTTTCATCTTTTGACAATATCCCATAGATTCTCTAGGGGGTTAAGGTCAGACGAGTTTGCTCGCCAATCAAGCACAGTGATACTGTTGTTTTTAAACCAGGAATTGGTACTTTTGGCAGTGTGGACAGGTGCCAATTCCTGCAATTCCTGCTGGAGAATGAAATTTCCATCTCCAATAAGCTTGGCAGCATTGGGAAGCTGACTTTGGTCTTGATAAAACACAGTGGACCTACACTAGCAGATGACATGGCACCGAAACCATTGATTGTGAATACTTCACACTAGACCTTGGAAATCAAGCTCCCAGAGTATGGAGGAAGAGTAGAGAGACAGACAATAAAAGCTGCTTTAGGTCTAGTGTGAAGTTTCCACAATCAGCGCCAAAACATAAAAAAACAAAATCATATTGACACGAATAATAAAACTGCCTGACCAATTCTACCACATGAGAAACAGTGTAAACAAAAACCCAAAAAGCAATTCCTGAAGTGAAGGTTTTGTTCATTCTGTCTCCCAAAAATCAGAATAGAAAGCGATCAAAGACTGTCATGTGCCCAAAAAACTAGTTTTCGCAATAAAAAGCTTCTTTTAATGTGTGACAATAGCCAAACATAAAAACTTGATATAAATCTGGTGCCGCTGTAATCGCACCAACCTAAAGAATAAAGTCACCTAATCACTTTTACTGCACAATGAATGGGGTTTCCATATAAATCTCTGAAATACGTGATTCAGACGGAACACCTGGTAGAAGATTCTCTATAATGAGGGAGATTGAGACACTGTGGACGCCATCTGACCTGTGATCCGGCGGTGTCCTTTTTAGGATTGCATAAAAGTGCCGTCGGCCAAAGTTTTGTGCACTTCTGAAAAGGACACCGCTTAACAGAGCCCAGACAGAGTCCACAGTAACTCTGCTACCTCATTATAATGAATGGATCCCATGTGGGTTTCATCTGTCACGTCACTCAGAGATTTACATGGAATCTCCAAAATAAGTTCACAGTGTAGAGCGCCGGATAAATGTGATCCCAAACGTTATGTAAAATGTTCCCAATAGAAGCTTCAACTCAAGCCACAATAAAAGCCCCACACTCAGGTCCTACATCTGTTAACAGAAATATAGGGGGCTTCCACGTTACTGGTAGCACAAAAGCTCTGGAAAAGCTAAATGGCACCTTGCCCCCAAAAGAAATTCAGCAAATTCTCCTCTCCCAAATCCAAATGTCCCCCCTACCTTCTGAGCCCCAGTGTGCCTAAACCACATTTAGTGCCCACATGTTTGGCATTTCTGTAGTGATGAGAGCCCACCTAATTTACAAGTGCATGTCTCCAGAAGCATGAGCTTGGTATAATGTATTGGTGACTACAAAGTACTGGTTACTACAACGGCAGTTTGCAGTTTTCACTCAGCAACATCTACTGCTGCTTGTTTCTGGAAAACATCCATGGAGTCAAAATCATCACTACATCTGTAGATAAATTACCAAAGGGTTATAATTTCCAAAATGGGGTCACTTGAGGGGGGATTCTGCTTTTCTAGCATTTAGGTTCTCTTTATATGGAATCTGCAAACTAGTCTAGAAAAATCTGCGCTCCAGGAGGCAAATAGCACTCCGTCCCTCCCGAGTCTCTCCGTATGAGTAATTAGTACTGTACAGCCACATATGGGGTTTTTCTACATTCAGCAGAAATTGTGGGACAAATTTTTGTGCAATTTTTACCCATTTCCCTGTATGAAAATGTAAAATTTTGGGCAAACACACAATCTTGGTGGTAAAAAAGTAAATTATTTTTTCTTCACTGCCCAATGATACAAACTTCTGTGACACACCTGTGGTGTCAATATAATCAGTGCACCCCTAGATTAATTCATTGAGAGGTTTAATTGTGAAGATGGGGTCACTTATGGGGGCTTCTACTGTTCTCGTACCTCAGGGGCTCTGCCAATGTAACATTGCACCCTCAAACAAGTGCAGCAAAATCTGCACTGTAATATGGCACTACTTGTCTTCTGAGTTTTGCACTGTGACTCAAAAGGAATTTTCAACCATATATCATGGTGTCAGTGAATTCAGAATTTTTGTAGGGAAAATGTGATTTTTATATTTTACGGCTTAATATTATAAACGTCTGTGAAGCACCTTGGGGTTCAAGGTGCTCAATACACATCTAGATAAGTTCCCAAAGGGGTCTAGTTTCCAAAATGGTGTCATTTGTGGGGGGTTTCCCCAATTTAGGCACATCAGGGTGTTAGGGTTGGCGGAACGCACCAAATGAAATATATATAATAATAATGTGCGTTCGCAACCTAGGGTCCACCATGCAGAGATGGAACCTGCTGCTAAGCAATGGCGGTACAAGGTGGCAGTTGAACGCCAACAACACTTGGGTTAGATGTCACCCGGTATGAACAGCGGCAAACTCTGTTACTTCACAGAGCTGCCGCAACAAAGGAATAGAGCGCTGTTACCTGTTACATGTCACAGGACACAGCTGATATGTTGCGGGTGAAGTCTCTAGGCTCAACCCCTAGAAGGCGGGGACTTGAGTCTGACCAACCCACAATGCGCACAGCGTTGCACTAGCGATGCCACCACTTGGTAGCAAACACAGCTAACTTAAAAACAAGAGCAAAAAGCTCAACTGACTGCATAGCGGTACCAAAAGGTGTGTGCCAGAGCACATGGATTGACTGTGCCCTGTAAACAGCTCGTGCTAAGCAGCACACGTGGCCGAGACAGGCGCTAGGTCAAGCCGAGTAAAAACCTGCCTAAGGAACACTAGCCGGTCATACACGCCGACAGTGCGGCAGGTTCTCGGCCCAAACATCAGTGCATACACAGAGTGGTAGCATATCCACTAGCTGACACACCACATGGTTTATACTAGCACGTATATACGGCAGTGCGATCCTTTTAAAACTGCAGCCTTCCAGGACCTTGCTGATGACCCAATCTGAACTGCTTGAGGACCTGAGCATGTGACCTCCGACCACCAATGAGCGGTCATCTCACAGGCATGCTCAGATGGAGAAGAGCAGGACTTAGTCCCAGGAACATCTGCTCGCCGCTAATGCTGGTTGCTATAGCTGAACCTGGGGCGGCAGCAGCAGCCAAACGCATAGCATTAGCCGGAGCAAGACGCTGGGACCGACGTCTCCACTGAGCAGGATCCTCTGTGGCTGATGAAGAATGGGAGATGGCAGAGGACATGGCTCGAGATTCCCCCTGTGCAGCGGCGGGATCTCGACACCTAACACAGGGGCTCTCCAAATACGACACGGCGTCCACTAATTATTCCAGCAAATTTTTCATTGAAAAAGTCAAATGATGGTCCTTCCCTTCCAAGCCCTGCCGTGTGCCTAAACAGTAGTATTCCCCCACATATTGTGTATCTGCACACTCAGGAGAAATTGCAAAACAAATTTTAAGGAGAAATTTCTCCTATTGCCCTTATGAAAATGAAAAATTTGAAGCTAAAAAATATTTATTTGGGAAAAATTTTAATTTTTTACGTCCATGGCTCTACATTATAAACTTCTGTGAAGTATCTGTGAGTTTAAGGTGCTTAGAACATATCTAGATAAGTTTCATAAGAGGTCTAGTTTCCAAAATGTTGTCACTTTTGGGGGTGTTTCAGGGGCTCTCCAAACATGGCGTCCGCAAATTATTCCAGCAAATTTTGAATTCAAAAAGTCAAATGATGGTCCGACCCTTCCAAGCCCTGCCATGCACCCAAACAGTTGATTTCCTCCACATATAGGGTATCGGCGTACTCAGGAGAAATTGCACAAGTTGTATGGAGCAATTTCTACTGTTACCCTTATGAAAATGCAAGATTTTGAGCAAAATATATTCATCTGAGAAAAATGCGTTTTTTTTTATTTTCACGGCTAAACGTTATAAAATTCTGTGAAGCACCTGTGGGTTCAAGGTGCTCAATACACATCTAGATAAGTTCCTTAAGGGGTCTAGTTTCCAAAATGGTTTCACTTGTGGGGGATTTCCTCTGATTAGGCACATTAGTGGCTCTCCGAATGCGACATGGCATCCGCTAATTATTCCAGCAAATTTTACATTCAAAAACTGAAATGGCACTCCTTCCCTTCCCAGCCCTGCTGTATGCCCAACCAGTAGATTTCCCCCACATATGGGATATCAGTGTAACAAGAGGATACGGGGGAGTAGTTGTAGCTGAGTATTTAAATGCACAGTACACTGTCAGAGTCCACTAAACAGATAGTCAGCGAGCTTCCCCGATCCCTTTTACATAAATGGACAAGACAGACACAGCTCTGCCTCACAAGTTACCTTCTTTTCCTTGGGTCTCATCAGTCCAGGAAATAAAGGGTCCAGGTATGCAGCAGCTCTCCAACAGGGAAAATAACTTTATTGAACAAAGATGGAAGGAGGACAAAAGAGACAATTTCAACACTGGCTTCTTGCTCCCTCTCTGACGATTTCTACAGCCGCTCTCACAATGGCCGAAGTTCACAGAAAATCCAATCGCTGGAATCTGGGTGCCTGAGACCCCTTCAGCGAAGACCTTTGCAAAGTCCTGAGGGCTTTTGTTGTAGTCTTTGGTCCTGATGCTCAGTAACTGGTCCGGGGAAACAGACCTCTCCCATCAGTGCCCCTCTTTAGTAAATGTCTGCCCTAGCCAAGTATCTGGGCAGTTCTGACTGGCGACAGCAGCTTCCACAAATTTAACTGTTGCTGTCCCTGCGTCTATTATATACATTACATACCTGGTAGACACAGCACATTAAAGGGGAACACATAACAACATATGTACATTAATACAGGAATACGTACATTACTTAAGGTGCACGGGGGTCAACTGAGAGGGTTGAGTACTCAACTAAGGGGTCCTGCCACCTCCTTACATCGGCATGACAAGGATAAATTGTACAATAAATTGTAAGGTCCATTTTCTTCTGTTACCCTTGTGAAAGTAAAAAAAATTAGGTCTAAAGGAAATTGTTTGTTAAAGAAAAGTAAATGTTTATTGTTTCCTTCCACATTGCAAGAATTCTTGTGATGCATCTGAAGGGTTAATAAACTTCTTGAATGTGGTTTTGAGTCCTTGAAGGGTGCAGCTTTTAGAATGGTGTCACTTTTGGGTATTTTCTGTCTTATAGGCCCCTCAAAATCATTTCAAATGTGAGGTTATTCCTAAAAAATTGTTTTGCAAATTTTGTTGCAAAAATTAGAAATCGCTGGTCTACTTTTAACCCTTATAACTTCCGAAGAAAAAAAATTATGTTTCAAAAATTGTGCTGATGTAAAGTAGACATGTGGGAAATAGAATTGAGCGAAACAAGTCAGTCTGATTCAAAAGTCGCCGACTTTCGACAAAGTCGGGTTTCGTTTGCTGAAACCCGACCATAGCGTTCAGTCGGCCATGCGGTCGTCGACCCCAGCGCCCAAGACAGTTTTCCCATAATGCTTAGAGGCGCCTTTTTTCAGCCAATGAGCAAGGACGTACACTGTGGGCAACGAGATGACATGTGCAGTGTCCACCACCATCTTAGAGGAGGGCATTGCAGTGATTGGCTTGCTTTGGGGGGCGTCATAGTGGCTATAAAAGCCCTGAGCGCCGACCTCCATTTTACTTCTGCCGATATTAACAGTGGGAGAGGTTGCTGACGCTGTTTATCAGTACGGGGAGAGGTAGGCAGGAAAGAGAATTTCTTCTGTGCTTGTGCTAATAGCAATTGTGCTGTACAGTTTGTGTGCAGTGACAGGGGAGGATTTTCTTGTGTGCAGCAGGTTATTAGGCTGCCTGATAGCTGTATTGCTGTGTGTACACTGCTGTGCAGAGTGCTTTTTACACAGCATTAATACTTTTATTCTTTTTTTTCTGCACACTTACCGACCGTTCATTTTTTCACACACCTTATAGAGCTGTACGCTCCTCACACACTACTGTGTACTGGCTGGTATCAAGGACAAATACATGCTGACTATTTGTGTGTGACTCCGGAAATATATACGGAGATTGCAATTTTGCCCTACACCGTATACAGCTGTATGCTTCTGAGACAGTACCGTAAGTCTGCTCTTTGTATTACGGTCAAATCCATACTGAGTGAGCGCCTGTGTGTGACTCTGGAAATATATACGGAGATTTAAATTTTCCCCTACACCATATACAGCTGTACGCTCCTCATACAGTACCATATATCTGCTGGTATTTTTGGTACATTTTCCAAACATGAGGAAGTATGGTGGAAGAGGCCGCGGACGTGGGCGGGGGGGCCAGTTGGGAATGATGGTGGTGGTGGTGGTGCATCTGCTGGTAGTGCCAAAAGCCCAAAAGCACCTAAGGCGGGAGACGTTGAGCCTGCGTCATTGTCTGGCTCCAGAAGGCCTGGAAGGCTCCCTTTTCTGGGAGTAGGTAAAACCGCTTTTAAAGCCGGAGCATCAGGAACAGGTTTTGGCATACATTGCCGAAACAGCCTCCAGCTCTATCGCCTCCTTTCTGAACTTTCAAAAAATGCAAGCACTGAGTCGTCAGTGCAGGCTCCTGGTCAGGAACGACACCTTTCCTTGTGTCCTACACCCCCACCAAAAGTGAAGGATGCGGCAGGCCACACTTCAGATTACTCCATGGAGCTCTTTTCACATACCATGCCTGGGTTATCAAGTAAAATCCTGAATTCCCCAGTCCAAGATGAATCTGACATGGAGTGCACTGATGCACAGCCACTGCTATCTGACTCTGCTGGTACATTCACCCAGAGCACTACATTGCCATTGCAGTGTACTAAGTCAGAAGGAGGAAGAGAAAACATATATCTTGCTGGGGGAAGAAGAGAGAGCAGCGGAGATAGCAGCGCGGTATGTGAGCGAATGTCATAGACTGCGAGAAAGAGAACTATGATAGGCCATGGACTTCTATAGCCTCCACCCGGATCTGCCCCTACCCAACATCCCTATGCCATGGACTTCTATAGCCCCCATCCCGGATCTGCGCCCCCATCACCCCTCCCTAAGCCATGGACTTCCACAACCCCTACCCTAGATCCGTCCCTACCCAACATCCCTATCCCTATTCCCTTTTGTACACTTGCTTTGGCAAAACTAATGTGTATTTAGTCCTGCCAATAAAGCTTCTTTGAATTTGAATTTGAATTTGAATCTGACCCTGATGAAATTCAGGTGTCCCTTCTCGCATACTCTAACACCTTACACGGTGACACAGAGGAAGGTGCAGATGAAATTGAAGAGGAGGTGATGGATGACCCAGTTGTTGACCCGGTTTGGCATACTTTGGGGAATGGCAATAGCTCAGAAGAGGAGGAGGATCCACAGCAGGCATTGACATCGCAGCTGCGGTTATCTGGCAGGCCCTTAGCAGCCCAAAAACGTGTAAAAAAAAACAAAAAGAGTTGCAGGACAGCTTGGCCAGACGGTCAAATTAGCACTGCGTGCAAGCCCTGACAATTTATCCCATAGTAGGAAGAGTGCAGTGTGGCACTTTTTTGACCAAAATACTATTGATGAGGCAAAGGTTATCTGTAAGAAGTGCGGAAGGACCTTTAGCCGAGGGAAAAATCTCCGAAAATTGAATACCAGTTGCATGCTTAGACATTTAAACACCATGCACTTGCAAGCGTGGACGGACTACAAAACCTCACTGGCTTTGAACGCCTACATTGCCAAACTGATCTCATTAGAGATGATGCCCTTCCGTTTGGTTGAAAGCGCAGCCTTCCGAGAGCTCATGGAATACGCTGTCCCACGCTATGACCTACCCAATCGGCAGTTCTTTTCTAGAAAAGCCATCCCTGCCCTCCGCCTGCATGTAAAAGAACGCGTTCTCCATGCACTCAAACAATCAGTGAGTGCAAAGGTGCACCTCACAACAGATGCTTGGGCCAGTAGGTATGGCCAGGTCCGTTACATGTCCATCACTGCGCACTGGGTTAATGTGGTGGATACAGGGTCCACAGGTAACAGTGGTGGTTGGACAGTGCTGCCTAGCCCTCGGTATAGGCAACAGTTGGCTGTAGGCGTTCGACCCTCCTCCTCCAGAAGCAAAAGCTCATCGACAGAGCGCAGTCGCATGAGCACTCCATCCGCAGCTGCCAGTGTTGCACACGAGGTATCCCACTATCGATCAGCTAGTGGTAAGCATCAGCAGGCTGTTTTAAAGATGACGTCTTTGGGTGACAACAGTGGTAGGGAATAGGTGTGCACATGGGTCAGATAGAAGAGCTCAGGGGTGCTGGTGAAAATGGACCTGTGAAGGTTCCACAACAATTGAAAGAGTATAATTCACCACACACATAAATAGAAGAGATAATGTTGATGCCAAGAAGTGATATTTATTACAGTTCTCCACTTTCAAACTTGTAGTGCCACATACAAAATAGAAATAAAGGGATTGAATACCCATACATTAATACCCATACATAGATTAATACCCAACGTTTCGATACTCCCGTATCTTAATCATGGGGTACTTAGTAGTGGGTATATTTAGACTGAGGCACTAGATGAAGACAGAATTAAACGCCCCTTTATGCGGTTCCAGCCGTGGCAGGACGCTGGTGCGTCGCCTTCCTGATTACCCCACTCACAGCAACTCTGCTTTTTTGACTTATAACGCCTCCTGCCCCTACTACATTAGACATAGTGACAGTACCTGGAACCGCATAAAGGGGCGTTTAATTCTGTCTTCATCTAGTGCCTCAGTCTAAATATACCCACTACTAAGTACCCCATGATTAAGATACGGGAGTATCGAAACATTGGGTATTAATCTATGTATGGGTATTAATGTATGGGTATTCAATCCCTTTATTTCTATTTTGTATGTGGCACTACAAGTTTGAAAGTGGAGAACTGTAATAAATATCACTTCTTGGCATCAACATTATCTCTTCTATTTATGTGTGTGGTGAATTATACTCTTTCAATTTGGGTGACAACAGACACACCGCGGAGGTACTGGCCGACTACTTGCAGTGAGAAACTGAGTCATGACTGGGCAGTCTGCATCTTGAGCCAGGCAAGGTAGTCAGTGATAACGGCCGTAATTTTGTGGCGGTCATAGCCCAGGCAAAACTAAGACACATACCTTACCTGGCTCACACCTTGAACCTCGTGGTGCAGTGCTTCATGAATAATTATCGCGAGTTACCAGCCTGCTCCATAAGGTGCAAAGACTGTGCTCGCACATCTGTCGCTCGCCCGTAGACTCCAGTCATATGCAGAGGCTACAGCGATCGTTCCACCTCCCCAAGCACCACCTAATCATAGACGTTGCAACAAGGTGGAACTCCACCATGCACATGGAGGATCCACGGGCAGGCAGTTTGAGGGCGGACTTGGAGTTGTCGGGTTTGCAGTGGTCAAAGCTGAAAGACCTCTGTAAAGTACTTCAGTGTTTTGAGCAATGCACACAGCTGATAAGAGCAGACGACGCCATCATAAGCATGAACATTCCACTTATGCATCTGCTCATGCAAACTTTGACGCACATTAAGGATCAGGCGTCTGCAGCGGAGAAGGAGGAGGGAAGCCTTAATGACAGTCAGGCATTGTCTGCTCAGAGAACTGTCCTGAGTGAGGTGGAGGAAGAAGAGGAAGAGGAGGATGGATGAGGGGGATGATTATTTTGGGGAGGATGATGCTTCTCAGGTGGCAAGAGAAAATGTTGGCTTGCCAAGGTCAGGTACAGGGTTTGTGCGTGAATGGAGGGATGTGGATTTGGCAGAAAGTGCTCCTCCACCCACCACTGGCAGTGCATCATTGACACCTGGAACATTGGCCCACATGCGTGATTATGTCTTGCGGATCCGAAAGAGGGACCCCCGCATTGCCAAAATTATGAAGGATGACGACTACTGGTTGGCCAGGATCCTCGATCCACGCTATAAAGGCAAATTACAGAACATCATGCCACAGGAGAACCTAGAGCTTAGAGGCATTCCCAGCAAACAGCAGCAGTGCAGGTTCTACCACGAGCCGTACTGGGCCAAACGGAAGAGGTGTTCGTGGTGCACACAGCCAAAGTGGCATTGGAGGCAGGGGTTTCATGACCATGTTGTGGTCTGATTTCTCAAGTAACGCTCACACGACTGGTAATACTGAATCATAGCAGTGCTTCAACCATGTGCAGGCATTCACAGGAGGATCATGATGAAAGGCACGAGGGTCTTCAGTCCATTGGTGCCCAGCAATCATGTGACAGGTGCTCCGATGGGGGGTGATCAATGATGCGCTACCTGCCCGCGCATTTTAAATGCCACTTTCAGTGAAAATGCCACTGTCAGTGATTGGTGAAACCGGGTGTATTTGTCCAATCTGCTCTGCTGATAAAGATGAATGGCAGATGATATTCTTCAAAGCTTTGTTTCAAACTGTTTAAAAGTCTGTTGACTTTTAAACTGTTTGAAACAAAGCTTTGAAGAATATCCTCTGTCTTTGGACCCATGTCCTGCAGCAGCTGATCCATGCTTTTTACATGTTGCCTAGTTGCAACATAACAAGGTGAACATACCTCTACCTGATACGCCCCTTGTTTTTAACCAGTGAAGACCCTATTTGCGCTTTTTTTGTTCTCCAGATTTTCTACTTCTACTGTCAGTGATTGACATTAGCATATTACTTGTTAACAGCTGCGGGTGGATCTCTGTTCCACTTGTGGTTGTTGGAGGCATTTAATGACTGATTAAATCAGTCATCAAGTGCAAGAAAAGATGTGGGCTCAGCGAGTGAGCTCACATCAAAGGCAGGAACACAGCCTAAGATGATGACATTGTGAAGGGGGTTAAAGAGCTCAAAAAGAGTTCAGTACAGTATTAAGACACCTCAAAGTGTTATAGATATCTTTTCCAAATAGAGACTTTGCAGTATTGAGATTTGCAGAAAAATTATTCACTAAAAATTAAACATAGGAGGAAAATTTGGCAAAGGATGGTGAATTCGAAATTCAAAAGATTGACTCATCTCTAGTACCAACATCATGCAGTCATACCATAAACAACGTTTACATGGTCCAGCACTTGAAATAAAATGACACTTTCCTTGTAGATTCGCAAAATTCTACTAGTGATATTTCAGCAGACAAAAGGAGCAAAGAAAATGTTTCATAGTTATATTTTTTCCTAATATTATATTTTAGCTATATAACAAGATATTATTATCTTTATTTGCTAGATAACAACATTTTTAATCCCAAATGAGAAGTTCAGTTTGAGAATCTAGCAATATACAAATTGTGCTCTAGGCATATGATGGTGTATGTAAAAAGCTGATACAAGGACAAAATGAGCTAGAAGTGATATCTATTATATATAAACAGTGAGAACAATTCTCCCTAAAGGGCTTAGAAAGGTCAAAACAGATTGATCTTTTCATGTAATTCTCCACCTAATACAGGATAATAAAAACTCCTATAACTGTGGTAATCTCTACTAGGACAGGAAACTTACTCCATTTTCTTAGACAAATTGAACCAATATTCTAGAAAAATTAAATATATACTGCATATGCTAATAAATCTCTTAATATTAAATTTGATAGTTTGTCCTCAGAAGAGTAAAAAGTATGATGATCGCAGTAATGACATGTTAAGAAGTCATTGTCATACCTCATAAACAAGAGTGTATTAACCCTTTAATGACATACGATACGTATTTTAACGGCGGCAGTTAAGGGTACTTAAACCACAGCTAAGTTAATTACTGGCGCTAAGGAAAAAGTGCATAGCGCCCCCCCAGAGTCAGAATTTCTCCAGGGCATTGGCTGCCGAGGGTAGCTGTTATGTTTCGGTAGCTGAGAAGAAATTGCAAAAATAGCCAAAGTAGTAATACACCAGAGAGGCTGGAAACTATTGGATTGCAGTACCCTAAACTAACTGCCACACTAGAAGTAGCCGTGGAGCGTACCTACGGTGATCCTAGACACCTAGTCACAGCCGGAGAGATAACTACACCTAAAGGCAAAAAGATGAAAGCTATCTGCCCCGGAGCAGAAACCCCAAAGAAATAGGAAGCCCCCAAACATTTAATGGCGGTTAGACAAGAAGAAAATACGGACACAGACAGAAAATAGAATGAGCAAACGCTGGGGCCCAATCTGTCTAGATAGAAAAGTATAGGAAAGAATTCTGACTGCAACCCAAAAAAACCCTGACAAAAATACCAACACTTCTGATTAACAAAAAACCTGAGATCACACGATCTCTATCACCTAAATCAGATCTCTGGTGTAACACACAGCAATTCAGCAAATAAAAAGTGACAAAGGAACAGAGCAAAAGTGCAAATACAAAATGAGCACAATTGCAGCTCCAGACCCCAAAAGGTGACCAGGCTGAAATCCACTGCAAGCAGCAAGCAAGCAAGGAAAATCCAGAGGAAAAAAAACAGCAAATCACTTATTTGAATGAGAGCAGGAATGCAAGCTGAGCTCCAAGCCAGACCAGGAAGAACAATTGATGACCGGCAAGGCTGAAGGGAGTTCAGGTCACTTATATCAGACCATTCAAAGCCAGCTGAAGGCCATTCAGCAATTAGTTCATTACCCTCAGCAACCACCGGAGGGAGCTCTAGCTTAGAAGTCGCTTCCAGATTATTCACAACAGGTAGCCGAGACAACAGAGAACATGATTTGGGTCGGTTTTTACCGACACTGGTGTTGCGATCGCCGTTTTTAAAGGTATAACGGAGACCGCTAAAAAAAGTCCTGTTTGCCATTTAATTTCTCTCTCCTCTGATGTGATCGCACATCAGAAGAGAGAGAAATAGGGTCTCCGATCCTGCCCTATACCTCCCAGTGTCCCTGGGCCCTGCTGCTTTCCGCCACGGCTGCAGCCATCTTCTTCCAGGACGAAAATGGCGGTCGCATGCGCAGTGTGCCAGCCGAGATCTGCCGGCCAGCACCTGGGAGCAAATTTCTAGATTTTTCCTATTGGTTCATATTGGTCACTGTGATAGACCCTATGGCAGTGATCAAAATTATAAAAAATTGGTAAATCAAACCCCCCTTTATCATCCCCTTAGGGAAAAATAATAAAATAAAAAAAGTATTTATTTCCATTTTCCCATTAGGGTTAGAGTTGGGCTAAAGTTAGGGTTAGGGTTGGGGCTAAAGTTATGGTTAGGGTTGGGGCTAAAGTTAGGGTTAGGCTAAAGTTAGGGTTAGGGTTGGGGATAAAGATAGGGTTAGGATTGGGATTAGGGTTAGCGTTGGAATTAAGGTTAGGGTTGGGATTAGGGATAAGGTTGGGATTAAGGTTAGGGGTGTGTTGGGGTTACGTTTGTGGTTATCGTTATGTTTAGGGTTGAGATTAGGGTTAGGGGTGTGTTGGGGCTAGGGTTGGGATTAGGGTTAGGGTTGTGTTGGGGGTAGGGTTGAGGTTAGGGTTGGGATTAGTGTTATGGGTGTGTTTGGGTTAGGGTTGGAGTTAGAATTGGGGGGTTTCCACTGTTTGGGCACATTAGGTGCTCTCCAAGCACAACATGATGCCCGCAGACAATTCAATCAAAGTCTGCATTCCAAAGCGTCACTACTCTTCCGAGCCCCGACGTGTGCACAAACAGTAATTTTCTCCCACATATGGGGTACCAGCGTAATCAGGACAAATTGAAAAATAACTTATGGGGTCCAATTTATCCTGTTACCCTGTGAGAATAAAAATTTGGGGCTAAAAATACATTTTTATGGAAAAAAAAAAAAATTTTATTTTCACAGCTCTGCATTATAAACTTTAGCTAAACACTTTGGGGTTCAAAGTTCTCACCACACATCAAGATAAGTTCCTTGGAGGGTCTAGTATCCAATCTGGGGTCACTTGTGAGGGATTTCTACTGTTTAGGCACATCAGGGGCTGTGCAAACGCAACATGACACCAGCAGACCATTCCATAAAAGTCTGCATTCCAAAAACGGCGCTCCTTCCCTTCCGAGTTCTGCCATGTGCCCAAACAGTGGTTTACTCCCACATATGGGGTATTGACATATTCAGGACAAATTGCACAACAGCTATGGGGGTCTAATTTCTCCTCTTACCCTTGGGAAAATAAAAATTTGAGGGCGAAAATATCATTTTTGTGGAAAAAATATGATTTTTTATTTTCACGGCGCTACGTTATAAACTTCTGTGAAGCACTTGGCGGTTCAAAGTGCTAACTACACATCTAGATAAGTTTCTTGGGGGTCTAGTTTCCAAAATGGTGTCTCTTGTGGGGGGGTTTCCACTGTTTAGGCACATCAAGGGCTCTCCAAACATGACATGACGTACGATCTCAATTCCAGACAATTTTTCATTGAAAAAGTCAAACAGTGCTCCTTCCCTTCCGAGCTCTGCTGTGCGCCCAGGCAGTGGTTTACCTTCACATATGGGGTATCAGCGTATTCAGAAGAAACTGCACAACTAATTTTGTGGCTCATTTTCTCTTTTTATACTTGTAAAAATAAAAATAATTGGTTCTGAAGTAAAATGTTTGAGAAAAAAAGTTAAATATTAATTTTTTCTTTCCACTTTGCTTAGTTCCTGTGAAGCACATAAAGGGTTAATTAACTTCTTGAATGTGGTTTTGAGCATCTTGAGGGGTGCAGTTTTTAGAATCGTGTCACTTTTGGGTATTTTCTGTCATATACACCCCTCAAAGTGACTTCAAATGTGAGGTGGTACCTAAAAAAAAATGGTTTTCTAAATTTTGTTGTAAAAATGAGAAATCGCTGGTTACTTTTAACTCTTAACCCCTCTCTGACATTAGACGTACTATCCGGTCCATGAAACCCGTGCCAATCTGACCATGGACGGGATAGTACGTCATAGGCGATCAGTTGCGCTCCCTCCGGGAGCGCAGCTAATCGCCGCCGGGTGTCAGCTGATTATCACAGCTGACACCCGTGACTGTGTGTCAGGAGTGGTCACGGACCGCTCCCGGCACATTAACCCCTGGCACACCGCGATCAAACATGATCGCGGTGTACTGGGGGCACAGGGGAGCATCGCGCAGGGAAGGGGCTCCCTGCGCGCCCCCTGAGACCCTCAGACCAGCGTGATGTGATTGCGCTGTTCTGAGGGCTTCCTCCCTCCCAGGACCCGGATCCAAGATGGCGCCGGGGTCCTGCAGGGAGACGGCTTCCTCAGTGCCTGCTGAGAGCAGGCACTGAGAAGCCTGCAGCTATGCCTGTGCGATCGCTGGTGTGACAGAGTGCTGTGCACACTGTCACACCAGCGATCTGATAAAATACAGTGATGTCCCACCCTGGGACAAAGTAAAAAAGTTAAAAAAATAAAAATAAACATGTTTTAAAAAAAAATCCAAAATAAATTAAAAAAAAAAAAAAATATTACCCAATAAATTCATTTCTTCCTGTAAATAAAAAAAAAAACCAAAAACAATAAATGTACAAAACTGTAACACTAGTTAACCCCTTTTGTGAACCCCTTAAAAAAAAAAAAAACAAAGCAAAAAATCAGTGCTTTATCATCATACCACTGAACAAAAAGTGGAATAACACGCGATCAAAACGACGGATACAAATAAACATGGTACCGCTGAAAACGTCATCTTGTCCTGCAAAAAACGAGCCGCGATACAGCATCATCAGCGAAAAACTAAAAAAGTTATAGCTCGCAGAATAAAGCGATGCAAAAATAATTATTTTTTATATAAAATTGTTTTAATAATAATAATAATAATAATAATAATCTTTATTTATATAGCGCCATCATATTCCGCAGCGCTTTACAGTTTAACAGTTTCAAAACACAAGTCATAAGTAACAACGTTAACAATACAGTAATTAAAGCAAAATAAGACGGCCCTGCTCGTGAGAGCTTACAATCTACAAATTAAAGCGCCAAAACATAAAACAATGATATAATAAGGTATCACCATAATCGTACTGACCCAAAGAATAAAACTGCATTATCAATTTTACCACATGCGGAACGATAAAAACGCCTCCCCCAAAAGAAAATCATGAATTGTTGATTTTTGTTCATTCTAACCTCTCAAAAATCGAAATAAAAAGCGATCAAAAAATGTCACGTGCTCAAAAATGGTACCAATAAAAACGTCAACTTGTACCGCAAAAAATAAGACCTCACATGACTCTGTGGGCCAAATTATGCAAAAATTATAGCTCTCAAAATGTGGCGATGCAAAAAACTATTTTTTTTGCAATAAAAAGCGTCTTTTAGTGTGACAGCTGCCAATCATAAAAACCCACTATAAATAGTAAATCAGACCCCCTTTTATCACACCCTTAGTTAGGGAAAAATATTAAAATAAAAAAAAAGTATTTATTTCCATTTTCCCATTAGGGTTAGGGTTAGGGTTGGCGCTAAAGTTAGGATTAGGGTTAGGGTTGGGATTAGGGGTGTGTTAGGGTTAGGTTTGTGGTTAGGGTTGGGACTAGGGTTAGGGTTGTGTTGGGGTTAGGGTTGGAGTTAGATTTGGGGGGGTTTCCGCTGTTTAGGCACATCAGGGGCTCTCCAAATGTGACATGGCGTCTGATCTCAATTCCAGCCAATTCTGCGTTGAAAAAGTCAAACGGTGCTCCTTCACTTCTGAGCTCTGCCATGCGTCCAAACAGTAGTTTATCCCCACATATGGGGTATCAGCGTACTCTGGACCCCAAGAGTTATTGTGCAATTTGTCCTATTTCTTCTGTTACCCTTGGGAAAATAAAAAACTGGGGGCGAAAATATCATTTTTGTAAAAAAAAAAATGATTTTTTTGTTTTTACGGCTGTACATTATAAACTTCAGTGAAACACTTGGGGCTTCATAGCGCTCACCACACATCTAGATAAGTTCCTCTTGGGGTCTATTTTCCAAAATGGGGTCACTTGTTTGGGATTTCCACTGTTTAGGTGCATCAGGGGCTCTCCAAATGCGACATGACGCCCCCAGACCATTCCATCAAAGTCTGCAATCCAAAACGTCACTACTTCCCTTCCGAGCCCTGACGTGCGCCCATACAGTAGTTTTCTCCCACATATTGGGTATCAGCGTACTCAGGACAAATTGGACAACAACTTTTGGGGTCCAATTTCTCCTGTTACCCTTGTGAAAATAAAATATTGGGGGTGAAAAAAACCATTTTTGTAAAAATAAAAAAGATTTTTTATTTTTACTGCTGTACGTTATAAACTTCTGTGAAGCACTTCGGGGTTCAAAGTGCTCACCACACATCTAGATAAGTTCCTTGTGGGGTCTATTTGCCAAAATGGGGTCACTTGTGGGGGGTTTCCACTGTTTAGGTGCATCAGGGGCTCTTCAAATGCGACATGACGCCCCAGACCATTCCATTAAAGTCTGCAATCCAAAACGTCACTACTTCCCTTCCGAGCCCCGACGTGTGCCCATACAGTAGTTTTCTCCCACATATTGGGTATCAGCGTACTCAGGACAAATTGGACAACAACTTTTGGATTCCAATTTCTTCTGTTACCCTTGTGAAAATAAAATATTGGGGGCGAAAAAATCATTTTTGTAAACAAAAAAAAGATTTTTTATTTTACGGCTGTACGTTATAAATTTTAGTGATGCACCTGGGGGTTCAAAGTTCTCACCACACATCTAGATAAGTTCCTTGAGGGGTCTAGTTTCCAAAATGGTGTCATTTATGGGGGTTTCCACTGTTTAGGCAGATCAGGAGCTCTCCAAACACGACATGGCATCTAGCCAATTCTGCGTTGAAAAAGTCAGACGGCGCTCCTTCCCTTCCAAACTCTGCCATGCACCCAAACAGTGGCTTACTCCCACATATGGGGTATCAGCGCACTCAGTACAAATTGTACAATAACTTTTGGAGTCTTGTTACCCATGGAAAAATAAAAATTGGGGTGAAAAGATCATTTTTGTGGAAAAAATATGATTTTTAAATTTTACGGCTCTACGTTATAAACTTGTGTGAAGCACTTGGGGGTTCAAATTGCTCACCAAAGATCTAAATAAGTTCCTTAGGGGGTCTAGTTTCCCAAATGGGTTCATTTGTGGGGGGTTTCCACTGTTTAGGCACATCAGGGGCTCTCCAAATGCAACATGGCGTCCAATCTCAATTCCAGCCAATTTTGGTTGGAAAAAGTCAAATGGTGCTCCTTCCCTTCCGAACTCTGCCGTGCGCCCAAACAGTGGTTCCCCCCCACATATGGGGTATCAGCGTACTCAGGACAAATTGGACAACAACTTATGTGGTCCAATTTCTCCTGTTACCCTTGGGAAAATAAAAAATTAGTGACTAAAAGATAATTTTTGTGGGAAAAAAAATAGGATTTTTTATTTTCATGCCCGGGCATTATAAACTTGTGTGAAGCACTTGGGGGTTCAAAGTGCTCACCAAAGATCTAGATAAGTTCCTTAGGGGGTCTAGTTTCCAAAATGGAGTCACTTGTGGGGGGTTACCACTGTTTAGGCTCATCTTGGCACTGCAAACGAAACATGACCCCCATCAACGTCTGCATTCCAAAACGTTACTACTTCCATTCTAAGCCCTGCCGTGCGCCCAAACAGTTTCCCCCCCCCCACATATGGGGTATCAGCGTACTCATGACAAATTGGACATCAACTATTGGGGTCCAATTTCCTTGGGAAAATTCAAAAATTTGGGACTAGTGTTGAGCGATACGATACCGCAAGTATCGGGTATCGGCCGATATTAGCTCTATCGGCCTTTCAATACTTAGTTTCGATATTTTCCATATATCGTATACCAGAATCGGAAGTTCCCATAATTCTTTGAGAGGCAATGTGATTTTAGTCAGCCAATGAGGAATCCTAAGAAGTGTGGGCACATCCTGTACTGCTGCGGTCATGTTAACTAATGGCATGGCTGTGATTGGATGCTGAAATGATGTCAGAATGCACTATAAAAGGCGCCGCCGCCATTTTAGCGTCACTGTGCTGTGAATTCAGTAAGGGACAGAACGCTGCTGTGCTGACTCTGAGGGACAGTTAGAGATTGCGATTTAGTGTACTGTGCTGTAGGCAGCCTAGCACCAACCGCTGTGTAAAGCTTCCTTTTGCCTGCAGTGTTGTTTTAACAGCTCTGCAAGGTGTGTGTGAGTGCAGGTGACGCTGCAGTTTGCTCTGCATGCAACGCTGTCTGTAGGCATCTGCACGTGTCACTCACAGACTCTTTTTTTTTCTTCAGTGTAATTCTTGCAGCTCCATGCAATTTAACTATTAGTGTGACGCGCTTCCATCCGTATCCAATACATTGGTTGCAAACACTATAGAAGTAGACAAAGGAGTAGCCTTTCACAGATTGTGAACAGTTGTGTTTCAGTGTTCACTTCAGTCTGTGTTTTTTATTTTTTGAGTGCACATCACGCTCCAGTTACTTGTTCAAGCACTGCTGCTTGTACTCTGCTGAGCGTGTCTCAGTGCCTCATCCTTTTCATTTATCTCCAATTGGTTCTGCTCCATTCCATTTAAAATATAATCTATTAGTGTGACGCGCTTCCATCCGTATCCAATACATTGGTTGCAAACACTATAGAAGTAGACAAAGGAGTAGCCTTTCACAGATTGTGAACAGTTGTGTTTCAGTGTTCACTTCAGTCTGTGTTTTTTATTTTTTGAGTGCACATCACGCTCCAGTTACTTGTTCAAGCACTGCTGCTTGTACTCTGCTGAGCGTGTCTCAGTGCCTCATCCTTTTCATTTATCTCCAATTGGTTCTGCTCCATTCCATTTAAAATATAATCTATTAGTGTGACGCGCTTCCATCCGTATCCAATACATTGGTTGCAAACACTATAGAAGTAGACAAAGGAGTAGCCTTTCACAGATTGTGAACAGTTGTGTTTCAGTGTTCACTTCAGTCTCTGCGTAATAACCACACTTAGGCCTTATAACTTTTCTGACTTTCTTTATCAATCTACCAAGATGAAGAAGTCAGTGAGTAAGGCACGTGGTCGTGGCCGTGGAGTTTCAGCAGGGAGAGGACGTGGGGATTCTGTGGCTGCTGCCGCCCTCAGTGACACAGCATCCACCAGTTTTACCCATGAGCGTTCCTTTATGCGCACTTTGGTAGGAGCTCGGCGTGACCCCCTGCTGCGGGAAGAACAAATTGAAGTCGTTGTTGGTTGGATGGCAGCCAATGCATCGACTTCAATTCCTTCCACCTCCTCTCAGGAACACAACACTGTTGAGCAACCATCTGTCTGTTCACCGCCTGTCAAATTGCCCAGGCAGTCAGAGAGTTCTGTACAGGAGCCAGCTGAGTCTCTGCTTCTGTTCTCAGAATCTGTTGGCTCGCAAACACGGGCACAGGCAAGCAGCATTCTGCAATTTGAAGAAGAGGGAGTATGCAGTGATGCGCAACAGCTGTGTCTCTCTCAATCTGAAGAGGCGGGTGAGCCAGTGCGATGGACAGCACACCGCAGAACGCATCTTATGATGATGATGAGACTCAGGTGCCAGGTTTTGTGGAGTATGGTGCTGCCCAGACCATCCAACAGCAGCAGGTGTTGGAAGAGGGTAGTGGAGATGATGAAGTCCGAGACCCAACATGGCGTGAGCAACAGGAAGGTGGTGGGAGCAGCTCTGAGGAAGAGATTGTCCCAACGGTACAAAGAGGAGGGAGAGGTAGGCTGCAGACTCGCTTGCCTGTAGCCTCCAGTTTGACACCTGTTGGGAGCAGTTCTCTTAGAAATGTCAAAATTGGCGCTCCCATGACTTGCACTGCGTGGTCCTTTTTTGACAGACTTGTAGATGAATATTTGCTATGTTCAATGCAAGCTGTGTAAGCAAAAAGTTAAAAGAGGTAAAAATATCAGTAACCTGAATACCACAAATATGTGGAAACATGTACGGACAAAGCACGTAGCTGAGTTACAAAGACACACTGTAGATGTAGGCCAACCTACAGCAGCACCTACATCTTCAGGTCGTGTTGGAGCCTCTACCTCCAGCTCACACACACCTGGTTCGGATTCCTCACAGGATCTCCATGGAAGAACCTCGGTCACTGTTGTCCATAGACAAACTGTTATTCCACCCACAGCAGCAAGTTCACAGTCATCGTCACACTCCAGAACAAAAAACAGCCATCGGTACCACAGGCATGGGATAAAAGACGGCCATACTCGGCAAACCATGCACAAACACAGGCTCTGAATGCTGGCATTGCAAAACTCCTGTCCCTTGAAATGCTGTCATTCAGGCTGGTGGAGACTGACAGTTTCAGGAACTTTATGGCATTGGCAGTCCCACAATATATGTGCCAAGCCGATTTTATTTCAGCAGGCAAGCTGTCCCTGCTCTGCAAAAAACATGTCGAGGGAAACATTAAACATGCGCTACTAAACGCCGTCAGTAGCAGGGTCCACCTGACCACCGATGCGTGGACCAGTACCCATGGCCAGGGACGATACCTTTCCCTCACTGCCCATTGGGTCAATGTTGTGGAGCCGGGTACAGATCTTGCCAGTGGCGCTGTACGTGTTCTGCCAACTCCAAGAATTGCAGGAATCCAGTCTGTACACATTGATTCCTCCTCCTACTCCAGTTCCTCAGAATCATCGCTGCACGAGCCGTCACGGTATACCTCCACATGGACCCGTGAACGCTTACCTGTTGAGACCGATATGAGCACAGCCGTGGCCAAACGTCAACAGGCCGTCCTGAAATTAATTTCCATGGGGAATCGAAGCCACACAGCGCAGGAGCTCTGGGATGCCATCAAGCAGGAGAGCGACGTGTGGTTTTTGTCAGCTAATCTCCAGCCAGGCTTGGTAGTGTGTGACAATGGCCGAAATCTGGTGGCAGCTCTGGGCCTTGGCAACCTCACTCACATACCATGTCTGGCACATGTGCTCAACTTGGTCGTGCAGAGTTTTTTGAGGGACTATCCGGATCTTGATGCACTGCTGCACAAGGTCCGCCTAGAGTGCGCTCACTTGCGACGTTCCAGCATGGCCAGATCGCGCATTGCAGCTCTGCAAGTCAGATTTCGCCTTCCTGAACATCGCATCATATGTGACGTACCCACCAGGTGGAATTCCACGTTACATATGTTGGAGCGGTTGTGTGAGCAGCAGCCAGCAGTAATGGAGTATCAGCTGCAACAGGCGCAATCAACTCGCAATTTGCGCCGTTCACACTTCACCACTACTGAGTGGGCCTCTATGAAGGACATCTGCGACGTTTTGCGTGCGTTTGATGTCTCAACGCGGATGGCGAGTGCAGATGATGCACTAGTCAGCATGACTGTCCCCCTTATCTGCCTGCTTCAGAAATCACTGAAAGAACTAAAGGAAGAGGTTTTGGAAGAGGTGGAGGATGAGGAGTCACAAATTCAATTACCTTCAGGACAGTCAGCGTAACGTGGTTCCTCACAAAGGGCTGGGCAGGGCTCACTTTGTGAGGAGGATGAGGAGGAGGAGGAGGAGTCAATGGAGGAGGAAGAAATCCCTACAGAGGGAGGTACACAACGCTCTAGTCAGTATGTAGAGCGAGGGTGGGGTGATGCAGAGGAGGCAGAGATGACACCTCTTCCAGAGGACAGCCTTTGTTGGCCAGTTGGGAGTCTGCAGCACATGGTTGATTTCATGCTTCAGTGCCTGAGAAACGACCGCCGCATCGCCCACATTCTCACCACGTCAGATTATTGGGTGTACACCCTCCTAGACCCTCGCTACCGGGACAACTTACAAACCCTCATCACACCGGTGAACCGGGACCGTAAAATGCAGGAGTACCAAGACACACTGGTGCAATCCATACTGTTGTACATTCCAGCCGACAGAGCTGCTGCTGCTGCTGCTACTGCTTTACAAAGCAGCTCTGTGCGTTGAGGCAGTGTAGACACCTCTACAACAAGAGGGAGCAGAAGCAGCGCCTCTGCACAGGGCAAGAGCTGTATGTTACAAATGTGGAAAAGTTTTGTGACAGCGCCAGCAAGGTCTACACCATCCGAGACGGCTCCAGTCACCAGGAAGAAACGTTTCCGTAAGATGGTGACAGACTACTTGGCTTTCCCTCTAAGTGTACTCCCAGATGCCTCTTCCCCTTTCAAATTTTGGGTCTCTAAGTTGGATACATGGCCAGAGCTTAGCCAGTATGCATTGGAGGTGCTGGCTTGCCCTGCTGCCAGTGTATTATCTGAGCGTGTCTTTAGTGCTGCAGGTGGTGTAGTAACAGACCGTCGCATGCGACTATCCTCAGAGAATGTAGACCGGCTTACTTTTCTGAAAATGAACAAGGCATGGATCTCACCTGAATTTGCCTGTCCGTTTTCAGATTAAATAACTGTTTGGCAACGTTTTCCATGTCTCCTGTTATGTTCATCTTTCTACCACCTGAACTCTACTCCCTGGGCTACAACACCACCATTTGTTGCTCGTAAGTAATTGGCAGGGGTACTAACTCATGGCCAGCCTGGTTACAGCACGACAGCTGTTTCCTGGCAGTGTGAACGTCAATTATCCTCCAATAAGTTGTGCTGTCGTGTTGCATTCGGGTTAGCCGACTCTATGGTGCCTGCAGTTTAGGTGATTCCTATGTGTGCTGTGGGATATGTAAATAAAGGCGGTTTCCATTGTGACAATAGGACAAGCACCCACTGTAGGACTGTGTGATTCGGTAACTGCGGATGGCTTGGCAACTTACATTTTCATGGGTGCGTTCTTCTACCCGTCCGGGGTCCAGTACCGTCAACTGGTTCTCCCCAGTGCCTTTGGCCTAGGTGCCTCCATCTCCGTATCCGAGTTCCACCAATGTCTGCTGGTCCTTGGTAGTGCTTTGGAGCATAGGTACCTCCTGCTTAGTAACCGTGTCACAGTAACGTCAGCTGGTACTCGGTTGTGACATTGCCTCTTTTCCTTCTGCTACCCGTCCGGGGTCCAGTACCATCAACTGGTTCTCCCCAGTGCCTTTGGCCTAGGTGCCTCCATTTCCGTATCCGAGTTCCACCAACGTCTGCTGGTCCTTGGTAGTGCTTTGGAGCACAGGTACCTCCTGCTTAGTAACCGTGTCACAGTAACGTCAGCTGGTACTCGGTTGTGACATTGCCTCTTTTCCTTCTGCTACCCGTCCGGGGTCCAGTACCGTCAACTGGTTCTCCCCAGTGCCTTTGGCCTAGGTGCCTCCATCTCCGTATCCGAGTTCCACCAACGTCTGCTGGTCCTTGGTAGTACTTTGGAGCACAGGTACCTCCTGCTTAGTAACCGTGTCACAGTAACGTCAGCTGGTACTCGGTTGTGACATTGCCTCTTTTCCTTCTGCTACCCGTCCGGTTCCAGCACAGTCAGCTGGTCCTCGTTACTTCCATTGTCTCTTGCTCCATCTGATACCCGTCAGGGTTCCAGTAACGTCAGCTGTTTCTCGGAAATTAGACGACCTTAAAGACCACCCAGAAGAAGATGACGACAACAAGGACGACGAGCATGAAGCCAACCAGCCTGAACACCATCACAAAAAAAAAATAAAAGATTACCCAGAAGAAGATCACCAACAGGACAAAGAAGGTTAAGACAAACTACAAGATACAGAACAAGAGACAGAAGAACAATAAGCAGAAGATCAAAAAGCAGAAGAACATGAAGTATAAGACCAAAATGAAGAGCAAAATATATGCTCTAAATTCTAAGCAGAAGAAGACTAAGCAGTGTATGGGGGTGAGTCCGTTCCTCCTCGTGGTGCCCCTGGAAAATGCCTGCTGCTGCAGGCTAAACTGAACACGGACAAATACTGTTGTAATTTAAATCTTTTGTGACAGCAAGAACGGAAGGATGAACAATTCATACTTTTACAGATTACAAGTACAGGAATCTCTGTCACAAATAAGAATATGATGAAGAAGATGAAGAGGAAGAAGATGAAGAATTTGAATATGAAGAAGATTAATTAGTTTAATAATAACAATATGAGTAATGTAAACAAAAACATGAATAGCAAGAAGTTTAAGAAGAAGATTAAGAAGGTGAAGATGAAGAATAATTTGATGAGAAAGATGATGCTGCTGCTGAAGATTATGAAGGAGAAAGTGTGGCACTGGCAAAAGTTAAAAGGTGAAGAGCATGGAAGTTGTGAAACATACATATTTGCCAAAATAGAAAAAAGGTTAACAACATTGTCAATTTGTTAGTCAATCCAAACGTATTTCCAAAAAAAATATATTAATGCTATTCCAATGCATTGGGTTAAACATGTATGCCTTTATTGTCTCCTCAACCTCCCCCAATACATTCTACATTAGTCTTTGTTGTTTTCCTTCATGTACAATTAACCAACAAGGCAAGAATGTTTTTTTTTAATGTCGATATTTGGTTCCCATAGACTTACATTGGACTTCCGGTATCGGAATCGGATATCGACGATATTTAGTGATATCGGCGATACCATTCCGATCCGATATTTTTAGATATCGAGCAGTATCGCTCAACACTATTTGGGACTAAAAAATCATTTTTGTGGAAATTTTTTTTTTTTTCACACCCAGGCATTATAAACTTTTGTGAAACACTTGGGGG
>JARQOD010000002.1:273552906-273595282 GCA_033576555.1 Oophaga sylvatica | reverse complement strand
TTTTGGGTCTGATACCCCCCCACCCACTTTCCAACATTTGGTGAATGACATCTTCAGGGATCTCCAGAACATTCGGGGTAATTTATTTGGATGATATTCTAATTTTTTCAAACTCCACAAGGAAAAAAACCCCGGGGACATGTGAAAATGGCTTGGAACTCTAAGACAAAATCACTTTACATAAAATTTTGAAAAGTGTGAATTCCATAGGACCGAAATTCAATTTCTGGGGTATGTACTGTCTACACAAGGAATTAGTATGGATGGAAGCAAAACCCAAGCCATCAAGGATTGGCCAAGTCCTAGAAATGTGAAGGAGGTACAGCGCTTCATCGGGTTTGCCAACTTCTATAGACGTTTCATTAGAAATTTCTCTGAGGTAGTGTCACCTATCACTCAACTTACCCGGAAAGAGTCTAGGTTTTCCTGGACTCCCCAAGCCCAGGAAGCATTTTCCCGTCTAAAAGATAAATTTACCACTGCACCTATCCTAGTACATCCCAACCCCGAGCTTGCCTTCATAATAGAGGTGGATGCTTCAGACTGTGCCGTTGGAGCTATACTCTCTCAGAGAACAGGTGAGAAGAATGTCTTGCATCCCTGTGCCTTCTTTTCCCAGCAGTTGTCTTCGGCTGAGAGGAACTACGATGTGGCAATAGAGAGTTGTTGGCCATTATTGCCGCCTTCAAAGAATGGAGACACCTTCTTCAGGGAGCTGCACAGCAAATAGTCGTCCTGACAGACCATCGTAACCTTGAGTTTATCAGGTCGGCTAAGTGCCTGACTCCTCGCCAGGCTCGCTGGAATCTTTTCTTAAACCAATTTAATTTTATCATCTCTTATAGACCAGGATCGCGCAATGGAAAGGCTGATGCACTCTCTAGGATTTACTCAGCAGAGACACGTCCAATTACTCCTCCTAAGACTATTCTTCCTGACTCTAGATTCCTAGGAGTAATTCATAATCAAGACCTACTTAAGGACATCAAGGAAGCATACCATGCGGATTCCTTTTTGGCACAACCCCCAAGGGACGTAAGTCTTGTCTTTAAGAATGGTGTGTGGATTCAGGGACAACGCCTGTATATTCCTGAAACAGTCAGATTGAGAGTATTGCAACTCATTCACGATTCCAAGATAGCTGGGCATAGAGGAATTCTAAAGACACAGGAATTTCTTTCTCGTTTCTTTTGGTGGCCCACTTGCAGGAAGGATGTTTTGAATTATGTCACTTCATGTGAGGTCTGTGCAAGATGCAAAACACCTCGCTCCTCACCAACTGGTCTGTTACAGCCTCTTCCCACCCCGTCCCGCCCGTGGGGATCCATTTCTATGGACTTCATTGTGGAGTTACCAACCTCTCAGGGGAAGAACACCATTCTAGTGGTGGTTGACCGTCTAACAAAGGCAGCTCATTTTATCCCTTGTGTCGGCTTACCCACTGCAAAACAGACATCAGATTTGATGATTAAAGATGTGTTTCGCTTACATGGAGTACCGGATGAGGTTATTTCGGATCGAGGGGTGCAATTCACTTCTAGGTTTTGGCAAAATTTCTGTGCAGCATTGGACATTAAAGTAAACCTTTCTTCTGCTTTTCATCCCCAGACTAATGGACAGACCGAACGAACCAATCAAACCCTGGAGCAGTATCTCCGCTGCTTTATCTGCCACCTACAGGATGATTGGGTGGATCTACTTCCATTAGCTGAGTTCTCGTATAACAACTCTCAGAGTGCCTCCACTAAACAGTCTCCTTTTTACTCTAATCTAGGTTATCATCCTAACATTCTACCACGATTTCCCATAGAAACGCCTTTACCAGCAGTGGCTGAAAGAATCACGTTTTTACAGAAGAATATGGATCTTCTAAAGGAAAATCTGGAATCGGCTCAAGAAAGGTACAAGAAAGCAGCAGATAAATTTCGTAAACCTGCACCAGCTTTCAAGGTAGGAGACTTGGTCTGGCTGTCAACCAGAAATCTTAAGTTAAGGATTCCATCGTCTAAGTTGGGACATAAGTACATTGGACCCTATAAAATCAGTAAAATTATAAGTGCCGTTGCTTGTCGTCTTCAACTGCCCAGAACTATGAGAATCCACCCTGTCTTTCATGTATCCCTACTAAAGGCTGCGACACCCAATACGTTTCCTGGACGTTCCTCTCCTTGCCCTGACCCAGTGCTAGTCGATGGTCAGGAAGAATTTGTGGTGGAAAGGATTTTAGATTCCAGGTTGTATAGAAATCAGTTACAATATCTGATTAAATGGCAGGGCTACCCAGTGGAGGACAACTCATGGGAACCGGTCAATAACGTTAATGCTCCTCGCTTGCTCCGTCAGTTTCATCAGAGGTACCCACACAAGCCTGGTCTGAGGTCATCCGGAGGTTGTCCTTAAGGGGGGAGTAATGTAAGGTTCTATGTATATATTCCTGAAACTCAGTTTGTTCGTCAGCCATTTTACTTTCTGTCTTGCTGCAGCTATCTTGCCCTCAGTCAAAATGGAGTTTCCAGCTTGCATGTTCCCGCCCTCATTCTCTCCTTTGCTTCTTAAGCAGCCACAGCTGAGCAATCAGTGCTTCAGAATCTAGCCTGCAGTGAACCTGTGACTTGACTCCTGTAAGCCTTGGACCTTGTACTCCAGCTATTCCTACTGAGGAACTCTGAAGCACTTGTGGACTCTGAACCCTGCTCTTTGAAAGACCCACGTTTGCATGGACTTACGGTAACAGAGAAGAAGATCCTGAATCTGTATTGGAGAGTGATTGCTGAGCTTGGATTACTCTGGCCTGCTGTGTCTCCTGTTTCTGTGTCTGCAAACTGTGTGACTATTTCTGCCAACTTGTATGAAGTAATACAGGACTTTTCTATATCAAACCTGTGTCTCATGTATGTTCATCGCACCCAAGCACAAGACGCTATATGAACTGTACTACATACATTACACAGCCGGTCTGTCAGGTTTTCCCCTCTCCCAGCCCTCTGCCACTGGTTTTGTCGGTTCTTCTTGCCAGCAGCAGAGGGCCTGGGAGTGGTCAATCATGCCCGAGTTTATTCATTTAAAGGGATTCTGTCACCCATTTTTTTTAAGCTCGATCTTCCAGGATGGAATGATGGTGATTGGAGATAGACTTAACAGTGGATTCACACAGGTGAACACACTTTTCCAGGAAGCCCACAGACGCCTTGACCACCTGGAAGCCGACCTTCACAGACCGGCAAGACATTTTTTTTCCCAATAGAGCAGGAGGTGTCGGAAAATCTGCCTCCTGACCTCCAGCTGTATGAAGGCCTGTCAGGCTGATTACACCGAGGCAATGCAGCAGTCTGAACTACAGTCAAGATATCACCAGCTGCCAACAGTTTGTTTCCTACACGGCAACAATGGCCAGCACAGCACCAGTGGCAGAATACGCCAGCACCACAAGGACTTGGATACCAACAACTGATGCCAACGCAAGTGAACTAGCCTCCTACAGTTCCCAGCTACACCACGCAGCTGAGTTCAGCACCCCTACAGCTTGCAGCACCCACCACGCAGCCGAGTGCAGCACCTCTCCAGCTTGCAGCACCCACGACGCAGCCAAGTGCAACACCCCTCCAGCTTGCAGGCACACACCACGCAGACCAGTGCAGCACCTCTGCACCATGCAGCACCCATCATGCTGCCGAGTGCAGCACCTATGGAAACCAAAAAATGCGAGGGAACATCAAAAAAAGGGGCCCACTCAGCACCAAAAACAAAAGCCAGGGAAAACAGGGAAAAGGAAATATTGCAAGAAAATTTACCCTCCACCTTCACCCTCCCCTCCCAATGTGTCTCTGTTATCCAATCTATCTACACCTTCCCTTGTGTCTCTCCCTTCCAATGTGTCTATCCCTTCTGTGTCTATCCCTTCCAATTTGTATTCCACTCCTAATGTGTTTTCTTCCCCAAATGACCCAATCCTCCATTTTGTTGTCACTTCCCCTGTAACAACTTCCTTACCCACTCTTACCCAATCATCCCAGCCTGACACCCCCAGATCCACAATGTCACACCATCAAACAGACCCCGATCCTAAACCCCATTTTTAGTTATTGTTTTCAAAGTAATTTTTGTTACATTAAAAATTGTTTTTATTTTTGTTAATAAAAATTCTTTTGTTTTCACAATTATTGTGTTTATCTCTTTATTTTAATATGCACATGTCTGTATTGTATAACGGGTGTTACAGTGGAGGTGTTATTATTAAAGTCAGCAAACAATACAGGTACATTTGTAAGCATATTTAACCATTTCATCTTGCCATGCCACACGTCCAATATCAGAAACAAAGTAAGCAGCAAAGTTATCCCTCATTTGGATAAATTCCACTGTAGTTCTCAAAGGGTGATCTTGGTGATCCCGCAATGTGGTGGCAACAGGTTCATCAAGTTCTAAGTGATGTCGCTCTTTCACCAGGATATAATTGTGCAGAACAACACACGCTTTCACTACCTCATCAATTTCCCCAGTTTTTAGATTGATGGCTGGTCCCAAAATGTGCCATTTAGATGCCAGCAATCCAAAAGCACACTCCACAGTTCTTCGTACACTTGTCAATCTGTAATTGAAAATCCTTTTTGTTTGATTCAAGTTCTGACTCAAATATGGTTTTAGGAGGTTGGCACACATTTGAAATGTCTCATCACCAACCACAACAAATGGCATCGGGGGTCCTTCAGTGTTTGGAAGAGGCTGTGGTGTTGGAAAATTTAAATTATTCCCCTACAAATGTTGACCAATGTCAGAGTCTTTGAAAGTCTGACAGTCGTTTGCTCATCCAAATGAGCCAAAGTCCACGGCGACAAATCGATAGTCAGCATCTTCAATAAGAAGCCATAAGAACAATTGAAAAGTTTTTTTGTAAATTAAATACTCAGATCCATTTCCAGAAGGTTTCAGAATCCGAATGTGTTTGCCGTCCACAGCCCCCAGTTTGGAAAATTACAAATGTCCTGGAATTTTGCAGCATTTTCCAGCCAGAGTTCAGTTGTGGTTTGGGGGAGGAATTTATCACGCAGAACGCCACATAAAGCACGGCTGGTGTCTGCAACTATCGCATAAAGGGTGGACACTCCAATCCGAAATTGAAAATTTCGAGATCTTACGGTCTCTCTGGTAGCCAGAAATCTGCGGAACAGAAAATGGAAAAAAAATCATGAGATGGCTTTTATAACAATAATAATAATGACCTGTGTTTCAAAATTACGTACCTCAGGGTTACCAACACACGTTCCTCAGCAGGAATTGCTCAACGTAGTTGTGTGTCCTGCCTGGTGATGGATACTTGGGCACGTTGCAGCAAGTCATTGAAGCTTTGTTCAGACATCTAGGTGTAGTCATAAAACTTCTCCGGATTTTCACGCAGCTCGGTGCACAACGAGTGGTAGGCTCCACGGCTCTCTCGATATTCAATGATGGGATGTTGCCAGTAGCCACAATGATGTCTTCTCCGTATTTCTCTAGTTCTTTCTTCTTCACAAGCCACAGCAAAGGCAAAAGCCAATTCAAATGCCAAATCCAGATTACGATAGAAGCTCTCTATGCCAAGATCCATCTTGCAGCTGGATACAGCAGCAAAAGATGAGGATTTAATCGGTGCAAGGGTCTATATAGAGAATTCCCATGAGACACGCCCATTGGACGTGGCTTGTGTCAAGGAAATTCTCCTGGAAATTTCAAATGCATGGGCAAAAGCAATGCAAGCGTTTTTTGCATCATGCGTAAGCTGATGCAGATAAAAAATGCAGCATAAGCATGCGTTTAAATGCGTTTTGGCATGTGTTTGCCCATGCAGATGATATGTGTAGCCCAGCTACGCAGGCACACATAAAAATCCAGGAGAGTGCACAGGAAGGTAACAGCAACGCTTGATATTCATTCACTGTCACTCACTCTTTCAGACACACCCATCTGAGATATAGGAGGGAGTGACACGTAGCTTAGGTGGTTAGTCAGTCAGCCAACCTAGGAGGGAGAGTAGTGGAATCTGTTTTCCTGTCTTCGGACGGATCAGCTCAGTGTCAGTCCAGTCGGGACTTAGAGTATACTGAGGGCTGCTCAGCGAGTCCTAGAGAAAGCTGACCTCGCCATTGTATTCTACAAGTGCTTATGTTAAGAGCGTGAAGCAGGGCGAAGGGCGCAGTGGAGAAGATATAGAAGTGCTACAGGTATTGGATTACCTGCACTAAATTGCCGGACACCGGGGTCCGAAGCGTTGCTATTGTTTCAAGCATAGTAACAAGAAAACCGGAGGCATCTGGACTACAGGTCGCAGAGAGCAGCCCTAAATGTCAATACGTAACCGGAGTCAGGTGGAACAGGGACTTTGAGTCAAGCGCAGACAAAAGTAAGCACTTAGTTTCATCACCTAGAAGGCTCCACCACAATATTGGCCGGGCAGTACAGCTACAGAGAAAGCTGGAGTTTCAGAGTTAACTTCGCTTCACGCAAGTTGGACTCACCTACATTCGAAGTAAAGGAGGCCTCTAACCTGCTCAGCTGTTACCCGAATGTGCACTCTCCACCCCGACCAGCTCCCCGGGATCTGCTTGAACCACCATCAGTAAAAGGTATGAAAAGAAGCTGCATTGTGTTTGGCTGAATTCTTACTACAACCTGCATCATCATCATCACCATAGACTTCCAGGGACCCGTCTCACCTGTGGGAGACTTACTACCAAGCTGCCCCATAACATCCCCTGTGAAAGTCCTTAGAGCAGCGCTGGTACAATTTACCAGAAACCGCAGGTGGCGTCACGAACTACCTATACCTAATAATCCCCTGTAAATATTCCCCCCATTGTATGAGCGCCCAGGGCCACGGACCGAGTCCCGCTGCCAGTGACAAATCCCATAGACTTTCATGGGCTCGGTGCCGAGTACCCCATTGCCCTGGTACTAAGTGCGACTCATCTTTGGCGTCACGAACAGGATGCGAAGCTTGCAACTGTGAGTCCTGTGTGCCTATATTAAACTGTTTGGTGAAAAAGACAGTTTGCTGCATTTGGTGCCAAATACCGCCATTTTACCGCCATGTTGGCGCCCTGAGGCGCTGGTGAAGAAGGTGGGCGTGCATTCGTGGGCGTGTACCCCCTGTGGAGCGAAAGTTATGGCCGCCCTCTCCAAATGCTACTATAATGTGCGGTCCTGCCCCACTGCTAAAGAAATCCGCCTCCTCTTCATCCTCTATGCGAAGAGGAGGAGACGCAAATCCCGCCTCCACGGAAGGGACCAGACAGTTCCTGATGGAAACTACAGTCTGGCCTGGGACGAGATGGCGGAAGGACAGGAGAATTTGTGCAGAGGACCGGAGGTGTACCGGCCCTGCTCCCCTGAAGATGTACGGCCTGTGCCAGAGCTGTCCCCGGATCGGGACACCGACCCCGCCATACTAGAGCTACAGAAGGAGAACGCGGAGTTGAGAAGGAAGCTCCAGAGCCATACAGATTTAAAGGAGACGGAGAGACGCTGGCGGGCCCAGACACAGCGGCTGCTGTGGGACGCGGTGTTCTCTCCTACAAGCATAACGCCGTCTCCTGAATTCCTGAAATCGCTGCTGGAGAAGGCTGAGGGACGACCGGAGGTTACCGCCGAAAGTGCTGTACCTGATCCCACCGATGCGGAGGTGGAGGAGAAGGAGGCTGAGGAGGTATTGCCCGGACCGGAGTGCCAGCCAGGCCAGGAGGCCACCGCAGAATACCGCTCCCCGGTAAGGTCACCGGAGGGGTCCCAGCCATCGTTGCCGGAAGTTGACTGGGACGAGATGGAGCGATTAGATGATGTCACCTATGCTGTACAGTGGGAAAGTGAGTGGCGCCGTCGTGAAGAGGAGCAGCAACGCCAAAAGCAGGAGAGAGAAAGAGACATCCAGCGGTCCCGACAGAAACAACACGAAGAATTCATAGCTGACAAGGAGACCGTCCGCCGGGATAAAGGTACCCTACGGGAACAGCGGCGGCAGGGGTGCGTCACCGAGTTCCAGCTCCGCAAGGGCTGGGGCTTCATCCGCGAGCCGGGCCTCTTCGCAGGGGTCTTTGTAAGCCGCAGGGACGTAGAATCCCACCTGCCCATCGGTCATCCTGGGAGGGACCTGATTAATGGGGACATTGTGAGCTACACCCGTCATTGGGGTTTAAAAGGGTGGTATGCCCTGAACGTCTCCATCGTTAGTGACCCCGTCCCCGACGCCGGTACCGAAGCGTCCCAGTTCAGAGCTCTCACCGCACCAGGCCGTGCCCAAGCATCGCCCTCTACATCACAATCTGCGACCTGCTCTACATCGCAAACAGCGACCTGCTCGACATCGCAACAGGCGACCTACCCGGCATCGCCCACTACATCGCAATCAGCAAAGTATCCCGCAACGCAACCTGCGACTCATTCTGTATCGCAACTGGATGATGCGACCACAGTTAAATCGCAGCCTAAGCTTGCATCTTTGATGAAAAGCCAATATTTGCCTGAGACACCCGATGCGTCCCAGAAGGTTCGCACAAGGACTGTGGAGACTCAAACGCAGATATCGGGCCATGACTTATTCGTTATGGTATCCAAAGAGCATCGCGTCGTTCCAGCCCCAGGAGTGGAAGACGTCACTGAAAGTTTGTAAAAGTAAAAAAAAAAACGGTAGGACCCAGACAGGGGTTTACCGCATTATAGAAATTGTAAAAAAGTTTTGAGGAAATAATTGCCATTTTTGCACTTTATTACTGTGTATACTGATGTTTTACATAGAATACCCGGCTGGGTAAAGTGAGAGTTATAGAATTTGAAAAAGTTAAATAATAAATGTGATGATTGCATAGTTGCATAGTATACCCTGGTTGGGTAAAGTAAAAGTTAAAGTAAAGTTATTGATATGTGAATACTTGAAGAATATATGTGATTTAACCCTTCATGGACTGGGAGGCTGTGGACTGTGCCAGCCCAAGAACTTGTCCTTGTAAATAGTTGCGCTTCGGTGCATTATCTTGGTTTTACATGAAACCACTACTACTATCTACCTCTGAAGAAAAACCCGTATGGTGTGGCCTAGAGTGAGGTCTGCAGTCAGAAGTCCTGCAGCCCACCCAGGACCCACGTGGAGGTTTTTGGTGCGGGTCCTCCACAAGTATCTTGTATTTATGAGAATGTCTTGATATTTTGATACTTTTGTATTCTTCACTGTACAAATTGTAACGTTCAAGAAGTCTTACCTCCCGGATGGGAAGAGTTAAAATGTTATTGTTTAATGCAAAACAAAAATGTTTTCTTTTTCTCTTTTACAGCCCGGGAGTGCTGTGTTTTACCAAGGGGGGATGTGTAGCCCAGCTACGCAGGCACACATAAAAATCCAGGAGAGTGCACAGGAAGGTAACAGCAACGCTTGATATTCATTCACTGTCACTCACTCTTTCAGACACACCCATCTGAGATATAGGAGGGAGTGACACGTAGCTTAGGTGGTTAGTCAGTCAGCCAACCTAGGAGGGAGAGTAGTGGAATCTGTTTTCCTGTCTTCGGACGGATCAGCTCAGTGTCAGTCCAGTCGGGACTTAGAGTATACTGAGGTCTGCTCAGCGAGTCCTAGAGAAAGCTGACCTCGCCATTGTATTCTACAAGTGCTTATGTTAAGAGCGTGAAGCAGGGCGAAGGGCGCAGTGGAGAAGATATAGAAGTGCTACAGGTATTGGATTACCTGCACTAAATTGCCGGACACCGGGGTCCGAAGCGTTGCTATTGTTTCAAGCATAGTAACAAGAAAACCGGAGGCATCTGGACTACAGGTCGCAGAGAGCAGCCCTAAGTGTCAATACGTAACCGGAGTCAGGTGGAACAGGGACTTTGAGTCAAGCGCAGACAAAAGTAAGGACTTAGTTTCATCACCTAGAAGGCTCCACCACAATATTGGCCGGGCAGTACAGCTACAGAGAAAGCTGGAGTTTCAGAGTTAACTTCGCTTCACGCAAGTTGGACTCTCCTACATTCGAAGTAAAGGAGGCCTCTAACCTGCTCAGCTGTTACCCGAATGTGCACTCTCCACCCCGACCAGCTCCCCGGGATCTGCTTGAACCACCATCAGTAAAAGGTATGAAAAGAAGCTGCATTGTGTTTGGCTGAATTCTTACTACAACCTGCATCATCATCATCACCATAGACTTCCAGGGACCCGTCTCACCTGTGGGAGACTTACTACCAAGCTGCCCCATAACATCCCCTGTGAAAGTCCTTAGAGCAGCGCTGGTACAATTTACCAGAAACCGCAGGTGGCGTCACGAACTACCTATACCTAATAATCCCCTGTAAATATTCCCCCCATCGCATTGACTGCCAGGGCCACGGACCGAGCCACCGCTACCAGTTACAACTCCCATAGATTTCCATGGGCTCGGCTCCGAGTACCCCATAGCCCTGGTATCCACAATTGTGGGGCGAGTCAGATACGCTGTGCACTGAAGTGATAATGTGAACTTAGCCTAACCCAGTGACTCAGGATGTGGAAAACAACTCTGCTGCACAAAGTATGCACTACCAGGAACTTTTGATTTGAGATGGCCCAGTTACTGACCACCACTGTATGAAATACGGTAGTCCGCTAGATGTCATAGCTGTGGGTCATTATGGGGATACCCACGTGGCCAGGCAAAAAGACATTAGCCTGCTCTCTGGTGCTGATTGAGATCTGTTTTATTTTGTGAGCTGCAAATAAGATCTCCAAGGAGGTGATTCACCAAGACCAGGGACTGGTGCTTTGGAACAGAAATGCTTGATTCATTAAAAGTCTAAGGCCTATTAGTGAATGATGTGAGGTGCATAGTGGCGTTGTCAGGAACACTGCACTGCACTTGCTCACTGAGCCAGTGCGTGTGTCCTGAATAAACAAACTGTGCCCAAAGATATCTGTGGAGCAGAGTAGCAGCAGTGAAGACGTGTGCTTCAGACAACCAGGACCTGAAGCATGAGACTGCTGGGGGCGTGGCCTAAGCTACAGAGAGCTATGAGGTGAAGGAAAACTCCTAGCAGGGTAACTACGGGACAAAGTTACCAAGGGGGCATAGACAGAACAGATAGTCAGTACATAGCAAAGGGATCATACACAGAAATGGCAGCGCACTACAAGAGAAGCAGGTAGAGCATAGTCAGGACGTAGCCAATGGGTCGTATACAGAGAGGGCAATGAAGTACAAGAGAAGCAGGCAGAGGGTAGTCAGGATGTAGCCAGGGAGTCATACACGGAGAGAGTAGCAGATTACAAAAGGGGCAGGCAAAACTCGAAACAGGAAAACAGCCAAACCAGAATCAGACAGACGAAACATAGCACAGGCACAATACACTGGCACAAGCTCAACAGGGTCAAACACACTCGGCCAAGGGTCAGAGTATAAACGACAGTGAATGGCCCCACAATGAGGCCATAAGAAGCCTCCCAGAATCTCAGAGTGAGGCCATCCAGCGATTTCTCATTTTTACAACAAATTGTACAAAAACCATTTTTTTTAGGGACCACCTCACATTTGAAGTCACTTTGAGGTGTCTATATGGCAGAAAATACCCAAAAGTGACACCATTCTAAAAACTGCACCCCTCAAGGTACTCAAAACCACATTCAAGAAGTTTATTAACCCTTCAGGTACTTCACAGGAGCTTAAGCAACTTGGAAGGAAAAAATGAACATTTAACATTTTAGTCACAAGAATAATCTTTTACAAACAATTTTTTTTTTTAACAAGGGTAAAAGGAGAAAATGGACAGAAAAAGTTGTTGTGCAATTTCTCCTGAGTACGCAGATACCCCATATGTGGGGAAAACCACTGTCTGGTCGCACGGCCGGGCTCGGAAGGGAAGGAGCGCCGTTTGACCTTTTCAAACCAAAATTGGCTAGAATTGAGATTGGACGCCATGTCGCATTTGAGAGCCCCTGATGTGCCTAAACAGTGGAAACCCCCAAAAGTGACACCATTTTGGAAACTAGACCCCCTAAGGAACTCATCTAGATCTGTTGGAGCACCTGAACCCCAAGTGTTTCACTAAAGTTTATTATGCCTTGGGTGTGAAAAAATTTTTTCACAAAAATGATTTTTTAGTTCCCAATTTTTGATTTTTCCCAAGGAAATTGGACCCCAAAAGTTGTTGTACAATTTGTCCTGAGTATGCTGATGCCCAATATGTGGGGGGAGAAATACTGTTTGGGTGCACCGCAGGCTCGGAAAGGAAGTAATTACGTTTTGGAATGCAGACTTTGATGGGTGTCATGTTCAGTTTGCAGAGTCCCTGATGTGCAGAAACAATGGAAACCCCCCACAAGTGACCCCATTTTGGAAACTAGACCCCCTAAGGAACTTATCTAGATCTGTGGTGAGCACTTTGAACCCTCAAGTGCTTCACACAAATTTATAATGCCTGGGCATGAAAATGAAAAATCCTATTTTTTTCCCTCAAAAGTAATATTAAGTCACCAATTTTTTATTTTCTCAAGGGTAACATGAGAAATTGGACCATAAAAGTTGTTGAGAAATTTGTCCTGAGTACGCTGATACCCCATATGTGGGGGGAACCACTGTTTGGGCGCACGGCAGAGCTCGGAAGGGAAGGAATTTGACTTTTTCAAACCCAAATTGGTTGGAATTGAGATTGGACGCCATGTCGCATTTGGATAGCCCCTGATGTGCCTAAACAGTGGAATTCCCCCAAGTGACCCCATTTTAGAAATTAGACCCCCTAAGGAACTTATCTAGATCTGTGATGAGCACTTTGAACCCCCAAGTGCTTCGCACAAGTTTATAACGTAGAGCCGTAAAATAAAAAATCATATGTGTTAGGGTTCGAGTTCCCGCTGCTGCACAAGGGGAGTCTCGAACCAGTCCCGCTGCGGTCTCCCATTCATCTCCGGCCGCAGTGGAGCCTGCTCAGCAGAGACGTCGGTCCAAGCGTCTTGCCCACTCCACTACTGTGCAGTGACTTGTTGCTGCCTTTCCTGGATCTGCTATTATAGCCAGTGTTGGAGCAGACGTCTTTGGGCAAAGTTCTGCATTTTCCCTTCTGAGCATGCCCAGAGTGAGATCTCTCATTGGAGATCAGGGGTCACATGCTCAGGTACTGCAGCGGCTCCTATTGGTCCGCCAGGAAGGCCCTGCGATTTCTGATGTTCTGGAACAAGTTTCATTGGTCCTGGTTTCTGGCAGGTCCTGTAGCTGTTGCTATAAAAGGGTGGCATGGCTGGGCCGCCATGCGCTAATATCAACCATTGTATGCTATGCGCCAGTGTGATCATGCGTATGTGTGGTTAGGGACCCGGCTGAAATAAGCCACTAGAATACTGACTTAATCGGTGAGGAGTTTGGTATGGTAGCTGGTCAGGGTCGGTGTCCTAGATGCCCTAGATTACGCATAACCGTGAGGAGTTTGATGCCGTATCAGGGTCTGGCGTTCAGACGCCATAGATTGCGGGTTACTCCCGCGAGGACATTAGCACACGATCACGCTTTATGTACGCTTAGCACTTAACTGTGTACCTGATAGCCTGACAGGACACAGTGCTTTTTCTCAGCGGCCCTGTGACGTAACAGGGTTCGCTTTCTACGCTAGACAGCGCCCTAGCGTGTTTTCTTTTGCGACTCAGTTGTGTCTAGTGAGTGCGCACACATCGCCATATAGCGCTGCGGCTCTCTTTCTTGCGGCTCTGTGGATTAACAGAGTTCGCACTTATTGCCACAGCACATTACGGCGTTTATGTTAGCGACTCTGCGGGATAAGAGTTTGCTTCTCGCGCCATTTTTACTAGCGGCGGGCTCCGCTTGCACGGTGGACCCCGGGCTGCGAACGCACCTCTCTACATTATATATTTGGTGCGTTCCGCAAACCCTTAACAATATGTTTTCCACAAAAATTATCTTTTCACCCCAATTTTTAATTTCCTAAGGGTAAAATCACCTCAAAAGTTATTGTGCAATTTGTCCTGAGTGCGCTGATACCCAATATGCGGGGGTAAACCACTGTTTGGGTGCATGGCAGAGCTCGGAAGAGAAGGAGCGCAGTTTGACTTTTTCAACGCAGAATTAGCTGCATGCCATGTGGCATTTGGAGAGCCCCTGATGTGCCTAAACAGTGGAAAACCCACAAGTGACATCATTTTGGAAACTACACCCCTTAAGGAACTTATCTAGATCTATTGGGAGCACGTTCAACCTCCAAATATTTCACTAAAGTTTATTATGCCTGGGTGTGAACATTTTTTTTTTACAAAAAATGATTTTATAGTCCCCAATTTTCCAATTTTTGATTTTTACAAGGAAATTGGACCACAAAATTTGTTGTCCAATTTGTCCTGAGTACGCTGATACCCCATATGTGGGGGGAAATACTGTTTGGGCGCACGGCGGGGCTCAGAAAGGAAGTAATGACATTTTGGAATGCAGACTTTGATGGGTGTCATGTTCAGTTTGCAGAGTCCCTGATGTGCCTAAACAGTGGAAACACCCCAAATGTGACCCCATTTTGGAGACTAGACCCCCAAAGGAACTTATCTAGATCTGTGGTGAGCACTTTGAACCCCCAAGTGCTTCACACAAGTTTATAATGCCCGGGCATGAAAATAAAAAATCCTATTTTTTTCACACAAAAATGATCTTTTAGTGACCAATTTTTTATTTTCCCAAGGGTAAGGGGAGAAATTGGACCCCCAAAAGTTGTTGTCCAATTTGTCCTGAGTTCGATGAAACCCTTAATGTGGGAGAAAACTACTGTGTGTGCGCACTTCGGGGCTCGGAATAGAAGTAGTGACGTTTAGCAATGCAGACTTTAATGGAATGGTCTACGGGTGTCATGTCAAGTTTGGAGAGCCCCTGATGTGATTAAATAGTGGAAACCCCCCACAAGTGACCCCATTTTGGAAACTAGACCCCTAAAGGAACTTATCCAGATGTGTGGTGAGCACTTTGAATCCCCGAGTGCTTCACAGAAGTTTATAACGTAGAGCCATAAAAATAATAAATCATATTTTTTTCCACAAAAATGATATTTTCGCCCCAATTTTTTATTTTCACAAGGGTAACAGAAGAAATTGGACCCCAAGAGTTATTGTGCAATTTGTCCTGAGTATGCTGATACCCCATATGTGGGGGTAAACTACTGTTTTGGCGCATGGCAGAGCTCAGAAGGGAAGGAGCACCATTTGACTTCTTCAACGCCGAATTGGCTGGAATTGAGATCAGACGCCATGTCACATTTGGAGAGCCATTGATGTGCCTAAACAGTGGAAACCCCCCAATTCTAACTCCAACCCTAACCCTAACACACCCCTAACACTAATCCCAACCCTAATCATAACCCTAACCACAAGCCTAACCCTAACACACCCGTAACCCTAGTCCCAACCCAAACCCTAACTTTAGCCCCAACTCTAACCCTAACTTTAGCCCCAACCCTAGCCCTAATGGGAAAATTGAAATAAATGCATTTTTTTTTAATTTTATTATTTTTCCCTAACTAAGGGGTGATAAAGGGGGTTTGATTTACTATTTATAGTGGGTTTTTATGATTGGCAGCTGTCACACGCTAAAAGAAGCTTTTTATTGCAAAAAGTAGTTTTTGCATCATCACATTTTGAGAGCTATAATTTTTAATATTTTGGCCTACTGTCATGTGAGGTCTTATTTTTTGTGGGACGAGGTGACGTTTTTATTGCTACTATTTTTAGGTACCAATTTTTGGGGGAGGGGCGTTTATAGCTTTCCGCGTGTAGTAAAATTGATAATGCAGTTTTATTCTTCGGGTCAGTATGATTACCACGATACCTCATTTATATCATTTTTTTATGTTTTGGCGCTTTTATACCATTATATATAAAAAATAATTATTTTTGCATCGCTTTATTCTGCGAGCTATAACTTTTTTATTGTTTCGCTGATGATGCTGTGAGGCAACATTTTTTTTGCGGGACAAGATGATGTTTTCAGCGGTACCATGTTTGTTTATATCCGTCATTTTGATCGCGTGTTATTCCACTTTTTGTTCGGTGGTATGATGATAAAAAAAAACAAGGCTAAAAAACAATGATTTAAGGGGTTCACTAAAGGGGTTAACTAATGAGATAGTTTTATAGCATGGGTCGTTACGGACGCGGCGATGCTAAATATGTGTACTTTTATTGTTGTTTTTTTTTTTTTACATTAAAGAAATGAATTTATTGGGAATATTTTTTTTTTCATTATTTAGAAATTTTTTTTCCAAATTTTTATTTTTATTTTTTTTAACATTTTTACTTTGTTCCAGGGTGGGATATCACTGTGCAGAGTCAGATCGCTGATGTGACAGTGTGCACAGCACTCTGTCACACCAGCGATTGCACAGGCACTGCTGCAGGCTTCCTCAGCGCCTGCTCTCAGCAGGCGCTGAGGAAGCCGCCTCGCTGCAGGACCTGGCGGCCATCTTGGATCCGGGGTCCTGCAGTAAGGAGAGTCCCTCGGACACATCGCGCTGTTCTGAGGGTCTCAGGGAAGCGCGCAGGGAGCCACCTTCCTGCGCGATGCTTCCCTGTGCCCCCAGTACACCGCGATCATGTTTGATCGCGGTGTGCCAGGGGTTAATGTGCCGTGAGTGGTCCGTGACCGCTCCTGGCACATAGTGCCGGGTGTCAGCTGTGATAAACAGCTGACACCCGGCCCCCGGGAGCGCAGCTGATCGCATGTGACGTACTATTCCGTCCCTGTGAATTAAGTACCACGTCACATTGACGGAATAGTACGTCCCATGGGATTAAGGGGTTAAAATTTGTGGCATAGCGAATGCCAAAGCTAGTCATGAAATTGATAAATGTGGATCACAGTGTTGCTGCTCTGTCCACTTTGTCAGAGCTAAGTCGCATTTCTTTCACAACCTTGCATTTCCGCATAAAAATTGACTTTTCAAAGCTTTTTTCACCAGAAATTATGTGAAAACCTTTCATGAATCGCCCCCAAAGTGTTCAAATTCACATTGATCTATGAGCTCAACTCTAACGGTAACAATAAAAAGCAGACTTCCAAAATCCTTAGAATAGAACATTATTATTATTTTTATTAGTAATATTAGTATTCGTATTATTATTTTGTTTGTTCAGATTTATGATCTGGATTTGGGTGTAAAAACGAGCAAACGTCTTAGTATAATAAATATTTCAAGTGCAAAATAATGTGAATACTTCTCCGTCCAATTATGACAAGAGCATTCTTAAAGTGATACCTTTATTGGCTAACCAGAAAATGATATGTTCGCAAGCTTTCAGAGCGCAGAGGCTCCTTCTTCAGGCTCCTTCTTCTTGCCTGAAGAAGGAGCTTTGGCGCTCTGAAAGCTTGCGAACATATAATTTTCTGGTTAGCCAATAAAGGTATCACTTTAAGAATGCTCTTGTCATAATTGGACGGAGAAGTATTCACATCGATTTTTCTGGCTAACACGGTACCACAATATAATTTATTATTGTACACCAAGTGCAAAATAAAAATGTTCTGCTATATTGTTTGCTTTTTTTTGCTGTAACATTCTATAGTAAAACTCATATTGACCCTATTACTCTTTGCTGTGAAATATATCTACAGGCAGTCAGCTATTCACATGGAAAGTACCTCAGGAATTTGACTTCAATGTATGTGTTGAAGTGAATCACTGAAATGTGCACATCCCTATGGATTTCTTCTTATATTATGACATTTCAAAATGTTACATAGTAAAACATTAAAATACAGACAAAGAAAACACAGTTTGTGTGTGAAATGAACAGTGCAAGTAATACTGATATATGAATTGCCTTAGTTTCATTATTATTTCATCCATGCACACATTTTTCCACACATATAAATGATTTTTTTTCTCAACTTGAAAAATAAAACAGGCCAAAGCATTATCTACATTGTCTCAATTACGGTAATCATTTTTGCTTTTTATACAATTTTTTTGTGTTATATTTCTTTTTACACAGGTAGCTTTTGAGACAAATTCATCAAAGATGTCATATAATTTTTGGTGTATTAGTTCAACTATACTTATTTTTGGCTTTTTTTCCTTTTTATTTTAGACTTATTAGAGTAAAAAGGCACAATTCTTCCATTAAGCTTTAAAATGTTGCACATTAATCTTCAAAAAATGATTGTGTACTCCACTAGGTACTTAAGTACAATTGTGGAAATTTTCTTTTACATGCTGATATGTGACAAATGATTAGTTAGGCTAAAATCGCTGCATAAGCAAAACCATGCCCATAATACCGAAAATAAAAACACAAATGAAGCCAAATAATGTAAACATAGAAAAGGCACAAATTAAATATAAAGTGTAAATAAAAAAGTCAATATTAACCATTTTTACCCAGAAGAGCGCAAAAGTAATCATGAATCAATCCCTGTAGCTGCATATTTAGAAACAATGCTTAGAATAATAATCTACGTGTAGGTTTTTGCCATGTTTAGGGTAGTTTTACACACAGTAAAGGGAATTTTTCTAGGCATTTTCAACATTTTTGTCATCAAAATGTTGCAATTTTTTGACAAATTTGTGACTTTTGAAATTGTTATGCTGTTTTTGTGCTTTTTAAAAAGTTGTTACTAGAGATAGGCTGACACCTGGATGTTCAGGTCCGGCAGGTTCGGCTGAACATATACAAAAAGTTTGGGTACCAGAACAGTACCCGGATCTGAACCCCATTCACCTGAATTGGGGGCCTGAACATCTAGTGTTTGTCATGCTGTGATGTGTATGACAGCGCGGCAAACACCGCTTCTGATCCGTGGTAAAATCATCACTACCGGTCAGACAGCCATGGTTTCCACGCTGTCAAAAGACAGCATGAGCTGCAGTTGTGATCGGGGATATAAAGCTTACCTCCACTCACTGGTGTCAGCTGATAGGACAACTGCCCCATTAGCTGACGCCTACTGATGCTAATAACAGTGAGAGCAGGAGTGGCTGATGGGAGTATACATCAGCTGGCTCCTGCTCTGTAAAACAAATAATTACAAAAAATGGCATGGGTTCCCCTGTATTTTTGATAACTAGCCAGGCAAAACTGACAGCTATTTTTAATTATTATAAATAATTTATTTTAAAAAACGGTGTGGGGTCCCCCTATTTTTGACAATCAGCCTTGCAAAAGTAGACAGCTGGGGGCTGGTATTCTCAGGCTGGTAAGGGGCCATAGATTAGCCGCAATAGTCCCATCAGCTGTCACCAATGCCTGGAGGTAAACTTTATACCTCCAATCACAGCTGCGCCCACGCTATCTTTTGACAAGGCAGAAGTGTATTTTTTTAGATGTACCAAATTTAACAGCTATGTAAGCAAAACTTTGATAAATATGGCAAAAATAACAGCAATTCCAAAACAGGCAAAACTAACCTAAAAATAATCCCCTCATTATAAATTTTCCTCAGTGTTTTTTTTTTTAATGTCATTGTATTTTTTAATACAGATTTTTGAGCAGAGAGAGAAATTCCTATTACTTTTAAATCCACTTCTGGCTTTGACTCAATAACTGTAAGAATAACTGAAATAAAATCTGTAGCTTTCTTCCAAACATGCTATATGTGAAATCACCCGTGCTTTCGCCTCTCCACCACACGAGCTTCCGCCTCGCCGCCACCACCAGAGCTGCCGCCTCACCACCACCACCAGAGCTGCCGCCTCACCACGACCACCAGGGCTGCCACCTCACCACCACCACCAGAACTGCTGCCTCAGCACCACAACCACCAGAACTTCCTCCTCACCACCACCAGAGCTGCCGCCTCACCACCATCAGAGCTGCTGCCTCACCACCACCACCACCAGAGCTGCTTCCTCACCACCACCACCAGAGCTGCTTCCTCACCACCACCACCAGAGCTGCCGCCTCACCACCACTAGAGCTGCTGCACCCCGACCTTCTGTTTCTTCCCCATTATCCCGTAGAATGTAAGTCCGCAATGTCAATGTAAATTTGTTTACTGTAAACGATATCTATAACTTTGTATGTAACCCCTTCCCTTGTACAGCACCATGGAATTAATGGCGCTATATAAATAAATAATAATAATAATAATAATGATATATGCTTGAAACCAGGTGGTAACTCTACAAAAGGCAAATAATGAAGTGTCATATGGTAATGTGTTGTGAACGTGTTAGAGACGACTTCGGAGCTGAGGCTCCCTCTGGTGGTTGCTGAGGGTATTGAACCTATGTTGAACAGCAAAAGTCCACCACCTGCAATGGAGGAATGGTTATCAGGGGGGACAGACTGGCCTGATATAAGTGAGCTGGCCTCCCATGATCCTCGCGGTAGAGTTGAGCGATACTTTCCGATATCCTAAAGTATCGGAATCGGAATGGTATCGCCGATATCACTAAAATATCGGCGATACCCGATATCGATACCGGAAGTCCCATGTAAGTCTATGGGAACAAAATATCGAAATTAAAAAAAACCCATTCTTGCCTTGTTGGTTAATTGTACATGAAGGAAAACAAGAAAGAGTAATGTAGAATGTATTGGGGAAGGTTGAGGAGACATTAAAGGCATAGATGTTTAACCCAATCAAATGGAATAGCATAAATATTTTTTTTTTTAAAGATGTTCGGATTGACGAAGAAATTGACAATGTTAACGTTTTTTATATTTTGGCAAATATGTATATTACACAACTTCCATGCTCTTCATCTTCACCTTTTTAACTTTTCACACACTTTCTCCTTCATAATCTTCTGCAGCATCATCTTTTTCATCAAATTATTCTTCATCTTCACCTTCTTTATCTTCTTCTTAAACTTCTTGCTATTCATCTTTGTTAACATTACTCATATTCTTCTTATTAAACTATTATTCTTATTCATATTCTGCTTCATCTTCTTCATCATATTCTTATTTGTGACAGAGAATCCTGTACTTGTAATCTGTCAAAGTATGAATTTTTCATCCTTCCGTTCTTGCTGTCACAAAAGATTTAAATTACAACAGTATTTGTCCGTGTTCAGTTTAGCCTGCAGCAGCAGGCATTTTCCAGGGGCACCACGAGGAGGAACGGACTCACCCCATACACTGCTTAGTCTTCTTCTGCTTAGAATTTAGAGCATATATTTTGCTCTTCATTTTGGTCTTATACTTCATGTTCTTCTGCTTTTAGATCTTCTGCTTATTGTTCTTGTGTCTCTTGTTCCGTATCTTGTATTTGTAGCACAATCTTGTACCAGCTGATGTTACTGGGACACGGTTACTAAGCAGGAGGTACCTGTGCTCCAAAGCACTACCAAGGACCAGCAGACGTTGCTGGAACTCGGATACCGAGATGGAGGCACCTAGGCCAAAGGCACTGCGGAGAACCAGTTGACGGTACTGGAACCCGGACGGGTAGCAGAAGGTACAAGAGCCAATGCAAGTAACGAGGACCAGCTGACTGTGCTGGAACCCGGAGGGGCAGCAGAAGGAAAAGAGCCAATGGCACAACCGAGGACCAGCTGACGTTACTGGGACACGGTTACTAAGCAGGAGGTACCTGTGCTCCAAAGCACTACCAAGGACCAGCAGACGTTGCTGGAACTCGGATACCAAGATGGAGGCACCTAGGCCAAAGGCACTGCGGAGAACCAGCTGACGGTACTGGAACCCGGAGGGGCAGCAGAAGGAAAAGAGCCAATGGCACAACCGAGGACCAGCTGACGTTACTGAACCCCAGTAACACAGGAGCAAGTGTTGACTGTGCTAACAGCACTTCCGAGCAACAACTGGCGGTGTTGGAGCCCAGGGTCAAGGAGGATGTTTAAATACTAGATCAAGTAATTTCCTTGTTACCTGTCAATTTTAAATGTCTATACTTCAAACAAGAGAAAGATAACCTTTACTACCATAAGATGATGATTTCATTTAAACTAATATCTAGATAAATAAAGAATTGACAAACATAAACACATACATTAACATGTTGAACAGCAATGCAAACCACAAAATAAATTAGTTAAGGAATCTGCTATACGGTTGTACATAAAAGCATACAAGTACATATCTGAATCCATTAATGATGGATAAGTAACAGTATGTACACCATTTTTATTGTATAGACAATGAATGTCTGACTTCAAAACATCATCAGCATTACAAGTTATCTGTGACATTACTAAAATGTTACATTTGCTGAATAATGTCACTAAACAGTTTATACAAAATTATACAATTTCCATCATGTAATACTCATAATATGTGGCAATAATCATGTTTATTAACAAACATAACCTTTAAAAAGTGCATAGTGCATAGTGAAAATTGCTATTTATGCCTGACTGTCGACTTGCAAGCATGACAACGGATAGATAAGGTATATATAGATGAGACTGCATAGCCACAGATGGTGAATGGCGATGTAATACTGTACCTCAATAAAGTGTGCGTCACTACTACATAATTTTTTTTATATAGCTTTATAAACAGGGTACGTGGATGTATGCTTGCGCCTTTGTTTTGACGCACAGACTGCCTTCCTGCTGAGACGCGTTGGGTAGTGAACAGTTGTGTGCAGTGTTCACTGTAGTCTGAGGTTTTCCTTTTTGGAGTGCAGATCACGCTCCAGTTAGTTCTTCAACCACTGCTGGTTGTAGTCTGCTGAGCGTGTGTCACTGGCACATCCTTGAAATTTTTCTCTAATTGTTGCTGCTCCACTCTATTACAAATAAATAAAATCTATTAGTGTGACGCGCTTCCATCCGTATACAATACATTGGTTGCAAACACTATAGAAGTACACAAAGGGGCCTTTCACACCTACTGAACAGTTGTGTGCAGTGTTCACTGCAGTCTCTGCGGAATAACCACACTTAGGCCTTATAACTTTTCAGACTTTCTTTATCAATCTACCAAGATGAAGAAGGCAGGGAGTAAGGCACGTGGTCGTGGAGTTTCTTCAGGGAGAGGACGTGGGGATTCTGTGGCTGCTGCGGCCCCCAGTGACACAGCATCCACCAGTTTTCCCCGGGCCGTGAGCGTTCCTTTATGCGCACTTTTGTAGGAGCTCGGAGTACCCCCCTGCTGCGGGAAGAACAAATTGAAGCCGTTGTTGTTTGGATCTCAGCCAATGCATCGACTTCAATTGCTTCCACCTCCTCTCAGGACCACAGCACTGTTGGGCAACCATCTGTCTCTTCACCGCCTGGCAAATTGCCCAGGCAGTCAGAGAGTTCTGTACAGGAGCCAGCTGAGTGTCTGCTTCTGTTCTCAGAATCTATTGGCTTGCAAACAGGGGCCCAGCCAAGCAGCATTCTGTAATGTGAAGAAGAGGGAGTATGCAGTGATGCGCAACAGCTGTGTCTCTCTGAATCTGAAGAGGCGGGTGAGACAGTGCCGATGGTCAGCACACCGCAGAACGCATCTGATGATGATGATGAGACCCAGGTGCCAGTTTCTGTTGAGCATGGTGCTGGCCAGACCACCCAACAGCAGGTGTTGGAAGAGGGTAGTGGAGATGATGAGGTCCAATACCCAACATGGCATGAAGAACAGGAAGGTGGTGGGAGCAGCTCAGAGGAATAATAATAATATTTATTTATATAGCGCCATCATATTCCGCAGCGCTTTACAGTTTAGCAGTTTCAGAACACAAGTCATAAGTAACAACGTTAACAATACAATAATTTAAGCTAAATAAGTCGCCCCTGCTCGTGACAGCTTACAATGTACAATGAGATGGGGGAGATACAAAGTATAGGTGTTTATATACAATGGTGCATTTACAATGATGTTCCAGCCATCTTAAGGGACTGAGGGATGGAGATAGTGAATGGGCTAGAGACACACACACACTTACACAGAATACATAGAATGACTTTGATTAGTGAATGTGATAGGCCGCTCTGAACAAATGTGTTTTGAGGGAGCGCCTGAAACCATGCAAATTGTGGATAGTCCTAATTTCTTGGGGTACAGCATTCCAGAGGATTGGCGTAGAGCAGGAGAAGTCTTGGAGTCGGGAGTGGGAGGTACGTATTAGTGCAGAGGTTAGTCGAAAGTCGTTTGCAGAGCGCAGCAGTCGGTTAGGCCGATAGATAGAAATGAGGGAGGAGATGTAGGAGGGGTGCTGCACTGTGGAGAGCTTTGTGGGTGAGAACCAGTACTTTGGTTGAAAGCTGGGAGAGGCCTAGAGAAATGGTTAGTGATAGAAGGAAGATAGAGGAAGACATTGCCCCAACGGTACAAACAGGAGGGAGAGTTAGGCTGCAGACTCGGTTGCCTGTAGCCTCCAGTTTGGCACCTGTTCGGAGCAGTTGTCTTCCAAAAGTCAAAACGTGCGCTCCCAGGACTTGCACTGCGTGGTCCTTTTTTCACACACTTGCACATGATATTTGCTATGTGAAATGCAAGCTGTGTAATCAAAAATTAAAAATAGCTAAAAGTGTCAGTCACCTCAATACCACAAATATGTGGAAACATGTGCGGACAAAGCACGTAGTTGAGTTACAAAGACACACTGGAGATGTAGGCCAACCTACAGCAGCACCTACATCTTCAGGTTGTGTTGAAGCCTCTTCATCGAGCTCACACACAGCTGGTTATGCTTCCTCACAGGATCGCCATGGAAGAACCTCGGCCACTGTTGTCCAGAGACAAACTGTTATTCCACACACAGCAGCAAGTTCCCTGTCATCCTCACACTCCCAGGCCACAAAACAGCCAGCGGTAGCACAGGCATGGGATAAAACACGGCCATACTCCGCAAACCATGCACGAGCACAGGCTCTGAATGCTGGCATTGCAAAACTCCTGTCCCTTGAAATGCTGTGATTCAGGCTGGTGGAGACAGACAGTTTCCGTAACTGAATATCATTGTCAATCCCACAATACAATGTGCCAAGCCGATTTCATTTCAGCAGGCAAGCCGTCCCTGGTCTGCAAAAGCATGTTGAGGGAAAAATTAAACATGCGCTACTAAAAGCCCTCAGTAGCAAGGTCCACCTGACCACCGATGCGTGGACCAGTACCCATTGTTATGATCTGCTACAACCAGTAAGGAAAGAAGGGAATTCTGTCCCTACAATACAACTAAGCTGAATCCCTACGATGTAACGGGGAACCTGATCCTGCGACCAGACCCGCTAAAGTCCTCATCTAGTGTGAACGAAGACCTATAGTTGCGAGGGAGTAATCCCTACAAGATCTAGGGACTGGGAGAAAAGGTGGACACCTCCTAACATAAATTGTAGCATGGATAATTAAACAGAAAAATAAATACTTTGTGATCCTAACATCAAGCAAAACTCACAGATTAAGGCACCTAAGCACCTGGCTAGCTTAACAGTAGATAATACAATGAAGTCAAGCAAAGCCAGAAGGGCGGAGCCAGACTAAATAGGGAAAAAAGGTCATGTGACCAGCAAACTGAAACAAAACCTAACAAGAGGGTTCTAACACCCATGGCCAGGGACAATACCTTTCCCTCACTGGCCATTGGGTCAATGTTGTGCAGCCGGGTACTGATCTTGCGAGTGGCGCTGTACGTGTTCTGCCAACTCCAAGGATTGCAGGAATCAAGTCTGTACACATTGATTCCTCCTCCTATTCCAGTTCCTCAGAATCATCGCTGCAGGAGCCGTCACGGTCTACCTCCACATGGACCCGTGAACGTTTACCTGTTGCGACCGATATGAGCACAGCCGTGTCCAAATGTCAACAGGCCATCCTGAAATTAATTTCCATGGGGAATCTTAGCCACACAGCGCAGGAGCTCTGTAATGCCATAAAGCAGGAGAGCGACGTGTGGTTTTTGGAAGAGAATCTACAGGCAGGCTTGGTAGTGTGTGACAATGGCCGAAATCTGGTGTCAGCTCTGGGCCTTGGCAACCTCAGTCACATACCATGTCTGTCATATGTGCTCAACTTGGTCGTGCAGAGTTTTTTGAGGGACTATCCGGATCTTGATGCACTGCTGCACAAGGTCCGCCTAGAGTGCGCTCACTTGCGACGTTCCAGCATGGCCAGATCGCTGATTGCAGCTCTGCAACGCAGATTTCACCTTCATGAACATCGCATTATATGTGACGTACCCACCAGGTGGAATTCCTCGTTACATATGTTGGAGCGGTTGTGTGAGCAGCAGCCAACAGTAATGGAGTATCAGCTGCATCAGGCGCAGTCAACTCGCAATTTGCGGCGTTCACACTTCACCACTACTGAGTGGGCCTCTATAATAAGAATAATAATATTATTTATTTATATAGCGCCATAATATTCCGCAGTGCTTTACAGTTTAACAGTTTCAAAACACGAGTCATAAGTAACAACGTTAACAATACAATAATTAAAGCAAAATCAGCCGCCCCTGCTGGTGAAAGCTTACAATCTACAATGAGGTGTGGGAGATACAAAGTACAGGTGTTTATATACAATGGTGTTTTTACAATGATGGTCCAGCCATTTTAAGGAAGTGAGGGATGCATGGAGATAGTGAATGGGCTACACACACAGAATTACACATAGAATGACTTTGATTAGTGAATGTGATAGGCCACTGTGAACAAATGTGTTTTGAGGGAGCGCCTGAAACCATCCAAATTGCGGATAGTCCTAATTTCTTGGGGTAGAGCATTCCAGAGGATTGGCGCAGCGCGGGTGAAGTCTTGGAGTTGGGAGTGGGAGGTACGGATTAGTGCAGAGGTTAGTCGAAGGTCGTTTGCAGAGTGCAGCAGTCGGTTAGGCCGATAAATATAAATAAGGGAGGAGATGTAGGGGGGTGCTGCGCTGTGGAGAGCTATGTTGGTGAGAACCAGTAATTAGAATTGGATCCTATAATGAATGGGCAGCCACTGCCAGTGTAATGAGTGGCGAATAACTCTATGAAGGATATCTGCCACGTTTTGCGTGCGTTTGATGAGTCAACGCGGATGGCGAGTGCAGATGATGCACTAGTCAGCCTGACTGTCCCCCTTATCTGCCTGCTTCAAAAAACACTGCAAGCACTAAGGCATGAGGTTTTGGAAGAGGTGGAGGATGAGGAGTCACAAATTCCATCACCTTCTGGACAGTCAGCGCAACGTGGTTCCTCACAAAGGGCTGGAGGACTTTCAAAGTACCATGCTGTATCAACAATTGAACCTCCAGAGTCGCTGTCTATATTTTCATAACCATTACAAACTTTTAATGTATTTACAAAGCACATAATGTACATTTTTTGTCTATCCTTTTGTAATGCTATTGTGTTTCCATAAACTGATGTTACAGAATTATGATACAAAGTTTTTAAATTTTGAGTTTTAAATTTTGTAAATTTATATGTATTTGAAGGACTTTGTGAGGAGGATGAGGAGGAGTCAATGGAGGAGGAAGACATCGCTCCAGAGGGAGGTAGACAATGCTCTAGTCAGTATGTAGACCAAGGGTGGGGTGATGCACAGCAGGCGGAGATGACGCCTCTTGCAGGGGACAACGTTTCTTGGCCAGTTGGGAGTCTGCAGCACATGGTTGATTTCATGCTGCAGTGGCTGAGAAACGACCGCCGCATCGAACACATTCACACCACGTCTGATTATTGGGTGTACACCCTCCTAGACCCTCGCTACCGGGACAACTTACAAAGCCTCATCACACCGTTGAACCGGGAGCGTAAAATGCGGAAGTACCAAGACACACTGGTGCAATCCATAATGTTCTCCATTCCAGCCGAGAGCACTGCTGCTGCTACTGATTTACAAAGCAGCTCTGTGCGTCGAGGCAGTGGAGACAGCTCTGCAACAAGAGGGAGCACAAGCAGCGCCTCTGCACAGGGCAAGAACAGTATGTTCCAAATGTGTCGAAGTTTTGTGGCAGCGCCACCAATGTCTACACCATCCGAGACGGCTCCAGTCAGCAGGAGGCAACATTTCCGTAAGATGGTGACAGACTACATGTCTTGCCCTCTCAGTGTACTCCCAGATGGCTCTTCCCCATTCAAGTTTTGTGTCTCTAAGCTGGATACATGGCCAGAGCTTAGCCAGTATGCATTGGAGGTGCTGGCTTGATCTGCTGGCAGTGTATTATCGGAGCGCGTCTTTACTGCTGCAGGTGGTGTACTAACAGACCGTTGCATGCGACTATCCTACGATAATGTAGAACGGCTTACTTTTCTGAAAATGAACTAGGCATGGATCTCGCCTGAATTTGCCTGTCCGGTTTCAGATTAACTAACTGGTTGACAACGTTTTCCATGTCTCCTGTTATGTTCATCTTTCTACCACCTGAGCTATACTCCCTGGGCTACAACACTGCCAGTTGCTGCTCAGAAGTGTCGTGTCCACAGACCAATACACAAGCTATAGTGATAGTGGGGTTCAGTAACGCCTGCTGTTCCCCTGCTGTGTGTCCGGCAAAAATTACTGCTACCTACCTACACATGTTTAAAAAAACATGACATGTTAAAGTGGCTAGTGCTACACATAGATATCAGGCTACACCCTTATTTCTAAGCTGTAAACAAGTGAAACGTCAAATTTAAAACCATTCAATGATTAGTGTTGGTAACAAATCTGTAACTAAATAATTGTGACATATTATGGCAGATATCCACATGTCTAACACAAATGCTAACACAAAAGCATACTTATGCTATAGGGTACTGATGGTGAACCTTCTCACTCCATAACTTTGACCAATCCAACTCACATCATGCCTCAAATGCTGCAATGTTGGAAGTGCATAATGTGGGTTGAACTTTGACAACAGCTGCAGTGCGAAGGTTATCCTTCTGTGTTCTTGGCTTTTAAATAAAAGCATACAAGTAAATATAATAATACATTGTTGATTAAGGGACATGATGTACACCTGTAATATTGTGCAAACAATGGATGTAGGACTATTCCTCTTCAACATTACTTATATTTGTGTCATTTGAAAAAATACATATTTTAGTTAAAAATTAAAAACCCATGTTCAGTAGCTGTGAAAGGCCCGTTTGTGTACTTCTATATTGTTTGCAACCAATGTATTGTATACGGATGGAAGCGCGTCACACTAATAGATTAGATTTATTTTAAATGGAATGTAGCAGAACCAATTGGAGATAAATGAAAAGGATGAGCCACTGAGACACGCTCAGCAGAGTACAAGCAGCAGTGCTTGAACATGTAACTGGAGCGTGATCTGCACTCAAAAAAGTAAAAAACACAGACTGAAGTGAACACTGAAACACAACTGTCCACAATCTGTGAAAAGCTCCTTTCTGTACTTCTATAGTGTTTGCAACCAATGTATTGTATACGGATGGAAGCGCGTCACACTAATAGATTAGATTTATTTTAAATGGAATGTAGCAGAACCAATTGGAGATAAATGAAAAGGATGAGCCACTGAGACACGCTCAGCAGAGTACAAGCAGCAGTGCTTGAACATGTAACTGGAGCGTGATCTGCACTCAAAAAAGTAAAAAACACAGACTGAAGTGAACACTGAAACACAACTGTCCACAATCTGTGAAAAGCTCCTTTCTGTACTTCTATAGTGTTTGCAACCAATGTATTGTATACGGATGGAAGCGCGTCACACTAATAGATTAGATTTATTTTAAATGGAATGTAGCAGAACCAATTGGAGATAAATGAAAAGGATGAGCCACTGAGACACGCTCAGCAGAGTACAAGCATTAGTGCTTGAACATGTAACTGGAGCGTGATCTGCACTCAAAAAAGTAAAAAACACAGACTGAAGTGAACACTGAAACACAACTGTCCACAATCTGTGAAAAGCTCCTTTCTGTACTTCTATAGTGTTTGCAACCAATGTATTGTATACGGATGGAAGCGCGTCACACTAATAGATTAGATTTATTTTAAATGGAATGTAGCAGAACCAATTGGAGATAAATGAAAAGGATGAGCCACTGAGACACGCTCAGCAGAGTACAAGCAGCAGTGCTTGAACATGTAACTGGAGCGTGATCTGCACTCAAAAAAGTAAAAAACACAGACTGAAGTGAACACTGAAACACAACTGTCCACAATCTGTGAAAAGCTCCTTTCTGTACTTCTATAGTGTTTGCAACCAATGTATTGTATACGGATGGAAGCGCGTCACACTAATAGATTAGATTTATTTTAAATGGAATGTAGCAGAACCAATTGGAGATAAATGAAAAGGATGAGCCACTGAGACACGCTCAGCAGAGTACAAGCAGCAGTGCTTGAACATGTAACTGGAGCGTGATCTGCACTCAAAAAAGTAAAAAACACAGACTGAAGTGAACACTGAAACACAACTGTCCACAATCTGTGAAAAGCTCCTTTCTGTACTTCTATAGTGTTTGCAACCAATGTATTGTATACGGATGGAAGCACGTCACACTAATAGATTTGATTTTTTTTTTAATATAATGGAGCTGCACCAATTCCACAAAATAAAAAAAAAAAAAAAAAAAAAAGAGTCAGTGACACGTGCAGATGCCTACAAACAGCGGTGGATGCAGAGCAAACTGCAGCGTCACCTGCACTGTCACACACACACCTTGCACAGAGCTGTTAAAACAACACTGGCAAAATGAAGCTTTACACAGCGGTTGGTAAACTAGCCTGCCTCAAGCACAGTAGTACACAAAATCGCAATATCTAACTGTCCCTCAGAGTGAGCAGAGTAGCGTTCTGTCCCTTACTGAGTTCACAGCACAGTGACGCTAAAATGGCGGCGGCGCCTTTTATAGTGCATTCTGACATCATTTCAGCAGCCAATCACAGCCATGCCATTAGTTAAGATGACCGCAGCATTACAGGATGTGCCCACACTTCGTAGGATTCCTCATTGGCTGACTAAAATCACATTGCCTCTCAAAGAATTATGGGAACTTCCGATTCCGGTATACGATATGGAAAAAGTATCGGAATTAAGTATCGGAATTCCGATAACGCGAATATCGGCCGATACCCGATACTTGCGGTATCGGAATGCTCAACACTACTCGCCGGTGATCAATTGTTACTTCCTGGTCTAGGTTGGAAATCAGCTTGCCTTTCTGCTGTCTCCTGCTATCATTCAGATAAGTTACTTTCTGTTTTTTTTTCTGTGGTTTGATTTTCCTTGCTTTTGCTGTCTTGCTTTTGAGTTCAGCCGGGTCCCCTTTGGGGCTTGTGCTGGTCTCTGTTCTCTTTTTGTATTTGTTTATTTGCTCAGTTCTTGTGATTTTTTACTGCTGAGTATTGCGTGTTCACACCAGAGATCTGATATAGGTGGTCAGACCGTGTGGTCTCAGCATTTTTGGAATCAGAAGTGTGAGTTTTTCCTATGGTTTTGCTGGGTTGCAGACAGTTTTCTCTCCTGTACTGTCCTATCTAGACAGTTTTAGCTCCAGCATTTGCTCAATCTATATTCTGTCTGCGTTCGTGTTTTCATCTTGTCTAACCACCATTATATGTTTGGGGGCTTCCTATTCCTTTGGGCTCTACTCCAGGGCAGTTAGCTTTCCTCATTCCATCTCCAGGGGTAGCTAATCTCTCCGGCTGTGACAAGGCGTCTAGGGCACCGTAGGAACGTCCCACGGCTGCTTCTAGTTGTCGGTTACTTAGGTGTCTGCAACCTATTAGATCCCAACCTCTCTGGTGTTTGGCTGCTTTTGCGTTTTTTTGCTCCTGCTCTCCTCAGCTACCAAAACAAAACAGAATCACCAGCCAGGTACTGTTGTTAACGTGTTGGAGACGACTTCGGAGCTGAGGCTCCCTCTGGTGGTTGCTGAGGGTATTGAACCAATGTTGAACAGCAAAATCCAACACTTGCAATAGATGAATTGTTACCAGGGGGGACGGACTGGCCTGATATAAGTGAGCTGACCTCCCAGATCCTCGCCGGTGATCACATTCATCATTTGCAGGTGGTGGACTTTTACTGTTCAACATAGGTTCAATAACCTCAGCAACCACCAGAGGGAGCCTCAGCTCCAAAGTCGTCTCCAACACATTTACAACAGTACCCCTACTTGAGGAGGGGTCACCAAACCCTCACGTGCACCACCAGGCCGATCAGGATGAGCTCGGTGATAGGCACGGATCAGTCTCTCAGCATGAATGTCAGAAGCAAACACCCAAGAATTGTCCTCCTGACCATAGCCTTTCCACTTAACCAAGTACTGGAGTCTCCGCCTAGCCAAACGAGAATCCAATATCTTCTCAACCTCATACTCCAAATTGCCCTCAACCAAAACAGGATCAGGAGGCCAGCCATAGGAACCACTTGTTCTCGGTCCAAACCTTGCTCTCGCTCTAGTGGTTTGTCGAGCCAGTGGTTCCTATGGCTGCGTCTCCTGATCCTGTTTTGGTGAGGGCAATTTGGAGTATGAGGTTGAGAAGATATTGGATTCTCGTTTGGCTCCAGTACTTGGTTAAGTGGAAAGGCTATGGTCAGGAGGACAATTCTTGGTGTTTACTTCTGACATTCATGCTGAGGACTGGTCCGTGCCTATCACCGAGATCATCCTGATCAGCCAGGTGGTGCACGTGAGGGTTCGGTGACCCCTCCTCAAGGGGGGTACTGTTGTGAACGTGTTAGAGACGACTTCGAGCTGAGGCTCCTCTGGTGGTTGCTGAGTGTATTGAACCTATGTTGAACAGTAAAAGTCCACCACCTGCAATGGATGAATGGTTATCATGGGGGACGGACTGGCCTGATATAAGTGAGCTGACCTCCATGATCCTCGCCGGTGATCAATTGTTACTTCCTGGTCTAGGTTGGAAATCAGCTTATTTTCTGCTGTCTCCTGCTATCATTCAGATAAGTTACTTTCTGTTTTTTTTTCTGTGGTTTGATTTTCCCTGTTTTTTGCTGCCTTGCTTTTGAGTTCAACGGGGTCCCCTATAGGGGCTTGTGCTGGTCTCTGTTCTCTTTTTGCATTTGTTCATTTGCTCAGTTCTTGTGATTTGTTACTGCTGGGTACTTGCGTGTTCACACCAGAGATCTGATATAGGTGGTCGAGACCGTGTGGTCTCAGCATTTTTGGAATCAGAAGTGAGGTTTTTCCTATGGTTTTGCTGGGTTGCAGACAGTATTCTCTCCTGTGCTGTCCTATCTAGACAGTTTTGGCCCAGCGTTTGCTCAATCTATTTTCTGTCTGCATTCGTGTTTTCATCTATTCTAACTGCCATTATTGTTTGGGGGCTTCCTATTCCTTTGGGAGCTCTACTCCGGGGCAGTTAGCTTTCCTCTTTCCATCTTCAGGGGTAGCTAATCTCTCCGGCTGTGATAAGGCGTCTAGGGCACCGTAGGAACGTCCCACGGCTGCTTCTAGTTGTGCGATTAGTTTAGGGGTCTGCAACCTATTAGATCCCAACCTCTCTGGTGTTTGGCTGCTTTTGCATTTTTTTGCTCCTGCTCTCCTCAGCTACCAAAACAAAACAGAATCACCGGCCGGGTACTGTTGTTAACGTGTTGGAGATGACTTCGGAGCTGAGGCTCCCTCTGGTGGTTGCTGAGGGTATTGAACCAATGTTGAACAGCAAAAGTCCACCACCTGCAATAGATGAATTGTTATCAGGGGGGACGGACTGGCCTGATATTAGTGAGCTGACCTCCCATGATCCTCGCCGGTGATCACATTCATCCATTGCAGGTGGTGGACTTTTACTGTTCAACATCAGTTCAATAACCTCAGCAACCACCAGAGGGAGCCTCAGCTCCGAAGTCGTCTCCAACACTTTTACACAGTACCCCTACTTGAGGAGGGGTCACCGAACCCTCAGTGCACCACCAGGCCGATCAAGATGAGCTCGGTGATAGGCACGGATCAGTCTCTCAGCATGAATGTCAGAAGCAAACACCCAAGAATTGTCCTCCTGACCATAGCCTTTCCACTTAACCAAGTACTGGAGTCTCCGCCTAGCCAAACGAGAATCCAATATCTTCTCAACCTCATACTCCAAATTGCCCTCAACCAAAACAGGATCAGGAGGCACAGCCATAGGAACCACTTGTTCTGGTCCAAACCTTGCTCTCGCTCTAGTGGTTTGTCGAGCCAGTGGTTCCTATGGCTGCGTCTCCTGATCCTGTTTTGGTTGAGGGCAATTTGGAGTATGAGGTTGAGAAGATATTGGATTCTCGTTTGGCTAGGCGGAGACTCCAGTACTTGGTTAAGTGGAAAGGCTATGGTCAGGAGGACAATTCTTGAGTGTTTACTTCTGACATTCATGCTGAGAGACTGGTCCGTGCCTATCACCGAGCTCATCCTGATCGGCCAGGTGGCGCACGTGAGGGTTCGGTGACCCCTCCTCAAGGGGGGTACTGTTGTGAACGTGTTGAAGATGACTTCGGAGCTGAGGCGCCCTCTGGTGGTTGCTGAGTGTATTGAACCTATGTTGAACATTAAAAGTCCACCACCTGCAATGAATGAATGGTTATCATGGGGGGACGGACTGGCCTGATATAAGTGAGCTGACCTCCCATGATCCTTGTGAGTGATCAATTGTTACTTCCTGGTCTAGGTTGTAAATCAGCTTGCTTTTCTGCTGTCTCCTGCTGTCATTCAGATAAGTTACTTTCTGATTTTTTTTCTGTGGTTTGATTTTCCCTGTTTTTGCTGCCTTGCTTTTGAGTTTAGCTGGGTCCCCTATGGGGGCTTGTGCTGGTCTCTGTTCTCTTTTTGCATTTGTTCATTTGCTCAGTTCTTGTGATTTGTTACTGCTGGGTACCTGCGTGTTCACACCAGAGATCTGATATAGGTGGTCGAGACCGTGTGGTCTAAGCATTTTTGGAATCAGAAGTGTTGGAGTTTTTCCTAGGGTTTTGCTGGGTTGCAGACAGTTTTCTCTCCTGTGCTGTCCTATCTAGACAGTTTTGGCCCCAGCGTTTGCTCAATCTATTTTCTGTCTGCATTCGTGTTTTCATCTATTCTAACTGCCATTTTATGTTTGGGGGCTTCCTATTCCTTTGGAGCTCTACTCCGGGGCAGTTAGCTTTCCTCTTTACATCTTCAGGGGTAGCTAATCTCTCCGGCTGTGACGAGGCATCTAGGGCACCGTAGGAACGTCCCACGGCTGCTTCTAGTTGTGCGGTTAGTTTAGGGGTCTGCAACCTATTAGATCCCCACCTCTCTGGTGTTTGGCTGTCTTTGCGGTTTTTTGCTCCTGCTCTCCTAAGCTACCAAAACATAACAGTAATGCTAAACAAATGGAGATGAGTTGATTGAGTTGATTTCATCCATTTGGGACTGGATGTTCATGTTCATGAGCAGCTTTCCAGGATTGGCCCTACATTTAATAAATTTAGTCAGTATATGCCCTCGATATTCCACAAAATTAATTAACTACACTAAATTCTCCTAAAAAATCTAGATCTAGATCTGGAACATAATGTCAAGTCTGAAGAAAATTAGCTTCTGGTTGGGGAAGTCCACATGGAATGCAAATTAGATCATGCATTATCTAGACTAAATGATTATTTTTCTGTTAAAAAATTCTTCAAAAGTATAAAATAAACAAAAAGTCATAAAGTTAAAGATAAAAAGTTAATGCTACACGTTTAGGAAGTAGAATGTGTAGATTGAGAGCAGTCCTTTAATTTTTAAAGTGATTTCAGTGTTCAGAAAGGTAGGTTCCAGCATAGCATTGAATATGTTTGGGTTGGTGTGTGTTGTGCTAGTGGTACGTGGTACTTATTGCTGTTGTTCTCTAAGGCTTGACTGTGCAAACTTTGTGGTGAAGTGAAGGAACTTGCATGCTTTTATTTCCCCAAGCACAACCATTAGTTACCCTTTAAAGCCCCTTGATGGATATACTGTACCTGTACTGGAGCATATCAAGGTGGGTGGAGGCAGCTCAAGTACTGAGGCTGTTCTATATGCTAAATTAAATAGCAGGCATCTGTGTCTAAAGGTACTGCCACACTAGACAATCCCGCTACGATCTCATTAGCGTCGCATACTAATGAGATCGCTAGCGGGATTGTTTCTATATCGCTAGGTGGCTACTATTTTAGCGATGTCGTTAGGACGCTATCGCGGTTAGCGATCTCCTTAACGACTTTAGCGGTACAAAAGTACCACTAAATCGCTAAAAAAGGTGCCACACTTAGCGATATATACTTACCCAGCGGGCGCCAGCGACGAAAATAGGGTCCGGAACGATTCCAGCGACGAGCGAGATCACAGCAGGAAGCTCGTCGCTGGCAGCTGCCGCACACAACAACATCGCTGACGGGATCGCTAAATAGTGACGTTTTTTAGCGATCCCGTTAGCGATGTTGTTTAGTGTGGCATACCCTTAAGAGCTACTGCCAGAGCTGATCTCCATTCATGGCATTTAACTATAATAACACCACTGTCCTTATCTGATAGCTGCAATTAAATGGAATGCGCATGAGTACTCACACCATTCAGTTTCCATCATCTCCTCATGAGGTGATCACGGGGAACTGACAGATTACCATGCCAGTCATGGGTTTTCTGAAGGCCACTATCACTACTATCTTAACCTTCTACTACATCTCAAAGAGATTGAGATTTTTGCTATACTGTATATAGTGTATGCAATCAAACGATAGCAAGTTCAAATCTCCTCAGAGGAGTTAAAAAATAAGAGTAGAGAAAAAAGTTTTTAAACATATAAAATATCAAATCACCCCCCTTTCCCCATATAAATAGGAATCGGTTCAACTGATAGCCCTTATTTCACTAATCAGTCATGCCAGCTCACACTTTGTGTTTTTAATTCCTTTAAGTTATATTTTAGTACAGTCTTTACTTTAGGGATTCTTTTGGCAATTTGTAAATCGCAATACATCACATGGACACGAATATGACATTCATAAAATCAGCTCACCAAACAAAACAAAGCTCTCGCACAACTCCATCAGCGATAAAATAAAACATTACTGAAAATTGTGACAGAAGTCATTTTTTTTGTTTGTAAACTTCTGAATTTTCTTTCACCAATTAAATAAAAAAAATATATTTAAGTTTTAGTATTGCCATATTTAAACTAACCTGGACAATCATGCTTCCAGGTCAGTTTCCAGCACAATAAAAGCCTTAACGGGAGCCTGTCAGCTGGTGTTTGCCACTTGGTCCGCCGGCAGCATGTATCAGGTACTAGCTAGAGTTGAGCGATACTTTCCGATATCCTAAAGTATCGGAATCGGAATGATATCGCCGATATCACTAAAAAATCGGCGATACCCGATACCGATACCGGAAGTCCCATGTAAGTCTATGGGAACAAAATATCGCAACTAAAAAAACCCCATTCTTTCCTTGTAAACACTAAATATACACACATAGAATACATATATATATATACATGTCATTGTGACATATATTATATACATATATGTATAGTTTATACACTTCTACATAGTAAAATATCCTTTGATTCAATTGCCGGGTAAAGCCGGCTTCAGTGAAAAGACAGAAGCACCCGACATGAAATGACACTTGGTGTACATAGGGTTAAACATTTCTTTTCATGTCCTTTGCTATCTAATTTGCACAAACAATTAAATCAGACTATGTGTGCAAAATTTCACACCTGTAGGGGTTAATTAAAGGTGTAAATTCGTTGTAAAAAAAACGGACTTTTTTGCTACGAATTTACACCTTTAATTAACCCCTACAGGTGTGAAATTTTGCACACATAGTCTGATTTAATTGTTTGTGCAAATTAGATAGCAAAGGACATGAAAAGACATGGTTAACCCTATGTACACCAAGTGTCATTTCATGTCGGGTTCTGCATTTTCACAAAAGCCGGCAATTGAATTAGCGGCTATTATACTATGTAGAAGTGTATGAACTACAAATATAAATATATATATATATGTGTCACAAATTCAATGACATGTATATATATATATATATATGAGGTGTAAAATTGCTGAAAAAAAATGCGTGGGCTCCCGCCCTATTTTCGCAACCAGACAGACAAAGCCAGTGAGTGGGGCAGATAATAATAGCCCAGAGAGGGACCATTATTTTTGGCCCCCCCCGGCTACTTAACATCTGCCCCCAGACACCCCAGAAAGGTCAAATCTCTAATTAGATTTGCCCTTTCTGGCACTTTGCCCGTCTATTCCCATTGCCCTGTAGCGGTGGCGAATGGGTTAATAAGGGGTTAAAATGACCTTGCAATTGAAAGGTCACTTTAAGCCAGGTTAATAATTGAGAGCTGTCAATTAGACAACTATCAATTATTAATCCTATTGTATGAAAGAAAAATCAAACACACACACTTTAATAAAAAAGAAGTTTAATGAAATAATCACACAGTTTTTGACCATATTTTATTTACCTGCTAAAACCATTTCCTGTAATAAAAATAAAATAAAAAAGCAAAATTATTCTTACCTATCCCATGCACAGTCAGGTCCCACGGTGAAATCCTTCAGAAAGGGTTAATGTTTACTGCAGGGACCGCAGCTAATGCTGCAGCCTCACAGTAAACCCCAAATGAATGAGTTCCTCTCCTGCCTGACAGGAGAGTAAAGGCTGGGTGTCACATAACGATACACCAGCGATCCCGACAACGATATGCACTTGTCAGGATCGCTGGTGTATCGCTACATGATCGCTGCTGAGCTGCCAAACAGGCAGCTCAGGCAGCGATCTGGGACAGCGACACTGCGGGTAACATCGCTTAAGGGCCCGTCTCACATAGCGATATCGCTACCGAGATCGCTGCTGAGTCACTAGTTTTGTGACGCAGCAGCGAGCTCACCAGCGATATCGCTGTGTGTGACATTCAGCGACGATCAGCCCCCCTGCCGGGTATCGCTGATCGTCGCAGAAATGTCAGGACCTTTTTTTGATCGCTGGTTTCCCTCTGACAGGCACGCATCGCTGCGTGTGACAGGCGGGAGACCAGCGATCCGCTGGTAACCAAGGTACACAGCGGGTTTCCAGGCACCGCGCAGCGCTTGGAAACCCGCTGTGTACCTTGGATACCAGCTCCCTGCATCAGGGCGCTGGTATCCAAGGTACACAGCGGGTTTCTAGGCACAGCCCCGCGCCTGGAAACCCGCTGTGTACCTTGGTTACCAGCGGATCGCTGGTCTCCCGCCTGTCACACGCAGCGATGTGTGCCTGTCAGCGGGAAACCAGCGATCAAAAAAAGGTCCTGACATTTCAGCGACGATCAGCGATACCCGGCAGGGGGCTGATCGTCGCTGAATGTCACACACAGCGATATCGCTGGTGAGCTCGCTGCTGCGTCACAAAACTAGTGACTCAGCAGCGATCTCGGTAGCGATATCGCTATGTGAGACGGGCCCTTAAGTGGAAAGCTTAATTGATTGCTTTCCACTTTCACTTCAGGTCAGCCAGGGACACAATCAGTGACGTCAGAGGGAATTGATTAACAAAAATAGGGGTTCCCTTCGAAAAAAAATTGGCGTGGGGTCCCCCCTATTTTTGTTAACCAGCCAGATGAAGCAGACCGCTGAGGCCTGGATTTTCAGGCTGTTAAGGAGCCAAGATCCATGGACCTTGCCAGCCTGATAATACCAGGCCACAGCAGTCTGCATATCTTGGCTGATTAACAAAAATAGGGGATCCCCTCGAAAAAAATTGGCGTGGGGTCCCCCTATTTTTGTTAACCAGCCAGATGAAGCAGACCGCTGAGGCCTGGATTTTCAGGCTGTTAAGGAGCCAAGATCCATGGACCTTGCCAGCCTGATAATACCAGGCCACAGCAGTCTGCATATCTTGGCTGATTAACAAAAATAGGGGATCCCCTCGAAAAAAATTGGCGTGGGGTCCCCCCTATTTTTGTTAACCAGCCAGATGAAGCAGACCGCTGAGGCCTGGATTTTCAGGCTGTTAAGGAGCCAAGATCCATGGACCTTGCCAGCCTGATAATACCAGGCCACAGCAGTCTGCATATCTTGGCTGATTAACAAAAATAGGGGATCCCCTCGAAAAAAATTGGCGTGGGGTCCCCCCTATTTTTGTTAACCAGCCAGATGAAGCAGACCGCTGAGGCCTGGTTTTTCAGGCTGGTAAGGATCCAATATCCATGGACCTTGCAAGCCTGATAATACCAGGCCACAGCAGTCTGCTTAGCTTGGCTGGTTAACAAAATAGGGGATCCCCTCGAAAAAAAAACGGCGTAGGGGTCCCCCTATTTTTGTTAACCAGCCAAGTAAAATGCAGACTGCTGCGGCCTGGTATTAAAAGACTGTCAAGGCCCATGGATTTTGGCCCTCAACAGCCTGATAATACCAGGCTACAGCAGCCCCACATTTGGCGCATCAAAAGATGTGCCAATTGTGGCACTTTACCCGGCTCTTCCCACTTGCCCTGTAGCGGTGGCAAGCGGGGTAATAAGGGGTTAATGTCACCGTTGATTGCACAGTGACAATAAGCCCGGTTAATAATGGAGAGGTGTCAATAAGACACCGATCCATTATTAATCCCAAAGTTATTAAATGTATAAAAAAAAGACAAAGCAAGAAAAAAGTATTTTAATGAAATAAAAGAGACAACACAGTTTTCATTAATTTTATTATACACTCATTCCTGCGACGCCATCGATCTCCTGTAAAAAAAGAAAAAAAACAAACCAACAGTATACCACCTGTCCGACGCAGTCCAGAACGACAGTCCCACGACGATCCAGCTGTGCTACATCGCAATGACAGGCAGAGCCTGTCATCGCGACGCAGCACAGCTGATTACCTGCTTCCCCGGCGGTGACGTCATCGGACTGACTGCTTTACGGCCGGGATTACCCAGCAGTCACTGCAGTTATCGCGAGAAACTGCATGTGACCGCCGGGGAAAGAAGATGGCGGCCATGAAGCAGTCCGGGATGTGACCGCCGGAGATCTTCTGCCAGGTAAGTGCCGCTGACTCCTGACAGACCCGACCGACGGACACTGACAGTGACAGTGACAATCCCGATTCCGGTATCCGATAAGACGAAAATATCGGAACTCGGAATCGGAATTCCGATACAGCCAATATCGGCCGATACCCGATATTTGCAGTATCGGTATGCTCAACACTACTAGCTACAGGATTTAGGATTTAACCCCTTCACCCCCAAGGGTGGTTTGCACGTTAATGACCGGGCCAATTTTTACAATTCTGACCACTGTCTCTTTATGAGGTTATAACTCTGTACGCTTCAACGGATATTCGCGATTCTGAGATTGTTTTCTCGTGACATATTGTACTTCACGTTAGAAGTAAAATTTCTTCGATACAACATGCGTTTATTTTTGAAAAAAACGCAAATATGGCAAAAATGTTTAAAATTTTGCAATTTTCAAACTTTGAATTTTTATTCCCTTAAAACAGAGAAATATATCATACACAATAGTTAAGAAATAACATTTTCCACATGTCTACTTTACATGAGCACAATTTTGGAACCAAAAATTTTTTTTGATAGGAAGTTATAAGGGTTAAAAGTTGACCAGCGATTTCTCATTTTTACAACAAAATTTACAAAGCCATTTTTTTTAGGGACCACCTCACATTTGAAGTCACTTTGAGGGGTCTATATGGCAGAAAATACCCAAAAGTGACACCATTCTAAAAACTGCACCCCTCAAGGTACTCAAAACCACATTCAAGAAGTTTATTAACCCTTCAGGTGCTTCACAGGAACTAAAGCAACGTGGAAGGAAAAAATGAATATTTAACTTTTTAGCCACAAAAATGATCTTTTACAAACTTTTTTTTTATTTTCACAAGAGTAAGGCCGGCGTCACACTGGCGACAGAATCGGACGACTGCAATACGATGAAATATCGCATTGCAGTCTGCCCTATGTTAATCTATGGAGCAGCTCCCAGTATCAGATTTTTTGTGGTCCGTTTTAAACGTCCGTGTGCAATCGCAGCATGCTGCGATTGTCACCGATTGTGGGTCGACTATCGCCAATGCAAGTCTATGGGAGCGATGAAAAATCTGATTACAAACGGACCGCATGTGTGACTTGCGATTAAATCGCATCGGTGTCCTTTACAAAAGCCGGCAATTCATCTCCGGCTATACTGTAAAATCACACTGACAGCTTTAATAAAGAATAGAAAGAATAGATATACACAATAGAATACATATATATATATATATATATATATGTAATTGTGACATGTATATATATATATATATATATATATATTTATAGTTCCTAGACTTCTACATACTGTAATAGCCGCTAATTCAATTGCCGGCTTTTGTGAAATCACAGAAGCCGACATGAAATGATACATTGTTTCCACACAGTTAACCATGTCGTTTCCTGTATTTTGATATTTGTTTAGAACTTACAATTACATGAGTGTATTTGTGAAAAATTTCAGACATGTAGGGGTTAATTAAAGGTGTAAATTCGTTGAAAAAAAATGTGTGGGCTCCCACTGTATTTTCTCCACCAGACAGACAAAGCAAGCGAGTGGGGGCAGATAATAACAGCCTAGGGAGGGTACATTTTTTGTGCCCCCCCTGGCT
>JARQOD010000002.1:273417686-273552806 GCA_033576555.1 Oophaga sylvatica | reverse complement strand
AACTAGAACCCCCCCCAAAAACTTATCAAATTTTCAGATGAGCACTTTTAACCCCCGGGGGCTTCACAAATTGTTTCCCCAAAAAAAAAAAAAGTACTTTTTTTTCAAAAAAATTTTTTTTTTACCCTTTTATTTTTTTCTTTTTTTACTGGCAACATTAAAAAATTTTGGGTCCAAAAAATTTTTTGGGAAAATTTTTCCCCCCGAACACAGATCCTCATTTGGGGTTCATAAACCACTGTTTGGCGCACGGCGGGGGTCAAAAGGGGAAAGGGGGCCCATTTAAATTTTTTTAAGGGAAAAATTTTTAAATCCAGTCGTTAGCCCCAAAACCCTGTCATGTTTGGAAGCCCCTTATCCCCAAAACTTGGAGCTCCCCCAAAAATTTTCCCCCAAATTTTTGGGAAAATAACCCCCTAAGAAATTTTTCAATGCACAGTGAGCACTTTGAACCCCAAAATGTTTTTACAAAACTTTAAAACCCAGACCGTGAAAATAAAAAAAACTTTTTTTTTCTAAAAAAAATTTTTTTTTTAACCCCCCAAAATTTTTTTTTTCAAAAAGATTCAAAAAATTTGGGAAAACCCCCAAAAATTGTTGTCAAAATTTTTTCCTAAGTACGCTAGACCTCAAAAGTGGGGGAAAAAAACCCCTTTTTTGGGAAAAAAGTCAGGGGGTTTGGGGGAAAGGGTTGTGACCTTTAAAAAACCCCACTTGATGGAATGGCCCCGCGGGGGGGCAGACCCCCGGGTGTCCAAAACGGGGAGAAACCCCCCACAATGACCAATTTTTTTGGGAAATTTCCCCCAAGGAACAAAACTAGATGTTGGGAGCCCTTGAACCCCCACGTGTTCACAAAGTTTTGTAATGCAGAGCCTGAAATAAAAAATCATTTTTTTTCCCCCCAAAAATGTTTTTTTTTTAAACCCCCAAAATTTTTTTTTTTTCCCCAAGGGAACAGGAGAAAAAATTGGGGGACAAAAATTGTTGTACAGTTTGTCCTGAGTACACTGGGACCCCATATGTGGGGGAACCATGTTTTGGCGCATGGGAAAGCACAGAAGGAAGGACGCCATTTTGGAAAAAAAGAAAATTTTTTGGGGGTGTTTTTGTGGGCGTCCCCCTTTTTTTTTGCAGAGCCCCTGAAGTGGGTAAACATAGAAACCCCCACAAGTGACCCCCTTTTTTGGGAAAAAAACCCCCCAAGGACTTAAACTAAAAGTTAGTGAGCCTTGAACCCCCAAGGGGCCTTTTTTTTTTTTTTACAGAAGTTTTAAAAAAAGCCGGGGCCAAAAAAAAAAAAATCAATTTTTTCCAAAAAAAATGATCTTTTTTTTTCCCCCAAATTTTTTTTTTTTCCCCCCAAGGGGGGCAAAGGAAAATTTTTCCTCAAAAAAATTTTGTCCAATTTTTCCTGAGACGCTGATAAAACCCCCCGTGGGAGAAAACACTGTAAGGGGGACACTTCGGGGGGGTCAGAAAAGGGGAAAAAAATACTTTTTAATTTTTGACTTTATGGAATGGTCTGGGGGCTCAAAAATTTCTTTTCAATCCCTGAAGTCCTAAACATAAAACCTCCCCCCCAAGTGACCCCCTTTTTGGGGAAAAAAAAAAAACCCCCCAAGGAACTTATCTAGAAGTTTGGGGGCATTTGGGAAAACCCCCAGTTCCCCTTTTTAAAGTTTAAAACCAGAGCCGTGAAAAAAAAAAAAACTTTTTTTTTTTCCCCCAAAAAAAACTTTTTTATAATTTTTTTAAAAAAGGGTTAAACCCCCTTGTTTAATTTTTTGGTGTATAAAATGGGGGAAAACCCCAAAGTTTCAAGTTTTAATAAAGGGGGACGTTTAAAAATTTTTTTGAAAATTTTTTGGGGAAAGGGGGCAATTGGGTTAATCCCCCGAAGGATAAAAGGGAAACCCCCAAAAACCCCCCAAACCCCCCAAAAAAATTTTAAAATAACCCCACCCCCACCCCAATACAAAAAATAACCCAAAAACCCCCCAAAAACCCAAAAAAAAAAAAACCCCAAACCCCCCAAAAAAACCCCCTTTCCCCCAACCCCCAAAAACCCCCCAACCCAACCCAAATTTCCCCCCCCTTTTAAACCCCCCCACCCCTTTCCTTTTCCCCCAAAACCCTTTTAACCCCTTAAATTCCCAAAAAAAAAAAAACCCTTAATTTCCCAACCCTTTTTAAAACCCCCAATTCCCAAACCCTAAAAAACCCCCCCTTTTAAAAACCCCTTAATAAAATTTAACCCTTTTAAACCCCCAAAATTCTTTTTAAACCCTAACCCCAATTTTTTTCTTTAAAAAACCCTTTTTAATTTTGGTTTTATTTGCCGGGGTTTTCCCCCGTTAAAAAAAATTTTTGGACTATGCGGGCGCACTGCGCATGCACCGGCCGGCGGGCGCACTGCGCATGCGCCCGCCATTTTCCAAGATGGCGGCGCCCATGTAGAATCCCGGGCAGCCGCCGGGAAGGATCCAGGGACATCGGTGGACCGGGAGAGGTGAGTATGGGGGTCGGAAGTGAGGGGGGGGGATCGGAAGGTGGGGGCAGCGGAGGCCAGGACGAGGGGATCTTTTAGTGACGGGCGGTGACCGACCGCTGCCATCTTTCGGTGGCGGCGGCCGATCGCCGCCGTGAATCTGTGTGGGGGGGTCAGGGCTCGGTGTCCAGCCATGGCAGATGCTATTGCAGCATCGGCCATGGCTGGATTGTAATATTTCACCAATTATATTGGTGAAATATTACAGATTGCTCTGATTGGCTGTTTCACTTTTAAACAGCCAATCAGAGCGATCGTGGCCACGGGGGGGTTAAGTCAACCCCCCTGTGGGAAGCACAAAGGGTCCTGTGCCGGCGGGTCGGGTGAACCTTTCAGTGACCCCGGTCCACCCGCCCGCAGGGACGCGATCCTTTCATGACGCCACATAGGCGTCATGGGTCGGATTGGCACTGATTTTTCATGACGCCTACGTGGCGTCATGGGTCGGGAAGGGGTTAAAGGCATTTGTATTAACTATCTAGGCTACTTACTTAAAGTAAACCTGTAATATCAAATAATTGTTCAAAATACACTACCGGTCAAAGTTTAGGGTCACTTAGAAATTTCCTTATTTTTGAAAGAAAAAGCAGTTTATTTTCCAATGAAGCTAACATTAAATGATTCAGAAATACACTTATACAGTGTTAATGTGGTAAATGACTATTCTAAGCGGCAAACGTCTAGTTTGTAATGCAATATCTTCATAGGTGTATAGAGGCCCATTTCCAACAACCATCACTCCAGTGTACTTATGGTATTTTGTGTTTGCTAACTGTGTAAGAAGGCTAATAGATGGTTAAAATACCCTTTAAAACCCTTGTGCAAGTATGTTAACACAGCTGAAAACCGTTTGTTTGATTAGAGAAGCTATAAACCTGACCTTCCTTTGAGCTTGTTGAGAATCTGGAGCATTACATTTGTTGGTTCCATTAAACTCTCAAAATGGCCAAAAAAAAGAAACTTTCTTGTGAAACTCGACAGTCTATTCTTGTTCTTAGAAATGAAGGCTATTCCATGCGAAAAATTACCAAGAAACTGAACAATTCATACAATGGTGTGTAGTACTCCTTTAGAGGAGTGCACAAACAAGCTCTAACCAGAGAAGAAAGACAAGTGGGAGGCCCCGCTGCACAACTGAGCAACAAGACAAGTACATTAGAGTCTTTAGTTTGAAAAATTGACGCCTCACAGTCCTCAACTGGCAGCTTCATTAAACAGTACACATTAAACGCCAGTGTCAACATCTACAGTGAAGAGGCGATTTGGGGATGCTGGCCTTCAGGGCAGATTGGCAAAACAAAAGCCAATATTCCTCTGTCCAATGTCTGTGTTCTTTTGCCCATATTAATCTTTCCTTTCATTTAAGCCAGTCTTAAAATATGGCTTTTGTTTTGCCAATCTGCCCTGAAGGCCAGCATCCCCAAATCGCCTCTTCACTGTAGATGTTGACACTGGCGTTTAATGTGTACCGTTTAATGAAGCTGCCAGTTGAGGACCTGTGAGGCGTCAATTTTTCAAACTAAAGACTCTAAATGTACTTGTCTTGTTGCTCAGTTGTGCAGCGGGGCCTCCCACTTGTCTTTCTTCTCTGGTTAGAGCTTGTTTGTGCACTCCTCTAAAGGGAGTACTACACACCATTGTATGAATTCTTCAGTTTCTTGGTAATTTTTCGCATGGAATAGCCTTCATTTCTAAGAACAAGAATAGACTGTCGAGTTTCACAAGAAAGTTCTTTTTTTTTGGCCATTTTGAGAGTTTAATGGAACCAACAAATGTAATGCTCCAGATTCTCAACAAGCTCAAAGGAAGGTCAGGTTTATAGCTTCTCTAATCAACCAAACGGTTTTCAGCTGTGTTAACATACTTGCACAAGGGTTTTAAAGGGTATTTTAACCATCTATTAGCCTTCTTACACAGTTAGCGAACACAAAATACCATAAGTACACTGGAGTGATGGTTGTTGGAAATGGGCCTCTATACACCTATGAAGATATTGCATTACAAACTAGACGTTTGCCGCTAGAATAGTCATTTACCACATTAACACTGTATAGAGTGTATTTCTGAATCATTTAATGTTAGCTTCATTGGAAAAAAACTGCTTTTCTTCAAAAATAAGGAAATTTCTAAGTGACCCTAAACTTTTGACCGGTAGTGTAGCTTATTTGGCAGTAAATAGGACAAATTCTGTATTCAAATAAGGGATTTTAACTGGCACAGTAATGCAGCCACAGTCTGAAAAGTAGCTTTAACCTGCAGTGTTGCACATGCAAATAAAGCAGGACTAGTCTTGTAGGGTTTCTCATCCCCTGGAAAAGTTCTACCTAGGATCTTCTAATCATGCCATCCTGAGTGTGATTGACAGCCTTAATGCAATCCCAATGCTAGTAGTACTTCTGGCACATTGCACAAGTAAGAGATTTCTGGCAGTCCTACCTTAATGGGGATTCAAAGCAGGCTGTTACACAAGAGCCGATGCAGGACTAATCTGCGGGAAATAAATTCCACACTGGACTAGTCCTCCCTTATTTGCATACACTAAACTACAAATGAAAACTTCATTTTTCTACCATAGCAGTCTGTAAAACTTCAAAGACTTCACTAAATTACTGCAGCAATTTACCGGTTGCAGTGCTGAAATGTTGAGCACACTCAATGTCAGTTTACTATATTGAGTAGGGGTATGTTGGGGAAGATGGTAACTATCCCCCTTCCATACACCTAATATACCTGTCTGACACCTCAATTGTCTTAAAAAAGACTTTACACAAATTTTACACAATAACATACCTCACACAAATAACACCTTTTCGAACTAAAAAAAACTCTGACAACTCCTTTACATTCTTACAATAGGCTGTAAGCAGAATTTGAAAGGCGACAACAAAGTGCCAGCTAGATAGAGTAATTTGCATTATGTGACCACAATGAAGGAATACAATTTAAATATTTGTTCATCTCTCTCTATGTGTATACTGCATTGCCAGTCCTTAAAATTGCATACACACATTTTACTGGATCCTTCTTAAATATTGTGCCAAGTCATGTTTCAGTACATTTGGCTGGACTTGATTCAGACATTTACCAAATTTATTAGTAGCATGGGACACACTGAGGCAAAACAGGATATATGCTTGTTGCGTGTGTTTTTATTTAATATAAACCATTTGTACACAGCAACCTATTAATTTACTGCAGATTTACTTATACTTCTTTCATTACATTCCTTCTTTTATCCTTAAGTCCAGTTTGTGATAGAATTTTGCAATCTTTTAAAAATTCTGCATATTTTAGTTAGAGAAATCTGACACAAAAGAAAGATTTTCTTCATCTGTTTCAAGAGATTCACATAAAACCTATTCCCTGTTATTACCTTAACATCTTAAACAATTTCCATCCTCATACATCACGCGTTACACATGGTGTCTCAGATTTGTTCTTTACATCACCTTACATCATTTTGTTTGTCTATGTCAAGAAGAACTTGCTTTCAGTAACTATATATATATATATATATATATATATATAGAAATATATATATAACTCTGGCAAAAATTAAGAGACCACTGCAAAATTTTTGAGTAAAATGTAAATTGCTCTTTTATTCTATAAACTACTGACAACTAGGGTTGAGCATTCCGATACTGCAAATATCGGGTATCGGCCGATATTAGCTGTATCGGACTTCCGATTCCGAGTACCGATATTTTCGTCATATCGGATACCGGAATCGGAATGTCACTGTCACTGTCAGTGTCCGTCGGTCGGGTCTGTCAGGAGTCAGCAGCACTTACCTGGCAGAAGATCTCCGGCGGTCACGTCCTGGACTGCTTGATGGCCGCCACCATCTTCTCCCTGGCGGTCACATGCAGTTTCTCGCGATAACTGCAGTGACTGCTGGGTAATCCCGGCCGTAAAGCAGTCAGTCCGATGACGTCACCGCCGGGGAAGCAGGTAATCAGCTGTGCTGCGTCGGGATGTCAGGCTCTGCCTGGCATTCCGATGTAGCAGAGATGGATCGTCGTGGGACACTCGTTACTATGGACTGCGTCGGACAGGTGGTATACTGTTGGTTTGTTTTTTTCCTTTTTTTACAGGAGATCGATGGCGTCGCAGGAATGAGAGAGTAATAAAATAAATGAAAACTGTGTTGTCTCTTTTATTTCATTAAAATACTTTTTTCTTGCTGTGTCTTTTTTTTTAAACATTTAAAAACTTTGGGATTAATAATGGATCGGTGTCTTATTGACGCCTCTCCATTATTAACTGGGCTTATTGTCACCGTGCAATCAACGGTGACATTAACCCCTTATTACCCCGCTTGCCACCGCTACAGGGCAAGTGGGAAGAGGCCGGGTAAAGTGCCACAATTGGCACATCTTTTGATGCGCCAAATGTGGGGCTGCTGTAGCCTGGTATTATCAGGCTGTTGAGGGCCAAAATCCATGGGCCTTGACAGTCTTTTAATACCAGGCCGCAGCAGTCTGCATTTTACTTGGCTGGTTAACAAAAATAGGGGGACCCCTACGCCGTTTTTTTTTCGAGGGGAGCCCCTATTTTTGTTAACCAGCCAAGCTAAACAGACTGCTGTGGCCTGGTATTATCAGGCTGGCAAGGTCCATGGATATTGGATCCTTACCAGCCTGAAAAACCAGGCCTCAGCAGTCTGCTTCATCTGGCTGGTTAACAAAAATAGGGGGGACCCCATGCCAATTTTTTTTCGAGGGGATCCCCTATTTTTGTTAACCAGCCAAGATATGCAGACTGCTGTGGCCTGGTATTATCAGGCTGGCAAGGTCCAAGGATCTTGGCTCCTTAACAGCCTGAAAAACCAGGCCTCAGCAGTCTGCTTCATCTGGCTGGTTAACAAAAATAGGGGGGACCCCACGCCAATTTTTTTCGACGGGATCCCCTATTTTTGTTAACCAGCAAAGATATGCAGACTGCTGTGGCCTGGTATTATCAGGCTGGCAAGGTCCATGGATCTTGGCTCCTTAACAGCCTGAAAAACCAGGCCTCAGCAGTCTGCTTCATCTGGCTGGTTAACAAAAATAAGAGGGACCCCACGCCAATTTTTTTCGACGGATCCCCTATTTTTGTTAACCAGCAAAGATAAGCAGACTGCTGTGGCCTGGTATTATCAGGCTGGCAAGCAGGGTCGGACTGAGCCACCGGGACACCGGAGAAACCTCCGGTGGGCCCCAGCTCCTACGTGGTGGGCCCTGATTTGAAAGGATAGGTCGCACAGCACGCCGATACAGTTACATTCTGCAGCAGAGCAGGGAGAATCGCACTCCTGCTCTGCCGCCCGGAAGCTATGGGGCCTGAACAGGCGGTGGGGGAGCCCGGTGCCAGCAGTGGGCCCCCCACCCGTCATCGGAGGGTCAGCTGTATCGGCATCCAGCCGATACAGCTGACCGCATAGAGAGAGAAGGAGCGAGTGCTCCTTCTCTCCCATAATCCCCCTCTCAGCGTCTGACAGCGGGCGCGATGACATCACCTGCCGGCGCCCGCTATCAGACACTGAGAGGGAGAACAGTGAGCAGCACAGGAGCCGGGAGGTGAGTATTGTTTTTTTTTTTTATTTAATGGGGGTGCATTATACTACAGAGGCTGTATATGGGGGGTGCATTATACTACAGAGGCTGTATATGGGGGCTGCATTATACTACAGAGGCTCCATATTGGGGTGCATCATACTACAGAGACTACCTATGGGGATGCATTATACTACAGAGGCTGCCTATGGGGGTGCATTATAATATAGCGGCTGCCTATGGTGGTGCATTATATTATAGACTCTGCCTATGGGGGTTTATTATAATATAGAGGCTGCCTATGGGGGTGCATTATACTATATTGAGGACTATCTGGTGTATTATGCTGTATGGATGCTATCTAGGGGCCATCATACAGTGTTGGACCCATTAAATAGTTTGGGGACATTAAGGGGTCAGTATATATCAAGTGAGGGGCATTATTCTGTGTATAGGGAGATGTACAGGGGGAGACTTGGGACATTATTAAATGTAAAGTGGACACTTATTGTTATAGGGGAACTCGGGTTACTGTGACTGTCAAAGGGGCACACAGGGCATTATTACAGTCTAGGGACAAAATGTGGGCACTGTTTTCTAGGGCACTTGCACCCGGCATTACTATATTCTAGAGGGGTGCTTTAAAATTTAGAGGTCACACAGAACCACACAGCAGGTGCAGTAATAGGACACATACGGCAGCAGCAGCTCAGTATTGGGGTATCAGGTGCAGTAATAGGGACACATACGGCAGCAGCGGCTCAGTATTGGGGTATCAGGTGCAGAAATAGGGACACATATGGCAGCAGCGGCTCAGTATTGGGGTAATCAGCAGGATGAGGAGTTTGTGCAGGTTGAGAATAGTCCAGTTGGTGACCGTGACAGTGCTAAAAATATGAGAAGTGAAATGTGTCTTTGTTGTAATCTCTGCAGTTGAGTCCTGGCTGGAGAAGTCGTCATGTCGGTCTGGGCCAGATGGAAAAGACATGAAAAGTGAACAATTCCATTAGAAAGAACATCAGCGGTAAGTCATTATCTGTACCTGTGCTGTAATCTATTATATGTTCTGTAGGACTGGTATTATTTACCACAGACCATATGGCGGTAATATCAATATTGGTCTTTTTATATAGATTATTTTTGGCAACAGCGCGGTCCTTTGCTGAGGTTCTCTGATTAGGGGCCCACTCAGAAGTTTCGCCCCCACTAAACCAAAACCCTAGATACGCCTCTGGCTCTCTCTCTAGTCTTTCTTTCTCTCTCTAGTCTTTCTCGCTCTCTGTTCTTTCTTTCTCGCTCTCTGTTCTTTTTTCTCTCTGTTCTTTCTTTCTCTCTCTCTCTCTTTTCTTTCTTTCCTCTCTTTCTTTCTCTGTTTGTTCTTTCTCTCTCGCTGCTCTTTCTTTCTTTTCCTCAGTACCAGCCACTGTGCCCTCATTACCAGTCAATGTGATCAGCAGTGCTAAATGGGTATGCTTGGGGCGAGGATATGGGTGTGATTAGCTGTGAAATGGGTGTGGTCGGGGCGTGGCCTAAAATTTGCAGCGGCGCGCTATGCGCGCCGCAGCCTTTAACCCTCTTTCCTGTCTTCAAAACTTGGGAGGTATGCTGTATGACCTCCCTACAACTTCTGGGCATGCTCCTGATGAGCGCGATGGATGGTCTCCTGAGGGATCTCCTCCCACACCTGGACTAAAGCATCCACCAACTCCTGGACAGTCTGTGGTGCAACGTGGCATGGCCTAAAATTTGCTGCAGCAGGCACAGCGTGCCACAGCCTTTGTCCCTCTTTCCCTTCTTCAAAGGTTGGGAAGTATGATGGTGGGCCCCAAGAATAATTTTTCTCTGGTGGGCCCAAGGTACTCCAGTCCGACGCTGCTGGCAAGGTCCATGGATATTGGCTCCTTAACAGCCTTAAATACCATGCCTCAGCAGCAGGGGCGTACATAGAAATCATGGGGCCCCATAGCAAAAGTCTGAATGGGCCCCCCCCAAAAAAAAAAAACCCAGAGCCATTGTAAATGTAAAGTGCCAGCACAGTGAGGGGACACATTAAACAAAAAAATGTATTAAGCCCCCATAGATTGTGCCCCCATAGATGCTCCATAGATCATGCCCCCATAGATTGTGCCCCCATAGATTGTGCCCCCATAGATGCTCCATAGATCATGCCCCCATAGATTGTGCCCCCATAGATTGTGCCCCCATAGATGCTCCATAGTATAGGCCCTTATGCTGCCGCAGCTGCTGCAACCAAAAAAAAAAAAAAAAAGACATACTCACCTCTCGTCGCTGGGGGCCAGGTGCCGGTGTCCTGAGCAGGGGGTGACACCAGGTGCCGATGTCACCGCTCGCTCAGGGCCCCGGCACCTGAGATATTTACCTGTCCTCTCCCCACTGCTGAGTGCCGCTGTCTTCGGGGTCCTCCAGCAGTGAATGATCAGGCAGAGGGCACGGCGCGCACTAACGACGTCATCGCGCCCTCTGACCTGAACATTGCATCAAGAAGACGCGAGCAACGGTGGAACGGGACAGGTAAATATCCCTTATACTCACCCTTCCGCCGGCGCGGTCTCTGCAGCCCCTGCTCTTCTCCCGCGGTCTCCGCCGCCAGTGTTCAGCGGTCACGCGGGACAGCTCATTAAAGTCATGAATATGTGCATATTCATGACTGTAATGAGCGGTACCACCTGACCGCTGAACACAGGCGTCGGAGACCGTGAGAGAAGAGCAGGGGCTGCAGAGACCGCGCCGGCGGAAGGGTGAGTATATAGAAGAGCTGCGCTCCCACTCCCCCGCCGACCCCCTGGTAGTACTGTGTCAGCACAGCTACCCGACCGTCGTGGGCCCCCTCACCTGTCCGGGCCCCATAGCAGCTGCATGGTCTGCTTCATTCACGGTACGCCACTGCTCAGCAGTCTGCTTCATCAGGCTGGTTAACAAAAATAGGGGGGACCCCACGCCATTTTTTTTTCGAAGGGAACCCCTATTTTTGTTAATCAGTTCCCTCTAACGTCACTGATTGTGTCCCTGGCTGACCTGAAGTGAAAGTGGAAAGCAATCAATTAAGCTTTCCACTTCCTCTCCTGTCAGCCAGGAGAGGAACTCATTCATTTGGGGGTTTACTGTGAGGCTGCAGCATTAGCTGCGGTCCCTGCAGTAAACATTAACCCTTTCTGAAGGATTACACCGTGGGACCTGACTGTGCATGGGATAGGTAAGAATAATTTTGCTTTTTTATTTTATTTTTATTACAGGAAATGGTTTTTGCAGTAAAATAAAAGATGGTCAAAAACATGTGTCTTTATTTCATTAAAATGATTTTTAATTAAAGTGTGTGTGTTTTATTTTTATTTCATGCAATAGGATTAATAATTGATAGTTGTCTAATTGACAGCTCTCAATTATTAACCTGGCTTAAGGTCACCTTTCAATAGCAAGGTGGCTTTAACCCCATAATAACCCATTTGCCACCGCTACAGGGCAATGGGAATAGACGGGCAAAGTGCCAGAAAGGGCGAATCTAATTATAGATTTGTCTTTTCTGGGGTGTCTGGGGGCAGATGTTAGTAGCCAGGGGGGGGGCAAAAATAATGGTCCCTCTCTGGGCTATTATTATCTGCCCCCACTCGCTGGCTTTGTCTGTCTGGTTGCGAAAATAGGGCGCGAGCGCACGCATTTTTTTTCAACAATTTTACACCTCATATATATATATACATGTCATTGAATTTGTGACACATATCTATATATATTTATATTTATAGTTCATACACTTCTACATAGTATAATAGCCGCTAATTCAATTGCCGGCTTTTGTGAAAATGCAGAACCCGACATGAAATGACACATGGTTTACATAGAGTTAACCATGTCATTTCAAGTTGTTTGATCTATTGTTTTCACTAACAATTACATGAGTGGCTGTGTGCAACATTTCACACCTGTAGGGGTTAATTAAAGGTGTAAATTCGTAGCAAAAAAGTCAGTTTTTTTTACAACGAATTTACACCTTTAATTAACCCCTACAGGTGTGAAATTTTGCACACAGCCACTCATGTAATTGTTTGTGCAAATCAGATATCAAACTACATGAAAAGACATGATTAACTCTATGTAAACCAAGTGTCATTTCATGTCGGGTGCTTCTGTCTTTTCACAAAAGCCGGCTTTACCCGGCAATTGAATCAGAGGCTATTTTACTATGTAGAAGTGTATAAACTATAAATATATGTATATATATATATATATATATATGTCACAATGACATGTGTTATATATATATATATATATGTATTCTATGTGTGTATATTTAGTGTTTACAAGGAAAGAAAGAGGTTTTTTTAGTTACGATATTTCTGTCCCATAGACTTACATTGGATTTCCGGTATCGGTATCGGGTATCGCCGATATTTTTGGGATATCGGCAATACCATTCCGATACCGATACTTTTGGATATCGGAAAGTATCGCTCAACTCTACTGACAACATGTCTCTGAATTTCCAAGCAATAAATTTTGAATTTATTTTCAGAAAATGAGAAATGGTCAAAATAACAAAAAATGCAGTGCTTGCAGACCTCAAATAATGCTAAGAAAACAAGTTCATAATCATTTATAAACAACAATACTAATGTTTTAACTCAGGAAGAGTTCAGAAATCAATATTTTGTGGAATAACTATGATTTTTAAAAACAGCTTGCATGCGTCTTGGCATGCTTGAAACCAGTCTTTTACATTGCTTCTGGCGCCAAAATTTAAGCAGTTCTTCTTTGTTTGACAGCTTGTGACTATCCATCTTCTTCTTGATTAAATTCCAGAGGTTTTCAATGGGGTTCATTTCTGGAGATTGGGCTGGCCATGACAGGGATTTGATGTGGTGGTCCGTCATTCACACACTGATTGAACTAGCTGTGTGGCATGGCGCATTGTCCTGCTGGAAAAAACAGTCCTCAGAGTTGGGGAACATTGCCTGAGCAGAAGGAATCAACTGTTTTTCCAGGATAACCTTGTATGTGGCTTGATTCATACGTCCTTCGCAAATTCCAGGCTTGCTGAAGAATCCCCAGATCATCACCGATCCTCCACCAAATTTCACAGTGGGTGCAAGACACTGTGGCTTGGAGCCCTCTCCATGTCTCGGTCTAACCAATAGATGACCAGGTGTTGGGCAAAGCTGAAAATTAGACTCATCAGAGAAGATTACCTTACTCCTGTCCTCTATGGTCCAATCCTTATGGTCTTTAGCAAACTTCAGCCTGCTCTCCTTTGCTTCTCATTGTTGAAAGGATTTTTTCTAACTTTACATGATTTGAGCCCTGCCTCTAGGAGCCTGTTACGAACTGTTCTTGCCGTGCACTTCACCCCAGCTGCAATTTACCATTCTTTTTGTAGGTCACTTGATGTCATCCTACGGTTGCTGAGTGACATTCGAATAAGATGACGGTCATCCCAGTCAGTGGAGAGTCGTTTTCGCCCTCTGCCGGTCTGGAGCTTTGCTGTCCCCAATGTCTGCTGCTTGACCTTGTTGTAATGGAATGCCGTCTTAGAAATTTTAAGGATGGAGGCAACATGATGCACACTTTATCCCTGTGCTAGTAAAGCTAGAATTGAGCCCTTCTTTTCCTCACTCAAGACTTTTCTTTTCAACTCCTTTGGCATGGTTAAAAGTTATTTTTTCATTCCTATTACTTTTGGGATATTACTAGCACTTGTTTTGCCATCCAGCTTGTCCTATTGCAAGAGGATTGTGAACACCACAGCAGTGTTTTTTATACTTTCTTTCATTAAATAAGATTTGGTTCAGGTGATCACCTAATCAGAAGCACATTAAGTAGAATGAAGTGTACTCTGGTTGGAATTCAACTGACACTAGGAATGGCTGTCAGACATGTAGAGAAGTTGATTTTTATAAAACTGTGCAGCAGTCTCTTAATTTTCGCCAGAGCTGTATATTGTGAATATATATATATATATACAGTCATGGCCAAAAGTTTTGAGAATGACACAAATATTATATTTTCACATAATCTGCTGCCCTCTGGTTTTTATGTGTGTTTGACAGATGTTTTTATCACAGACAGAAATATAATAATTGCAAACATATGAGTAACAAAAGCTTATATTGACAGTTAGAATGAGTTAATGCAGCAAGTCAATATTTGCACAATCAATGCTTTCATTTTGTCAGAATTTTTAGGTTTTTGTTTGTCCACCAGTTTCTTGATGATTGACCACAAGTTCCAATGGGATTAAGATCTGGGGAGTTTCTAGGCCATCGACCCAAAATCTCTATGTTTTGTTCCTGAGCCATTTAGTTATCACCTTTGCTTTATGGCAAGGTGCTCCATCATGCTGGAAAAGGCATTGTTGATCGCCAAACTGCTCCTGGAGGGTTGGGAGAAGTTGCTCTTGGAGGACATTCTGGTACCATTCTTTATTCATGGCTGTGTTTTTAGGCAAGACTGTGAGAGAGCCGATTCCCTTGACTGAGAAGCAATCCCACACATGAATGGTTTCAGGATGCTTAACAGTTGGCATGAGACAAGACTGGTGGTAGCGCTCACCTTGTCTTCTCCGAATGAGGCGTTTTCCTGAGGCCTTGCTCCAAGTGTCTCCGCCTCACAGTGCGTGCAGATGCACTCACACCTGCCTGCTGCCATTCCTGAGCAAGCTCTGCACTGCTGGTAGCCCAAACCCGCAGCTGAAACACTTTTAAGAGACGGTCCTGGCGCTTGCTGGTCTTTCTTGGGCGCCCTGAAGCCTTTTTGGCAACAATGGAACCTCTCTCCTTGAAGTTCTTGATGATGCCATAGATTGTTGACTGAGGTGCAATCTTTCTAGCTGCGATAACTCTTCCCTGTTAGGACATTTTTGTGCATTTCAATGATGACTGCACGTGTTTCTTTAGAGATAGCCATGGTTAACAGAGAGAGAAACAATGATGCCAAGCACCAGCCTCCTTTTAAAGTGTCCAGTTGTGTCATTCTTACTTAATCATGACAGATTGATCTCCAGCCATGTCCTCATCAGCACCCACACCTGTGTTAATGGAGCAATCACTGAAAAGAGGTTAGCTGGTCCTTTTAAGGCAGGGCTGCAATGATTTGAAATGTGTTTTGGGGATAAAGTTCATTTTCTAGCCAAATATTGACTTTGCAAGTAATTGCTGTTAAGCTGATCACTCTTTATAACATTCTGGAGTATATGCAAATTGCCATTAGAAAAAGTGAAGCAGTAGACTTTGTAAAAATTAATATTTGTGTCATTCTCAAAACTTTTGGCCATGACTGTATATACACACACACACATATATACACACAACACACACACACACACACACACACACAACACATACATATGCAGTGCGGAGAATAAGTATTTGATACACTGCTGATTTTGCAAGTTTTCCCACCTACAAAGAATGGATATGTCTGTAATTTTTATTTCAGGTACACTTCAACTGTGAGAGACAGAATCTAAAAATAAAAAAAAATAAAAAAAATCACATTGTATGATTTTTACATAATTGCATTTTTATTGCATGAAATAAGTATATAATAAGCAAGAATTCTGGCTCTCCACTCATTACCTGTATTAATAGCACCTGGTTGAACTCATTACCTTTATAAAAGACACTTGTCCACACACTCCAGCTTCTCCACCATGGCCAAGAACACAGAGCTGTCTAAGGACATCAGGAACAAAATTACAGACCTGCACAAGGCAGAAATGGACTACAGGATAATAGGCAAGCAGCCTGGTGAAAAGGCAACAACTGTTGGCACAATTATCAGAAATAGAAGAAGCACAAGGTAACACAATCTTCTTCTGTCTGGTGCTCCATGAAAGATCATGCCTCGTGGGGTAAGAAGGATTCTGAGAAAAGTCAGGAATCAGTCCAGAACTACATGGGAGGGCCTGGTCAATGACTTGAAGAGAGCTGGGACCACAGTCTCAAACATTACAGTTAGTAACACACTATGATGTCATAGATTAGAACCCTGCAGGGCAGGCAAGGACACCCTGCTCAAGCCAGCACATATCCAGGTCGATTAGAAGTTTACCAATGACCATCTTGATGATTCACAAGAAGCATGGGATAAGGTCATGTGGTCCACTGATACCAAAATAGAACGTTTTGTGTCAACTTCACTTGCTGTGTTTTGAAGAAGCATGAGTACAACCTCAAGAACACCATCCCAAACAAGAAGCATGGTGGAGAAACATCATACTTTGGTACTGCTTTTCTGCAAAGGGGTAGGACAACTGCATCTAATTGAATGAGAGATGGATGGGATCATATATTGCTAGACTTTGCCCAACAACCTCCTTCCCACAGTAAGACTATTGAAGATGGGTCATGGCTGGGTCTTCCAACATGACAAATATTTGAAACACATAGCAAGGGCAACTAAGGAGTGGCTCCATAAGAAGCACTTCTAAGGTCCTGGAGTGGCCTGAACCCAATAGAAAATCTTTGGAGGGAGCTGAAACTCAATGTTGCCCAGCGACAGCCCTGAAACCTGAATGATCTAAAGAAGATTTGTATATGGGTGTGTGTACACACTTGAACAAGAACTACTGGAAATGCCTGACCTCTGTAATTGCAAACAAAGGTTTCTGTATCAAATATTAACTTCTGTTTTTTCTATTGTATCAGTTTCTTATTTCATTCTATAACATGCAAATTAGTTATGTAAAAATCATACAATGTGATTTTCTGGATTTTTTTTAAGATTCCGTCTCACAGTTTAAGTGTACCTACGATAACAATTACAGACCTCTCCATTTTTTGTTAGTGGAAAAACTTGCAAAATCGGCAGTGTATCAAATACTTATTTTCCCCACGTATACATATATGCATGATGCCTTGCACACAGTCAAGTCATCCAGCATCAGATATAGGAAAGCAAATGAAAAACCATATTTGACTGTAGGAACTGTGTTCTTTTCTTTGTAGACCTCACTCTGCTTCTGGTAGAAGAATGTTGTGCTTTATCAAAAATCTCTATTTTTGTTTCATCTGTACACAAGATGCTTTATCAAAAGGATTTTGGCGTATTTATGTACATTTGGCAAACTGCAGTCTAGCTTTTTTATGTCTCTGTGTGAACAGTGGGGTCCTCTTGAGGCTCCTACCAGAGTGTTTCATTTTATTTAAATGTCAACAAATAGTTTGCACTGAAAGTGATGCACCCTGTGCCTGCAGGATAGCTTGAATTTCCTTGGAATTTGATTGGGGCTGGTTATCCACCATCAGGACAATCCTGCATTGCAACCTTTTAGCAATTTTTCTCTGCCATCGATGCCCAGGGAGATTAGCTACATTACAATAGGTTGTAAATTTCTTGATTATGTTGCGCACTGTGGACAAAGGAACATCAAGGTCTTAGGAGATGGACTTGAAACCTTGAGATTGTTGATACTGTTCAACAATTTAGTTCACAAGTCCTTAAACAGTTCTCTTCTTCTCTTTCTGCTCTCCATGCTTAGTGTGATACACACAGATACACCATGGAAAGATTGAGTCAACTTATGAAGAACTTGCAGTCATCATTGGCCCCTATCTCCTCCCTCTCATGTCCTGATTCTGCACTGAAGCATTACAACGAAACCCTGAGAAGTGCACAGGATGAAATTGCACCTCCTATACATAAATCAATACGACACAGATGGTGACAACCGTGGCACATGCTGCAAACTCGTTTTCTGCAGTTGTGCTCCAGGTGCGCCGAACGTCTGTGGAGAAAATCTAATCTACCCACAGATTTCATCCATTATATGTTTATGCTTAAAACATACATCTTTGCCTTTCACCTCTCCAAACAAACCTATTTCAACACCCTCATCACCTCACTATCCAAAAACCCTAAATGTCTCTTTGACACTTTCTTTCCCTACTCAACCCAAAAGTGCAGGCCTCAACCACAGATCTCTGCGCTGACGATCTGGCCAATTATTTCAAAGAAAAAATTGACCATATCCGACACAAAATTATCTCCCAATCTCCTAATACCATGCACCGTCCTCCCTCCCCCACTGCATCTAGCTCACTCTCTGATTTTGAACAAGTCACAGAAGAAGTAATCAGGCTCCTTGCATCTTCTCGCCCTACCACTTGCACCAGTGACCCCATTGCATCACATCTCCTCCAGTCCCTTTCCCCTGCTGTCACCTCTCACCTAACAAAAATATTCAACCTCTCTCTCTCTTCTGGTGTCTTTCCCTCCTCATTTAAGCATGGCATTATACATCCATTACTTAAAAAAACATCAATCGAGCAAAACTGTGCCACTCTCTGTAGACCTGTCTCTAATCTTCCCTTCATCTCTAAACTCCTGGAATGCTTGGTCCATGCCCGTTTTATCCGCTATCTCTCAGATAACTCTCTTCTCTACCCTCTTCAATCTGGTTTCCGCTCTTTACACTCTACTGAAACTGCCCTCACTAAAGTCTCTAATGATTTACTAACTGCTAAATCTAATGGTCACTAATCCATGCTATTTCTCTTGGATCTCTCTGCAGCATTCAACACTGTGGACCATCAGCTTCTCCTCACTATGCTACATTTCATCGGCCTCAAGGACACCGTTCTCTCCTGGTTCTCCTCCTACCTCTCTGATTGCTCCTTCACTGTATCTTTTTCCTGGTTCTTCCTCCTCTCATCTTTCCCTTATGGTTGGGGTTCCTCAAGGATCTGTCCTAGGCTTCCTCCTCTTCTCTTTGTAAACCGCCCCTATTGAAAAAACAATCAGTAGATTTGGTTTCCAGTACCATCTCTATGCTGATGACACCCAATTATACACTTCTTCTCCCAATATCACGCTTGCCTTTTTTGAAAACACAAGTGACTATCTGAAACTGAATCTGTCAAAAATGGAACTCATCGTGTTTCCTCCCTCTACTAACCTACCTTTGCCTGACATTGCCATCTCAATTTGTGGTTCCACCATTACTCCCCAGCAACATGCCTGCTGTCTTGGGGTCATACTTGATTCCAAGCTTTCATTCACCCCCCACATCCGATCACTGGCTCGCTCTTGTTATCTCCACCTCAAAAACATTTCTAGAATTCGACCTTTTCTTACTTTTGACTCTGCAAAAACACTTACTGTTTATCTTATTCATTCTCGTCTGGACTATTGTAACTCTCTACTAATCGGTCTCCCTCTTACCAAACTCTCCTCTCTCTAATCTGTCTTGAATGCTGCAGCCAGGATCATATTCCTCACCAATCGTTATACCGATGCCTCTACCTTGTGCCAGTTATTACACTGGTTACCCATCCACTCCAGAATCCAGTACAAACTTATTACCCTCACCCACAAAGCACTCTATGGCTCAGCTCCACCCTACATCTCCTCCCTCATTTCAGCCTAACATCCTAACCATGCCCTCCGTTCTGCTAATGACCTGAGGTTAGCATCCTCAATAATCAGAACCTCCCACTCCAGTCTCCAAGACTTTTCACGTGCTGCACCAATTCTTTGGAATGCACTACCTAGGTTAATACGATTAATCCCCAATCCTTACAGTTTTAAGCATGCCCTAAAAATTTGTTCAGACTAGCCTACCACCTCAAGGCTTTAACCTTACTATCCTTGTGTGGCCCATTCAAATTTTTTTTACCATAATCAGGTTCCTCGCATCATGTTCTCACCCGCTTTATACCCGTGTCTGTACTGTTACATACTTTGGCTGTTAACTGGTTCATGCAGCATTACATGAACACCCAATTCGTACACTATGGCTGGTCCGAACAATGAAAGCAATTGTTACCATCTACCTTTCGTGTCTCCCCTTTTTCCTCATAGATTGTAAGCTTGCGAGCAGGGCCCTCGTTCCTATTGGTATCTATTTTGATCTGTGCTTGTTGCTATGCTGTAATGTCTATTGTCTGCACAAGTCCCCTCTATAATGTAAAGTGCTGCGGAATATGTTGGGGCTATAGAAATAAAATATTTATTATTATTATTAACTCCCCTTTCTGACTGGTTTCAAGAGTGATTTTCATATTGCTCATACCTGTTACTTGCCACAAATGAGTTTGATTGAGCATCATGAGCTTGAAATAAAGTTGTCCAACCACAATCACAATTTTGGAAAAGTGTCAATGACCATTTATCCCCTCATTTAAACCGTTTGACCCCATATCCCCCACTTGTACATAATAATGCCCATCTAATAAAGGTTATCTACTGAGATGCGCACAGGCTTCTAGAACAAAAGATCAAAGAAATCATTTGTTCAGGCAGGAGCCGCTGACTGTAGGGGTCTGGATGTCAGCACTGATATAATCATATCAGTGCAAGCACTTGGCACTTCAAGGTGCCCTGCAGCTGTGAATCACATGGGTGTAAGCAGGTATGCACGTCCTGAAGTGGTGACGTCATATCACCGTTCTGACACTCTTTCCCTCCATTGTGGGCGTGTCAATATGGGATCACTTCCCACTGGATTTAATTATCTGGCGAGAGCAGCACTCCAGCTCTTTCTCTGCTCTGCCTCGGTCCGCATCCCCACTGTCCACAGCCCCTTCTGCATCCCCTTCCTCTCCTTACTCTCTCAGCCCTGTGCTCTCTGCTGCTGTGACCGTCACCAGCCCACCACAGCCCTCTGTGTCTCCTGCTCTTCTCCCGCACTGTACTCCCGCTCCTGCTCTCTGCATCGTATCACCGCTCTCAAGCAGCATCCCTCTCTTCCTGACAATGAGCTGCCCCTATGTTCTTCCCACCATCAAGCAGCTGTGGTAATCATCACGCCAGGATCCAGCTGCCTGTCATGTATAGTGTACAGTTCCTATAGCGTCTTGTGCTTGGGTGCGAGGAAAACACAGGAGACATAGGTTGAAATTAAATGACTTGTATTACTTCATACAAGCATGCTGAAAAGTTCACACAGTTTGCAGGAACAGCAACAGGAGACACAGCAGGCCAGAGTAACTTCAAGCTCTACAATAACTCTCCAAAGCAGGTTCAGGATCTCTTCTCTGTACCGTAATTCCTCTGCTAACATGGATTCACCAAACAGCAGGTTTCCAGAGTCCAAAAGTGTTCCAAGGTTCCTCAGTAGGGAATAGCTGGAGTACAAGTCCAAGGCTTCCAGGAGTCAGGTCACAGACTGACTGAGGCTTGATTCAGGAGCACTGATTGTTCAGCTGAGGCTGCTTAAGAAGCAAGAGGGAAGAATCAGGGCGGGAACATGAAAACTGGAAACTCCATATTAACTGAGGGCAAGAGCTGCAGAAAGACAGAAAGCAAAATGGCCGACGGAAAACTGAGTTTCAAGGAACATGTCAACAGAGACAAAGAACCTTACATTACTCCCCCCTTAGGGACAACCTCCGGATGACCCCAGACCAGGCTTGTCAGGGTACCTCTGATGAAACTGGCGGAGCAGGCGAGGAGCATTTACATTATTGACTGGTTCCCATGAGTTGTCCTCCACTGGGTAGCCCTGCCATTTAATCAAATATTGCAACTGATTTCTGTACAACCTGGAATCTAGAATCCTTTCCACCATAAATTCTTCCTGACCATCGACCAGCACTGGGTCAGGGCAAGGAGAAGAACGTCCAGGAAACGTATTGGGTGTTGCAGCCTTTAGTAGGGATACATGAAAGACAGGGTGGATTCTCATAGTTCTGGGTAGTTGAAGACGACAAGCAACAGCACTTATAATCTTATTGATCTTATAAGGTCCAATGTACTTATGTCCCAATTTAGACGATGGAATCTTTAATTTAAGATTTCTGGTTGACAGCCAGACCAAATCTCCTACCTTGAAAGCTGGTGCAGGTTTACGAAATGTATCTGCTGCTTTCTTGTACCTTTCCTGAGCCAATTCTAGATTTTCCTTTAGAAGATCCATATTCTTTTGTAAAGAAGTGATTCTTTCAGCCACTGCCGGCAAGGGCGTATCTATGGGAAATCGAGGAAGAATGTTAGGATGATAACCTAGATTGGAGTAAAAAGGAGACTGCTTAGTGGAGGCGCTCTGAGAGTTGTTATAAGAGAACTCAGCCAGTGGAAGTAGATCCACCCAATCATCCTGTAGGTGGCAGATAAAACAGCGGAGATACTGCTCCAGGGTCTGATTGGTTCGTTCTGTCTGTCCATTAGTCTGGGGATGAAAAGCAGAAGAAAGGTTTACTTTAATGTCCAATGCTGCACAGAAATTTTGCCAAAACCTTGAAGTGAATTGCACCCCTCGATCCGAAATGACCTCATCCGGTACTCCATGTAAGCGAAACACATTCTTAATCATCAAGTCTGATGTCTGTTTTGCAGTGGGTAAGCCGACACAAGGGATAAAATGAGCTGCCTTTGTTAGACGGTCAACCACCACTAGAATGGTGTTCTTCCCTTGAGAGGTTGGTAACTCCACAATGAAGTCCATAGAAATGGATCCCCACGGGCGGGACGGGGTGGGAAGAGGTTGCAACAGACCAGTTGGTGAGGAGCGAGGTGTTTTGCATCTTGCACAGACTTCACATGAAGTGACATAGTTTAAGACATCTTTCCTGTAAGTGGGCCACCAAAAGAAACGAGAAAGAAATTCTTGTGTCTTTAGAATTCCCCTATGCCCGGCTATCTTGGAATCGTGGATGAGTTGCAATACTCTCAATCTGACTGTTTCAGGTATATACAGACGTTGTCCCTGAATCCACACACCATTCTTAAAGACAAGACTTACGTCCCTTGGGGGTTGAGCCAACAAAGAATCCGCATGGTATGCTTCCTTGATGTCCTTAAGTAGGTCTTGATTATGAATCACTCCCAGGAATCTAGAGTAAGGAAGAATAGTCTTAGGAGGAGTAAGTGGACGTGTCTCTGCTGAATGAATCCTAGAGAGTGCATCAGCCTTTCCATTGCGCGATCCTGGTCTATAAGAAATGACAAAATTAAATTGGTTTAGGAAAAGATTCCAGCGAGCCTAGCGAGGAGTCAGGCACTTAGCCGACCTGATAGATTCAAGGTTACGATGGTCTGTCAGGACGACTATTTGCTGTGCAGCTCCCTGAAGAAGTTGTCTCCATTCCTTGAAGGCGGCAATAATGGCCAACAATTTTCTATTGCCCACATCGTAGTTCCTCTCAGCCGAAGACAACTGCTGGGAAAAGAAGGCACAGGGATGCAAGACATTCTTCTCACCTGTTCTCTGAGAGAGTATAGCTCCAACGGCACAGTCTGAAGCATCCACCTCTATTATGAAGGCAAGCTCGGGGTTGGGATGTACTAAGATAGGTGCGGTGGTAAATTTATCCTTTAAACAGAAAATGCTTCCTGAGCTTGCGGGGTCCAGGAGAACCTAGACTGTTTCCGGGTAAGTTGGGTGATAGGTGACACTACCTCAGAAAAATTCTTAATGAAACGTCTATAGAAGTTGGCAAACCCGATGAAACGCTGCACCTCCTTCACATTTCTAGGAATTGGCCAATCCTTGATGGCTTGGGTCTTGCTTCCATCCATACTAATCCCTTGCGTAGATAGTACATACCCCAGAAATTGAATTTCGGTCCTATGGAATTCACATTTTTCAAGTTTGATGTAGAGATGGTTTTGTCTTAGGCGTTCTAAGACCATTCTCACATGTCCATGATGTTCCTCTGTGGAGTTAGAAAAAATTAGAATATCATCCAGATAAATCACCACAAATGTATCTAGGAGATCCCTGAAGATATCATTCACGAAGTGTTGGAAAGTGGCTGGGGCGGTACTCAGACCAAAAGGCATAACTAGATATTCAAAGTGTCCATAGCGTGACCTGAAAGCAGTCTTCCATTCATCCCCAGGTCTAATACGGACCAAGTTATAGGCCCCACGGAGATCCAGTTTAGAGAAAATTTTGGCATGCCGCACTCTCTCCAACAACTCAGGGATTAAAGGCAATGGATAACGGTTTCTAATAGTAACCTTATTGAGTTCCCTATAGTCTATGCAGGGTCTCAGAGATCCATCTTTCTTCTTCACAAAGAAGATGGGTGCACCTGCGGGAGATGAAGAGGGGCGTATGAAGCCCTTGACTAAATTTTCGTCTATATAATCCTACAAAGCTTTTAGCTCGGGCCCCGCTAGGGGTAGATCTTACCAAAAGGTATCTCGGCTCCGGGTAATAATTCAATTGGACAATCATATGGACGGTGAGGAGGAAGCTGATCAGCGTTCTTCTTGTCACATAAATCCACATAGTCCTGGTATACAGCTGGTAGTTCAGGGACTGGCATGGTTCCTTTAGGAACAGAGCAAGCTGAAACTCCTTGACTCATCTGTTTCTCCGGAAAGTGTAATTCCTTGGTCTCCCAGTTAATCGTAGGATTCTGCACCTGCAGCCATGGTAGCCCTAGAATGATGGGAAAGTGGGGAGAAGAGATAAGCAAAAAAGACATTTTCTCCTGATGATCTTTACCCATAAGGACCCTCAAAGGCTCTGTTTCTTGATCCACTGGTCCAGAAGTCAGTAGAGAGCCATCCACAGTCTCCATCTGTACTGGAGTAGCCTTCTTCACTGAATGTATCCCCTGTTTCAGAGCAAAGGAGATATCCATAAAATTTCCACTTGCTCCTGAGTCGATCATAGCAGAGCTAGACACCCAGACTGAGTCAACCCAGAGTTTGATGGAAAGGAAGCAATGAGAATTGTTTCTTTTACAACTCAGCTGGGACACCGCTGAGGAAACTTGAAAAATTGCAGCGTTTATACCGTCATCGTCCCCAGAACTAACAGAGTTTAAGTCCGAGAAATCAAGATCTCTTGCAGCAGATCTCTCTGGAGCCTGAGGCTCGGACATGACAGAGCTCCTCTCGCAACACTCACAGTGAATGACTGCTGCAGTAGTCTTACGAGAACGGCTGGGGCAGTTTATAATGAAGTGCCCTGACTTACCACAGTAGAAACATAGATTTTCCTTTATACGATGTTCTTTGCGTGCATCACTAACCCGTCTTTGTAAAGAGTCCACCTGCATGGGTTCAGGTTCTGGTTCCCTTGTGATCCTACTCAAAGGTTCCTTAGCTGAGGAGGGAGGTAGTAAAAGGTTAGTGCGATTATTTTCGAACCATCTCTCTTGTCTGCGTTCAGTCAGACGAGCATCAATACAGATACAGTAGTTAATAAAGTCACCTAACGCAGTGGGAGGGTCGGCACGAGCAAGTTCATCCTTAATCAGTGGAGACAACCCTTTCCGAAAAATAGATTTTTTAGCGGAAGTGTCCCAAGTGGTATCAAGAGCCCATCTCCTGAAATCCAGGGCATATTCGGCTACTGAACGCTTACCTTGGCGCAAAGTTAACATGGCTGCTTCAGCTGTTGCACCTCGATTGGGGTCATCAAACACCTGCCCCATGGCTGAAATAAAAGCATCAAGGTGATTCAAACAATCATCCTCAGTCTCAATCAGAGGCTTTGCCCACATCAAAGCCTTATTGGTAAGCAACATGATTATAGTAAGCACTTTGGATCGTTCAGTGGGAAATTGTGAAGCATGTGCAGAGAAAAATAAATTGCATTGATTAATAAATCCCCTGAATTTCTCACGTTCACCGCCAAAACGAAAAGGAGGTAATTTGGGGATCCCAGAACTTGGGGTTATGGCAGGAGCCTGGGCTCGTTCCTCTAGAGCCTCAATCCTGGCTCGCAATTCCTGGGTAGTCTGTCCAAACACTTGCAAATTATGATTAGTGAGGTCCTGTAGGCTTGCAAAACGGGTTTTTAAAGTCTGTACATCTGAAAGGATTGTATCAGTCACTCCGCAAAGTTCCTTTATGCGGGCCTCCATCTTCCAGATCTTTTAAGGCAGAGGTGCTGGAAGGAGAAGAGGAAAGGAAAAAAAAAAAACAATAGTGTTTACCTGTGGTAACACTCCAGAGTAAAATTTTAAGGGAATGCGCTCACCTGGAATGGTTGTGAGAAGTCACAACCACTGTCATCACATAAGGTATTAAACGGACATCTGATATCCACAGTCACAGCAGACACGGCTTTCCCAGACCCAGCAGACACTAAACATTGGCTCCTGAATCTTGTCATGTATAGTGTACAGTTCCTATAGCGTCTTGTGCTTGGGTGCGAGGAAAACACAGGAGACATAGGTTGAAATGAAATGACTTGTATTACTTCATACAAGCATGCTGAAAAGTTCACACAGTTTGCAGGAACAGCAACAGGAGACACAGCAGGCCAGAGTAACTTCAAGCTCTACAATAACTCTCCAAAGCAGGTTCAGGATCTCTTCTCTGTACCGTAATTCCTCTGCAAACATGGATTCACCAAACAGCAGGTTTCCAGAGTCCAAAAGTGTTCCAAGGTTCCTCAGTAGGGAATAGCTGGAGTACAAGTCCAAGGCTTCCAGGAGTCAGGTCACAGACTGACTGAGGCTTGATTCAGGAGCACTGATTGTTCAGCTGAGGCTGCTTAAGAAGCAAGAGGGAAGAATCAGGGCGGGAACATGAAAACTGGAAACTCCATATTAACTGAGGGCAAGAGCTGCAGAAAGACAGAAAGCAAAATGGCCGACGGAAAACTGAGTTTCAAGGAACATGTCAACAGAGACAAAGAACCTTACACTGCCTCTTGGTCATGCTCGACTAAGTAAACTTCCCTGACTACTGCTATATACAAGTATTATAGCCATGTATTTTTCATAGGGATAGTTAGTGTTAGGTGGGTGGGCCGATATTATTTTGTATCTGTTTTTAGGTAACATGGTTCGGAAATATAATTAGGTAATTGTGGGTTTCATTGTTGTTAGTATTGTTTGTTATTATTGTATCCAGTATTAGTGTGGTAATAGTATAATAACTGTAGAATTGTGTGTAATGAACATTCTTTATTGATACACAGTTCGGTCTCTGTCATTTTCCATTCATATACATAGCAAAGGAATCAGAGAATGTTAAGTCATGAATATAATTAGCTTGATATTAGTTATTGATAGTCAAGACAGATGTTAATAATGAATATCCGTTGTTCCTCTTTAACAAATTATATATTCTCTATTAAATTCTCAAAAAAACAAAACAATTCAGATTTTTTTATATATATTTTTTCTAATTATACTGGGATAGTGTGTTCTGCAGATCCCATTTTTTCACAAAGAAGTTTACAGACCCCTCACTTTTGCATAATCTAATTATGAATAATAGAACAAATTGGAGTCCAGCTCAACAGTACTGGATTTTCCATTTCTTTTTTTTCTTCAAAAGAAATTATAGTGCATACAAAAGAAAATTTTCATGGTCAGCACTAAGCAGTCTTACTCATGAGTCCTGTTGAGCTGGACTCCAATTTTTTCTATTATTCTTGATGTGAGGCCAGGGCGAGGCCGGTGTCTGAGCCCAGGTGGTTGAGTATAGAGTAACTGGATGAGCTGGAATTAAGTTTTTATAATAATCTAATTATGTCTGTAAATAATTTCTTAGAATATTAGTGGCTGATGGTAGAGAGCCTCCCTTGCAATGTTTGTCCGCCAAGCTTTAAATGCAAACATTGCTTTTTCAAATAGTCTTTTGTGTTAAAAAAAATGTATGACAGTAACGCAAGCCTTGTAAGAATATCAGTATAGAGAAAAAAGTTGAATAGTTAGGCAATAGTGTAATGATCATGAACTAGAATTAACTAAACCCTTAGTGAGAAAAAGATTATCTGGATTATCTGATAATTGACACATACAGACATATGCTGAGACAATGACCCTCAATAAGAGATGATTCCAGAATTCATTCTCATTTTTGTTGCCAATATTTTCACTGTGAATATAATGTAAAGTAATTTAGTAATCATGCTAGATATGAAATATTCACCTATATTAAAAATAAAAAATAAATAACTTTTCCATCTGAGAAAATAGCAAAAAGGTTGGATTTACAAAAAGGTTTCCCAGTTCTTTGATTTTACAAAATAAAAAGATTATGGCTTGAGTTTAAAGCATAAAAGAAATTTCTCATACCTGGATCTATCGGCCACCAGAATTTTTCTTCTTAGTACACCTTTACTTGTCCAAACTTTTGGAGTGTGAAAAAGTTATTTCAAATGTGCGGTTTCATTTCTCTGACCACTGAATATTATTTATTTATTCTAGCTATTTCAGTCATGCAAATGATTCTTCATAGCATTCACTCTTCTTTTGGTTTGTCCAGAGAACAGTATCGCGCATATATAACGTTACCTAAACCACTCATTTATGTATGTTGTAACAAATTACAGAAGATTTAATGGTTGCCCCTATAAAAAGTAACTAGTAAAATTTCGAATTAAGGTAATCTGTCAGCCATTTCCATATCTCTGAAAGAAGAAGGCATAATCAAAAGCCCAAGTGACAATGAGTTGACAGTAAGATTCTGTAGTAAATGATTCCAGAGTCTCTGGCCTGCGGAGAAGCTGAAGAAGTCCCCAGCAGACCTGATTAATTCCAGTTTCTCCAGCTGCCAGGGGAGCAGAGGCTAAGCAGTTTCACAGAGAGGAGCCTATTACCACGACTAGGCTGAAATAGATCTAATCAACTTGCAGGCGCACAAAAGGAAACTTTACAGGTTTAGGCAGTGCTTTAAAATAATGACTACAAAGGATCATGGGAGTATAAAAGCATTTAGGTTTTATTATGTAGCAATGAAAATATCTGCTCTGGTTAAGCCATGCTAATTTAGCAGATACAACAATGTTATATAAATGTCTCCTATGAACTTTTATTGAAGATTTTTTTGCATGATTTATATAAATTTCCATTTTTTGTGTGGAACGCTAAATTTCAAATTCCTATATTAGGCTTAAACTTATTGTCATAGAGTACATCATCTGTTAACCTAATATGTCACTCACTAGAATTAAAGAAGTAGTCATTGTAAAGCAGTTAAAACCCGTTTCAGCAGTTTTACTGCATAATAAAAAGTTATTAAATTTTGGAAAATAATTTGTTCATCAATTACAGATGATTTGAATAAAACCAAGCAAAAAAGTCTTAGAAAGTTCAGTTTAGTTCAGTATTTTACATCAGTATTTGGAAGCCAAAATCAGCAGTTGAACCAATAGGAGGAATAGTATAATAGAAACACGTCATCACTTCTGCATTTATCACCCACTCCTGGTTTTGGTTTACAAATACTGAGGTAAAAAACTGACCAAATACGGAAAGTGTGAACATGGTCAAACTGAGTATTGATGCGGACAGTACTGTTTGACAAAACAATGTTGGTCTTTGTCTAAAGCCTTTCCCTGCTGATCCCAAATATGCAAAGTTTCAGTATAATTACATTCATCATTCGTTTCTGGCTGAATATAGTACTAGGGAAGTGTGAATTTAACCTAAACCTTTATGTTAATTTTTAATTCATAAGCCTTACATTTTGATACAGAATTCAATGCCGCAGGTTGGCATCCCCTTGAGAAAGAGGTCTGGAACAGGCAAAACGTGCATTGGGGTCTTTGCCATCCAGCTCAGGGTCTTCTCTTTTCCACGGGTAAGCCTTGCCCCTGCCATATATCTGTTACTATATTGAGACTTCTCACTACCATGCAGTCCTAAAAATATATTTTAATAAAATTTATATATTTTTTACCATACTTATCTGATACTCCTGTTTCATCCTACTTTTCCTATGTTATTTGGAGTTGATCTTCCCCTTTTTAGGGGGGGTCACAACCAGTGGTACCACCCATGCATCTAGAATGCAACTGGGATTTTTGTTTACATTTATATATAGACTAGATGGTGGCCCGATTCTATTGCATCGGGTATTCTAGAATATGTATGCGGCCGACCGTGCGCTCCTAAGCAGTGAAGCAGTGTTTAAATGGGTTGTGCACTACTTTAAATTAACGTTACTATGTATCTCTCCAGGGCACCGAATGAATTTTGTTATGACATCACATTTGTGAATAGTGCTTGTGACAACGCCGCTGCCTATGCGGCTACTTCCGCTGCGAGAACCCGGGACATGAGCGGGCACTCGCAGCAGAAGTATCCCGACCCGCAGCGCCGCTCCCGGTCCTCTCTTGACATCCTAGCCGCATGGATGTCAGCGCGCTGCCTGTACGGGTACTTCTGCTGCGAGAACCCGGGACATGAGCGGGCACTCGCAGCAGAAGTATCCCGGTCCTCCCTTCCACATGGAGGTCAGCGGCGCCGTCGGTCGAGGTCCTTCTGCTGCTAGCGGCCGGGACATGAGCACCTCGCGTCGGTCTATCCCCGCTGCCTCGCCGCTGACCTCCATCCCGCAGATAAGCCGCTAACGGCCGCCATTTTTTTGTGAAATCCCGCGGCGTTGATTTGCCGCTGCCGGACCAATGAGCGACGCAGGATTTCCTGGACAGACAGACCAACAGACAGACAGACAGACGGGATAAGACGATTATATAGTAGATATGGTTAACCTCTAATTGCATTTTTTAGGGTAGCACATGTCCAATCACAATAGTTTCAACCCATAGGAATATGCAGTTGAAATGTAAGCTTTCATGCTGCAGATAGTTACGTAAGGCTCGGGCTACATAGATGCTTTTTGCAGCACAAAACTTAATTTTAATCATTTAGTGACAGTTGGAGTTCAGCCAATGGATATATAAGGTTCCATGCAGCGATGTGCATTCCTCAGAATGGCAGTTTTGTTTGAGGATGAAAATCAGATTGCTGAGTAAAAAAAAGTCTTCATTTAGATGTAGCATTATACTGTATGTGCTATCAGAAGCTGCTCAGCATCTTGTTGACCTAAGGTAATTAGCAAGTGACAGCTGGTGCCTGCTATTATTAATGCTTAAATACTGTTGAGTTATATTTATGTGCTGCCATCTAGTGGCTAAGATTAGTTAACGAGTGATTTTTTATTTTTCCTAATTAAGGCTAAGTGCACACGTCAGGAATTTTTGTGTTTTTTTCCGCGAAAAAAAACACAAGCGTTAAGCATCCTATTCATTTAAATGGATTCCGCAATTGTTGTGCACATGCAGCGTTTTTTTCCGCGAAAAAAAACGCTTCGCGGAAAAAAAAAGCAACATGTTCATTAATTTTGCGTAATCGCGGCGATTCAGCTGCCATAGGAATGCATTGAACCGCTTACTTTCCACATGTGGCTATGCCCACCATGCGCAATGTAAGCGGTTCATGTGCGGATGGTACCCAGGGTCTGGAGGAGGGGAGACTCTCCTCCAGGCCCTGGGTACCATATCCCTGGTAAAACAATAATTAAAATAAAAAATAATGATATTCTCACCTTCCGGCGGCCCCCGCAGCTTTCCCGCCTCTCAGCGACGCTCCCGGCCAATCCCGTTCCCAGTAATGCATTGCGAGAATCACCCCAGATGACGTAGCAGTCTCGCGTGATGCTACGTCATCTGGGATCTGTCGCAATGCATCCTTGGGAACTTACTGGAGTAGGAAGATATAAATTGGAGGTGTATCTCATCTTATGATAATTTTTTTTTAGTTTGCAATATTCTTTTACCATGTACCATGTTACTATACTATGCATTATAATTTTAGTGGTTACTGGATGCACAAATAAAAGGCAACCTTGTATGATTTTAAACAAACTGAACAAGCCTTGAAAAGTAAGCATTATTCTTTTTTGGTTAAAGGAAATCTGTCAGCAGGTCTTTTTCTATGTAATCTAAGTATAGTATAACGTGGTAGCTGAGACACAGATTTCAGGGATGTGTCATGTATTAGGTTGTGTGTTGTTTCCATACAATGAATGTTTTATCACCAGGAGATTACCAATGCCCAGACTACAGCTCAGATGAATCCTAGTCTGACTCTGCCCCTTCCGCTGTCAATAGACAATGTACATAGAAAGCTATGGTGTGGGCGGGATTAACTTTCTGAGCTCTGCTTAATGTTATATCTAAAGCTATGATTGTATCAGACCTGCTGCACCCAGTAAACTGAGTGATATATCGTCGGAATCAGGGTCTCTTATCCTACATTATGATACTCTCAGATGAGGTGAAAAAAACAAAACACTATACATTTGCATTTGGTCTCTCATAAGTATTAAAAGATAGGGTTAGGCTTTTTGTCACAATTAAAGATTACCTAGGCAGAACCAAAAGGAAATACTATATTGTATAGCATTTAGGTTTCTTTCACACACACACATTTTGAAGATATAGCGTCATGTTTTGAGTCATTTTTAGGCCGGTTTCACATGTCAGAGTCTCCGGTACATGTAGCGACGGTTTACTCATGGAATGGAGACACTAACACACGTAGTCATGCAAATGAATGTGTCTATGCACATGTCAGCGTGTTTTCACGGAGCGTGTGCAAAACACGCTGACATGTCCATTTTTTTCCGGCAGCATGGTCCGCAAAATGTGCACATGGAGAACAGTGCACACTGTCCTCCGTGTGCACGGACGGCCGCTGGGTTACAAGCGCTGTTCCCCAGCGGCAGTGCTGAAGCCGGCTATCATTATTCTCCCCTGCTCTGACCCCTGTCTGCCAGACCCCAGCCCTGTCCTCCACCCCCGGGCGCCCACACTCACCCGCGGACTCCCCGGTGCTCGACCCCTGTCAGATGGCTGCCGGCAGGGCAGGGGAGAATGACAGCCGGTTTCAGCACCAGAAGCCGGGGAACAGCGCTTACAGTAGCCGCTTCTTCCACCGCAGTCGTACATGTGCTACTAATGCGGCACACGGATGGAGCACGGTTGCCACACGTGTGCCTCACATAGTCACACACGGACACTGATATCTCCGGTACCGGTTTTTTCCGATACCGGAAATATCAGGACGTGTGAAACCGGCCTTATATGGATTTCCGTTGGCTAATAATGCTTTGTCCTGCTGTTATATTAACCCATTATGACATGATTTTGTTTATAAATTCTCATCTTCCGAGAGATATACCTTTTTTTGTCAATCAATGTAGTCGCATGAGGGATTTTTTTGCAGGCCAAGTTGAACATTTTATTGGCGCCTTTTTGGTGTACATATAACTTAAGGTATGCCACACTAAACAATATCGCTAACGGGATCGCTAAAAAACTGTCATTTTAGCGATCCGTTAGCGATGTGTTCAGTGCGGCAGCTTCCTAGCGACGAGCTTCCTGCTGTGATCTCGCTCGTCAGCTGGAATCGTTCCGGACCCTATTTCATCGCTGGCGCTCCGCTGGGTAAGTATCTAATCGCTGTGTGGCACCTTTTCTTAGCGATTTAGCGGTACTTTTGTACCGCTAAAGTCGTTAAGAAGATCGCTAACGGCGATAGCGTCGTTAACTATATCGCTAAATGTGGCTGCATTTAGCGATATAGAAACAATCCCGCTAGCGATCGCATTAGTATGCGTCGTTATTGTGATCGCTAGCGGGATTGTTTAGTGTGGCAGTACCTTTACTGAAAAAAACATATCATAGTCTTTCTGGGTAAAATTGGATAAACAACTGCATTTCCAGTACTTACTGGTATGTTAATTCCAATTACCGTATATACTCGTGTATAAGCCGAGATTTTCAGCACCTTTTTTCGTGCTGAAAATGCCCCTCGGCTTATACACGAGTCATAGGGCAGAAACCAGCGGGGGAGGGATGCCGCGGCAGGAGCCGGTGGCTGGGATCATACTCACCCCTCCCCGTGCCATCGCTGAGCGTCCCTGAAATCCTGCGTTCTCCCCTTCCTGCAGCTCGTCAGCACTGAGCGGCGAGGTAATACCCGCTCATTAAGGTCATGTAATATGGACGCGACACCACTCCCATGGGCGTGGCCTCCATATTCATGGCCTTAATGAGCGGTATTATTTCACCGCTCAGTGCTGAAGAGCTGCAGGAAGACGGGGAGAACGCAGGATTGTAGGGACGCTCAGCGATGGCACGGGGAGGGGTGAGTATGATGGAGGAGAGGACAAGGAGCACGGAACAGGATGGGGGGGAGAACGGTGGACGGGAAGCATAGAGGAGGACGGGGGAAGCTGGAGCAGGACGGGGGAAGCATGGAGGAGGACGGGGGAGAACGGAGGACGGGGGAAGCATGGAGCAGTACGGGGGGGATATCGGTGGACGGGGGAAGCGTGGAGGAGGACGGGGAAGCATGGAGCAGGACAGGGAGGATGGAGGGCACAGAGGAGCACGGAGCAGGACGGGGGGCACAGGAGGACGGAGAAGGAATGGGGGAGCACAGCGGAGGATGGAGCAGGAGGGGGGGAGTACAGAGGAGAATGGGGAGCACAGAGCTGGATGGGGGAGCAAGGAGCAGGACGGGGGCAGCACAGAACAGGAGGGCAGTTTATACACCCGGCTTATACACGAGTCAATAATTTTTCCCAGTTTTTTGTGGCAAAATTAGGGGGGTCAGCTTATACACGGGTCGGCTTATACACGAGTATATATGTATACGGTATGTGTTTTAGGGTTTTTTATTTCCTAAATTCTATTTTAGTATTACCATATAGTCTGTATAATGCTGGCATGCCTCATGTTATGCTCCTCCTCTACCAAAATCAGAAAAATGAAGGAAAGGATTGATGAGTCATTGTTACTTGCTCGATTGCCATAACAACTCATTAGAATCCCATGTTGTCAGTATTGCCCTCACCATCTAAGGTACTACAACTGGTTTCTATAGTAGATGGTGTGGGCTCAGCTGTTATGATGTTTGGTGATTATTCAGAAGACCCAAATACGAGTGCAGTTTAAATGCACTCCATACAAAACAATTTGGTTTGTGGTGTTTTTGTGTATTTTTTGGGTCAGCTGCATTTTTTTATTAAATGTCATATACTATAGGCACAGGGTTGAGTCAACCAGTAAGGCCTCTTTCACACATCAGTTTTTTGCAATCAGGTACAATCCGTCCAATTGCTAAAAAGACGGATCCGGCTTAGATTGGAAAGAACTGATGTGCCGGAAGAGAGAGAGAGAGACCTTGGTTCGGCTTCCAGGCAGGCGTACATATAGAAAACGGAGTCTGGTGGTCGGATCAGTCCTATGCCTGATCCGACTCCCATAGACTTGTATTGTATGACCTAGCCTGACGCGCCACTAAATGATGAGTCCTGTCCGGCCGCCGGAATTAAAACTATGATGGATCCGGCAGAAAACGGACTAAACGCAATAATAAGCGGTGAGATCCGGCGCTAATGCATGTCAATGAGAAAAAAACGGATCCAGAGGTAAGAAAAAACGGATCCGTTTTTTTCAAAAACTGCCGGATCGCGCCTGATGGCAAAAAACTGATGTGTGAAAGTAGCCTAATGCATGCCAGTTTTCTGGTGGAAAAATGCTAAATATGTTGCAGAATTTCTGTTTAACTAGTAGCAATGCAAACATTTTGCAACTTTTGCCATTTTTTCGCTATTCCCAACCAGCCCTGTTAATGTTGTGAAAAGCCAGCAAGCTTTGTTGAGAGGAGGCATGGCTGAACATAACATTGGTCCAAGTGCAATTCCATTTTACACTTGTCCAAGGTATACAGTCTTGTGAGCGAGCTCTTTTGCTTGTAATTTACCTATTTAGGGCTCACTCATACAACCATATAAATTGGACGAATGCAATCCGATAAAAAACGGAATTGCACTCAGACCAGTGTTATTCAATGAAGCCGGGCAGATCTGTTTATTTTTTCTCAGCTGTATTGGGTGTGAGGAAAAATTCACAGCATTCTGCAATTTCACTCTGAAACTGGACAGATGCAAGAAAAAAAATCAGGAAGCGTATATCCATGTTTGGTTGTGAAGCAGTGCATGGGAATACACCTCCCAAAAAACACTATATTGGAGTTTAGGCTTCGCAGTCACCATTTAGTGGTGTCGAGAAGTCAGGCCCAATCCATCCCTTGTTCATTTTTATAAGAGTCAGCCTGTCTGCATTTTGCGTAGAAAGGCCAATGCGCTTATCTGTGATAATGTCACCAGCAGCACTAAAAACCCGCTTGGACAAAACGCTAGCGGCAGGGCAGGCCAGGACCTCCAAGGCTTAGAGAGCCAGCTCATGCCACATGTCCAGCTTGGATACCCAATAATTAAACGGCACGGAGGAATCATGGAGGTCAGCAAGGTACTCCCTCAGCATCTTAGAGCAGGGGTCCCCAACCGTCGGTCCGAGGCCCAGGACCGGGCCGTGGTAGTTCTGCTTCCGGCCACGGAGCCATGGCACAGAACACTGGACACACATGGAGCCGGCGGCTGTAGCACTGTAGTGACAGCTACAGCAGCCGGCTTCATTAGACATGGATGCTCACCTTCCGTCGCTGCATCCCTGTTGGCCGCGGCTGCTTCATGCAGTGCTCAGCGGTGACGTAGTACCGCTCATTAACGACATGAATATCGACGCGACACCACTCCCATAGGCGTGGCTTCCATATTCATGACCTTAATGAGCGGTACTACGTCACCGCTCGGCACTGGATGAAGCTGCCGCGGCTGACAAGGATGCAGGGAAGTTCAGCGATGGAGCGAGGAGGGTAAGTATAATGGAGGGGAGGATTGGGGAGCCCAGCCATGCAAAGGTGGGAGCAGAGCCTTGTATACAAGGTTGGGAGCGCAGCCATGTATACGAGGGTGGGAGCAGAGCCATGTATAAGAGGGTGGGAGAGGAGCCATGTACAAGGGGTGGGAGCGGAGCCATGTATACGAGGGTGGGAGCGGAGCTATGTATAAGAGGGTGGGAGCGGAGCCATGTATACGAGGGTGGGAGCAGAGCCATGTATAAGAGGGTGCTAGCGGAGCCATGTATAAGAGGGTGGGAGCGGAGCCATGTATACAAGGTTGGGAGCGGAGCCATGCATAAGAGGGTGGGAGCGTGCCATGTATACGAGGGTGGGAGCGGAGCCATGTATAAGAGGGTGGGAGCGGAGCCATGTATACGAGGGTGGGAGCGGAGCCATGTATACGAGGGTGGGAGTGGAGCCATGTATTAGAGGGTGGGAGTGGAGCCATGTATACGAGGGTGGGAGCGCAGCCATGTATACGAGGGTGGGAGCAGAGCCATGTATAAGAGGGTGGGAGAGGAGCCATGTACAAGAGGGTGGGAGCGGAGCCATGTATAAGAGGGTGGGAGAGGAGCCATGTACAAGAGGGTGGGAGCGGAGCCATGTATACGAGGGTGGGAGCGGAGCTATGTATAAGAGGGTGGGAGCGGAGCCATGTATACGAGGGTGGGAGCAGAGCCATGTATAAGAGGGTGCTAGCGGAGCCCTGTATAAGAGGCTGGGAGCGAGCCATGTAACAAGTTGGGAGCGGAGCCATTGCATAGAGGGTGGAGCGTGCCATGTATACGAGGGTGGGAGCGGAGCCATGTAAGAGGGTGGAGAGCGAGCCCTGTATACGAGGTGGAGCGGAGCCATGTATACGAGGGTGGAGGTGGAGCCATGTATTAGAGGGGGGAGTGGAGCCATGTATAGAGGGTGGGAGCGCAGCCATATATACGAGGGTGGGAACAGAGCCATGTATAAGGGGTGATAGCATGAAGAGGGGGTGCGAGCAGGGGAGCGAGCATGTATAAGAGGGTGGAGTGGAGCCATGTATAAGAGGGTGGGAGCGGAGCCATGTATAAGAGGGTGGGAGCGGAGCCATGTATACAAGGTGGGAGCGAGCCATGTATACGAGGGTGGGAGCGGAGCCATGTATAAGAGGGTGGGAGAGAGCCATGTATAGAGGGTGGGAGCGGAGCCATGTATACGAGGGTGGGAGGAGAGCCATGTATAAGAGGGTGGAGAGGAGCCATGTATAAGAGGGTGGGAGCGGAGCCATGTATACGAGGGTGGGAGCGGAGCCATGTATAAGAGGGTGGGAGCGGAGCCATGTATACGAGGGTGGGAGCGGAGCCATGTATAAGAGGGTGGCCTTTGCGGGAGCCATGTATAAGAGGGTGGGAGCGGAGCCATGTATACAGAGGGTATAGGTGGGAGCGGAGCCATGATAAGAGGGTGGGAGCGTGCCATGTATACGAGGTGGGAGCGGAGCCATGTATAGAGGGTGGGACGGAGCCATTATAGAGGGTGGGAGCGGAGCCATGTATAGAGGTGGAGGGAGCCATGTATAGAGGGTGGAGGGAGCCATGTAAGAGGTGGGAGCGAGCCATGTATACAGGGTGGGACAGAGCCATGTATAAGGGTGGAGCGGAGCCATGTATAAGAGGGTGGGAGCGGAGCCATGTTAAGGTGGGAGCATGATAAGAGGTGGGAGCGAGCCATGTATAAAGGTTGGAGCCGAGATGGGCCATGTATAGAGGGTGGGAGCGGAGCCATGTATACTAAACTACAACCCCGTTCATAGCCCGCTCTATGGACCAAAGCCATCACTCCTGCCACACCTCCTTCCTCACCCTGCCGGGCCATGGAAGAATGGTCTTGCTTGAAACCGGTCCCTGGTGCAAAAAAGGTTGGGGACCACTGTCTTAGAGAAGATTGCGTTCCTTGTCAGATTACCCCATGTCTCAGTGCATGGGCGATGGGAGGTTCTTAGAAAACCATCCCAGAACTTTGCCAGTGTTCCCCTGCCTCTGCTGTAGTGGACTTGTGTCTGTCTCGCCTGTCCTGCTTGGTTGGCCAACGAACTGTTATCTCTGCCGCCAGTATTTTGAGAAGTGAATTTTTTTAATAATTCTGCAGCAATGGCCCTATGGTACTGTACCATTTTGGTACACCTGTCTGCCTTTGGAACAAGAGATTAAAAGTTATCCTTGTACCGTGGGTCTAAAGTGTCACTAGCCAGTAATGACTGTACCCAATATTTTGACAATACGAGGGTCATGGGAAAGGCAGTGCAAGATAAAGTCAGCCATGCATGCCAGACTGTTAACAGGCACGCCTTCCATGTCCTCACTAACAGGACGTCTGCCCAAGGTGTCCTCCTCCTCTTCCTCTTCTTCCCTGTCCTCAGGCTATCCACGCTGAACAGACGGTATGACAGTTGTGGTTGTAGCCCATCTATAGCGCATGAAAGTAGCTCCTGTTCTTCCTCCTCCTCCTCTTCCTCAATGTCAACCAATCCAAGTTGGGATGACACAAGGCTGGGCTGTGTGTAATCACCCTGAATGGTTCCTTAATCCACGTCCTCATGCTCCGCCTGCAATGCTTCCTCTTTCATTGTGAGCAGAGAGCTTTTCAGAATGCAGATGTGCGGGATGGTGATGCTAATTATGGCGTCATCGCCGCTCACCATCTTGGTGGACTCCTCAAAGTTTTGGAGGATGCTACTTATGTCTGACATCCATGTCCACTCCTGAGGTCTTATGTGTGGAGTCAAACCTGAAAAACAACGGCCTTGTTGATGCTGGTATTCAACAACTGCCCGCTTCTGCTCACTAATCCTTTCTAACATATGCAGTGTAGAGTTTCAACGCGTGGGAACATTACACACCAGTCGGTGAGCCGGAATCTGCAATCGCTGCTGAAGCACGGTAAGGGCATCTGAAGCTGTAGCTGACTTTCTAAAATGTGCACACAGGCGGCGTACTTCAACCAGCATATCCGGCTGCTCCGGATAGCTTTTTAGAAAACGTTGAACAACGCGGTTCAGCACATGGGCCAGGCATGGTACGTGTGTCTGTTTGCCTCGCCTCAAAGCCGCCACCAGGTTCCTGCCATTGTCACACACAACCATGCCTGGCTGGAGATTTAGTGGTGTCAGCCACACATCTGCCTGCTCTTTCAGAGCTGTCAACAACTCTTCAGCATTGTGTGGCTTGTCACCTAAGCAAATTAGCTTCAGCACAGCCTGTTGCCGCTTGGCTTTGGCAGTGCTGTAGTGCTTCCAGCTTGTGACTGATGTGCTCATTTCTGACATGGAGGCAGAAGAGGAGGAGGAGGTGCAGGAGCTGTACACAGTGGGGGCAACCCTGATTGACGTATGGCCCGCAATCCTTGGCGTCGGGAGGACGTGTTCCATCCCAAGGTCTGACTGGGTCCCAGGTTCCACTATGATAACCCAGTGTGCCGTCAGTGAGATGTACCATCCCTGGCCATAACCACTTGTCCACGTGTCCGTGGTTAGGTATACTTTCCCAGTAACTGCATTGTTGAGGGCACAGGTAATGTTGTGGGACACGAGCTTCTGTAATGCCGGGATGGCACAGCGGGAGAAATAATGGCGGCTGAGGACAGAGTATCTTGGGACGGCCGCCGCCATCAGTTTGTAGAAAGCTTCTGTCTCCATGAGCCTAAAAGGCAATATTTTGAGCGCAAGCAGATGAGAAATATGAGAATTGAGTACTGTGGCCTGTGGGGCATTGGCTGCGTATTTCTGCTTACGTTCCAATGACTGGAGTATGGACAACTTAAGGCTGCGCTGTGACAAGGACGTGGATGTGCTTGATGATGGTGCTATTTGACTGTGGGCAATGGCAGGTTCAGGGCAGGAGATATCTTCGCATGCACCGTGGACAGGGGATGGGTCTGCACGCAGAACAATGGAAGAAGCAGTGGTGTCACCAGCAGACACAGTTACAGGAGCCTGGGGTTAGGCCCACAAAGTCAAGTGCTTTGCTGCCATGTGCCTGATCATGCTGGTGGTGGTAAGGCTGGTAGTTTTGCTACCCCTGCTGATACTGGCATGACAGGTGTTGGAAATGGCCTGTTTGGGGTTATCGGAAGTCTTTAAAAAATAACCAGACTTGGGAAGACGTAACAGTTGGACTGCCAACTTCCGTCAGGTTGGTGTTACGTGGAACGGTTGCACGCCTTCTGTCTGCAGCCACCACACTGCTTCTTACTGCCTGAAGTAGTATGAAGCCTACAACCCCTGTGTGCTGCTGTCCTCGCTCTGCATGTCCTCCTGCCAGGTTGGGTCTGTTAATACATCATCTACCACTCATCTTCCACTTCCCCACCCTGGTCCTCCTCCTGACTTTACGGCAATTGTGTTTCATCATCATCCACCTCTTGTGACCGTGGCTGCGCAAAGATTTGTACATCGCTACATGGAAAATCATCTTGCCCCGCTTCTAGTGGACCAGGCAAGAGGCACGAATCTCCAAATGGAAAACTGAACAGCTCCTCGGAGTGTCCGAGTGTGAGATCAGTTGTCTCAAGGCACTCAGCATGGTGGGAGGAAGGAGGATCAGGGTAAGTAATATGCGGTCCAGATTCACAGCTACTGTGACTTGACGATGTTGAAGACAGGGTGCTGGTGGTGATGGATAAGCAACTGTAATTATTATCCGCTATCCAACCAACAACCTTTTTCACACTGCTTGGTCTTCAATAGTGCTGTCTTGCCGCGGTCCCCTAGGACTTCGGACACTAAGGTCCAGCGAGAAGATGGAGTGTTTTCGGTGTGCCAATTTCAGTTTGCCCACGGCCTCGGCCTGCACCAACACCATCACATCCACTTCCCCGTCCTTGCCTCGCGCCTTGCCCATTATAAATGGACTAGAATATTATACACGTTCACTACAAAAGGGTGATTTGGGAGGCAACTTGTATGTGATATGTGTGCTTGAAAACCACTCTTTTACCTATCCGGACTTTAGGTAAAAATGATTTTGGCCTTATCAGATTTAATAATTACGTTAACAGACTGCAAAAAAGATACAATGTTTTGGCCTAAACTGGCCAAACTTTGAACACGCATAGATATCAGCTGGCACGGTGATACCACTACGACAAATGCGTGCCCTGTTTTTTTTATTTTTGAGCTAACTAGTGCTGTATATCAGTACTGTGACATCCAGGACAAAAAAAGGAAAACCGGCCTAAACTGGACAAACTTTGTGCACACGCAGATATGAGCTGGCATAGAGATACCACTACGACAAATGTGTTTTTTTGTTTCTTTTTTGTGGCTAAATAGTGCTGTATATAAGTACAGTTTCATCCAGGACTAAAAAAGAAAAACACCGTAAACTGGCCAAACTTTGAGCATGCACGATATGAGCTGGCACAGAGATACCACACCAAAAATGTGTGGCCTGTTTTCCAATTACACCTGGGGCTTGGTATATATGGCCAATATATCCTACAGGTATCAGCAGAAGCACCAGAACACAGGAAGGGAATGGACCCTCTTGTTGTATGCAATGATCCATATACACAAATACAGTGCCTGCAGGACTTGCACTGATGTGTATAGAGCGACGTACACTACCCTGCCTACCTAAAACTGGAACCTATATACTCCGAAATTAGTCCTTAGAAGGACTGTTGTTTTGGCTGTATTTGAGTAGTTTAGGATGGTAGACCCCACACTAACTAATAAATCCCCAAATCTGACCCTATCTCGGCAGCAGCTCTCCCTACACTATCTCAATCTGAATGCGCTGAGCAGGGCGGCGTCTGGTCTCTTATACCCCTGATGATGCTGTTCAGCCAGCCAATCACTGCACAACACAACAAAGATGGCTGCAGCAGTTCATTACCTGACAGACAATCCCTGCATCGTGATTCAGTCTGTAAAGTCCGCCAAAAAAGCTGGGTGGAGACCCGAGTTCCCGCTGAGTAATCCCGAAAATGCTTGGTGCTTGCAGAGTACACAGAGTACCGTGATACTCAGGCGACTAACGAGTAGTGGCGAGCACATTCGCTCATCACTATTAATTGATCAAATTGAACTATTAAAAATACTATTTTTAGGCCACGTTCACACGTTCAGTATTTGGTCAGTATTTGTAAGCCAAAACCAGGAGTGGGCAAAAAACGTAGAAGGGGGTGACGTTTTTCTGTTTTACTTTTCCTCTGATTGTTCCACTCCTGGTTTTAGCTTACAGATACTGATGTAAAATAATGACCAAATACTGAACTTGTGAATGTGACCTTTAAGCCAAAAACCTATGTATCAAAAGTCATGGTATCTTTGTTATTGCTTCTCTGCATGTATTATTATTTTATTTATATGCATGTTTTATATATATGCATATTGTAGATGATCTTTTGAGAGATCCACATCTTTTTTTACCATTGGTAAACAGTTACTAGAAGGAAAAAAATAAAAAACTCAGCTTTTTAATATGTTATTTTTAATCTCCCAGTTTTTTGTTGCTACATCAGCAGAAATGTTTTTAAATTAAAAAATACCTTAAAAATGGTATTCTTTTATAATTTTTAATGTTCATTTCCCTTTCATCTTTATTGTTTTTTATTGTTTCTTATATGTAATAAATACACTTCTACCCATTTAATACCCCATTATCCTGAACTGAAACATTCTCTTTTCTCAGCCAGCTATTGTATGCATTTATCAGCCTATTTGCATTCAAGCTGAGAAGGGGTTAATTTGTCCAAATTAGATCATTGATTAGCTCTCTTTAAATATCCCTTGTTTGTTACACTGGTCATCACCTGATGAAGGCGGATTCACCGCTGAAAAGCTTTGTGAGGACATAATGACCAAGTAAAGAAGTTTCTTTTCCATGTAAAACAAGTGACTGTCTTGGTCTGAGCTCCCTAATCAGCCCATACTTCTCCTTACCTGCACAAATATGGCCTTCTTGGAAGAGTCGTCAGAAAAAAAACTCTATTGCTTCCTCATCATAAAATTCAGAAGTATACAAGAGAACATTTAAACAAGCCTGATGGACTTTGTAAACAAGTGCTGTGGAGCAACGAGGTTAAAGGGGTTGTCCACTACTAGGACAACCGCTTCTTAAACTAAATGTTATGCCCGACAACATAATAGGGCCGGGGTCACACATGCAAGAAACTCACACGATTCTCGTGCGAGTCTCTCGCATGAACACCCGGGCACTGCTGCCAGCACTCGGACCCTAGCATGCGGCTGCATAGAATTACATGCAGCTGCATGCTCCGATCCTAGTGGCGGCAGCAGTGCTCGGGTGTTCATGCGAGAGACTCGCACGAGAATCGAGTGAGTTTCTCGCATGTATGACCCCGGCCTAAAGCCTAAGCTCACCCCCCATGCTGGCTCCATTCCAGCAGTGTTGGCACTTGCGGTCCTTGGGCTGTGAAGCGGTGGAATGACACATGATGCCTGGCGCCCAAACAGTGTTGGAGTCACTGCTCCGCCTTGGGACAAACTGAACATGAACAAGAAGTCTGGGATCAACTGTAGCCACAATATATGTGTAGAGGAAAAAAAGCACAGAATTTCAGGTATAGAACATCTCGACAACCATTTACCCCTTCACCCCTGAGCCTGTTTTCAACTTTAAGATGGGGTCAAATTTTACAATTCTGATCAGTGTCACTTTATGTGGTAATAATTCTGAAATGCTTCAACAGATCCCACTGATTTTGAGAATGACATATATTTTTTCATGACATATTGTACTTTATGATAGTGGTAAAATTTCTTCCATATGATTTGCGTTAACTTGTGAAAAAAAGCAGAAATTTGGCAAAAATTTTGAAAATTTAGCAGTTTTCAAACGTTTAACCCCTTCACCCCCAAGTGTGGTTTGCACGTTAATGACCGGGCCAATTTTTACAATTCTGACCACTGTCTCTTTATGAGGTTATAACTCTGGAACGCTTCAACGGATCTTCGCGATTCTGAGAATGTTTTCTCGTGACATATTGTACTTCACGTTAGAAGTATAATTTCTTCGATATAACTTGCGTTTATTTTTGAAAAAAACACAAATATGGCGAAAATTTTGAAAATTTTGCAATTTTCAAATTTGAATTTTTTTTCCCTTAAAACAGAGAAATATGTCACACAAAATAGTTAAGAAATAACATTTCCCACATGTCTACTTTACATCAGCACAATTTTGGAACCAAAATTTTTTTTGTTAGGAAATTATAAAGGTTAAAAGTTGACCAGTGATTTCTCATTATTACAACAAAATTAATACAAAGCCATTTTTTTAGGGACCACCTCACATTTGAAGTCACTTTGACGGGTCTATATAGCAGAAAATACCCAAAAGTGACACCATTATAAAAACTGCACCCCTCAAGGTACTCAAAACCACATTCAAGAGTTTATTAACCCTTCAGGTGCTTCACAGGAGCTGAAGCAACGTGGAAGGAAAAAATGAATATTTAACTTTTTAGCCACAAAAATGATCTTTTACAAACTTTTCTTTATTTTGACAAGGGTAAAAGGAGAAAATGGGCAGATAAAGTTGTTGTGCAATTTCTCCTGAGTACGTCAACACCCTATATGTGGGGGTAAACCACTGTTTGGGCACACGGCAGAGCTCGTAAGGGAAGGAGCGCCGTTTGACTTTTTCAAACTAAAATTGGCTGGAGTTGAGATTGGACGCCATGTCGTGTTTGGAGAGCCCCTGATGCACATAAACAGTGGAAACCCCCCACAAGTGACACCATTTTGGAAACTGGACCCCCTAAGGAACTTATCTAATCTGTTGTGAGCACTTTGAACCCCAAAGTGTTTCACAAAAGTTTATAATGCCTGGGTGTGAAAAAAAAAAAAAAATTTTCCACAAAAATGATTTTTTAGTCCAAATTTTTGATTTTTCCCAAGGAAATTGGACCCCAAAAGTTGTTGTCCAATTTGTCCTGAGTATGCTGATACCCATATGTTGGGGGGGGAAACTGTTTGGGCGCACGGCAGGGCTTGGAAAGGAAGCAGTAACGTTTTGGAATGCAAACATTGATGGGGGTCATGTTCCGTTTGTAGTGCCCCAGATGAGCCTAAACAGTGGAAACCCCCCACAAGTGACCCCATTTTGGAAGCTAGACCCCTAAGGAACTTATCTAGATCTTTGGTGAGCATTTTGAACCCCCAAGTGCTTCACACAAGTTTATAATGCCCGAGCATGAAAATAAAAAATCCTATTTTTTTCCCACAGAAATTATCTCTTAGTCACTAATTTTTTTATTTTCCCATAGGTTACAGGAGAAATTGGACCTCAAAAGTTGTTGTCCAATTTGTCCTGAGTACGCTGATACCCCATATGTGGGGGGGAACCACTGTTTGGGCGCATGGCAGAGCTCGGAATGGAAGGAGCACCATTTGACTTTTTCCAACCAAAATTGGCTGGAATTGAGATTGGACGCCATGTTGCATTTGGAGAGTCCCTGATGTGCCTAAACAGTGGAAACCCCCCACAAGTGACCCCATTTGGGAAACTAGACCCCCTAAGGAACTTATCTAGATCTTTGTGAGCAATTTGAACCCCCAAGTGCTTCACACAAGTTTATAACGTAGAGCCGTAAAATTAAAAAATCATATTTTTTCCACAAAATTGATCTTTTCACCCCAATTTTTATTTTCCCAAGGGTAACAAGACCCAAAAGTTATTGTGCAATTTGTCCTGAGTACGCTGATACCCCATATGTGGGGGTAAACCACTGTTTGGGTGCATGGCAGAGTTTGGAAGGGAAGGAGCGCCGTTTGACTTTTTCAACGCAGAATTGGCTGGATGCCATGTCGTGTTTGGAGAGCTCCTGATCTGCCTAAACAGTTGGAAACCCCCCACAAATGACACCATTTTGGAAACTAGACCCCTCAAGGAACTTATCTAGATGTGTGGTGGGCACTTTGAACCCTAAAGTGCTTCACAGAAGTTTATAACGTACAGCGTAAAATAAAAAATCCTTTTTTTTTTTACAAAAATGATTTTTTCGCCCCCAATATTTTATTTTTACAAGGGTAACAGGAGAAATTGGACCCCAAAAGTTGTTGTCCAATTTGTCCTGAGTACGCTGATACCCAATATGTGAGAGTAAACTACTGTATGGGCGCACATCGGGGCTCGGAAGGGAAGTAGAGACGTTTTGGATTGCAGACTTTGATGGAATGGTCTGGGGGCGTCATGTCGCATTTGGAGAGCCCCTGATGTGCCTAAACAGTGGAAACCCCCCACAAGTGACACCATTTTGGAAAATAGACCCCACAATGAACTTATCTAGATGTGTGGTGAGCACTTTGAACCCCGAAGTGCTTCCCAGAAGTTTATAATGTACAGCCGTAAAAATAAAAAATCCTTTTTTTTTTTACAAAAATGATTTTTTCGCCCCCAATATTTTATTTTTACAAGGGTAACAGGAGAAATTGGACCCCAAAATTTGTTGTCCAATTTGTCCTGAGTACGCTGATACCCAATATGTGGGAGAAAACTACTGTATGGGTGCACGTCTGGGCTCGGAAGGGAAGTAGTGACGTTTTGGATTGCAGACTTTGATGGAATGGTCTAGGGGCGTCATGTCGCATTTGGAGAGTCCCTGATGCGCCTAAACAGTGGAAACCCCCCACAAGTGACCCCATTTTGGAAAATAGACCCCACAAGGAACTTATCTAGAAGTATGTTGAGCATTTTGAACCCCGAAGTGCTTCACAGAAGTTTATAACGTACAGCTGTAAATATAAAAAATCTTTTTTTTTTTTACAAAAATTATTTTTTCGCCCCCAATATTTTATTTTCACAAGGGTAACAGGAGAAATTGGACCCCAAAAGTTGTTGTCCAATTTGTCCTGAGTACGCTGATACCCAACATGTGTGAGAAAACGACTGTATGGGTGCCCGTCTGGGCTCGGAAGGGAAGTAGTGACGTTTTGGATTGCAGACTTTGATGGAATGGTCTGGGGGCGTCATGTCGCATTTGGAGAGCCCCTGATGCACCTAAACAGTGGAAACCCCCCCACAAGTGACCCCATTTTGGAAAATAGACCCCACAAGGAACTTATCTAGAAGTGTGGTGAGCGCTATGAAGCCCCAAGTGCTTCACAGAAAATTTATAACATACAGCCGTAAAAACAAAAAAAAATCATTTTTTTTTACAAAAATGATTTTGTCGCCCCAGTTTTTTATTTTTCCAAAGGTAACAGAAGAAATAGGACAAATTGCACAATAACTCTTGTGGTCCAGAGTACGCTGATACCCCATATGCGGGGGTAAACTACTTTTTGGGCGCATGGCAGAGCTCAGAAGTGAAGGAGCACCGTTTGACTTTTTCAACGCAGAATTGGCTGGAATTGAGATCAGACGCCATGTCACATTTGGAGAGCCCCTGATGTGCCTAAACAGCAGAAACCCCCAAATTCTAACTCCAACCCTAACCCCAACACACCCCTAACCCTAGTCCCAACCCTAACCACAAACCTAACCCTAACACACCCCTAACCCTAATCCCAACCCTAACCCTGATCCTAACGTTAGCGCCAACCCTAACCCTAACTTTAGCCGCAACCCTAACCCTAATGGGAAAATGGAAATAAATACATTTTTTTAATTTTATTATTTTTCCCTAACTAAGGGGTGATAAAAGGGGGTTTAATTTACTATTTATAGCGGGTTTTTGTGATTGGCAGCTGTCACGCTAAAAACGCTTTTTATTGCAAAAAGTAGTTTTTGCATCACCACATTTTGAGAGCTATAATTTTTGCATATTTTGGCCCACAGAGTCAAGTGAGGTCTTATTTTTTGCGGGACGAGGTGACGTTTTTATTGGTACCATTTTTGAGCACGTGACATTTTTTGATCGCTTTTTATTTCGATTTTTGGGAGGTTAGAATGAACAAAAATCAGCAATTCATGAATTTCTTTTGGGGGAGGCGTTTATACCGTTCCGAGTGTGGTAAAATTGATAAAGCAGTTTTATTCTTCGGGTCAGTACGATTATGGCGATACCTCATTTATATCATTTTTTTATGTTTTGGCGCTTTTATAGAATAAGAACAATTTTATATAAAAAATCATTATTTTTGCATCGCTTTATTCTGCGAGCTATAACTTTTTTATTTTTTCGCTGATGATGCTGTATGATGGCTGGTTTTTTGCGGGACAAGATAACGTTTTCAGTGGTACCATGTTTATTTATATCGGTCTTTTTGATCGCGTGTTATTCCACTTTTTGTTCGGCGGTATGATGATAATGCATTGATTTTTTGCTTAGTTTTTTTTTTTTAAGGGGATCAATAAAGGGGTTAACTAGTGGGACAGTTTTATAGGGGGGGTCGTTACGGACGCGGCGATACCAAATATGTGTACTTTTATTGTTTTGTTTATTTTATTTACAGGAAGAAATGAATTTATTGGGGAATATTTTTTTGTTTTTATGATTTTTTTAACACTTTTTATTTTTATTTTTTTTAAATTTTTTACTTTGTCCCAGGGTGGGACATCACTGTATTTTAGCAGATCGCTGGTGTGACAGTGTGCACAGCACTCTGTCACACCAGCGATCGCTCTGGCATCGCTGCAGGCTTCCTCAGCGCCTGCTCTCAGCAGGCACTGAGGAAGCCGCCTCCCTGCAGGACCCCGGCGCCATCTTGGATCCGGGGACCTGGAGGGAGGACGGACCCTCGGAACAGCGCGACACATCGCGCTGCTCTGAGGGTCTCAGGGGAGCGCGCCGGGAGCCCCCACCCTGCGCGATCCTCCCCTGTGCCCCGGGGACACCACGATCATGTTTGATCGCGGTGTGCCAGGGGTTAATGTGCCGGGAGCGGTCCGTGACCGCTCCTGACACATAGTGCTGGGTGTCAGCTGTGATATACAGCTGACACCCGGCCGCGATCAGCTACGCTCCCCCCGGGAGCGCTGCTGATCGCATATGACGTACTATTCCGTCCATGGGAATTAGGTCCAGGGTCACATGGACAGAATAGTACGTCTGATGGCAGAGAGGGGTTAATGTTTATGCCTTTAAATCAGTAAGCTGTATCACACAAATTACCTAATAAATAACATTTTCCACATGTCAACTTTACATCAGCACAATATTTGAAGCATAATTTTTTTATTAGGAAGTTATAAGGGTTAAAAGTTGACTAGCGATTTCTCATTTTTCCAACACAATTTACAAAACCACTTTTTTTAGGGACCAGATCACATTTGAAGAAACTTTAAAGGACATATATGACAGAAAATACTCAAAAGTTACACCATTCTAAATACTGTACCCGTCAATGTGCTCAAAACTACATTCAAGAAGTTTATTAATCCTTCAGGTGCTTCACAGGAACTGAAGCAATGTGGAAGGAAAAAAATTTAATTTTTTTCTCAAAATATTTACTTCAGACCCAAACTTTTTTATTTTCACAAGGGTAGCTGGAGAAAATGGACCCCATTTGTTGTGCAATTTTCCTGATCATGCTAATACCCCATATATGGAGGAAAGCCACTGTTTGGGAACACGGTAGGGCTCGGAAGGGAAGGAGCACCACTTGAGTTTTAGAATATAAAATTTGCTTGATTAATTAGCAGGCACCATGTTGCATCTGGAGAGTCCATGATATGCCTAAACAGTAGAAACCACCCACAAGTGACACCATTGTAGAAATTAGACCCCTCAAGTTAGCATTTTAACAAGAGTAACAGGAGAAATTGCATCAAACTATTTGTTTTTCTATTTCTCCTGAGCACACCGATATTTGATATGTGTGGCAAATTTACTGTTTGGTTACACAGCAGGGCTTGGAAGGGAAGGAACATCAATTGACTTTTTGAATGCAAAAACTGCTGGAATACAGTGCTGCTTAGCCATATGGCGAGACTCGGGAGGGGCCAAGCACTATTGACAAACTGGTTTAGGTATATAGGGGCTGAGAAGGGAGGTAGAATTTAGATTTGGGAGCACAGAATTTGCTGAATTTCTTTTGGGGGGTGAGGAGCCATTTTGCTTTTCCAGAGCTTTTGTGCTACCAGGAACAATGAAACCCCCTTATTTCCGTTAATAGATGACAGACCTGAGTGGGGACTTGCTTTTTGGTAGGTTGAGTTGAAGCTTTTATGGGAAACATTTTACATAACAATTTGGATCACATTTATCCGGAGCTCTAAGCTGAGCACTTACATCAGTGTTTCCCTTTAAATCTTCAAGTAACGAAATTCTGATGAAACCCCAAGGGAGGCACTCACTATAATGAGGCAGCAGAGTTACTCTAGACACCATCTGGCCTCTGGTCAGCGGTATCTTTTTTTTCAGAGGTGCAAAAAACTGGCCAGTGGCACTTTTATGCACTCCTAATGAAAAATGAAAAGATAGACACAGTTGGATCACAGGCCAGACGGCATCCACACTGCCTCCATCTGCCTCATTATAGGGAATTTTCTTCCGTCTGAATCACGTATTTCAGACATTTACATGGAAACCCCAGGGTAAGCACTCAGCGTAGAGCACAGGATAAATATGAGCCGAGCCTTACTGCATCTTTGGGAAGCAGAATTAAAAAAAGAGCTGGTAAAGAATTGGCATTATTTATTTTTTATGTCGTTCCTCATGCGGTATATGTGATTAGACAACTTTTTTCTTCGGGTGGGTGTCATTACAGCAATACCAGATTTATATTGGGTTTTTATGTTTGGCTGATGTCTCACAGTAAAAGTCGCTTTTTTTGTTTTCAAAAATGAGTTTTTTGCATCATCATGTTTTGAGAGCTATTTTTCCATATTTCTGCTGACAGAGTCCCGTGAGGGCTTGTTTTTGCGGGACAAGTTGATGTTTTTATTGGTACCATTTCGGGCACATGACATTTTTCATTCGTTTTCTATTCCAATATTTGCGAGGCAGAATAAACAAAAATCTGCAATTCTGGAATTGTTTTTTGGGCTGTTTTTAATGTCGTTCTGCGTGTGGTGAAATTGATAAGGAAGCTTAAGGGTATGTTTCAACATTCATTATTTGCTGCGAATTGGAAGCTGCACACAGTTGCAACGTCCAATCCTCAGAGGCCAGATGTTACAGCATAGTGGATGGGATTTTATGAAAGATGCAGGTGACAGACCTGTGTATACGCACATGCAGGGTGTCTTTCTAGATCACAGCATGTCTTTATCTTGCGGAGACACTCAGTCTTTGCAAGATAAACAGCACCATTCTATGTATAGGATGTGGTGATTCCGCATGTGTTCAATGAACACATGTGGAATCACCACGCGTACAAAATCCGGCAGCGCTTTGGACAGAGCGGGTATCTGCAGCATCCAAAACGCTGCCAAAACTGACTGTGGAAACTTACCCTTATTGTTTGGGTCAGTATCAGTATAATGACAGTGATATCCTAGTTATACCTTTTTTTATGTTTTGGCACTTTTACACAATAAAAACTATTTTATAGAAAAATTTATTACTTTTTAATCGCTTTATTCTGAGAGCTGTAACTTTTTATTTTTTGGCTGATGGAGCTGCATGGCAGCTTGATTTTTGCGGGACAAGATGGTTTTTGCCTCATTTTTTTTTTTTACAGTGTTCAGTAAAGGGGTTAACTAGCGGGACAGTTTTATAGGTCGTGTTGTTCCGGACATGGTGATACCAAATATGTGTACTTTTATTTATTTTTCAGAATAATATTTATTTATGGGAACAATACATATATATTTTTTATTTTGTGACTTTTTAAAAAAATATATTCGTACAACTTTTTTCAAAAAGTGGAACTTTCACTTTCTGCTGTCTGATCGCATTTATAATGTATAGCAATGCGGGACCATTGCTATACCTTATAACTGTCAGTGCTGCAGACACAAGTTAGATAGATCATGCACTGCGCATGATCTAAGTAGCTTGCTAATACCTGCTGACCCAGTTGTCATCCTGACTCATTGCGGTGTATCCAATCATAGGGCAGAAGGGCTTTCTTCCTTCCTTCCTTCAGCCTGCTCTTTAAATGCTGCGATTGCAAAGATTGCAGCTTTTAAAGAGATAAGGTGCCGGGAGCGGTGCTTGCGATCGCCATGACATACATGTACTCCAAATGTCAAGAAGGGGTTTTAAGTATGGGAATAGATCAATTATGGTTTGGGGTTGTGTGCAACCAATGGCACAACAACATTTCATGGATAGAGGAAAGAATGGATTCAAAGAAATTTCAACAAATTCTTGATGCAAACATAACACTATCTGTAAAATTAGCTGAAGTTGAAAAGGGGGTGTCTTCTACAAAATCCACAATAGACTACCTCAAAAGGCGCAAGCTGAAGGTTTTACAATGACCCTCACAGTCCCTGATCTGAACATCATTGAATCATTGAAATTCTGTGGCTAGACCTCAAAATAGCAGTGCATGCAAGACGACTCAGTAATCTCACAGGAATGGAAGAATTTTCCAAGGAAGAACGGATGAAAATCCTTTAAACTAGAAATTAAAGACTCTTGTCTGGCTACATAAAGCATTTACAAGCTGTAATACTTGTAAAAGGAGGTGCAACTAGGTACTCACCATGCAGGGTACCCAAACTTTTGCATCGGCCCATTTTCTTTTTTAAAATATAAGCGATGAAATAATATATTTTTTGTCTAAAATACAAATGAAATGTGTCATCTTTAACTTTATGCCTTTTAGAGATCATTTCATCTTCAACTTTCTTAACTGTTAACATTAACAATAATTTTAACCAGGGGATTCCCAAGCTTGCCACTGTAGTACTTAAACCATTTCATATACTATTTAGGACTTTTTGCTTTGCGCATTCATTTTATTATAGTACCTGTCCTTCATACCTGACTTTAGCATACTGTATGTACTGCTCTGCTGCTAACACTCTCTTTGTAGTCGTTTTAGATATGTTGATTCATTCTATATGTTGATGTTTTCTGCATGTTTATTATTAATTAATAATTTTAGCTATACCAACTTACGTTTCTCATTGTTCAAAATATGTTTAAAGTAATATTACTGTCTTACATTCTGATATTCTTACTCTGCAATATTTAATACATACCTGTCCATTACTTTTGAACAGTACTATATGTCCAACCAAAAGTCATAATATAGCTATAGCCTTAAACAACATACTGTAAAAAGAACTTATGCCTTTCGTATATGTACTAAATAAACAAACTTGTCAGCCTATTGACAACTAGAAAAGGAAGCATGTAAAGAGGCAGAAGACATACACTACATGGTTAATTATTTCATAAACATAATGTGCTCAATCCTCAATGAACATCATTATGATGTTGGTTTATTTATATATTTAGGAGATATTACTTTCATCTCTTTATTAAATGAGATACACTTGTATGGTACAATAATACATCTGCAAATAATAACTAGCAGAGGAAAAAGTATTCATCCAAATACTAGATAAATAAATCTAATAAAGGTGATTGATACAGATCTAAACGTTTTAAGCATGCCATATGTGATAGAATGCAGGAGTTAAGCTTGAAGCAAATTACTGGTAGGGAACGGCCGGACAGACTTCGTGTACATCTGTGGTGAATATGTTTGTTTTACTCTGCATGGTGTGCTTGAGCATATATAATATGCATTAATATAAGATGTAATAAATAACCAATAATTATTATAAATATTTGAAAATATTTCCATTGGTGTAGGTACAAGGGTTGGTTTCCTTGGCGATTTCTTGTTCATTTTTGTAATAGAGAAATTTCCAATTTTGGTACTCTTGGTCCTAGCCAGAACTTGTCCAAAGTGCACCTTTCACTCTTAATAACTTAACTGTCTGTGCATTATACAAACCATCATTGACTTTCATGAGTACTATGCAGTGTATGATTCCACATACAGTGTCATAGGAAAACTAAACACTTCTTGCTTTATTTCCACAAATTTTATTTTTAATATTTTTATTTGATGACAGCAGCTGCATTCAAGCCAAAGGCGCTTTATTCTCTGAAAACAGTTGCATGCAAGTCATAGTCCGTCTTATTTCTTGATTTCACAAAGATCTCTGGCTGGTGTACCATTCAATATATTATGGAAGAGGCATGCTATTTGCTAGTTGTGATGCCTACCAAATGAAAGTACATTTTTATTCTTTTTTTCAGGTCAGTTTGAATGGCACTTGTCTGGGAGATAAACATTAATACTCAGCAGTGGCCACTAAACAATAACCAGAGCTCCTGTGTTCCTCCCCGCATTACTTACATCTGGCCATCGCAGCAGTTTTCAGCTAGTTGGTAGAGTTGAACGATACTTTCCGATATCCAAAAGTATCGGATCGGAATGGTATCGCCGATACACACAAAATATCGGCGATACCGATACTGGAAATCCAATGTAAGTCTATGGGAACAAAATATCGGAATTAAAAGAACCCCATTCTTGCCTTGTTGGATAATTGTACATGAAGGAAAACAACAAAGAGTAATGTAGAATGTATTGGGGGAGGTTGAGGAGACATTAAAGGCATAGATGTTTAACCCAATCCAATGGAATAACATTAATATATATTTTTTTAAATACGTTCGGATTGACGAAGAAATTGACAATGTTGTTAACCTTTTTTCTATTTTGGCAAATATGTATGTTTCAAAACTTCCATGCTCTTCACCTTTTTAACTTTTGCCACAATTTCTCCTTCATAATCTTCAGCAGCATCATCTTTGTCATCAAATTATTCTTCATCTTCACCTTCTTTATCTTCTTCTTAAACTTCTTGCTATTCATCTTTTTGTTAACATTACTCAGATTGTTCTTATTAAACTATTATTCTTCTTCATATTAACCCATAAAGTGTAAAGTATAACCTCTTTCTATGAATTTAATTTCCATTTAATTTAATTTAATTTCTTAAATAATTCAGGGATGAGAAGAGAACAGGGTGGAGGCAGCAGGACTTTTTGCCGTACACACAGCAAGGGAACAGCTGACATTAGTGAACCCCAGTAACACAGGAGCAAGTGTTGACTGTGCTAACAGAACTTCCGAGCAACAACTGGCGGTGTTGGAGCCCAGGGTCAAGGAGGGTGTAGGCAGAGGCCTAATATGAGATGTTTGAAGTTAAATTTGGAGTTAGCAGCAAAAATTTTTGCCAGACACCCAGCAGGGGAACAGCAGGCGTTACTGAACCCCACAAACATCTCAGCGATTGTTTTGATCTGTGCATCCAACACTTCTGATCAGCAACTGGCGTTGTTGAAGCCCAGGGTCAAGAAGGGTTTTAAATTTAAATATTGAGTTATTGCCTTGTTACGTGGCCATTGCAAATGTATGTACTTCAAACTATAAAAAATGAAGTTTTACTAGGACAATAAAATGATGAATTTCAATTCCAAGAATAAAAATAAACACCCTTAAAATATAAACGCATATAAGCACATGGCAACAAGAAATGGAACAACACACCACCCAAAATTATTTTTACAAAATATAGTGATGTAAATTTAGGAATAAAAGTCCATTTTTGTATTTAGGAATGATGCGTAAGGAACGCTATGTTAAACCATAACATAGTGAAGACAATGGATTTTGTAATAGTCACTCATCATCATCATTACAAGAAATCTGTGACAGTCACAGACATTTCAATTATTTCACTCACGAAAATTGTTATTTCGGACAGCATTTATTACATGTCCAGCATGGACTCATCAAAGTGATGAGATGACGCAATAATGTACGATAAAAAAAAAAAAATTAAAAAAAAAAACATTGTCACAATTTAAGTGGGTGCCTGCAAGTGGAGGTGAAACAAAGGCTACGGATAGCAAAGGTATATACTATGTCTGTTGTAGACAGTGGGCAGCCTCTGATGGGTAATGTCGATGTTATACTGTACGTCAATAAAGGCTGCGGCTGCAATCATGCATTTTTGGCTTGTAGAATGTTGAAGAGGGTAAAAGCATGTCTGGTTGCGCAAGGCTTTATCCTGTAACAATACCTTCCTTGTGTGACGGGTAGGGTAGCGTGTGTCTATTATATGAGTGTCTCTAAAATGTGACTTTACGCAGCCTTATTCTGCCCTAGGGACGCAAAAAATAAGACAGCAGTAATCATTTACTGTATAAAACTCCACCTATGAGCAACAAAACAAGCATTTTCCCTCTTCCGGTTCCTGCGCTGACATGTGAGGAGGGAGTTTGGAGACGCTCCTGAATTTCTCCCAGGTGTCCAAGCATATCGGGCCGATAGGAGAGCATTAAAACCCCCCCGGTCGTGACTTAAATACGGTGAATCGAACCAGTGAAGAACTGTAGGTCGATGCGAACGAATGTGCGATCACATGACACACGTTTATAACCCTTGCTAGACACGAATAACTTTGTAGAATTTTGGAGACACCTGAACCCAGATGGCAGTGAATATTCCTTCTATTCGGCGCCACATGACTCTTGGTCCAGAAGAGATAATATATTGCTATCACAGGAGCTAGTAAGGGGAGTGGAAGAGGCAGATGTGCACAACGTAGCTATATCTGACCACGCGCCCGTATCAGTGACCCTGCCAGATATGGTTCAGATGGCGACCAAACTTGGCGCTTCCCTACCTATTTGTTAATGGATGAGAAGTTTCGACATCAGGTGAAGCAATGGTGTTTGGAATATGTAAGTGATAATGGAGATAGTAGGGATAGGCCGGAACTTTTATGGGCAGCAGGGAAGGCATTAATGCGCGTGAAACTAATAGGTTATCAGACAACGCTAAAAAAGAAGATAGCGACAAACTACTCGCAGGCTAGCAGGATATTACGCGATAGCTACACGGCAAACAAGACAACTTCATCAACACAGGATAAAAATAGATGTAAGCAGGCTATGGCTGACTTACAAGTATGGGTATATCGACGCGAGAGAAGCAGTAATATGAATTATAGAGCCGATGTATATCGTTATGGTAGCAAATCAGGGAGACTATTAGCACGACTAGCGAAAGGAAATCACATTCGTCATCAACATATTACTGCGTTAACGAATAACCATGGGATCATGAACACAGACCCTTGAAGCATAATCACGATTCTACAAGAATACTACTCAGACTTATATAAGGTGGAACATACGGATAGTGCGGAGGGTCAGACCTTTCTAGATGGAATACGGTTACCATCCTTCACAAACTATCAGCTTCTCCTTTTAAAAAAAACAATTGAGGTGACGGAAGTGACAGCGGCGATAAGTGACTTTAAATCCGGGAAAGCTCCAGGACCTGACGGGTTTACAGCCAAATTATTAAAATTATTGAGTGAGGATATCCCGTCCACATTGGTAGGCACCTTCAATCATATATTGGAGACAGGAGGGTTGCCCATCCATTCAAACATGGCACACATGAAGGTGCTACTAAAACCCAACAAACCTTCACATCTGGCTGGATCCTATCGTCCATTCTCACTCATTGACCAGGATATCAAGCTTTTGTCCAGGATCATGGCAGATCGTTTGAGTAGCATTCTTCCTATGCTGATAGGGCCATCACAAGTGGCCTTTGTTCGACCAAGATCGCCCATGAATAACATTAGGAAAGTAATAGCAGTTGTAGATAAATATCGTTGTCTGACAACATCGAGTCCTGTCATGCTATCCTTAGATGGCGATAAGGCATTTGATAGGGTGAGCTGAAGTTGGTTGCCAATGGTCCTGGACAAAATTGCCATGAGAGGCACGTTTATGACTTTCCTATCAGGTGTCTCCGCCAACCCACAGGCACAAATACACAACACAGGTCACCTTTCGGCTACTTTCACAATACAGAGGGGAACTCCTCAGGGATGTCCATTATCACCTTTGCTCTTTGATATAGCCCTTGAGCCATTAGTTACACACGTGGAGGATAACACAGTATATGACGGTATAAAGGTAGGGGGTCGGCAGATCAAACTCACATTGTTTGCAGACGATATACTCATTTATATGGCACATCCCCAAGACCATCTCAAAGGGCTATTAGACTGGATAAAAATTTTTTAACTAATTCTGTGATTTTGCTTCAAAGACTACAAGAGTGAAATTTTTCAATTCTTAAAGCCTAATCCTCGTGAGCTTTGGTGTGCTTACTGATGGGGGACAGAAGTAATTAAAACCTTTATTTATAACATATCTGTGAATCAAAATAGGATGAGATTCTAGTTCTCAATACAAACTTAAATATGAACCCTAATTGGACAAGGTTGTACGTCAATTGGAGCGGTGGCATGATTTGCCCCTGTCTCTTCTGGGCCGTTGTCACCTTCTTAAGATGATTATTTTTGGAAGGCTATTATACCCGCTTCAGACTATTCCAATCCTGTTACGTAAAGATGATGTATCACGGATAAAAAAAGCATTGACCAGATTCATCTTGAGGGGAAAACGGCCCAGAATAGCAATACGAAAAATTATGCGTGCAGTAAAAGATGGGGGCCTGGCCGTGCCAAACGTTAGGAGTTATAACTTTTCGTGCTTGATCAGAGTGGGGAGAGATTGGTTTAAGGGGACTTAGTCCTACTCAGATGTATTGCTGGAATCTGGACTGACAGAGGGTTGTATTTTGGTCTCATGTGTTGACACTGTGATTTGTAAACTCCCGGTCATAGTGATCAGCGCTACAACGCGATACAGTAATTGCCTGTAAGGCAACCAGACGAGCGCATGGGTTGTCTTCTCAGTTATCTAAACACATGCCTTTATGGGCTCACCCAGAATTCCCAGTGGGAGTGACAGACTGCGTTTTTGAGACGTGGCATACTAAAGGTATACATACAGTATTCCATCTCATGCACCTAAAAGAGCGTAGGTGGCTGACATCCAAGGAGATTATGGAAAAATTAAAGTAGCCCCCTTCTCACTTTATTGAAACTCCACAAGTGCATTATTTCTACAGAAATCGCCTGCGTAATATTATAGAAGAGGTGGTAGACAATTGATTTGACAAGATGGGAGATATATTTCTTCAACCAGACTGAAGTTTGCTCATGATTTTACCTGTGATGAGGTCATAGTCACGTGATCTGGTCAGCTGATGTGTACGTCACCTGATGGTGTTTTGTAGGCCTATAAAACAAGGAGCTGTTGTAGTTGTTGTGTGGAAGGAAGGAGTTTGGCTGGAGTAAGCCTGGAACATTGTTTTGTTACTGTGTGGCAGTGTGCACCAGGAAGCGAGTAACAGACCACCCGGAATGTGACCTGGCGGTCTCAGCTGACCTGCAGCCGCTTAGTTAAGCCCATCACAAGCAAGGGTGAGTCTGTGACCAGTGGTTCTCCAAACTGGAGTGATTTATGTTCTGTTTTCATTTTGTTATATGAACTTTTTGTTGAACTCATGATTAAAATCACTGAACTTTGAAATAAAAGGCTGTGTGTTTGCCTCATTACTGCGGCCCAGCCCTGCCTACCACAGCGGTTCCCTACAATTGGTGGAGAATGCGGGCAACGCAGTGAGGTCAGGCTGTTTTTCATGCATGACAGTAAATGTCCGGGTTTTAGAAAGTGCACCAAAACCGGCTGGATAACTGTCCGAAGATGGAGAACAAAGTAAAAATGCTAGTGGAGGCCATGCGACAGCAACAGCAGGCTACACAGCAGCAACAGCAGGCTATGCAGCAACAGCAGGCTATGCAGCAGCAGCAGGCTATACAACAGCAGGCTATGTAGCGGCAGCAGGCTATACAGCAGCAGGCTACGTAGCAGCAGATATTTAACACTAGGACTACTGGACTCGTGACCCCGCCTAGAACTACTGAAAGGAGTCATTTTGACTCCTTGCTTGTTTTTGTTTATTTTTAGAGTTTCATTTGTGGTTATTTATTAATAATTATATTTTTTGTAATGTATTATTATTGTGAGATCCAACAGTAATGCTTTTGATTGTTTTTTTTCTGCTTTTCTTATTTTTCTACAGAAAATAACAATAATTATAATAGACGTTTTTCAAACATTTTTTTTTATTCAAGTGCACACATATAAACAACAACTGAAGAACAAAAAGCAGAGAAAATGTAGGTGGAGGAGCATAAAAATGAAAATATGGTGCAGAATTCACCTTCTAAACATTTGGTGTTTCGAATTTTAGGCATTGCCTTTGATTTATGGCAGTACATTGCCCACACAAAGACTTACCACAAGTCTTACAATTGCCGACAGATCTATTTTTCTTGCACTTTTCTTTGATCTGGCAAAATTTTGTTTGAACCATCACTTCTGAGCATGTAGAAACTTGGGACGTGGAACCCTTTTCCCTATCTGTGACATAAGGACCACTCAACTCTCTCACAAGCGTTTGCAAAAATGCCTTGCGTGACATTTTTTGGTGGGTTATCTCATTGAATATTATCCATGCATTTATACCCGCAAAGTCTAAGGCATTTTCAAATGCATGAACAGGCCATCTCCTTGTGCATGTTCGTGTGGTATATTTTTGTGCCATCTGATCCACTACATCTACTCCATATTTTGTTTCATTGTAAAACTTTACCGTTTCTGGAATTTTTTTAGCGGAATCAGACGCAACAACAACATCTGGATGGACGGAACTCAAAATGACAACATTTTTGTTGGGCTTTCCTTGATATACTGTAAGTGTAAAATTGTCTTCATTTCTAAACACTTTAGTGTTGTACAATTCCTCTTTCATGGATTTTATTTCTTTAGGCACTTCTCGCCTTATCTTGTTCAGTGTTCCCACGATGGTTGTTCCTTTGCTTTTTAGCTGTTTAGCTAATTTTACTGAAGTAAAATAATTATCGGTTGTAACATTGCGACCTTTTTTCAAAAACGGGTCCAATAACTTCATTACCACATGGTCAGCTAAACGGTCCTCAGCACGGCGTGTGTCATCTTTGCCTAGATAAGGGAAGCCATTTGCCAGATATTTGCTCTCCTTATCAACAGCTAGCCAATATTTGTGGCCATATTTATATGGTTTGGAAGGCATGTACTGCGTGAATGGACACCTAGTTTTGCTTGGGAAAAGTTGCTCATCCACGGTTATGTATGGGCCAGGTTTGACATGTAAATTGAACTACATCTATATGAACATCAGGGTAAATAAGACAGAGTGAAAAAATTATGCACAAAACTTTATAGCAACATTTAGTGACAAAAGGACCTCAAAATATAGTAGGGAGTCAAAATGACTCCCTTCAGTAGTTCTTGGTAAATTTTGAAAAAAACGCGCAAATTTTTCACCAAAATTATTTATTCTCACAAAATCTTTTTTCACATATTTGAGGAAAAGTCACCGAGTTTCAAGCCGGAATTCTGAAAAATGTAGTCACAGAAGAGAAATAAAAAACGAAAGGAGTCAAAATGACTCCATCAGTAATTCTAGTGTTAATCGACAGCAACAGGAAACCAATAGTTTACTGATGCAGCACATCACAGCGCCGCAGACAGTAAGAGCTGCCCGGGGATGCCATGATGTCCGGAAAGCGGTGCGTACAGCGATCCAAAAGATGGAGCAATCAGATGACGTTGAGGTGTAGCTGTAGATGTTTGAAGGCGTGGCTAAAAGGGAGAGACTGCCCCAGGACCAGTGGGCCGAGATCGTGGCTCCGTTTTTGACTTCAGGACCCGCTAAAGCCTATAGGGACCTACCCCCCAGCAACAAGAGGACTATGAGAGCGTGAATGGTGAGATACTTGCACGTCTTGGGGTAAATGTTTTTTTCCTGGCCCAGCGTGTACAACAATGGAAGTTTTCCCCTTCCGAGCCAGCTCGGTCCCAGTATTATGACTTGATACACCTGATAGAAAAGTGCTTTCAGCCTGAGGTGTTGTCACCCCGCGATATGCTGGATCGTATAGTGACTGATAAATTCGGGCGAACTTTGCCCCACCCCCTTCAAACATGGGTTGGACAGGCAGCCCTACTGATGGTCTCCAAATGGTAGACCTCATTGAAAGATATGGGCCTACCAAGGAGATACAGGGAGAGACTACCCAGAAGCTACCAATTAAATTCACCAAACCTTCACCCACAGCTCGGCGAGCAGAGACTCTGAGGGCCGCCCAGGAAGGGTCGGGGAACGAAAGGGGCCCCATAATCTGTTGGCGGTGCCAAGAACCATGACATGTGAGAGCTGATTGCCCCCACCTGACTGAGCCCATGGACAACAACTTTGGCTACTATCAGTCTCACTATGCATAACACGTGTGCAGTAGTATTACCTTTGCCTTCGGTGGAGGAGGAAAACACCTCTCCTATAGAAGTGTTAGTTGGGGAGATGGAAGATTTGCCACCGGGACCAGAATTGTAATACTTAAATGTGTCAGGTGACAATTTTGGTACGGCGCAACTCCGTGACCCTACGTTGAGTCTATTTGTTGGGGATAACATTTTGTTTTGTAACTGATCATTCCCCTGTGACTGGCAGTGTTGTAGCCCAGGGAGTAGAGTTCAGGTGGTAGAAAGATGAACATAACAGGAGACATGGAAAACGTTGGCAAACAGTTATTTAATCTGAAAACGGGCAGGCAAATTCAGGTGAGATCCATGCCTTGTTCATTTTCAGAAAAGTAAGCCGGTCTACATTCTCTGAGGATAGTCGCATGCGACGGTCTGTTAGTACACCACCTGCAGCACTAAAGACGCGCTCAGATAATACACTGGCAGCAGGGCAAGCCAGCACCTCCAATGCATACTGGCTAAGCTCTGGCCATGTATCCAGCTTAGAGACCCAAAACTTGAAAGGGGAAGAGCCATCTGGGAGTACACTGAGAGGGAAAGACATGTAGTCTGTCACCATCTTACGTAAACGTTGCCTCATGGTGAGTGGAGTCGTCTCGGATGGTGTAGACATTGGTGGCGCTGACACAAAATTTCGCCACATTTGTAACATACTGCTCTTGCCCTGTGCAGAGGCGCTGCTTGTGCTCCCTCTTGTTGCAGAGGTGTCTCCACTGCCTCGACGCACAGAGATTCTTTGTAAAGCAGTAGCAGCAGCAGTGCTCTCGGCTGGAATGGAGAATATTATGGATTGCACCAGTCTGTCTTGGTACTCCCGCATTTTACGCTCCCGGTTCAACGGTGTGATGAGGCTTTGTAAGTTGTCCCGGTAGCGAGGGTCTAGGAGGGTGTACACCCAATAATCTGATGTGGTGAGAATGTGGGCGATGCGGCGGTCGTTTCTCAGGCACTGCAGCATGAAATCTACCATGTGCTGCAGACTCCCAACTGCCCAACAAACGCTGTCCTCTGGAAGAGGCGTCATCTCTGCCTGCTCTGCATCGCCCCACCCTCGCTCTACATACTGACTAGAGCGTTGTGTACCTCCCTCTGTAGGGATTTCTTCCTCATCCATTGACTCCTCCTCATCCTCCTCACAAAGTGAGCCCTGCCCAGCCCTTTGTGAGGAACCAAGTTGCGCTGACTGTCCAGAAGGTGAGTGAATTTGTGACTCCTCATCCTCCACCTCTTCCAAAACCTCATCCTTTAGTGCTTGCAGTGATTTTTGAAGCAGGCAGATAAGGGGGACAGTCATGCTGACTAGTGCATCATCTGCACTCGCCATCCGCGTTGAGTCATCAAACGCACGCAAAACGTGGCAGATGTCCTTCATAGAGGCCCACTCAGTAGTGGTGAAGTGTGAACGGCGCAAATTGCGAGTTGATTGCGCCTGATGCAGCTGATACTCCATTACTGCTGGCTGTTGCTCACACAACCGCTCCAACATATGTAACGTGGAATTCCACCTGGTGGGTACGTCACATATGATGCGATGTTCAGGAAGGCAAAATCTGCGTTGCAGAGCAGCAATGCGCGATCTGGCTATGCTGGAACGTCGCAAGTGAGCGCACTCTTGGCGGACCTTCTGCAGCAGTTCAGCAAGATCCGGATAGTCCCTCAAAAAACTCTGCACGACCAAGTTGAGCACATGTGCCAGACATGGTATGTGAGTGAGGTTGCCAAGGCCCAGAGCTGCCACCAGATTTCGGCCATTGTCACACACTACCAAGCCTGGCTGGAGATTCGCTGGCAAAAACCACACGTCGCTCTCCTGCTTGATGGCATTCCAGACCTCCTGCGCTGTGAGGCTTCGATTCCCCATTGAAATTAATTTCAGGACGGCCTGTTGACGTTTGGCCACGGCTGTGCTCATATCGTTCGCAACAGGTAAGCGTTCACAGGTCCATGTGGAGGTAGACCGTGACGGCTCCTGCAGCGATGATTCTGAGGAACTGGAGTAGGAGGAGGAGTCAATGTGTACAGACTGGATTCCTGCAATCCTTGGAGTTGGCAGAACACGTACAGCGCCACTCGCAAGATCTGTACCCTGCTCCACAACATTGACCCAATGGGCAGTGAGGGAAAGGTATCGTCCCTGGCCATGGGTACTGGTCCACGCATCGGTGGTCAGGTGGACCTTGCTACAGACGGCGTTTAGTAGCGCATGTTTAATGTTTCCCTCGACATGTTTTTGCAGACCAGGGACGGCTTGCCTGCTGAAATAAAATCGGCTTGGCACATTGTATTGTGGGACTGCCAATGCCATTAAGTTACGGAAACTGTCAGTCTCCACCAGCCTGAATGACAGCATTTCAAGGGACAGGAGTTTTGCAATGCCAGCATTCAGAGCCTGTGCTCGTGGATGGTTTGACGAGTATGGCCGTCTTTTATCCCATGCCTGTGGTACCGATAGCTGTTTTGTGGCCTGGGAGTGTGAAGATGACAGGGAACTTGCTGCTGTGGGTGGAATAACACTTTGTCTCTGGACAACAGTGACCGAGGTTCTTCCATGGCGATCCTGTGAGGAAGCAGAACCAGCTGTGTGTGAGCTGGAGGTAGAGGCTCCAACACGACCTGAAGATGTAGGTGCTGCTGTAGATTGGCCTACATCTCCAGTGTGTCTTTGTAACTCAACTACGTGCTTTGTCCGCACATGTTTCCACATATTTGTGGTATTGAGGTTACTGCAATTTTTACCTCTTTTTACTTTTTGCTTACACAGCTTGCATTTAACATAGCAAATATCATCTGCAAGTCTGTCAAAAAAGGACCATGCAGTGCAAGTCCTGGGAGCGCCCATTTTGACTTTTGGAAGAGAACTGCTCCCAACAGGTGCCAAACTGGAGGCTAGAGGCAACCGAGTCTGCAGCCTACCTCTCCCTCCTGTTTGTACCGTTGGGACAATCTCATCCTCAGAGCTGCTCCCACCACCTTCCTGTCCCTCACGCCATGTTGGGTCTTGGACCTCATCATCTCCACTACCCTCTCACAACACCTGCTGCTGTTGGGTGGTCTGGCCAGCACCATGCTCAACAGAAACTGGCACCTGAGTCTCATCATCATCAGATGCATTCTGCGGTGTGCTGACCATCGGCACTGGCTCACCCGCCTCTTCTGATTCAGAGAGATACAGCTGTTGCGCATCACTGCATACTCCCTCTTCTTCACATTCCAGAATGCTGCTTGGCTGGGCCCCTGTTTGCAAGCCAACAGATTCTGAGAACAGAAGCAGAGACTCAGCTGGCTCCAGTTCAGAACTCTCTGACTGCCTGGGCAATTTGACAGGCGGTGAACAGACAGATGGTTGCTCAACAGTGTTGTGGTCCTGAGAGGAGGTGGAAGCAATTGAAGTCGATGCATTGGCTGCCATCCAACCAACAACGGCTTCAGTTTGTTCTTCCCGCAGCAGGGGGGTACGCCGAGCTCCTACAAAACTGCACATAAAGGAACGCTCACTGGGAAAACTGGTGGATGCTGTGTCACTGGGGGCGGCAGCAGCCACAGAATCCCACGTCCTCCCCCTGCTGAAACTCCACGGCCACGACCACGTGCCTTACTCCCTGCCTTCTTCATCTTGGTAGATTGATAAAGAAAGTCAGAAAAGTTAAAAGGCCTAAGTGTTGTTATTCCGCAGAGACTGCAGTGAACACTGCAGACAACTGTTCACTAGCTGTGAAAGGCCCCTTTGTGTACTTCTATAGTGTTTGCAACCAATGTATTGTATACGGATGGAAGCGCGTCACACTAATAGATTTGAGTTATTTGAAATAGAATGGAGCAGCAACAATTATAGAAAAATGACAAGGATGAGGCAGTGACACACGTTCAGCAGACTATAACCAGCAGTGGTTTAAGAACTAACTGGAGCGTGATCTGCACTCAGCAAAAAAAAAATATATCACAGACTAGAGTGAACACTGCAGTGCACACAACTGGTCACTATCTGTGAAAGGCTCCTTTGTGGACTTCTATAGTGTTTGCAACCAATGTATTGGATACGGATGGAAGCGCGTCACACTAATAGATTGGAGTTATTTTAAATAGAATGGAGCAGCAACAATTATAGAAAAATGACAAGGATGAGGCAGTGACACACTTTCAGCAGACTATAACCAGAAGTGGTTTAAGAACTAACTGGAGCGTGATCTGCACTCAGCAAAAAAAAAAATATCACAGACTAGAGTGAACACTGCAGTGCACACAACTGGTCACTATCTGTGAAAGGCTCCTTTGTGGACTTCTATAGTGTTTGCAACCAATGTATTGGATACGGATGGAAGCGCGTCACACTAATAGATTGGAGTTATTTTAAATAGAATGGAGCAGCAACAATTATATAAAAATGACAAGGATGAGGCAGTGACACACGTTCAGCAGACTATAACCAGCAGTGGTTTAAGAACTAACTGGAGCGTGATCTGCACTCACCAAAAAAAAAATATATCACAGACTAGAGTGAACACTGCAGTGCACACAACTGGTCACTATCTTTGAAAGGCTCCTTTGTGGACTTCTATAGTGTTTGCAACCAATGTATTGGATACGGATGGAAGCACGTCACACTATAATTTCAATTGAATGGAGCTGCAAGAATTACACTAAAGAAAAAAAAAAAGAGTCTGTGAGTGACACGTGCAGATGCCTACAAACAGCGTTGGATGCAGAGCAAACTGCAGCGCGTCACCTGCACTCACACACAGACCTTGCAGAGCTGTGAAAACAACACTGCAAGGCTAAAGGAAGCTTTACACAGCGGTTGTTAAACTAGCCTGCCTAAAGCACAGTACACAAAATCGCAATCTCTAACTGTCCCTCAGAGTCAGCAGAGCAGCGTTCTGTCCCTAACTGAATTCACAGCACAGTGACGCTAAAATGGCGGCGGCGCCTTTTATAGTGCATTCTGACATCATTTTAGCATCCAATCACAGCCATGCCATTAGTTAACATGACCGCAGCAGTACAGGATGTGCCCACACTTCTTAGGATTCCTCATTGGCTGACTAAAATCACATTGCCTCTCAAAGAATTATGGGAACTTCCGATTCCGGTATACGATATATGGAAAATATCGGAACTAAGTATCTAAAGTCCGATACAGCGAATATCGGCCGATACCCGATACTTGCGGTATCGGAATGCTCAACTCTACTAGTTGGTAGTAGTGCCAGGTATAATACACCCACTGATCTCATATCGTGGAACTATCCCATCAATTGTTAAGTCCTGGACAACTCCTTTAACAGAAACACATTTGTGATGTCACAGAATCTTTCCTGATCCCTTTGTTATGCTTATCATTATGAGAGCCACTTGAGCTGACATATAAAACTCTGCTTTTTATTTCGTAAATCTCCTGATGGTATCAGAGCAACATACAGGTGCTTCTCACACAATTAGAATATCAACAAAAAGTTAATTTATTTCAGTTCTTCAATACAAAAGGTGAAACTCATATTTTATATAGAGTCATTACAGAGTGATCTATTTCAAGTGTCTATTTCTATTAATGTTGATGATTATGGCTTACAGCCAATGAAAACCCAAAAGTCATGATATCAATAAATTAGAATAATTAACAAAAAACACTTGCAAAGGTTTCCTAAGCTTTTAAAAAGGTCCCTTAGTCTGTTTCAGTAGGCTGCACAATCATGGGGAAGACTGCTGCCTAGACAGATGTCCAGAAGGCAGTTATTGACACACTCCACAAAGAGGGTAAGCCACAAAAGGTCATTGCTAAAGAAGCTGGCTGTTCACAGAGTGCTGTATCCAAGCATACTAATGGAAAGTTGAATGGAAGGAAAAAGTGTTGTAGAAAAAGGTACACAAGCAACCGGGATAACCACAGCCTTGAAAGGATTGTTAATAAAAGGCCATTCAAAATTTGGGGGAGATTCACAAGGAGTGGACTGCTGCTGGAGTCATTGCTTCAAGAGCCACCACACACACATATATCCAGGACATGGGCTACAAGTGCCGCATTCCTTGTGTCAAGCCACTCATGACCAATAGACATTGCCAGAAGCGTCTTAACTGGGCCAAGGAGACAAAGAACTGGACTGTTGCTCAGTGGTCCAAGGTGTTGTTTTCAGATGAAAGTAAATTTTGCATTTCATTTGGAAATCAAGATCCCAGAGTCTGGAAGAAGAGTGGAGAGGCACACAATCCAAGCTGCTTGAGGTCTGGTGTGAAGTTTCCACAATCAGTGATGGTTTGGAGAGCCATGTCATCTGCTGGTATAAGTCCACTGTGTTTTACCAAGACCAAAGTCAGTCCAGCCATCTACCAGGAAATATTAGAGCACTTGATGCTTCCCTCTGCCGACAAACTTTTTGGAGATGGAATCCTCATTCTCTAGCAGAACTTGGCACCTGTTCACACTGCCAAATGAACCAATATCTGGTTTAAAAACAACAGTATCATTGTGCTTGATTAGCCAGCAAACTTGTATGACCTTAAGCTCATAGACAATCTGTGGGGTATTGTCAAGAAGAAGATGAGAGAAACCAGACCCAACAATGTAGACAAGCTAAAGGCTGTTATTAAAGCAATTTGGGCTTCAATAACACCTCAGCAGTGCCACAGGTTGATCACCTCCATGCCACGCCACATTGATGCAGTAATTGAAGCAAAAAAAGCCTCAAGCAAGTATTGAGTGCATTTACTGAACATACATTTCAGTAGGCTAACATTTTGGATTTTAACCCCTCTCTGACATTAGACGTACTATTCCATCCATGTGACCTGGGCTTACTTCATATGGATGGAATAGTACATCATCAGCGATTGGCCGTGCTCACGGGGGAGCGCGGCCGATCGTTGCCAGCTGTCAGCTGATTCTCACAGCTGACACCTGGCTCTAAGTGCCAGGAGCGGTCACAGACCACTCCCAGCACGTTAACCCTCAGAAGACTGTGATAAAACAAGATCGCAGCATTCCAGGAGCAGGCAGAGGGCTGACAGCCCCTCTGCCTTTGGATCGGAGACCCCGGGGCATGACGTGGGGTCCCGATCGCTGCCATGGAGACCCGATGTCGTCATGACGACATCCGAGTCTTCAGAGCTGAGAAACTTCCTGTTATGTGCAATGCATGAATAGGAAGGCTCTCAGGTCAGTGTACATTTCATGCAGCACTGACAGCTTCTGCAGCATGCAGATGATGCTTCATCTGCATGCTATAGAAGCGCAGGCACAAAAAAACAAATATCCAAAAATGAAATAAAAAATCTTTTTGCAAAAATGCATGAAGGTAGTAATAATCATAAGGGTATTTAGTAAACATAATTTTGATCAAAATAATCATTTTTGGATATTTGTTTTTTTGTGCCTGTTTTTCTGTGTAATGGTCATGTGTTAATATGCATTTACATTTTGCATACACATTAACTTACTTTTTCAGTTCAGATCTAGTTTTCTATGTAGTTCATAGTGCATTCCGTGCATATAAGGGTGTGACCGCCCTGTTTTCTGAGTTGAGAAAATCCATCCTGTCTGGCCAGAGCTTCAACTGGTGGGTTCAGTCCCTCTGCCCTTGTTCACATTTAAGTCACTTGACAAGTGGAAAGGTTTTCAATATTAGAGTAGGACTGTCCCACAGAGGGTTGCCTTGACGTGGCGGGATGGCTTGTACATTATTTTGATCAAAATTATGTTTACTAAATACCCTTATGATTATTACTACCTTCATGCATTTTTGCAAAAAGATTTTTTATTTCATTTTTGGATATTTGTTTTTTTGTGCCTGTTTTTCTGTGTAATGGTCATGTGTTAATATGCATTTACATTTTGCATACACATTAACTTACTTTTTCAGTTCAGATCTAGTTTTCTATGTAGTTCATAGTGCATTCCGTGCATATAAGGGTGTGACCGCCCTGTTTTCTGAGTTGAGAAAATCCATCCTGTCTGGCCAGAGCTTCAACTGGTGGGTTCAGTCCCTCTGCCCTTGTTCACATTTAAGTCACTTGACAAGTGGAAAGGTTTTCAATATTAGAGTAGGACTGTCCCACAGAGGGTTGCCTTGACGTGGCGGGATGGCTTGTACATTATTTTGATCAAAATTATGTTTACTAAATACCCTTATGATTATTACTACCTTCATGCATTTTTGCAAAAAGATTTTTTATTTCATTTTTGGATATTTGTTTTTTTGTGCCTGTTTTTCTGTGTAATGGTCATGTGTTAATATGCATTTACATTTTGCATACACATTAACTTACTTTTTCAGTTCAGATCTAGTTTTCTATGTAGTTCATAGTGCATTCCGTGCATATAAGGGTGTGACCGCCCTGTTTTCTGAGTTGAGAAAATCCATCCTGTCTGGCCAGAGCTTCAACTGGTGGGTTCAGTCCCTCTGCCCTTGTTTTTATAATAAATATAATGTAATGTATTTACTTATTTTTGTGGCCAAAAATAAGTAAATACATTACATTATATTTATTATAAGTTTTTATGTATTTTTCCTGGTATCCCCCAGTCTTTTGTTATGTGTCTATTAATGATGTTTTTTAATCAATGAATTAAAAGGTATTTTTTAGGGATTTTTGTTTGTTCTCTCTGGTTTTTTCTTTAATTGTCCCTATATATATATAATATATATATATATATATATATATATATATAAAAAAATTTTGAGATTTTCTGCCCCAAAATGGTACCAATAAAAATGTCAACTCGTCCCGCAAAAATACAAGACCTCACATGACTCTGTGGGACAAAACATGGAAAAATTATAGCTCTCAAAATATGGAGTAGCAAAAAATATTTTTTGCAATAGAAAGCTTCTTTTAGTGCGTGACAGCTGTCAAAAAAACCCTGCTATAATGGGTTTTGATCATTGTGATAGACCCTATCACAGTAATCAAAATAAAAAAAATAGTAAATCAAACCCCCCTTTATAAACCCCTTAGTTAAGGAAAAATAATAAAATAAAAGTGTATTTATTTCCATTTTCCTATTAGGGTGAGTTGGGCTAAAGTTAGGCTTAGGGTTGGGGTTAAAGTTAGGGTTAGGGTTGGGGCTAAAGTTAGGGTTAGGTTGGGGCTAAAGTTGGGGTTAGGGTTTGTATTACGGTTACGGTTGCTGCTAAAGTTATGGTTAGGGTTGGGGCTAAAGTTAGGATTAGGGTTAGGGTGTGTTAGGGTTAGGTTTTTGCTCAGGGTTATGGTTAGGGTTAGGTTTGGGGCTAGAGTTGGGGATAGGGTTTGGATTACTGTTACGGTTGGGATTAGTGTTAGTGTTATGATTGGGGTTAGGGTTGGGATTAGGGTTAGGGGTGTGTTTGGGTTCGGGTTGGAGTTAGAATTGGCAGGGTTTCCACTGTTTATGCACATCAGGGACTCTCCAAATGCAACATGGCGTCTGATCTCAATTCCAGCCAATTCTGCGTTGAAAAAGTCAAACTGTGCTCCTTCTCTTCCGAGCTCTGCCATGTGCCCAAAGAGTGGTTTACCCCCATATGGGGTACCATCATTCTCAGGACAAATTGCACAACTAATTTTGAGTCCAATTTCTCCTGTTACTCTTGGGAAAATAAAAAATTTGGGGTGAAAATATCATTTTTGCTAAAAAAATATAATTTTTTATATTTACAGCTTTATGTTATAAACTTCTGTGAAGCACTTGGGGGTTCAAAGTGCTCACCACACATCTAAGTAAGTTCCATAGGGGGTCTAATTTCCAAAATGGTGTCACTTGTGGGGGGGTTTCCACTGTTTAGGCAGGGGTTCTCCAAACATGACATGGCGACCAATCTCAATTCCAGGCAATTTTGCATTGGAAAGCCAAACGGCGCTCCTTCCCTTCCGATGTCTGCCATGCACCCAAACAGTGGTTTACCTCCATATATGGGGTATCAGCGCACTCAGGACAAATTGTAAAACAACTTTTGGGGTCCAGTTTATCCTGTTAGCCTTGGTAAAATTAAACAAATTGGATCTGAAAATTTTTGTGAAAAAGTTTGTTCATTTTTAGACATTCCAAAAATTCCTGTGAAGCACCTGAAGAGTTAATAAACTTCTTGAATGTGGTTTCGAGCACCTTCAGGGGTGCAGTTTTTAGAATTGTGTCACTTTTGAGTATTTTCTATCAAATAGACCCATCAAAGTGACTTGAAATGTAATGTGGTCCCTAAAAAAAAATGGTGTAAAAATGAGAAAGCGCTGTTTAATTTTCAACCCTTGCAACTTCCTAACAAAAAAAAATTGGGTTCCAAAATTGTGCTGATGTAATGGAAACATCTGGGAAATGTTACTTAGGCTACTTTCACACTTGCGTTTTTTAGCGCTGCGCATCGTGCGCTATCGGTCGCATGCGCAATGTTCCCCTATCATTAACATGGCGGCGCAGGGTCTAGCGCTTGCACGCGCTCATTAGCGTTTGGCGTGCGCTGCGCATTTTCCAGGTGTGCGCCCAGATGCGCTAGACGCTACATGTTGCATTTTTTTTTTCAGCACACCAATATAAAAAGGCGCGTGCGCACGTGTGCGCATGCTATGCGCATATAAATATTATTGCCGTCTATGTGGGCGCTGGCGTGCGCGTGGCTGTGCGCTTGTCAGCGCTTGTGCGCGCACGCGATTTTTTAGTAAACAATGTCTAGACACTTGTCCAAGCACCCCCTAGACAAGATACATTGTTTGTGAGGAGTGTAGATAAAGCAGTGTAGATAAAGGAAGGTGTCAGTGCCACACAGACCCCTACTCAGACTGCCTGGAGACTGCATGCAGATAAAGAGACCTGAAGATACAGCCTGGATCCCTATAAAAGGTCTGCAAACAGCGTGCACCATACTACACTGCCTGGATACTGCCTGGAGACACATCGCCTGGACCCTAAGTACAGCGTGGACCATAAAACTGACTGGAGACAGTGCGCCTGGACTCAAGACCGATCCAAAGTGCAAGAATGTGAGTATTCTTTAACCAAATGACTGCCTGTCCTTTACAATGTAATATGTGCTCATGTTATTTTTTTTTTTTTGCAGCATGTCTTCTGGATGCCAATATTCCCCATCCCGGCAAGAACTGGCTGAAGCACAGCGTGATGTGAGTATCTTCCTGCCTTTGGGTAAGTATAGCTGCTGAATCTACAAATGGCTAAAATTTGTGTTCCTTTTTCAGACATCATCGTCGGACACGGACATTGAGGAGTCACAGCAGGAGCAGTCGCAGCCGAGTCAAGTCCCGGTGGCGAGACGGAATGTAAGTATCTAGCCTTTGAATGTCTATTTCTTTTGTACTCCTATCGTTATTTTATTTCTAAAAATATACAAGATTGTAATTTTTATTTTGTTTCTTCTAGATTCCACAACGGGATGACGACCTGTATGTGGACAACGAGGCCCTCATCTGCCAGGTCCATGAGCGTGTCCCGTTGTGGGACAGCCGTGATCCGCAGTACAAGGACAATGTGGTGACCCGGCGGCTATGGAACGAGGTGGCCGCAGCGTTGATGGATGGCTGGGACAGCGCCTCTCTAAACCTCAAAAAGGCGTTTAGTAAGTATTTTCATTCTCTGTAATGCCGCAGTCACTCTTGTTCCTGATGACACTGATGGGTTTGCTGGCAGATATATTCTACCAGCAAACCCAACAGTGTCATCTGGTTCAACAGTGACTGCCCTGTGTATGCTATTGCTATGTGTTGTGCATTCTATTGAGTTTTTTATGCTGCACTCACTCTTGTTCCTCATGGTACTGTTTTGTTTGCTGCCAGATATATTCTACCAGCAAACACAACAGTGTCATGTGGTTCAACAGTGACTATCCTGTGGATTCTTGAGCTATGTGTTGTGCATTCTATTGAGTTTTTTATTGCTGCAGTCACTCTTGTTCCTCATGGTACTGTTTTGTTTGCTGCCAGATATATTCTACCAGCAAACACAACAGTGTCATGTGGTTCAACAGTGACTATCCTGTGGATTCTTGAGCTATGTGTTGTGCATTGTATTGAGTTTTTTATTGCTGCAGTCACTCTTGTTCCTCATGGTACTGTTTTGTTTGCTGCCAGATATATTCTACCAGCAAACACAACAGTGTCATGTGGTTCAACAGTGACTATCCTGTGGATTCTTGAGCTATGTGTTGTGCATTGTATTGAGTTTTTTATTGCTGCAGTCACTCTTGTTCCTCATGGTACTGTTTTGTTTGCTGCCAGATATATTCTACCAGCAAACACAACAGTGTCATGTGGTTCAACAGTGACTATCCTGTGGATTCTTGAGCTATGTGTTGTGCATTGTATTGAGTTTTTTATTGCTGCAGTCACTCTTGTTCCTCATGGTACTGTTTTGTTTGCTGCCAGATATATTCTACCAGCAAACACAACAGTGTCATGTGGTTCAACAGTGACTATCCTGTGGATTCTTGAGCTATGTGTTGTGCATTGTATTGAGTTTTTTATTGCTGCAGTCACTCTTGTTCCTCATGGTACTGTTTTGTTTGCTGCCAGATATATTCTACCAGCAAACACAACAGTGTCATGTGGTTCAACAGTGACTATCCTGTGGATTCTTGAGCTATGTGTTGTGCATTGTATTGAGTTTTTTATTGCTGCAGTCACTCTTGTTCCTCATGGTACTGTTTTGTTTGCTGCCAGATATATTCTACCAGCAAACACAACAGTGTCATGTGGTTCAACAGTGACTATCCTGTGCATTGTATAGCTTTTTATAATGCTGCATTGACAGTTTGACATTTTCATTCAGGTATGTGTGTTGAGACTGATTTTGCCCTGACTGCATTGTATAATTTTTTTTTTCTCAACAGTGAACAAAGTCCGCACACGATGGCGCTCGATGAAGGACCGCTTCAACACTGATGTTTGAGCAGAGGGACAGGTTCGCAGTGGTTCAGCAGCAAGGCCCAGAAGGAAATATCGCTACTATCGCGAGTTAGCGTTCCTGAGACCGGTCCTTGCCAGCAGAGCATAATTTTTTTTGATTTTCTTTAATTTATTTTTTTTTTTCTACAGCTGATGCTTCTTGTTAATGCATTATAGTAATGTTTTGGTTTTCTTTCCACAGCACCTGGAGCAGCACCATGCAGCCTGTCCCTGAAGCGGTCATTCCTTGGACGACCTTGGACCCGTCCCAGCCATCCGACAGCCTGGAAGCAACTTGCAGGTCAGCAACACGGACAGCTGGTGACCAGGAAGCTGGTCCATCAGGTCTTCCCCTCTCCCAGGTCTCTGCCACTGGTTATGCGGGCACTTCCCGCCAGCGGCAGAGGGCCATGGAGAGGAATGTCTTGCCCGAGTTCATGCACTTGAGCGAGGCCTTTCATGGCAATATCAAGTCGCTGGCAGGCACAGTTGGAAGCGGTTTTTCACTGATGGAATGGGATTTTACCCACATGGATCACCGCTTCAACAGTGTCGAACAGCGTCTTGATCGCCTGGAGGCCGACCTCAACAGACCAGCGCACCATTTTTTCAGTAAAATTGAACGGGGCATGGTGGAACACCTTAGTCCTGAGCAACAGCTGAGTGTGATGCAGGCCTGCAACACTGCTTACTTGCAGGCTATGCAGCAGAATCGGTACGTGCAGCAGTCAGTGGTTGCATATCCAACAGTGCCACCACTGACTCGACACACATCCCTACCGACTTCTGCTGCATACCACTGCACGGCCACCAGCATTCCGAGTCACCACTACACCACCACAAGTCCGAGTACTATTGGACACTCCACCGTCGCCACCACCATGGCAAGCGCTGCTCCTGTGTGGAGCAACACCACCACAGACACTGGTCCACAGTCATGGACTCAAGCCACTGCAGTACCTGCTTGGGCCACCGCACCCACTTCTCCTTCTAGGAGTACTGCCAGCAGTCAGCAACAATTTATGGCCACCGCACCCACTTCTCCTTCTAGGAGTACTGCCAGCAGTCTGCAACAATTTATGGCCACTGCACCCACTTCTCCTTCTAGGAGTACCGCCACCAGTCGGCAACAATTTACGGCCACAGCACCCACTGATCCTAGGAGTACTGCCGCCAGTCAGCAACAATCTATTTCAACCGCACCCACTTCTCCTTCTAGGAATACCGCCACCATTCAGCAGCAATTTAGGAGCACAGCTCCCAGTTCTCCTCCTTGGAACACCGCCACCACTTGTGCTACTCAGAGCACTGCCAACACTTCTACCGCCACTGCCACCACCGAGCATGAGAGGGGTGACCCACATTCACTCTTTTTTGGGTCAAGGCCACGGTCAACCAGCTCAAGGCGGACACAGAGAAGTCGGTCCATGCATGGTACTCCTGTCCCCAAGAAGAAAAAAAGCAAAACTTTGTTGGTCCATCCACCCTCCCCTCCTAATGTGTCTCAAACTGCCTCTACTTCGATGTCTGATCTTCCTTCACCCACTACTTTTGTTGCCCCTTCCCCTCGAACCCCTTCATCGCTTTCCAGCCACTCTTCATCTCTGCACACCCCCAGAGTATCCAAATCTCCACCAAAACGTCAGTCGCAATAAAAAAAAAATTTTTTTTATCTCTACAAATCACATTTCTCTACAACTTCTGTGGCAGTGACAATACGATGGTCATGTTGGACACATATTGTACTAATCTGATTTTTCTATAACTTCTGGACAGTGACAATACCAATGGCATGTTGTACACATATTGTACTAATCTGATTTTTCTATAACTTCTGGGGCAGTGACAATACCAATGGCATGTTGTACACATATTGTACTAATCTGATTTTTCTATAACTTCTGGGGCAGTGACAATACGAATGGCATGTTGTACACATATTGTACTAATCTGATTTTTCTATAACTTCTGGGGCAGTGACAATACCAATGGTATGTTGTACACATATTGTACTAATCTGATTGTAATGTATGTAGTACAGTTCATATAGCGTCTTGTGCTTGGGTGCGATGAAAATACATGAGACACAGGTTTGATATAGAAAGTCTTGTATTACTTCATACAAGTTGGCAAAAATAGTCACACAGTTTGCAGACACAGAAGCAGGAGACACAGCAGGCCAGAGTAATCTAAGCTCAGCAATCACTCTCCACAACAGGTTCAGGATCTTCTTCTCTGTTACCGTAAGTCCATGCAAACGTGGGTCTTTCAAAGAGCAGGGTTCAGAGTCCACAAGTGCTTCAGAGTTCCTCAGTAGGAATAGCTGGAGTACAAGGTCCAAGGCTTTAGGAGTCAGGTCACAGGTTCACTGCAGGCTAGATTCTGAAGCACTGATTGCTCAGCTGTGGCTGCTTAAGAAGCAAAAGGAGAGAATCAGGGCGGGAACATGCAAGCTGGAAACTCCATTTTGACTGAGGGCAAGATAGCTGCAGCAAGACAGAAAGTAAAATGGCTGACGAACAAACTGAGTTTCAGGAACATGTACACAGAACCTTACATTACTCCCCCCTTAGGGACAACCTCCGGATGACCTCAGACCAGGCTTGTGTGGGTACCTCTGATGAAACTGACGGAGCAAGCGAGGAGCATTAACGTTATTGACTGGTTCCCATGAGTTGTCCTCCACTGGGTAGCCCTGCCATTTAATCAGATATTGTAACTGATTTCTATACAACCTGGAATCTAAAATCCTTTCCACCACAAATTCTTCCTGACCATCGACTAGCACTGGGTCAGGGCAAGGAGAAGAACGTCCAGGAAACGTATTGGGTGTCGCAGCCTTTAGTAGGGATACATGAAAGACAGGGTGAATTCTCATAGTTCTGGGCAGTTGAAGACGACAAGCAACGGCACTTATAATTTTACTGATTTTATAGGGTCCAATGTACTTATGTCCCAACTTAGACGATGGAATCCTTAACTTAAGATTTCTGGTTGACAGCCAGACCAAGTCTCCTACCTTGAAAGCTGGTGCAGGTTTACGAAATTTATCTGCTGCTTTCTTGTACCTTTCCTGAGCCGATTCCAGATTCTCCTTTAGAAGATCCATATTCTTCTGTAAAGACGTGATTCTTTCAGCCACTGCTGGTAAAGGCGTTTCTATGGGAAATCGTGGTAGAATGTTAGGATGATAACCTAGATTAGAGTAAAAAGGAGACTGCTTAGTGGAGGCACTCTGAGAGTTGTTATACGAGAACTCAGCTAATGGAAGTAGATCCACCCAATCATCCTGTAGGTGGCAGATAAAGCAGCGGAGATACTGCTCCAGGGTTTGATTGGTTCGTTCGGTCTGTCCATTAGTCTGGGGATGAAAAGCAGAAGAAAGGTTTACTTTAATGTCCAATGCTGCACAGAAATTTTGCCAAAACCTAGAAGTGAATTGCACCCCTCGATCCGAAATAACCTCATCCGGTACTCCATGTAAGCGAAACACATCTTTAATCATCAAATATGATGTCTGTTTTGCAGTGGGTAAGCCGACACAAGGGATAAAATGAGCTGCCTTTGTTAGACGGTCAACCACCACTAGAATGGTGTTCTTCCCTTGAGAGGTTGGTAACTCCACAATGAAGTCCATAGAAATGGATCCCCACGGGCGGGACGGGGTGGGAAGAGGCTGTAACAGACCAGTTGGTGAGGAGCGAGGTGTTTTGCATCTTGCACAGACTTCACATGAAGTGACATAGTTTAAAACATCCTTCCTGCAAGTGGGCCACCAAAAGAAACGAGAGAGAAATTCCTGTGTCTTTAGAATTCCTCTATGCCCAGCTATCTTGGAATCGTGAATGAGTTGCAATACTCTCAATCTGACTGTTTCAGGAATATACAGGCGTTGTCCCTGAATCCACACACCATTCTTAAAGACAAGACTTACGTCCCTTGGGGGTTGTGCCAAAAAGGAATCCGCATGGTATTCTTCCTTGATGTCCTTAAGTAGGTCTTGATTATGAATTACTCCTAGGAATCTAGAGTCAGGAAGAATAGTCTTAGGAGGAGTAATTGGACGTGTCTCTGCTGAGTAAATCCTAGAGAGTGCATCAGCCTTTCCATTGCGCGATCCTGGTCTATAAGAAATGATAAAATTAAATTGGTTTAAGAAAAGATTCCAGCGAGCCTGGCGAGGAGTCAGGCACTTAGCCGACCTGATAAACTCAAGGTTACGATGATCTGTCAGGACGACTATTTGCTGTGCAGCTCCCTGAAGAAGGTGTCTCCATTCTTTGAAGGCGGCAATAATGGCCAACAACTCTCTATTGCCCACATCGTAGTTCCTCTCAGCTGAAGACAACTGCTGGGAAAAGAAGGCACAGGGATGCAAGACATTCTTCTCACCTGTTCTCTGAGAGAGTATAGCTCCAACGGCACAGTCTGAAGCATCCACCTCTATTATGAAGGCAAGCTCGGGGTTGGGATGTACTAGGATAGGTGCAGTGGTAAATTTATCTTTTAGACGGGAAAATGCTTCCTGGGCTTGGGGAGTCCAGGAGAACCTAGACTCTTTCCGGGTAAGTTGGGTGATAGGTGACACTACCTCAGAGAAATTTCTAATGAAACGTCTATAGAAGTTGGCAAACCCGATGAAGCGCTGTACCTCCTTCACATTTCTAGGACTTGGCCAATCCTTGATGGCTTGGGTTTTGCTTCCATCCATACTAATTCCTTGTGTAGACAGTACATACCCCAGAAATTGAATTTCGGTCCTATGGAATTCACACTTTTCAAGTTTGATGTAAAGATGATTTTGTCTTAGACGTTCCAAGACCATTCTAACATGTCCATGATGTTCCTCTGTGGAGTTAGAAAAAATTAGAATATCATCCAAATAAATTACCACGAATGTATCTAGGAGATCCCTGAAGATGTCATTCACCAAGTGTTGGAAAGTGGCTGGGGCGGTACTCAGACCAAAAGGCATAACTAGATATTCAAAGTGTCCATAGCGTGACCTGAATGCAGTCTTCCATTCATCCCCAGGTCTAATACGGACTAAGTTATAGGCCCCACGAAGATCTAGTTTAGAGAAAATTTTGGCATGTCGCACTCTCTCCAATAACTCAGGGATTAAAGGCAATGGATAACGGTTTCTAATAGTAACCTTATTGAGTTCCCTATAGTCTACGCATGGTCTCAGAGATCCATCTTTCTTCTTTACAAAGAAGATGGGTGCACCTGCAGGAGATGAAGAGGGGCGTATGAAGCCCTTGGCTAGATTTTCGTCTATGTAATCCTTTAAAGCCTTTAGCTCGGGCCCCGCCAGGGGGTAGATCTTACCAAAAGGTATCTCTGCTCCAGGCAATAATTCAATTGGACAATCATATGGACGGTGAGGAGGAAGCTGGTCAGCGTTCTTCTTGTCACATAAATCCACATAGTCCTGGTATACAGCTGGTAGTTCAGGGACTGACATGGTTCCTTTAGGAACAGAGCAAGCTGAAACTTTTGGACTCATCTGTTTCTCTGGAAAGTGTAATTCCTTGGTCTCCCAGTTAATGGTAGGATTCTGAGCCTGCAGCCATGGTAGCCCTAGAATAATGGGAAAGTGGGGAGAAGAGATAAGCATAAAGGACAGTTTCTCTTGATGATCTTTACCCATAAGAACCCTCAAAGGCTCTGTTTCCTGATCCACTGGTCCAGAGGTCAGCAGGGAGCCATCCACAGTTTCCACCTGTACTGGAGTAGCCTTCTTCACTGAACGTATCCCCTGTTTCAGAGCAAAGGAGACATCCATAAAATTTCCACTTGCCCCTGAGTCGATCATAGCAGAGCTAGACACCCAAGCTGAGTCAACCCAGAGTTTGAGGGAAAGAAAGCAATGAGAATTGTTTTTCTTACAACTCAGCTGGGACACCACTGAGGAAACTTGAAAAATGGCAGCGTTTACACAGTCAACGTCCTCAGAGGTAACGGAGTTTAAGTCCGAGAAATCAAGATCTGTTGCTGCAGATCTCTCTGGAGCCTGAGGCTCGGACCTGACAGATCCCCTCTCGCAACACTCACAATGAATGAGTGCTGCAGTAGTCTTACGAGAACGGCTGGGGCAGTTTATAATGAAGTGCCCTGACTTACCACAATAGAAACATAGATTTTCCTTAAAACGATGTTCCTTGCGTGCATCACTAACCCGTCGTTGTAAAGAGTCTACCTGCATGGGTTCAGGTTCCCGTGTAATCCTACTCAAAGGTTCCTTAGCTGGAGAGGAAGGTAGGAAAAGGTTAGTGCGATTGCTTTCGAACCATCTCTCTTGCCTGCGTTCAGTCAGACGAGTATCAATACGGATGCAGTAGTTAATAAAGTCACCTAACGCAGTGGGAGGGTCGGCACGAGCAAGTTCATCCTTAATCAGTGGAGATAACCCCTTTCGAAAAATAGATTTTTTGGCGGAACTGTCCCAGGTGGTATCAAGGGCCCATTTCCTGAAATCCAAGGCATATTCAGCTACCGAGTGCTTACCTTGGCGCAAAGCTAACATGGCTGCTTCAGCTGTTGCACCTCGATTGGGGTCATCAAACACCTGCCCCATGGCTGAAATAAAAGCATCAAGGTGATTCAAACAATCATCCTCAGTCTCAATCAGAGGGTTTGCCCACATCAAAGCCTTGTTGGTAAGCAACATAATTATAGTAAGCACCTTAGATCGTTCAGTGGGAAATTGTGAAGCATGTGCAGAAAAAAAAAGATTGCATTGATTAATAAATCCCCTGAATTTCTCACGTTCACCGCCAAAACGAAAAGGGGGCAACTTGGGAATCCCAGAACTCGGGGCTACGGCAGGAGCCTGGACTCGCTCTTCTAGAACCTCAATCCTGGCTCGCAAATCCTGGGCAGTCTGTCCAAACACTTGCAAATTGTGATTAGTGAGGTCCTGTAGGCTTGAAAAACGGGTCTTTATATTCTGCAAATCTGCAAGGATATTATCAGTCACTCCGCAAAGTTCCTTTATGCGGGCCTCCATTTTCCAGATCTTTTAAGACAGGAGTACTGGAAGAAGAGGAGAGGAGAAAAAAAAAAACAATAGTGTTTACCTGTGGTAACACTGCAGAGAGAAAAAAAATTAAGGGAACTGCTCACCTGGAATGGTTGTGAGAAGTCACAACCACTATCATCACAGAAAGTTCACCCGGACATCTGATATCCACAGCTACAGCAGACAAAAAAGAGAAAAGAGAAAAAAAAAAAAAACAATAGTGTTTACCTGTGGTAATACTGCAGAAAAAAAAAAACACTTAAGGGAATTGCTCACCTGGAATGGTTGTGCGAAGTCACAACCACTGTCATCACAGAAAGTACAACCGGACATCCGATATCCACAGTTACAGCAGACACAGCCTTTCCAGACCCAGCAGACACTAACGTTTTGGCTTCAGAATCTTGTAATGTATGTAGTACAGTTCATATAGCGTCTTGTGCTTGGGTGCGATGAAAATACATGAGACACAGGTTTGATATAGAAAGTCTTGTATTACTTCATACAAGTTGGCAAAAATAGTCACACAGTTTGCAGACACAGAAGCAGGAGACACAGCAGGCCAGAGTAATCTAAGCTCAGCAATCACTCTCCACAACAGGTTCAGGATCTTCTTCTCTGTTACCGTAAGTCCATGCAAACGTGGTCTTTCAAAGAGCAGGGTTCAGAGTCCACAAGTGCTTCAGAGTTCCTCAGTAGGAATAGCTGGAGTACAAGGTCCAAGGCTTTAGGAGTCAGGTCACAGGTTCACTGCAGGCTAGATTCTGAAGCACTGATTGCTCAGCTGTGGCTGCTTAAGAAGCAAAAGGAGAGAATCAGGGCGGAACATGCAAGCTGGAAACTCCATTTTGACTGAGGGCAAGATAGCTGCAGCAAGACAGAAAGTAAAATGGCTGACGAACAAACTGAGTTTCAGGAACATGTACACAGAACCTTACACTGATTTTTCTATAACTTCTATGGCAGTGACAATACCAATGGCATGTTGTACACATATTGTTCTAATCTGATTTTTCTATAACTTCTGGGGCAGTGACAATACCAATGGCATGTTGTACACATATTGTACTAATCTGATTTTTCTATAACTTCTGGGGCAGTGACAATACCAATGGCATGTTGTACACATATTGTACTAATCTGATTTTTCTATAACTTCTGGGGCAGTGACAATGCCATGGTCATGTTGTACACATATTGTACTAATCTGATTTTTCTATAACTTCTGGGGCAGTGACAATACGATGGTCATGTTGGACACAAATTGTACTAATCTGATTTTTCTATAACTTCTGGGCAGTGACAATCCAGTGGTCATGTTATACACAATAAATGTACTAATCTGATCTATCCAAAACCTTTGTGTGAATATAAATATTTTCTTTTTGTACTAAAAAAAGTAATAATGTGATCTATACAAATGTCATCCAAAACCTCGTTGCCAATTAAAATGTGGTTTTCCTGTTGTACAAAATAAATATGCCAATCTTCTTTTAGTAATTTTGGTTTGCTTTGTGTTTATTTCGCCGCCTACACACTGCGCCGTAGACACACTGCGCCGTACACTTTGCGTTTTTGACTACACATAACTCCAGGAATGACACATGTTTGTGTATTTCATGGAGATATGTTTACTCCAAAACACAAATATATGACTTGTATTTTCACCACCAGTCTGTCTGTCTGCTAATATTGCACAGACTGAATAGAGGATGGTGTTGAGTGCAAGGCATATCTATATAACCTTGCCAGATATCATAAAAAGTGAAATGAGTCTGGTGTGTTTTTGACATTATTTCACTTTGTGATACAAGGCCATGTATTCTAGATATAGCTTGTAATTGAGCACATCCTCTATTCAGTGTGTGTTGAAGAAACTGAGGAGATGATGGTGAAAATACACTTTATATGTACAATACCCTGGCCTTGTATCATTACTATCAAACCTGGGCAGGGAATAGACACGAGTTTTAACCAGCAGCGTTGCTCCAGTCTGCATTTTGTTTAAGCATACTGTAGCGATGCTGCTGTTTATAACTCATGTGTACTCACCTGCCCAGGTTTGTATCCAGTGGCGTTCCGTGAATAGAGCAAACTAAGCAGCAGCTATGGGGCCCAGACAGGTGAGGGGGCCCACGACGGCCGCTGTCGTTTGGCAGCTGTGCTGTGCTGACACAGTACTATCTCCTTTAATTAAATATAAGCGACGGCCGGACACTGTAAACCCCCTTGAAGGTCCCCTTTCCTTGTTGTTTTCTGGTCAGCAGTTGGCTTAAGTCTCTGGCTGCATTTGCATAAGAAAGCCAGCCTGCAGCCAGAGACACGTGCATCACAGGAAGCAGAAAACATTCATAAGTTTCACTCAGGGAAGAGATACACAAGAAGATGAGTCCTGCTGGCTGGGGTATGGGGTGGATTTTTTTGTTGAATGTGTCCCCTCACTGTGCTGGCACTTTATATTTACAATGGCTAGCCTCTGGCTGCACTTTGCACCTTAGGGAGTGAGGGGGTCCTGATTGCAGGCACTGTGGAGGAGGGGGGCCCTGCATGCACTGCAGGTGTGTGTGTGTGTGGAGTTAAGAGCACCTGTTTTTTTTTTTGGGGGGGCCCCATTCAGACTTTTGCTATGGGGCCCCATGATTTCTATGTACGCCCCTGTTTGTATCATTACTATCACACCTGGGCAGGTGAATAGACATGAGTTTTAACCAGCAGCGTTGCTTCAGTCTGCATTTATTTGAAGCATACTGTAGCGATGCTGCTGTTTAGAACTCATGTGTACTCACCTGCCCAGGTTTGTATCATTACTATCACACCTGGGCAGGTGAATAGACATGAGTTTTAACCAGCAGCGTTGCTTCAGTCTGCATTTTGTTTAAGCATACTGTAGCGATGCTGCTGTTTATAACTCATGTGTACTCACCTGCCCAGCCTTGTATCATTACTATCACACCTGGGCAGGTGAATAGACATGAGTTTTAACCAGCAGTGTTGCTTCAGTCTGCATTTATTTGAAGCATACTGTAGCGATGCTGCTGTTTAGAACTCATGTGTACTCACCTGCCCAGGCATGATACATTCTGAAGTGACGATGCGTTATTTGGGGCATCACCACTTCAGCATGACACCAGGCATTGGTATTGAACAAGATGTATAATCTTTATTATCTCTGCGTTCCAAATCAAGTCACAGTGATGAAAATACAAATTATATTTATAGTCACATGGTCAGGAATAAAAATTTACAGATGCTTGTGCATCCCCAAATCAATCTTTGAAACAGCAGGCCAGGTGACACAAATATTTGTTGTGTTATCTCCACCGTCACTGAAAATGGAAGCAAAACTGGAGAGATAATAAAGGTCATACAACTTGTGTGCATGTATAGTTAACTACCTAGTCAGGATTACAAATAAATTCATGATGCACCCAAAAATATGCATCATGAATTCACTGGTAAACCTGGCCATTTCATAATTGTTTTTGACTTTAAAAACAGAGACTGCACGTGGTACAGGTATAAACAGAGGTATTTTATTAACATACAGACAAAAAGGTATTTTATTGACATACAGACAAGAACATTATTTTACACCATTTGATCTTGCCATTCCACCCGTCCTACATCTGAGATGAAGTAGGCCGCAAATTGGTCTCTCATTTGGCTGACTTCAACAGAAGACCTGAGAGGGTGCTGAGTGAACTCAGGCAATGGGTTAGAAGCTGCATCATCAAGTTCAAAGTTTTGGTGCTCTTTCGCCATGACAAAGTTATGTAGCACCACACATGCCTTCACAACTTCATCCACTGTTTGCACTTTCAGATGAATGACTGTGCCCAGAATGCGCCGTCTTTAAACCAGTATACCGAAGGCACACTCTACAGTTCTTCTTGCCCTGGTCAGCCTGTAATTGAAAATTTTTTTGTTGTGGTCCAAGTCCCGGCTGGAGTAGGGTTTAAGCAGGTGTTGGCTCATCTGGAATGTCTCATCCCCAACCATTACAAATGGCATTGGTGGACCTTCGGTGTGGGGAAGAGGCCGTGGCATGGGGAAATTAAACTGGTTTCCATACAACCTCCGTCCCATGTCTGAGTTCTTAAACGCCTGTGAGTCATTCCCACGGCCAAATGCACCAATGTCCACCACAACAAACATACAGTCTGCATCCGCAATGGCCATGAGAACTGTTGAAAAGTACTTCTTGTAATTGTAGTACTCCGAGCCTGTTCTTTTAGGTTTGATGATGCGGATGTGTTTCCCATCAACTGCTCCCAAACAGTTGGGGAAATTGCAGGTTGTCCAGAATTTTTTGGCTATTTCTAGCCACTTTTCTGTGGTGGGCAGGGGCATAAATTCTGGACATAGAACATTCCACAATGCCCGGCAGGTGTCAACAACAATTCCTGAAACGTGGAGATACCAATCCTGTACTGGAAGTGGAGTGAAGACAGGCTCTCTCCAGTAGCAAGGAATCTAGAGAAAGAAAAAAAAAATATTATTGTATATGTTTTTTTAAAACATTAATAAAAAAAAAATGGCATAAAAATAATTCAGCAGGTCTTTGTTTACTAGATGGCAGAAAAATAATTCTGTCATCTTTGGAATAGTACATGGCATAAGTAATACAATGATGCAGGCATTAGTTTCTCAATAATACATACCGTAATGTCACCAGGAGTCTTTCCTCTGGAGGAATCGTCCGACGGAGCTGTGTGTCCTGTCTCCTGATTAATTGTTGGACCCGAGCAAGTAAATCCATGAAGGTTTGTTGTGACATCCGGGTGTAGTCGGTAAATTTCTCAGGGTTAGACTGCAGCTCACTGTAGAAGGTATGGCAGGGGTGGGATTCAGCCGGTTCTCCCCGGTTCGATGGAACCGGTTGCTCAAAAAGCAGCCGGTTCCCCGAACCAGGGAGAATGAGAGCGGCGATCCGGAACTATTTTGCACCTGAGAGTCGGCGGTTCCCTGTGCCGGCTGTCAAGCTGACAGCCGGCGCAGAGAAGCTGCTGCGTGCCGGCTCCCAGGGATCAATTGCACTGGCGTCTATACAGACGCCAGTACAATTGAAGCTCTGACTGCGGGTCAGAGCGACGCCAGCAGCGTGATCAGGTCATGTGATCATGCTGCTGACGTCACTGGCCGGCGGCGGCAAGGTGGGGGAACGATGGTGGTAAGTGTGCTCCAATATGGAGCTGAAGATACCACCGAAGATGGGGGGGGGCATAATGTGTGTGTATGGGGGGGTGAATTTAGAGTGGGGATGGGGGTTACTTTATGTGTGGGGGATTTGGGGATGGGGGCTATTTTATGAGTGGGGGCTGGGATTTGGAGTGGGGATGGGGGACTATTTTATGTGTGGGGGGATTTGGAGTGGGAATGGGGGGCTGTTTTATGTGTGGGGGGATTTGGAGTGGGGATGGGGGCTATTTTATGTGTGGGGGATTTGGAGTGGGGATGAGGGGCTATTTTATGTGTGGGGGATTTGGAGTGGGGATGGGGGCTATTTTATGTGTGGGGGGATTTGGAGTGGGGATGAGGGGCTATTTTATGTGTGGGGGGATTTGGAGTGGGGATGAGGGGCTATTTTATGTGTGGAGGGATTTGGAGTGGGGATGGGGGCTATTTTATGTGTGGGGGGATTTGGAGTGGGGATGAGGGGATATTTTATGTGTGGGGGGATTTGGAGTGGGGATGGGGGGATATTTTATGTGTGGGGGATTTGGAGTGGGGATGGGGGCTATTTTATGTGTGGGGGGATTTGGAGTGGGGATGGGGGCTATTTTATGTGTGGGGGGATTTGGAGTGGGGATGGGGGGCTATTTTATGTGTGGGGGCTGGGGATTTGTAGTGTGGATGGGGGTATTTAATATGTGGGGGGGATTTGAGGGTACTGAAGAGTATGTATGTATGAGGAAACAGTATGGGGGATGGTTGCAGACAGTATGGCTGAATTAGTGAATGTATGTGGACACAGTATGGGGAGTCAGGGGTATGTGTGAGCAGACAGTATAGTGAGGGGGTAAATATATGAGGAGACAGTATGCTAAACAGGGGGGATGTGAGAGGAGACAGTGTAGGAGGGAGGGGAATAGTGTGAGGTGACAGTATATTGCAGATATTTTTATTTAGGGGCATTATAATGACTCTTCTGTCTTTAAGGGCATCGTGCGGAGAGTTGGTGCAGAAGAGCGGAGAAGATGGAGGTTTGCAGAGACGGCTGTGGATGAGAAAACTCATCATGGGGTCTTGACAAAATGAAGAAAAGAAGAACGACTCCAGAGACAGCGTCATCTATAAGGTACCTGGATGTAAATATTATTTGTGAAATTGACTAATTCTCATGTCTTTATTTGTTAGGAGCATTAAAGGGGTTCTCCAGGTCTGTGTCACATAGAATGACTGCAGACTCAGCACAAACCTGGACAACCCCTTTAATGCTCCTAACATAAATAAAAACATGAGAATTAGTCAATTTCTGAATTCTCACAGTGCACATTGCACGCTGTCAGGATTCTCTCGTGCCGGTGATTAACATACATGCGGTCACATGCTGACTAGACATGTGTGGCCTCACTCAATGAAAATGAACGGAGCGAGGCCGGGCACGTCTAGTCGGAATGTGGCCAGAAGTATATAAATCACATGCTTGTGCTGACATGACCGTGTACTCTTGCCACCGGTAAGGGAGAATCCTAAAAGTGTGCAGAGCATTAGTTGTGAGAATTCAGAAGCTGCAATGTCAGGATTCAGCTCTGCAGGTTCCAGCAGTCATCACATGGACACTTCACTCATATGCCATTTTCATACTTATGGTCCTGTGACAACGAGCTTCTCCTCCTGCTTCTCTCAGTTTTTCACTGAACATTGAGAGCATTAGGGAGAGCAGCTCGTCGGTACATGACTAAGTGTGCAAATCGCATGTGTGCGGGGGGGGGGCGCCGAAACAAATTCTTGCCCCGGGTGCCAGAAAGCCTAGATACGCCTCTGGCCGCAACACACTGCCAGCCCCAGCCCCCGCGTACTGATCTCTGCAGTGCGGCGATTGGGTAGCGGCGCGCCGTGGCCATCTTCAGTCACGAGGAGGAGCTGAAGAGAGAGGAGAGAGCAGAGGCTGCGAGGCAGAGCTGCAGAGTCTCTGAGGTACTGTGTGTGTGAGCAGCTAGCTGCCTGAGCTGCGGCCTACCTGGGGCTGGCCTGGCGACTATTTGGGCAGTATGTGCTAAGTTCTATTTGGGCAGTGAGTGTAGTATGTCACTGTATTATTTGGGGCTGGGCAGTGGGCCCTCAGCACTGTATGACAGTGTGAGCAGCTGCCTGAGCTGCGGCGCTGCCTGGGGCTGGCCTGGCCTGGAGACTATTTGGGCAGTATGTGCTATTTGGGCAGTATGTCACTGTATTATTTGGGTACTGTATGAGGTATTATATGAGCACTATGTGATGATATTATTTGGGCACTGTATTGTTTGAGCATTATGTGACGGTATTATTTGGGCACTCTGTGACTGTATTATTTGGGCACTGTATTATTTAGGCACATTCAGTGCCAGGAGCCCTTCCTTCTTGCCTGCGGCTCCTTAGCTGCTGCAGAACCTCATTTTAAAGAGGGAAGGGAAGGAGAGTGGAGTGGTTTTTGTGAAGCTATGAGGGGCTGCCTTGCTGCTGCAGAACCTGTTTTTGCCTAAAACCTTTTATGTGGAAAAAATTAATCACACCTGGATCCTGCAGTTCCTCCAGGACTACAAGTCCCAGCAGAACGTGGGGAGCAGTGATGTAATCCTTCAGCCTCTGACTAGCTATACCTCCCCCTTCTTTAAAAAGAGGTTCTGCAGCTGCGGAGGGAACATATATGTATGAATCACAACCCAGCTGTTGCAGAACCTCTTGAGGGAATCCCATTCCGCAGGCTTCGGGGGTGTGGCTTCAAAAATAGGTGTGTCTTAAAAAGGGTGTGGCTTAAAATGGGTGTGGTTTACCAACGCACAAACACAGAACCTGTTGTTAAAAATTTGAATCCCACCCCTGGGGTATGGTACGCTCCACGGCTCTCCCGGAGTTCTACAATGGGATGTACCCACAAACGCCGCCGCTACCGTCTCCGATGTCTCTCTCTCTCCCTTTCTTCATGGCAAGCAACGGCATAAGCCTGAGCCATAGCAATGTCCAGATCGAGGTTGAAGTGGAAAGTCTTCATAAGCAGATCCATGTTCACCAAGGCAAATGCAAGCAAATGTAAAAAAGGGCTGTGAACAGGCTCTATATAAATATTTTCAATAAGACACGCCCACTGGTGTCCCATTGGTGGGTTCTGTTGCAAGAATTTTTCAAGGATTTTCATCATGTGAAATGCACAGAAAAAACGCAAACGCATACAAAAACGATTGAAATCGCATACAATCGCTGCTTTTTTTAAAAGCAATGCGCACTCTTCGACTGCAAAATATCGCAGCGATTACACGCGTTTGCACGCGTTTTTTTTCATGCGTTTTATGTGCGCTCGATACGCAGCGCTAAAAAACGCAAGTGTGAAAGTAGCCTTATTAAGTATTTTATGTGACATATCTCTGTGATTTAAGGGCATGAAAATTCAAATTTGGAAAATTCGAATTTTGAACATTTTCTCCAAATTTCCATTTTTTTTTCACAATTAAAAGCAAATACCGTATTTTTTGGACCATAAGACGCACTTTTTTTCCTCCAAATTTGGGAGGAAAGTGTGGGTGCGTCTTATGGTTGGATTGTAACATGTGGGGAGGGGGCAGGGGGCAGCGGTGCAGTGGGATGGCAGGCAGGAGGCAGGAAAATATCCCCTCCTGCTGCAGGAAACAAGCACTGGGGAAACCCTGGTCCCTACTTAAGTGCAGTGAATATTAATCAGCCGTTTCCCCGCCCACCTATCAGCTGAGCAGTGAGTGGGGAGCAGCAGATAACAGAGCCACATGGTTCCCCAGCGCTGGATTCCTGCAGCAACTGGGCAGATCGGTGTCTGAAGGAGAAGGAGGCGACAGGAGCAGAGTGCATCAGGAGACATCGCATACCTGACAGCACAGGGGCTGTGTGATGCCAGGCTGAATGCTCCTGTGGAGGACCTGTGATGAGGTCATGAAGAGGGCGGGCTGGAGCATCACATGACCAAAGCCCTGTCTCTTCATGATGTCATCACAGGTCCTTCAGACACACTGTACAACAGAGAATTAATTAAAAGGTTAGGCTACTTTCACACTTGCGTTTTTTTGTGCAGCGCATCATGCGCACATGAAACGCATACATGTCACATTTCTATCAATTCTGTCTCTATCATCTCTGTCTCTATCATCTGTCTCTATCATCTCTGTCTCTATCATCTGTCTCTATCATCTGTCTCTATCATCTCTGTCTCTATCATCTCTATCATCTCTATCATCTGTCTCTATCATCTCTGTCTCATAATCTGTCTCTATCATCTCTGTCTCTATCATCTCTGTCTCTATCATCTGTCTCTATCATCGTCTCTATCTCTGTCTATCATCTGTCTCTATCATCTCTGTCTCTATCATCTGTCTCTATCATCTGTCTCTATCATCTCTGTCTCTATCATCTCTGTCTCTATCATCTCTGTCTCTATCATCTGTCTCTATCATCTCTGTCTCTATCATCTGTCTCTATCATCTGTCTCTTTCATCTGTCTCTATCATCTGTCTCTTCATCTGTCTCTATCTCTGTCTCTATCATCTGTCTCTATCATCTGTCTCTATCATCTCTGTCTCTATCCTCTCTGTCTCTATCTTCTGTCTCTATCATCTCTGTCTCTATCATCTGTCTCTATCATCTCTGTCTCTATCATCTGTCTCTATCATCTCTGTCTCTATCATCTCTGTCTCTATCATCTCTGTCTCTATCATCTGTCTCTATCATCTGTCTATCTCTCTCTATCATCTGTCTCTATCATCTGTCTCTATCATCTGTCTCTATCATCTGTCTCTATCATCTGTCTCTATCATCTGTCTCTACTTCTGTCTCTATCATCTCTGTCTCTATCATCTGTCTCTATCATCTCTGTCTCTATCATCTCTGTCTCTATCATCTCTGTCTCTATCATCTGTCTCTATCATCTCTGTCTCTATCATCTGTCTCTATCATCTGTCTCTATCATCTCTGTCTCTATCATTCTGTCTCTATCATCTGTCTCTATCATCTCTGTCTCTATCATCTCTGTCTCTATCCTCTGTCTCTATCCTCTTTCTCTATCATCTCTGTCTCTATCATCTGTCTCTATCAACTCTGTCTCTATCACTTCTGTCTCTATCAATTCTGTCTCTATCATCTCTATCATCTCTGTCTCTATTATCTCTGTCTCTATCATCTCTGTCTCTATCATCTGTCTCTATCATCTCTGTCTCTATTATCTCTGTCTCTATCATCTGTCTCTATCATCTGTCTCTATCATCTGTCTCTATTATCTCTGTCTCTATAATCTCTGTCTCTATCATCTGTCTCTATCATCTGTCTCTATCATCTCTGTCTCTATCATCTCTGTCTCTATCATCTCTGTCTCTATCATCTGTCTCTATTTCTATGCAGCATGTATTTCTATGCAGCCGCACGCTCCAGTCTGAGTGCCGGCGGCAGTGCCGGGTGTTCATGCGAGAGACTCACACGAAATTGTGCAAGTTTCTCGCATGTGTGACCACGGCCTTATACTCACCCTCCAGCGTCTTCACATAGTAGTTTACAGACACCACACTGGTCCCGCAGCACCATCTCCTACCCGTAGCTTCCAACATAATAACATACTATTATATATAATAACACCACATATAATAGTATGTTATTAAATATTTTACCACATTTTTGCTTCAAATATATTTTTCCCTATTTTCCACCTCTAAAACCTGGGTGCGTCTTATAGTCCGGTGCGTCTTATAGTCCGAAAAATACGGTAATATTAAAGAAATTTTACCTCTATCATGAAGTACAATATGTCACAAGAAAACAATGTAAACAATGGTGCAGCGGTCTCAAGGGCGCCAAAGGAATAATGGACAATTTAATAAATGTTAGCCAAACTTTATTCTTCCACCAATACCACTGCCACAACGCGTTTCAACGGTCCAAACTGTCTTCATCAGGTGGGGTAAAGGAGAATATTACAATAGCAACTTTATAAAGGGGTGGTAATTAACATAATTTAGACCACATGTTGTGTTCATTTTAACCTCTTCATTGCAAAACGCCATATAAAGCATTCATTGTCAATTAACCTCTTATTTCCCCTTGAAACTCCTACTTAAAACCCTACATGAACTCATAAAAACCCCATCAATTTTAAAACGCAACCTGGGAACCTTCCCAGCGTGCCTTGACATTCCTATACTGCAATTTTCGACCTCCAATTCAGAAGTTTAGTTTCTTAAAGGGACAGTACACTTTCAGATAAAATGGCGGAAAATGACCTTATACAGTTCCTAAAACTATTGTATACCCCATTAATTTTAAAACCCACCCTGGGAACCTTCCCAGGTTGTCTTGACATTGTTATACTGTAATTTTCAACCCCCAATTCAGAGGTTTAGTTTCTTAAAGGGACAGTACGTTTTCAAAAATAAAATGGCGAAAAATAACCTTATACAGTTCCTAAAACTATTGTAAACCCCATAAATTTTAAAGCATACCCTGGGAACCTTCCCAGCGCGTCCTGGCACTATTATACTGCAATTTTAAACCCCCGATTTAAAAGTTAAATTTCTTAAAGGGACAGTACACTTACATATGAAATGGCTGAAAATAGCCTTATACATTTGCCCACTACTATTATAAAGTCCCTCAAACCACACTATCCATTAGCCTAATCAAAACCTATACTCACAGTGAACCAAGCGACCCAAAAAGAATGTGAAAGGGACAACATTAAACCCGCTCTAATTTAATGATTTGCTGTATTTTCAATCATAAGGTTCAAACCCTCAGGGTACAAAGTACCCATTTTATATATCCAAAAAGGACCAAAGGTGACGTGTCATCCGGTCGAGTGGGATTGTGTGACCATCAGAGGAACACGGAGGCTTGATGCAAACACCGATGGGACGACATCACAAATAGAGAGAGGTGACCCGGAGCCTCATTAATCACACACTTAATCTTGGTTGTGTAGATGCACACAACCATTTCAGGTGAGTGCATTGGCACTATTTTTAAAAAAGTAGCCCTGTGAGTCTACACATGCGCCCTTTTTCTTTTCTTGTTTTACAAGAAAACAATGTCAGAATCACCGGGATCCATGGAAGCGTTCCTGATTTATTACCTCATAAAGAGACAGTGGTCAGATTTGTAAAAATTGGCCCGGTCATTAACGTGCAAACCAACCTTGGGGGTGAAGGGGTTAAAATCATTTTTCAAGCTGGTGTTATAAAGTATTCTAATTTACTGAGATAATGACTTTTTGGGTTTTCATTTGCTGTAAGCCATAATCATCAACATGAACAGAAATAAACACTTGAAATAGATCACTCTGTAATGACTCTATATAATATGAGTTTCACCTTTTGTATTGAAGAACTGAAATAAATTAACTTTTTGATGATATTCTAATTTTATGAGAAGCACCTGTATGTGAGTGAAGCCTACAGTAGATTGAGAGATAGATACTAGACTAAAATATTCTTATGATTTTCAGAAGTTGCTAATAATTGGATGATAGCAATAAGGCTGTGTTTCCACGCTCAGGAAACACAGCGCTTTGGACGGAGCGGAAAGTCCGCTCCGCCCAAAGACCCGCCCCCTTTTGAACGCGCGGTCAATCCGGATGTGTTCATGGAACACATCCAGAACACATCCGAAATGACCGCAGGGCTACATAGCCCTGTGTTATTTCCCTTGCGGCGACGCAGCGTCGCCGCAAGGGAATAGGGCATGCTGCGGTCTAAAAAGACGCGCCGCATGTCCGGAAACACAGGTCTTCCGCCTGCGTGTTTTATAGCATAGTGGAGACGGGATTTCTTGAAATCCCCTCCACTATGCTGTAACATCTGGACGCTGCATGTTTGACGCTGCGCCAACGCACAGCGTCAAAAACGCAGCTAATCCGGACTGTTTCCTGAATGTGGAAACATACCCTAAAACTTCCCATTCATGGCTATCCATAAAATCAAATCAAGAAGTAACTGAAACATAGAATGAAATAAGCAAAGTCCATTTAAGTTATTTAAAATAGTCATCATGGGTCACAGTTGGATGCAAGAAATATCAAATAGGGTAATCCAAAAGTAAATATATAGCCTGAAGCCAAAAGGTTTTGCTAAGGAGAGCACAGGATTATTATGAGGAGAAAATGAGAAAAATACAATATTTAGATAGATAGATAATTACGATTCTTTAAGAATTGTTATGCATGTGGTTATTGAACCACTATGTCACCATCTGGGGAGAGCCTGGAGGGGCATAACAACTGATTCTTCACTAGAGACCATGATGGTTTGGTTAGACTTGACCCAAGGTGGACACCAGGTGCTACTCCAAGACGGACAGAGATGTAGGATAGGGCAAAAACTGGTTATCTGAAAGTATGCTATAGGTAGATAGATGAAGGATCAGACACAAGCTGGACTGGTACAGGATTACGGGATGGCCACAGGCAAGGGATTACTGGTGAGGATACAAAGGAGCGTGATCAGATGAATCTGGAACAGGACTAGGAAAACTGAAAATTGTATGGTACTCACAGAAGGGAAAAATATTGTGGAAAGAAAAAAGTTGTCAGAGTTGTCAGAGATTTATTTATTTTTTCTGTTTCTTGCATTTTTTCCCTCTTTTTCTCTGGGTGCTGAGGAGGATTTTTTTCTCAATGGAGCTTGCACAGCTGTCTGGCCGTGTGGATCAGCTTGCCACTGAGGTTCGGAGTATTGCTGTCTATCTTGCTGGGTTGCATGTTGTGGAACCTAGGATTCCCATGCCAGATTTGTTTTTGGGAGATCGGGCCAAATTTCTGAATTTCAAAAATAACTGTAAGTTGTGTTTTGCCTTAAAACCTAAGTCCTCAGGGAACGCAGCACAGCAGGTTCAAATTGTCATCTCTCTCATGCGCGGCGATCCTCAGGATTGGGCTTTTTCCCTGACACCTGGGGACCCTGTTTTGAGTGATGTTGATGCATTTTTTCTGGCTCTGGGGTTATTGTACGATGAGCCTAATGTCACTGATCAAGCTGAAAGAACCTTGTTGGCATTAAATCAGGGGCTTGAGGACGTTGAGTTGTACTGTCAGAAATTCCGAAAATCGGCAGTCCTAACCAAATGGAATGATGATGCTTTGGCAGCCCTTTTTTGGAAGGGGCTGTCAGAGAATGTAAAAGATGTTATGGTGGGTTTCCCTGCTCCCTCTGGTCTCAATGATTCTATGTCATTAGCGATTCAAATTGACAGACGTTTGCGTGAGCGTAGAGGTATGCGTGGAATAGTGTTGCCTTGTGAGCCAACTTCTGAACCCATGCAGTGTGATGGAGTGGCTTCTGGGGCACAGCGTCATGAGTTTCGAAAACTCAATGGGTTATGTTTCTATTGTGGTGACGCCTCTCATGCTATTTCTGTTTGCCCTAAGCGGGGAAGACGTTTTGCACGCTCAGTTGTCTTGGGTAGTGTTCAGACTAAAATTTCTGTTGACTGTTACCCTGATTTGCTCCCTGTCCACATTTTCTGCTCAGGCTTTTGTTGATTCGGGAGCAGCTATTAACCTGATGGATTTTGATTTTGCCAAACGTTGTGGGTTTCCCTTGATACCCCTATGGAAGTCTATTCCCCTACTGGGGATTGATTCTACCCCTTTGGCTGAGAATAAACCCCAGTTTTCTACTCAGGTGATAATGAGGGTTGAACCTGATCATCAGGAGAGTTGCAAATTTTTGGTACTGTATAATCTGCATGACATTGTTGTACTAGGTTTCCCTTGATTACAGTCTCATAATCCTGTTTTGGATTGGAAATCTGTGTCTGTAACCAGTTGGGGCTGCCAATGTGTTAATGCCAACACTCCTGTTTTTTCTGCCTCTCTCCAGTCTCAGGATGTTCCTGACTTTTTGACTGATTTTTCTGATGTGTTTAGCGAAAGTAAATCTGCATCCTTGCTCCCCCATAGGAGCTATGACTGCGCTATTGAATTAGTGCCTGGTAGTAAATTCCCTAAAGGTCGCCTTTTTAACTTGTCTGTTCTTGAACATGACGCTATGCGGTCTTATATCAAGGAGTCATTGGAGAAGGGTCATATCAGACCATTCTCTTCACCCTTGGGTGCCGGTTTTTTCTTTGTGGCCAAAAAGGATGGTTCATTAAGGCCGTGTATTGATTATCGTCTCTTGAACAAGATCACTGTGAAATATCAATATCCTTTACCCTTGATTTCTGACCTGTTTTCCAGGGTGAAAAGTGCTACTTGGTTTACCAAACTTGACCTCAGGGGGGCGTATAACCTTATTCGCATTAAGCACGAGGATGAATGGAAGACGGCGTTTAATACCCCAGAGGGGCATTTTGAGTACCTAGTGATGCCCTTTGGGCTCACTAATGCTCCTTCCGTCTTCCAGTCCTTCATGAATGACATTTTCAGTGATTTTGTGGATAAATTTCTGATTGTTTATTTGGATGATATCTTGATTTTTTCCAATGACTGGGACTCTCATGTGAAACATGTTCGGACTGTGTTCCAGATTTTGAGAGAGAATGCTCTGTATGTTAAGGGATCAAAGTGTCTTTTTGGCGTACAGAGGATCTCATTTCTGGGATTCATTTTGTCTCCATCTGTTATTGAAATGGACCCGGTCAAGGTTCAGGCCATCTGTGATTGGGTCCAACCTACTTCATTAAAGGCTCTTCAGAGATTCTTGGGTTTTGCCAATTTTTATCGTAAATTTATTGGTAATTTCTCTGTTATTGTTAAACCATTGACTGATTTGACCAAAAAGGGTTCTGATGTGGTGAATGGGCCTCCTGAGGCAGTCTCTGCGTTTCAGGAACTTAAGCAGAGATTCACTTCTGCTCCTGTTCTACGGCAGCCTGATGTTTCTCTGCCATTTCAGGTGGAGGTTGATGCCTCTGAAATTGGGGCAGGTGCCATTTTGTCCCAAAGAGATCCTGAGACCTCTAAAAGTAACCCTTGTGCCTTTTTCTCTCGAAAATTTTCTCCAACTGAACGTAATTTTGACGTGGGTAATCGGGAGTTATTGGCCATGAAGTGGGCTTTTGAAGAGTGGAGACATTGGCTGGAGGGAGCCAAACATCAGGTGGTGGTCCTCACGGACCATAAGAATCTGGTTTATCTGGAATCAGCCAAGCGACTTAATCCTAGACAGGCCAGGTGGGCCTTGTTTTTCACACGTTTTAATTTTGTGGTTTCCTTTCTTCCTGGCACTAAGAATGTTAAGGCGGATGCCCTCTCGAGGAGTTTCCTTGCGGACAATTTGAGACTGGCTCTGGAAGGGTGTCAGGAGGATAAACCCGAGCTCTGCCCTATTGGGAAATTGTTTGTCCCAGACCTGTGGAAAAAGAGTGTGATGTCTGAGATTCATTGTTCCGCGTTGGCCGGTCATCCCAGAATTTTTGGTACCAGAAGTCTCTGGTACCAAAAATGGTGAGTCGGTCCTTTTGGTGGCCTACTTTGTCTCGTGACGTCAGGGAGTTTGTGCAGTCCTGTGGGACTTGCTCTCGCTCCAAGCCTTGTTCTCGCTCTAGTGGTTTGTTGATGCCATTGCCTGTGCCCAAGAGACCATGGACCCATATCTCTATGGATTTTATTTCCGACCTCCCTGTTTCTCAGAGAATGACCGTTATCTGGGTGATTTGTGATAGGTTTTCCAAGATGATACATCTTGTGCCATTACCTAAGTTGCCTTCCTCCTCCGAATTGGTGCCTTTGTTCCTTCAGCACGTGGTTCGGTTACACGGCATTCCTGAGAACATTGTGTCTGACAGAGGAGTCCAGTTTGTTTCCAGATTTTGGAGGACTTTTTGTTCTAAACTTGGTGTTCAATTGTCTTTCTCCTCTGCTTTTCATCCTCAGACCAATGGACAAACTGAGAGAACAAACCAGACATTGGAGACTTATCTGAGATGCTTTGTGTCTGCTGATCAAGATGACTGGGTCTCTTTTTGCCTTTGGCTGAGTTTGCTCTTAATAATAGGGCTAGCTCTGCCACTTTGATGTCTCCATTTTTCTGCAATTTTGGGTTTCACCCTCGATTTTCTTTGGGACAGACGGAGGCTTCTGTCTGTCCGGGTGTTAACTCTGTTGTGGAGCCCAGCGGTTTGCCAACCGGCATAGGACTGATGGTCCTCGGTTTAAAGTGGGGGACTTGGTCTGGTTGTCCTCAAGAAATATCCCTATGAGAGTTGCATCTCCTAAGTTTAAGCCTAGGTTCATTGGACCTTATAAGATCATGGAGATTCTTAATCCTGTTTCCTTTCGTTTACTTCTTCCAGGGACATTTAAGATCCATAACGTGTTCCACAAGTCCTTATTGAAGAGGTTTGTCGAGCCAGTGGTTCCTATGGCTGTGCCTCCTGACCCTGTTTTGGTTGAGGGCAATCTGGAGTATGTGGTTGAGAAAATATTGGATTCTCGGTTTTCTAGACGGAAACTCCAGTATTTGGTTAAGTGGAGAGGTTATGGTCAGGAGGACAATTCTTGGGTGTTTGCTTCGGACATCCATGCTAGGAGACTGATCCGTGCGTATCACCGAGCTGATCCTGACCGACCTGGTTGCACAAATGAGGGTTCGGTGACCCCTCCTCAAGGCGGGGTACTGTTGTGAATGTTTTGGAAATGAACTCTGAGCAGAAGCTCCCTCTGGTGGTTACAGACAGTACTGAGCCATTCAATGAGGATTGGCAATCAGGGGTCACAGACTGGCTTGATATAAGGGAGGTTCCCTCCCATCATGGTTGCCGGTGATGAATTGTTCTTGTCTCAACTGTGGTTCCTGGTTCACTTGGAAGCTTGCTGAATCTTGCCTCTTCTTCTGCTTTCAGATAAGATATTTTCTGTTTTTGTTTTTGTGCTTATCATTTGCATATTTCTCTGCATTTCTGTGAGGTTAGCCAGGTTCCCACCCCCGGGGGGGCTTGGGCTCCTCTCAGTTCCGCTGGAGCCATTGTTATTTGTTCATTTGCCTTTTCCAGTTTTTTCAGTGGCTGCGGCTTAGTTTTGTTACACCAGAGAACTGATTTAGGTGGTAGAGGTCGTGTGATCTCAGGTGTTTTTGCAATCAGTATCGTTGGCATTTTTTAGGGTTTTTTTGGATTGCAGTGAGTATCCTTTCTATCCTTTTCTGTCTAGGCAGATTGGGCCCCAGCGTTTGCTCATACTATTTTCTGTCTGTGTCTGTATTCCCTCTTGTCTAACCGCCATTACATGTTTGGGGGCTTCCTATGCTCTTTGGGGATCTACTCCGGGGCAGATAGCTTTCCTCTTTCTATCTTTAGGTGTAGTTAATCTTTCAGGCTGTGACGAGGCATCTAGGACCAACGTAGGAACGCTCCACGGCTGCCTTTAGTTGTGATGGTTAGTCAAGGTACTGCAATCCAATAGATTCCAACCTCTATGGTGTATTGCCGTTTTTACCTGCTCTCCTCAGCTACCAAAACATAACAAGCCAGTTTCTTTAGCAATGACCTTTTGTGGCTTACCCTCCTTGTGGAGTGTGTCAATGACTGCCTTCTGGACATCTGTCAAGTCAGCAGTCTTCCCCATGATTGTGGGGCCTACTGAGACAGACTAAAGGACCTTTTGAAATGCTTCAGAAGCCTTTGTAGGTGTTTTTTGTTAATTATTCTAATTTACTGAGATAATGACTCTTGGCTTTTCATTAGCTATAAGCCATAATCATCAACATTAACAGAAATAAACATTTGAAATAGATCACTCTGTAATGACTCTATAATATTTTACATTCACTTTTTGTGGTGAAGAACTGAAATACGGTATATTAACTTTTTTATGTATTTCTAATTTTTTGAGAAGCATTTGTGTTTACTTATGGTTAGCACCTGATTGTATACAGTAAAATAGTTAGGAAAAAATTCTGCTAAATAGTTAGTTTTTTTCCTAAAAATGATGTATGAATGGTCCATAAACAGATACAAATTGTAAGTAATGTTAAAGAGGATGTCTGACCTGAGATGAAGAGTCTGCAGTCACCTATGTGACATCAGTTTGCTGAATCGAGACAGTATGCGATGCACACACTATCACAATTCATCTGTAATTTCCATGTAGGTAACCAGTTACAGTCACATGACCACTAGTGTTGAGCATTCCGATACCGCAAGTATCGGGTATCGGCCGATATTCGCGTTATCGGAATTCCGATACTTAATTCCGATCTTTTTCAATATCGTATACCGGAATCGGAAGTTCCCATAATTCTTTGAGAGGCAATGTGATTTTAGTCAGCCAATGAGGAATCCTACGAAGTGTGGGCACATCCTGTAATGCTGCGGTCATCTTAACTAATGGCATGGCTGTGATTGGCTGCTGAAATGATGTCAGAATGCACTATAAAAGGCGCCGCCGCCATTTTAGCGTCACTGTGCTGTGAACTCAGTAAGGGACAGAACGCTACTCTGCTCACTCTGAGGGACAGTTAGATATTGCGATTTTGTGTACTACTGTGCTTGAGGCAGGCTAGTTTACCAACCGCTGTGTAAAGCTTCATTTTGCCAGTGTTGTTTTAACAGCTCTGTGCAAGGTGTGTGTGTGACAGTGCAGGTGACGCTGCAGTTTGCTCTGCATCCACCGCTGTTTGTAGGCATCTGCACGTGTCACTGACTCTTTTTTTTTTTTATTTTATTTAGTGGAATTGGTGCAGCTCCATTATATTAGAAAAAAATCAAATCTATTAGTGTGACGTGCTTCCATCCGTATACAATACATTGGTTGCAAACACTATAGAAGTACACAAAGGAGCTTTTCACAGATAGTGAATAGTTGTGTTTCAGTGTTCACTGCAGTCTGTGAGGTTTTGATTTTTTGAGTGCAGATCACGCTCCAGTTAGTTCTTCAACCACTGCTGGTTGTAGTCTGCTGAGCGTGTGTCACTGCCTCATCCTTCACATTTTTCTCTAATTGGTGCTGCTCCATTTTAGTGGAAAAAAATCTAATCTATTAGTGTGACGCGCTTCCATCCGTATACAATACATTGGTTGCAAACACTATAGAAGTACACAAAGGAGCTTTTCACAGATAGTGAATAGTTGTGTTTCAGTGTTCACTGTAGTCTGTGAGCTTTTCATTTTGTGAGTGCAGATTACGCTCCAGTTTGTACTTCAACCACTGCCGGTTGTAGTCTGCTGAGCGTGTGTCACTGCCTCATCCTTCACATTTTTCTCTAATTGGTGCTGCTCCATTTTAGTGGAAAAAAATCTAATCTATTAGTGTGAGCGCTTCCATCCGTATACAATACATTGGTTGCAAACACTATAGAAGTACACAAAGGAGCTTTTCACAGATAGTGAATAGTTGTGTTTCAGTGTTCACTGTAGTCTGTGAGCTTTTCATTTTGTGAGTGCAGATTACGCTCCAGTTTGTACTTCAACCACTGCCGGTTGTAGTCTGCTGAGCGTGTGTCACTGCCTCATCCTTCACATTTTTCTCTAATTGGTGCTGCTCCATTTTAGTGGAAAAAAATCGAATCTATTAGTGTGACGCGCTTCCATCCGTATACAATACATTGGTTGCAAACACTATAGAAGTACACAAAGGAGCTTTTCACAGATAGTGAATAGTTGTGTTTCAGTGTTCACTGTAGTCTGTGAGCTTTTCATTTTGTGAGTGCAGATTACGCTCCAGTTTGTACTTCAACCACTGCCGGTTGTAGTCTGCTGAGCGTGTGTCACTGCCTCATCCTTCACATTTTTCTCTAATTGGTGCTGCTCCATTTTAGTGGAAAAAAATCTAATCTATTAGTGTGACGCGCTTCCATCCGTATACAATACATTGGTTGCAAACACTATAGAAGTACACAAAGGAGCTTTTCACAGATAGTGAATAGTTGTGTTTCAGTGTTCACTGTAGTCTGTGAGCTTTTCATTTTGTGAGTGCAGATTACGCTCCAGTTTGTTCTTCAACCACTGCCGGTTGTAGTCTGCTGAGCGTGTGTCACTGCCTCATCCTTCACATTTTTCTCTAATTGGTGCTGCTCCATTTTAGTGGAAAAAAATCTAATCTATTAGTGTGACGCGCTTCCATCCGTATACAATACATTGGTTGCAAACACTATAGAAGTACACAAAGGAGCTTTTCACAGATAGTGAATAGTTGTGTTTCAGTGTTCACTGTAGTCTGTGAGCTTTTCATTTTGTGAGTGCAGATTACGCTCCAGTTTGTACTTCAACCACTGCCGGTTGTAGTCTGCTGAGCGTGTGTCACTGCCTCATCCTTCACATTTTTCTCTAATTGGTGCTGCTCCATTTTAGTGGAAAAAAATCTAATCTATTAGTGTGACGCGCTTCCATCCGTATACAATACATTGGTTGCAAACACTATAGAAGTACACAAAGGAGCTTTTCACAGATAGTGAATAGTTGTGTTTCAGTGTTCACTGTAGTCTGTGAGCTTTTCATTTTGTTAGTGCAGATTACGCTCCAGTTTGTACTTCAACCACTGCCGGTTGTAGTCTGCTGAGCGTGTGTCACTGCCTCATCCTTCACATTTTTCTCTAATTGGTGCTGCTCCATTTTAGTGGAAAAAAATCTAATCTATTAGTGTGACGCGCTTCCATCCGTATACAATACATTGGTTGCAAACACTATAGAAGTACACAAAGGGGCCTTTCACAGATACTGAACAGTTGTCTGCAGGGTTCACTGTAGTCTGTGAGATAATAACCACACTTAGGCCTTAACTTTTCTGACTTTCTTTATCAATCTACCAAGATGAAGAAGTCAGTGAGTAAGGCACGTGGTCGTGGTCGAGGCCGTGGATTTGCAGCAGGGAGAGGACGTGGGGATTCTGTGGCTGCTGCCGCACCCAGTGACACAGCATCCACCAGTTTTCCCCGTGAGCGTTCCTTTATGCGCACTTTTGTAGGAGCTCAGCGTACCCCCCTGCTGCGTGAAGAACAAATTGAAGCCGTTGTTGGTTGGATGGCAGCCAATGCATCGACTTCAATACTTCCACCTCCTCTCAGGACCACAGCACTGTTGAACAACCATCAGTCTCTTCACCGCCTGCCAAATTGCCCAGGCAGTCAGAGAGCTCTGTACAGGAGCCAGCTGAGTCTCTGCTTCTGTTCTCAGAATCTGTTGGCTTGGAAACAGGGGCCCAGCCAAGCAGCATTCTGGAATGTGAAGAAGAGGCAGTATGCAGTGATGCGCAACAGCTGTGTCTCTCTGAATCTGAAGAGGCGGGTGAGCCAGTGCCGATGGTCAGCACACCGCAGAACGCATCTGATGATGATGAGACTCAGTTGCCAGTTTCTGTTGAGCATGGTGCTGGCCAGACCACCCAACAACAGCAGGTGTTGGAAGAGGGTAGTGGTGGAGATGATGAGGTCCAAGACCCAACATGGCGTGAGGAACAGGAAGGTGGTGGGAGCAGCTCTGAGGAAGAGATTGCACCAACGGTCCAAACAGTAGGGAGAGGTAGGCTGCAGACTCGCTTGCCTGTAGCCTCCAGTTTGGCACCCGTTCGGAGCAGTTCTCTTACAACAGCCAAACCGGGCGCTCCCAGGACTTGCTCTGCGTGGTCCTTTTTTGATACAGTTGCAGATGATATTTGCTATGTCAAATGCAAGCTGTGTAATCAAAAAATTAAAAGAGGTAAAAGTGTCAGTAACCTTAATACAACAAATATGTGGAAACATGTGCGGTCAAAGCACTTTGTTGAGTTACAAAGACAACTGGAGATGTAGGCCAACCTACAGCAGCACCTACATCTTCAGCTCCTGTTGGAGCCTCTTCCTCCAGTTCACACACAGCTGGTTCGGCTTCCTCAAAGGATCGCCATGGAAGAACCTCTGTCACTGTTGTCCAGAGACACAGTGTTATTCCACCCACAGCTGCAAGTTCCCTGTCATCCTCACACACCCAGGCCACAAAACAGCCATCGGTAGCACAGGCATGGGATAAAAGACGGCCATATCTCGGCAAACCATCCACGAGCACAGGCTCTGAATGCTGGCATTGCAAAACTCCTGTCCCTTGAAATGCTGTCATTCAGGCTGGTGGAGACTGACAGTTTCCGTGAATTAATGGCATTGGCAGTCCCACAATACAATGTGCCCAGCCGATTTTATTTCAGCAGGCAAGCCGTCCCTGGTCTGCAAAAGCATGTTGAGGCAAAAATTAAACATGCGCTACTAAACGCCGTCAGTAGCAAGGTCCACCTGACCACCGATGCGTGGACCAGTACCCATGGCCAGGGACGATACCTTTCACTCACTGCCCATTGGGTGAATGTTGTGGAGCCGGGTACAGATCTTGCGAGTGGCGCTGTACGTGTTCTGCCAACTCCAAGGATTGCCGGAATCAAGTCTGTCCACATTGACTCCTCCTCCTACTCCAGTTCCTCAGAATCATCGCTGCAGGAGCCGTCACGGTCTACCTCCACATGGACCGTGGACGCTTACCTGATGCGACCGATATGAGCACAGCCGTGGCCAAACGGCAACAGGCCGTTCTGAAATTAATTCCCATGGGGAATCGAAGCCACACAGCGCAGGAGGTCTGGAAATGCCATCAAGCAGGAGAGCGACGTGTGGTTTTTTGCCAGCGAATCTCCAGCCAGGCTTGGTAGTGTGTGACAATGGCCGAAATCTGGTGGCAGCTCTGGGCCTTGGCAACCTCACTCACATACCATGTCTGGCACATGTGCTCAACTTGGTCGTGCAGAGTTTTTTGAGGGACTATCCGGATCTTGATGCACTGCTGCACAAGGTCCCCTAGAGTGCGCTCACTTGCGACGTTCCAGCATGGCCAGATCGCGCATTGCAGCTCTGCAACGCAGATTGCGCCTTCCTGAACATCGCATCATATGTGACGTATCCACCAGGTGGAATTCAACGTTACATATGTTGGAGCGGTTGTGTGAGCAGCAGCCAGCAGTTATGGAGTATCAGCTGCATCAGGCGCAATCAACACGCAATTTGCGCCGTCCACACTTCACCATTAATGAGTGGGCCACTATGAAGGACATGTGCCACGTTTTGCGTGCGTTTGATGAGTCAACGCGGATGGCGGTGCAGATGATGCACTAGTCAGCCTGACTGTCCCCCTTATCTGCCTGCTTCAAAAAAACACTGCAAGCAATAAGGGATGAGGTTTTGAAGAGGTGGAGGATGAGGAGTCACAAATTCCATCACCTTCTGGAAAGTCAGCGCAACGTGGTTCCTCACAAAGGGCTGGGCAGGGCTCACTTTGTGAGGAGGATGAGGAGGAGGAGTCAATGGAGGAGGAAGACATCGCTCCAGAGGGAGGTACACAACGCTCTAGTCAGTATGTTAGAGCGAGGGTGGGGTGATGCAGAGCAGGCAGAGATAACGCCTCTTGCAGAGGACAGCGTTTCTTTGCCAGTTGGGAGTCTGCAGCACATGGTTGTTTTCATGCTGCAGTGCCTAAGAAACGACCGCCGCATCGCCCACATTCTCACGACGTCTGATTATTGGGTGTACACCCTCCTAGACCCTCGCTACCGGGACAACGTCAAAAGCCTCATCACACCGTTGAACCGGGAGCGTAAAATGCGGGAGTACCAAGACACACTGGTGCATCCCTAATGTTCTACCTTACTGCCGAGAGCACTGCTGCTGCTACTGCTTTACAAAGCAGCTCTGTGCGTCGAGGCAGTGTAGAGAGCTCTGCAACAAGAGGGAGCACACGCAGTGCCTCTGCACAGGGAAAGACCAGTATGTTAAAAATGTGGCAAAGTTTTGTGGCAGCGCCACAAATGTCTACACCATCCGAGAGGGCTCCAGTCAGCGGAGGCAACGTATCCGTCAGATGGTGACAGACTACTTGGCTTTGCCTCTCAGTGTACTCCCAGATGGCTCTTCCCCATTCAAGTTTTGGGTCTCTAAGCTGGATACATGGCCAGAGCTTAGCCAGTATGCATTGGAGGTGCTGGCTTGCCCTGCTGCCAGTGTATTATCGGAGCGCGTCTTTAGTGCTGCAGGTGGTGTACTAAACAGACCGTCGCATGCGACTATCCTCCGATAATGTAGACCGGCTTACTTTTCTGAAAATGAACAAGGCATGGATCTCGCCAGAATTTGTCTGTCCGTTTTCAGATTAAATAACTGGTTCGCAACGTTATCCATGTCTCCTGTTATGTTCATCTTTCTACCACCTGAACTCTATCCTGGGCTCCAACACTGCCAGTTGCTGCTCAGAAGTGTCGTGTCCACAGAACAAAACACAAGCTCTACTGTTAGTGGGGTTCAGTAACGCCAGCTGTTCCCCTGCTGTGTCAACGGCAAGAAGTCTCCTGTTCCCGACACATGGACAGAAAAACACATGACCAACATGCTCCAAATAGGGAAGAGCCGTCACCCTGCTTGTTATGCTGAAAACATGAAATTGTGAAGTTTTGCAGGCCTAGAATGATAAATTTTTATGACAAATATGGACAAATAATAATTTGTCATCACAGCGCATATCTGCACATGTCTATTAGAAATGGTAACAAAAAATAAAACATAGTCTACTCTTCACATTTTGAAATTAATGCATAAAAGTACATTTCAGACTTATGAATTAATGCTTTTTAAGGAACTTTATCTGTACCTGTAAGATAATGCAGTCAATGGATGTACGAATCATTAAATCCTCATCATCATCATCACGAGTTTTATTTATGACAGACATTATAAAATACACATACTGATGCCAACTGTAACTTCAAACACCATATATGAAATGGCCAGCATGTAAACATGGTAATAATGTCCATAATAAATTATTACATCTAGAAAGTGCATCATGCATACTGACAATAGGTAGTTATACCTGCAAGTGCTGTTGAAACAACCACAAGAGATATAAATTAATACTGGTATATAGGTATCACAGTGCATACTTACTCAGGACAATGTTGATGTAATACTGTATCTCAATTAAGTCAGCGTCAACCATTAGGCTTGTTAGTCTTGTACATTGTTAAAGAGGGAACGTAATTTTTTTGTTTGTCATAGGTGGAGTATTACACATTAAATTATTACTGCTGTATTTTTTTTTTGCGTCCCTAGTGCGCAATAACGCAGCCTAACCTCACATTTGATAGTCAGCTAATTGCCACACGCTACCCTACCCTACGCGTGACAGTAGGAAGGTAGTGTTGACGGATAAAGCTTTGCGCAACCAGACATTCTTTTACCCTCTTCAACACTCTACAAGCAAAAAATGCATGATTTCAGCCGCAGACTTTATTGACGTACAGTATAACATCGGCATTACCCATCAGAGGCTGTCCACTGTCTGATACAGACATAGAATATACCTTTGCTATCCGTAGCCTTTGTTTCACATACACTTGCAGGCACACACTTAAATAGTGACAAACAATGCCTAATGTTTTTTTAAATGGTTATTTTTTATTGTACATTATTGTGTCATCAATCACATTGATGAGTCCATGCTGGACATGTCATACATGCTATAGAAAGTTACGATTTATGAACTTAAATAATTGAAATGTCTGTGACTGTCACATAAAATTTGCGATGATGATGATGAGTGACTATTACAAAATCCATTGTCTTCACTATGTTATGGTTTAACATAGCGTTCCTTAAGCATTATTCATAAAAAAAAAATGTACTTTTATTCTTAAATTTACAACACTATATTTTGTTACCAATTTTTTGGGTGTTGTGTTGTTCCATTTATTTTGGCATGTGCATATATGCGTTTATATTTGTATTTTCTTTATTTTTCCTTCTTGAAATTAGAAAACATGTGTACTTTGTACCGTGTTAGCCAGTAGATAGAAAAATATTTAGACTTCAGAGTCAGCAGTGGTTGATACCTTTTAAATGGATAACTGAAAGATGGAAAACAAATTGCAAGCTTTCAAGGCTACTCACGTCTCTTCATCAGGGAAAGACTAACTAAAAAATTAAGCATCACATATTTCTATACACAACAGGACACAGGAATAGTGCAATAGGTAAGACAAGTAAGTGACGTGTATCAGAACTGTCATTATCTCACAGGGATGAACATAAATATTGAACAGTTCCTAGTAAGGATAGAAAGTTTGATTTCCCTCTCATTGGCGTATTTTTTTGGGTTTTCATGACCCTGGAAGGGCATAGACGCAGATTCCTTAATTGATATAGAATGACATAAATCCATGTGATCTATTCATTCATCACTAACAGTGTCAAAGGTCATGATGAGCTTATATTCTGAACCTTTGTACGTTTCTCATATTTGAAGTTATATTTTAATAACAGTAATTCCATATCCATGATGCTATGACCGGGCAAACAAAAGTCTTTTGCCACAGGTAAATTCATTAATTTATCTGTGATTGTGTGGCGCTGATAATTCATCCTTGTTCTCCTTTTTGTTGCCGGTCTCCCCTCACTTGTCCCTCCCTCACTTGTCTTAGCTATTCCTGTGTCCTGTTGTGTGTAGAAATATGTGATTCTTCATTTTTGGCTTTACTCTTAGCCTGATGAAGACACCTGAGTAGTCTCGAAAGCTTTGAATTTGTTACCATATTTTCAGTTAGCCATTAAACGTTATCAACCACAGAGGACTGTCAAGTATAAATATTTTTCTATTCTTGTAATTGAAATTTATCATTTTATTGTTGTAGTAAAAGTTCATTTATTCTTGTTTGAAGTACATACATTTGCAATGGCCACGTAACAAGGCAATAACTCAATATTTTGTGCCTACACCCTCCTTGACCCTGGCTTCAACAGCGCCAGTTGCTGCTCAGAAGTGTTAGATGCACAGATGAAAACAATCGCTGATGTGTTTGTGGGGTTCAGTAACGCCTGCTGTTCCCCTGCTGTGTGTCTGGCAAAAATTACTGCTGCTAACTACAACTTCAACTTCAAACGTCTCATACTAGGCCTCTGCCTACACCCTCCTTGACCCTGGGCTTCAACAGCGCTAGTTGCTGCTCAGAAGTGTTAGATGCACAGATGAAAACAATCGCTGATGTGTTTGTGGGGTTCAGTAACGCCTGCTGTTCCCCTGCTGTGTGTCCGGCAAAAATTACTGCTAGCTACCTAATCATGGTGAAAAAAACATGACATCTCAAAGTGTGTAGTGCTACACATAGATATGAGGCTACACCATGATTTCTAAGCTGTAAACATTTGAAACGTCAACTTTCAAACCATAAAATGATTTGTCTTTGTCACAAATCTGTAACAAAATAATTGTGACATATTATTACAGATATTATGCAATGTCGAAAACAAATGCAAACACAAAAGCCTACTTATGCTATAGGATACTGATGGTCAACCTTGTCACTCCATAGCTTAGACAAATCCAACTCACATCATGATGACTCAAATACTGCAATGTTGGAAGTGCATAATGTGGGTTGAACTTTGACAACTGCTGCAGTGCGAAGGTTATACTTCAGTGTTCTTGCCTTTGAAATAAAAGCATACAAGTAAATATAATATCCAATGTTGATTAAGGGACGTGATGTACACCTGTAATATTGTGCAAACAATGCATGTAGGAATAGTCCTCTTCAACATTACTTATATTTGTGTCATTTTAAAAAATACATATTTGATTAGAAAGTTAACAGCCCATATCATAAAGGTACTTCATGTAAACATGATAATCGCTAACAAAAAATCATGCATTACCTTGGTAAAGTCAATAGTGCATAGTCACAATAGCAAAAATATACCTGTAAGTGTGCTGAAAGAACGACAAACTGATAGAATAGGTGAATGATATCTATTTATCAGACTGAATAGCGACACCTGTACAATGTCGATATAATACTGTACCTTAACAAAAAAGCTGTGTCACACCTCACACGCATTTTTCTTGTAGCTTGTTATGTAATAGGGCACATGCGTGTATGTTTCATCATAGGTGCATGTTTACTGAGTAAAGCAGTCATGACAACGCCTTTGTGTTGTCGGTACGCTTGCGATGATGAACGATGCGCACCGTGAATGTTAGTCTGCGTCATAAGAAAGAACAGACGCTCCAATACCCAACGCGTCACAGCAGGAAGCCAGTCTGTGCGTCCAAACAAAGGCGCAAGCATACATGCACGTACCCTTTTATAAAGCTATATAAAAAAAAGGATGTAGTAGTAACGCACACTTTATTGAGGTACAGTATTACATCGCCATTCACCATCTGTGGCTATGCAGTGTCATCTATATATACCTTATCTATCCGTTGTCATGCTTGCAAGTCCACAGTCAGGCATAAATAGCTGTTTTCACTATGCACTTTTTAAAGGTTTTTTTTGTTAATATAAATGATTGCACATATTATCAGTATTACATGATGGAAATTTTAGATATTTTTAAAACTTTTTAGTGATATTATTCAGCAAATGAAAATGGTGTACATACTGTTACTTATCCATCATTAATGGATTCTGATATGTACTTGTATGCTTTTATTTAAAACCGTATAGCAGATTATTTAACCGATTTTTATTGTGGTTTGCATTGCTTTTCAACATGTTAATGTATGCGTTTATGTTTGTCAATTATTAATTTACATATATTTTTTAAAGTAAAATCATCATCTTATGGTACTAAAGGTTATATTTCTCTTGTTTGGAGTATAGACATTTTTAATTGACACGTAACAAGGAAAATACTTGATCTAGTATTTAAACATCCTCCTTGACCCTGGGCTCCAACACCGCCAGTTGTTGCTTGGAAGTGCTTTAGCACAGTCTACACTTGCTCCTGTGTTACTGGGGTTCAGTAATGTCAGCTGTTCCCCTGCTGTGTGAACGGCAAAAAGCCCTGCTGCCTCCACCATGTTCTCTTCTCATCCCTGGGTTACAACACCGCCAGTTGTTTCTCGGAAGTGCTGTTAGCACAGTCTAACACTTGCTCCTGTGTTACTGGGGTTCAGTAATGTCAGCTGTTCCCTGCTGTGTGAACGGCAAAAAGTCCTGCTGCCTCCACCTGTTCTCTTCTCATCCCTGGGTTACAACACCGCCAGTTGTTTCTCGGAAGTGCTGTTAGCACAGTCTACACTTGCTCCTGTGTTTTCTGGGGTTCAGTAATGTCAGCTGTTCCCCTGCTGTGTGAACGCAAAAAGTCCTGCTGCCTCCACCATGTTCTCTTCTCATCCCTGGGTTACAACACCGCCAGTTGTTTCTCGGAAGTGCTGTTAGCACAGTCTACACTTGCTCCCGTGTTACTGGGGTTCAGTAATGTCAGCTGTTCCCCTGCTGTGTGAACGGCAAAAGTCCTGCTGCCTCCACCATGTTCTCTTCTCATCCCCGGGTTACAACACCGCCAGTTGTTTCTCGGAAGTGCTGTTAGCACAGTCTAACACTTGCTCCCGTGTTACTGGGGTTCAGTAATGTCAGCTGTTCCCCTGCTGTGTGAACGGCAAAAAGTCCTGCTGCCTCCACCATGTTCTCTTCTCATCCCGGGTTACAACACCGCCAGTTGTTTCTCGGAAGTGCTGTTAGCACAGTCTACACTTGCTCCCGTGTTACTGGGGTTCAGTAATGTCAGCTGTTCCCCTGCTGTGTGAACGGCAAAAAGTCCTGCTGCCTCCACCATGTTCTCTTCTCATCCCTGGGTTACAACACCGCCAGTTGTTTCTCGGAAGTGCTGTTAGCACAGTCTACACTTCTCCTGTGTTACTGGGGTTCAGTAATGTCAGCTGTTCCCCTGCTGTGTGAACGGCAAACAATCCTGCTGCCTCCACCATGTTCTCTTCTCATCCCTGTTCTCTTTCTCATCCCTGGGTTACAACACCGCCAGTTGTTTCTCGGAAGTGCTGTTAGCACAGTCTACACTTGCTCCTGTGTTTACTGGGGTTCAGTAATGTCAGCTGTTCCCCTGCTGTTGTGAACGGCAAAAAGTCCTGCTGCCTCCACCATGTTTCTTCTCATCCCTGGGTTACAACACCGCCAGTTGTTTCTCGAAGTGCTGTTAGCACAGTCTACACTTGCTCCCGTGTTTCTGGGTTCAGTAATGTCAGCTGTTTTCCCCTGCTGTGTGAACGCAAAAAGTCCTGCTGCCTCCACCATGTTCTCTTCTCATCCCTGGGTTACAACACCGCCAGTTGTTTCTCGGAAGTGCTGTTAGCACAGTCTACACTTGCTCCCGTGTTACTGGGGTTCAGTAATGTCAGCTGTTCCCCTGCTGTGTGAACGGCAAAAAGTCCTGCTGCCCCACCATGTTCTCTTCTCATCCCTGGTTACAACACCGCCATTGTTTCTCGAGTGCTGTTAGCACAGTCTACACTTGCTCCGTGTTACTGGGTTCAGTAATGTCAGCTGTTCCCCTGCTGTGTAACGCAAAAAGTCCTGCTGCCTCCACCATGTTCTCTTCTCATCCCTGGTTACAACACCGCCAGTTGTTTCTCGAAGTGCTGTTAGCACAGTCTACACTTGCTCCCGTGTTACTGGGGTTCAGTAATGTCAGCTGTTCCCCTGCTGTGTGAACGGCAAAATCCTGCTGCCTCCTTTTTTCCATCCCTGTTTTCCACCGCCGTGTTTCCAGTGCGTCACGTCTCACGCCGTACTGGGCTATGTCGCTGTTCCCTGCTGGTAACGGCAAAAGTCCTGCTGCCTTCCACCGTTCTCTTTATCCCTGGGTTACAACACCGCCAGTTGTTTCTCGGAAGTGCTGTTAGCACAGTCTACACTTGCTCCCGTGTTACTGGGGTTCAGTAATGTCAGCTGTTCCCCTGCTGTGTGAACGGCAAAAATCCTGCTGCCTCACTTTCCATTGTTCTCTTCTCATCCTGGGTTACAACACCGCCAGTTGTTTCTCGGAAGTGCTGTTAGCACAGTCTACACTTGCTCCGTGTTACTGGGGTTCAGTAATGTCAGCTGTTCCCTGCTGTGTGAACGGCAAAAAGTCCTGCTGCCTCACCATGTTCATCCTGTTCTCTCATCCCTGGGTTACAACCCGCCAGTTGTTTCTCGGAAGTGCTGTAGCACAGTCTACACTTGCTCCTGTGTTACTGGGGTTCAGTAATGTCAGCTGTTCCCCTGCTGTGTGAACGGCAAAAATCCTGCTGCCTCCACCATGTTCTCTCTCATCCCTGTTCTCTTCTCATCCCTGGGTTACAACACCGCCAGTTGTTTCTCGGAAGTGCTGTTGCACAGTCTACACTTGCTCCCGTGTTACTGGGGTTCAGTAATGTCAGCTGTTCCCCTGCTGTGTGAACGGCAAAAATCCTGCTGCCTCAATTTCTCTTCTCATCCTGTACACACCGCCAGTTGTTTCCAGGGAAGTGCTGTTTAGCACAGTCACACTTGGCCTGTGTTACATGCGGTTCAGTATGCAACTGTTCCCTGCTGTGTCGGCAAAAGTCTGCTGCCTCACTCGGGTCACAGTACTCATCCTGGGTTACAACCCGCCAGTTGTTTCTCGAGTGCTGTAGCACAGTTCTCACTTTTCTCCTTTCTGGGTTACCCGTAATGTCAGCTGTTCCCGCTGTGTGAACGGCAAATCCTCTGCTTACTTCTCATTGGTTCAACACCGCAGTGTTTACTGTACAACACATTCCGGTTACTGGTCAGTAAGTCAGCTGGTTCCCGCGTAGAACCAAATTTGCCTAAGAGTCCATATCCATGTCGAGTTTATCCGAAGTGTGTTGCCAGCTAACGTCCTGCTGGGTCCTAATGCCTGTAGCTGCTGTTGAACGCACAAAACCTCCTGTCTTAGTTAACCTTCGTCCCAGTACAACCAGCGAGTTCGTTCTCGAAGTTGTGCACATTGCTCTTTTCGGTTCAGATGTGCTGACCCTCGGTTACGCAACAAGTCAGCTGGCCTCGTCACTTTCATTGCTCTTGTACCTTCTCAACCCATTCCGGGTTCCAGTACTCGTAGCTGGTTCTCCGCAGTTCCTTTGGCCTCGGTGCCTCCATGTCGGTATCCGAGTTCCAGCAACGTCTGCTGGTCCTTGGTAGTGCTTTGGAGCACAGGTACCTCCTGCTTAGTAACCCTGTCCCAGTAACGTCAGCTGGTCCTCGGTTGTGCCATTGGCTCTTTTCCTTCTGCTGACCCTCCAGGTTCCAGCACAGTCAGCTGGTCCTCGTTACTTTCATTGGCTCTTGTACCTTCTGCTACCCATCCGGGTTCCAGTACCGTCAGCTGGTTCTCCGCAGTGCCTTTGGCCTAGGTGCCTCCATGTCGGTATCCGAGTTCCAGCAACGTCTGCTGCTCCTTGGTAGTGCTTTGGAGCACAGGTACCTCCTGCTTAGTAACCCTGTCCCAGTAACGTCAGCTGGTCCTCGGTTGTGCCATTGGCTCTTTTCCTTCTGCTGACCCTCCGGGTTCCAGCACAGTCAGCTGGTCCTCGTTACTTCCATTGGCTTTTGTAACATCACCAACAGGACAAAGAAGGTTAAGACAAACTACAAGATACAGAACAAGAGACAGAAGAACAATAAGCAGAAGATCAAAAAGCAGAAGAACATTAAGTATAAGACCAAAATGAAGAGCAAAATATATGCTCTAAATTCTAAGCAGAAGAAGACTAAGCAGTGTATGGGGGTGAGTCCGTTCCTCCTCGTGGTGCCCCTGGAAAATGCCTGATGCTGCTGCAGGCTAAACTGAACGCGGACAAATACTGTTGTAATTAAAATCTTTCGTGACAGCAAGAACGGAACGATGAAAATTCAGAGTTTTACAGATTACAAGTACAGGAATGTCTGTCACAAATAAGAATATGATGAAAAGGATGAATAGGAAGAACATGAAGAAGTAGAATATGAAGAATAATAACTGTTTAATAAGAACAATATAAGTAATGTTAACAAAAAGATGAATAGCAAGAAGTTTTAGAAGATTAAGAAGGTGAAGATGAAGAATAATTTGATGAGAAAGATGATGCTGCTGAAAATTATGAAGGAGAAAGTGTGTGAAAAGTTAAAAAGGTGAAGACCATGGAAGTTGTGAAACAGACATATTTGACAAAATAGAAAAAAGGTTAACAACATTGTCAATTTGTTCGTCAATCCGAACGTATTTCCTAAAAAAAAAAAATTAATGCTATTCCATTGGATTGGGTCAAACATCTATGCCTTTAATGTCTCCTCAACCTCCCCCAATACATTCTACATTACTCTTTCTTGTTTTCCTTCATGTACAATTAACCAACAAGGCAAGAATGGGTTTTTTTTAATTTCGATATTTTGTTCCCATAGACTTACATGGGACTTCCGGTATCGGTATCGGGTATCGCCGATATTTTAGTGATATCGGCGATACCATTCCGATTCCGATACTTTAGGATATCGGAAAGTATCGCTCAACTCTAATGACCACATGACAAATAATTTTTAGCAATGAATTCACATCCTTATTATGTAATTTTACCTTGCTTATATGTAATGGGGCTTTTGCTGGAAAACTGTTTAAACTATGTCCATAAAAAGGATAGTTTGACTTTAATTATTAAAAGTATACACACATTTAATGAGTTTTTAAATATTAAACCTACCCTACTTTCTACTATTGTCACTGCTGCAAGCTCTTAATTTACAGAGCAATTACAAGAGGACTCTCATTTATCAGTTCATGTTCATTTGTAGGAAATGTAGTCAGGTTTTATTAATTGATGCAATACAAGTACAGGCTGAAAATTAATGTGTGTGTCAGATAGGTCATGCCTGCAGTAGTGGGTGGGTAGCTATCAAGGAGCAGGACTTGAGATAAATAATAACTTCCATTATTTGATTACACTAGGGATAGATAAAAAAAAAGTGTGGCAGGGTGTACAATGTTTAGCTGAGTTGCAGACATATAGATGTCTTCTGTGTTTTGTGTGATTTGTATGTATAATGCATGTGTAAAACAATATTATTTTTTGTAGATTTGAAGCTATATTCATTGGCTTTGATCAAACACAGAATTTTACCAACCAGAAAAGTTGTAATCCAGCTCCTCCAATCACCTGATTAGCTTGTCAAAGTAGTCTTGTAATTGTTCAGTACCGCATTGGAATACTGCAATTTCTTACAATTTTAACATAAACACTATATGGACAAAAGTATTGGGACACCTCTTAATTAGGGATTTGAGGACCCGTGGAAGTTTCTGTTCGACGGGTTTGGACGAAGTTCAGTCGGGGCACCTGAACTTGACCCCGGATCCGAGCCTCATAAAAGTCAATGCGAACCCGAACTTTGGTGCTGTAAAATAGCTGTAAAATGGTCATAGTATTGGCTAGGGAGCTGCAAAATGAAGGTAATGTACAATGGGGGTAAGAGCAGGACAGGTTAGTAAGGTAACCTCAGCTCACAGCGGCCAGATTTCACGAGGGCAATGCAAATGCTAGACATCACCGCTCATCTGTCTGGTATTTGCGCTGCCCTGGTGAGATCTGGCCACTGTGAGCTGAGTTAACCTTACGGACGTCACCTCAGTTCACAGCGGCTGGTTCTCTCAAAGGCAGTGTAAGTGTTTGATGGATGAGCGGTAACGTCACTGCTCATCAGTCCGGCACTCGAGTTGCCCTCGTGAGAACAGGCTGCTGTGAACTGAGGTAACCTTACTGACATCACCTCAGTTGACAGTGGATGGGTCTCGTGGAGTATAGCGTGATACCCAGCACTGGCTGCTGCTCCAGTCTATGGAGTACATTCTCTGAACGGGGCTCCATAGACTGGATGAAGAAGACAGAAATCATTGTGGGATCTCCATTTGGATTACAGCAGACACTGTTGATTACTTTTTTTTTGGAAATAAATGGGTAAAAGAGAGAATTTTTCTGGGAGTGCTCTTTACAAATAATGTACTTTTCTGCATGTGTTTCTTTCTTTTAACTACCGGTTAGTAATGGGGGTGTCTGACAGATGCCTCTAAATACTATCCCTTGGGCTTGATGTCAGCGGACATTACACTGCTGACATAAACCCCAAAACCATTACCCTGAGTGCTACCGCATCAGGGTAATTGGAAATAAATGAGGCAAAGCAACAAGATTGAATCATCTAATAGATGTGCCATTTCTGGAGCGGCTGAGCCCCCAGCTGTCTTGGGGAACCTTGACGTGGGTTGCCAGCTTATGTATTGAAGCCCCAATATTAACTAATACCTTGCATATATTGATATGGGTTTTTTTGCACTTTATTTTACAGGGTGCAGCTGGACCCAGATGACTCTGTAAACTGTTGCCTCTTGTTCACGCAGGATGCATTTTGGCAGCACTGAGCAGCCTACCTGTATGTGCGCTACTACAAATAGGCTGCTATACAGATGCTATGCATAGCCTGTATGTGAACAATGCTGCATACAGATTACTATCTTTTATCTTTTTGTGCACTATTATACCAGTCAATCACCCACTCCATGGATTGGTAGATTGGGAGTTATTGTTATATCGGTATTGCTGCACCTGTGTTTCAGCCATCATTAATCAGGTCCGCTGCACCCTGATAGTGCATTTGTTTGGAGGCCTGGGCAGGTAAACATCTCTGCTTATTTTCTCTGTGCATTTTTCTTTGCCTTAGCTAGTTATTAAAGATAGGGAAACCCCACGTCTTTTTTTAAGGATCTCCCATTTTTAATAACCAGCAAAGGTAAAGCAGACAGCTGCAGCCTTATATTAATAGACTGGAAAGATTCATGGTATTGACCCCTTGCCAGCAAAATAAGACCATCTCACAGCTGTCTTCTTTCTCTTGGCTGGTTATAAAAATAGGGGGGCCGCACATTGTTTTTTAATTATTTATTTATGTATTTCACAGCATCAGGCCAGGTCACATGTTGGCCAATTATAGCCATGTTAATACTTTTTATGGCTATGATGGGGTTAAAGTGTCCACAGCCTTAAAGCTTGTTGATTGGCTGCATTGTACACTTTTAACAAGTTTCATTAAGCTGTCAAATCCGAACAGTAACACAAATGTGCAGTTAGAAGTCCTTGTTCGTGTTTTTGGTACCACACACTAGGTGTCCGGCATGAATCCGGAACTTTACAGTTTAGGTTTGCTTTTCCCAACTCTTATTCAGTCAATTTAGGTTTTTCATGTAGTCCTATTGCCACTAGTGTATAAAATATAGGCCCTAGCCATACAATCTGTCTCCACCAACATATATTGAAACAGTGAATTTAAGTGTGATACTTGGAGCAAGTCAGTTTATGAAACTTTTTCCCTCCTGAATATTATTCAATCAACTCTTAGCAGTAGAGATGAGCGACTTTGCCTCCAGAAGGGTCAAGTTGGGTTTCGGGCCACCCGACTTTCCCAAAAGTCGTGTCGAACGAAGTCGGCCGACTAACGGAAACAGTCGAGTAAGAGTCAAAAACCCGACCCCAATGAAAGTCAATGGGGAATAAAAGTCGGCAGTGAGTGGAGGACAGTAAACACACCTACAGTGCCCATTTAAATGCCAACGACATCAATTCTTATTACTTAAGCTTGTCAACCTTAATTTACTTTATAATAATAGTAACGCTATGAAAACTGGGGCTATTTGGTTAAAGTTGTGGGGGGGGCAGGGCTGGCTCCAGGTTTTCGTGGGCCCAGGGCCAAAGTGTCTCAGTGGGCCCCTTTAACACATACCACAATTCATGATGCTCCAATACGGCAGAGAAATATAGGTATAGTACAATGCCAAATACGTCACTTCTTACATTACATGAGTGATATCTATTGTAATTTTACACTATCTCAAAAAACGGACAGTATAGTCCTCCATACAGTATTTTGGGCATATTAATGAGCCCCATATATTGCTCCATATATAATTGGTCCCATATAATGTTCCATACAGTATATGATGAGCTCCACATAATGCTCTATACAGAATAGGCCCTATATGTGCTCCATATGATGCTCTATAAATAAAGGGTCCTATATGATGCCTCATAAAAAATGAACCCCATATGATGCTCTAGTATATGATGGGCCCCATATATGATGCTCCAGTGTATGATGAGCCTCACATAATGCTCCAAATATAATGGTCCCCATATATAATGCTCCATATATAATGGGCTCCATGTGATGCTCCATATATAATGTGTCCCATATGATGCACCATATATAATGGGTCCCATATGATGCTCCAGTATATGATTTGCCCCATGGATGATGCTCCAGTGTATGATGAACTATCTAATGCTTCATATAAAATGGGTCCCATATGATGCTCCAGTGTATGATGGGCCACATATATAATGCTCCAGTGTATAATGGGCCCTATCTATAATGCTCAAGTGTATGATGGCCCCCATATATAATTCTCCAGTGTATAATGCTCCCCATATATTGCTCCAAACATTTAAAAAAATGAAATACCTCTCCTCGCTGGGCAGTGCTCTACTCTGGACTCCTCAGCATCACCATCTTCCAGCTCTCTGCACTGTGACTGTTCAGGCAGAGGGCGCACAGATGTGACATCATTGCGCTCTCTGACATGAATGTCACTGTCAGGAAACGCGGAAGACGTCACAGCAGTGGAGTAGGGAGAGGTAAGTATTGCAAGTACTGGGTACCTGAGCAAGCAGGGGGGGCACACTCATGGGCGCCGGGAACTGGCACAGGGCCCCTCATAGTACGCCGGTGTCTCTGACGGTGAGTGGGCCCCCCCACCTGCTCAGGGCCCCGACACTTGCCCAAGTGCGCCAGGTGCTGAACCCGGCCTTGTGGGGGTACAGCCCAGTTAGGGAGGTGGGAAAACTGGCATATGTTGAGGTGTAGGCTGGACATTCAGCATCTGCAAATAGAGGAATTGGAGAAGTCGGAGGTAGAGGAGGACAAAGCAAGCCATTTTGCTGGCAACCTATGTGTCATCAGGGAAAGGTGGGACAAAATCCTTTGAAAACCGGCTGGTTCATTTCTGTCAGGATTGATCCAGCAGCACTGAAGACTCTTCTGATAGCAACTAAAAGCGGGCAAGCACATTACAAGCAGGCAAGGTGCTCCTGAAAGGGCATATTGTGCAAGTCAGGCAGGTGTCCAGTTACAGGCCAGTTACTCAAAGAGGAATGAACTGTGAGCGAGAACATCGATAGGAGGAGAGTATTGAACCATAGTGCAACTGCTGTCTCTTGTCTGTTGCAATCAATGTCAGTATTACCAGTCTGAGCGTTACTCGAGAATTCAGACCACAAAGTCATGAAAGCCCTGTTTCCACGCACTTCGCTGTGTGCCTACGAACACCTTCCATTTGGCCAGTACGGTTCGTGTAGAACCTACACTGCTGCTGTGTGCTGGAATGCTCTAACAATGGTTGCAGAGTTGCTTGTTTGTTCGCAATAGCTCTAGGTCTCTGTGGAATGATGTAATTTGCCTTTATAGAGTGGATCGAGGATGCTGGCCAAACAGTAGACGTATCCTCCATAATTTTGCAATGCGGGGTCCCTTTTAGGATCCGCAAGCATAATCAACATGTGGCCAATGTTCTGGTGTCAATGATGCACTGCCCATGGTGTTGGAGGAGCACTTTCTGCCAAATCACATCCCTCCAGTCACGCAAACCTGTACCTGACCTTGCAAGCCAACATTTTCTCTTGTCCTGAGAGCATCCTCCTCCCAAAATAATCATCCTCCTCCCCTCCTCTCCTTTTCCTGTTCTCGCCACCTCGTCCGGGACAGTTCCTGAGCAACAATGTCTGACTGTCATCAAGAGCTTCCTCCTCCTCCTCTCTGCAAAAGCTGATCCTAAAGGTATGCTGGCAACATAAGCAGCGTCGCTAACGCATCCTAAATATCTGACAATTTAGCGAGGTCTCTTTAGTGACCGCAACGTGATCATGTAACACGACGTGGGCCCCAATGATTCGCTGTCGTTCACAGAGCTCTCCAGTGCGTGAGTTAGACCTTGTTGAAAAATTCCCGCTGGTGAGCTATATCGCTGGTCTGCACCTTTGTGAGCGAATGCGACACATTTTCTTTAGCACGCTGGAACTCTATCCAAATAGATCATCCCCCTCCTATCTCCTCCTCCTTTTCACTCTTCCTTCTCACCCGTCAGGCAGTTCCTGCAGACAATGTCTGACTGTCATCAGGCTTCCTCTCTCCTCCTTGCAAAAGCTTGATCCTTAATGTGCGTCAAAGTTTGCATGAGCAGAGGCATAAGTGGGATGCTCATGCTTATGATGGCGTCGTCTGCACTTACCAGCCGTGTGCATTCCTCAAAACACTGAAGAACTTTACAGAGGTCTTTGAGCTTTGACCACTGCACACCCGAAAACTCGATGTCTGCCCTCAAACTGCCTGCCCGTGTATCCTCCCACAAATGCATTACAGCCTGCCTCTGTTCACACAGCCTCTCAACCATGTGCATGGTGGAGTTCCACCTTGTTGCAATGTCTATTATTAGGCGGTGCTTGGGGAGGTGGAGTGATCGCTGCAGCCTCTGCATACAACTGGAGTCTACAGGTGAGCGACGGATGTGCGAGCACAGTCTTCGCACCTTATGGAGCAGGGCTGGTAACTCCAGATAATTATTTATGAAGCACTGCACCACCAAGTTCAAGGTGTGAGCCAGGCAAGGTATGTGTCTGAGTTTTGCCAAGGCTATGGCCGCCACAATATTACGGCCATTATCAATGACTACCTTGCCTGGCTCAAGATGTAGACTGCCCAGCCATTTCTCGCTGCAAGTAGTCGGCCAGTACCTCCGTGGTGTGTCTATTGTCGCCCAAAGACATCATCTTTAAAACAGCCTGTTGACACTTACCACTATCTGTTTGATAGTGGGACACCTCGTGTGCAACACTGGCAACTGCGGATGGAGTGCTCATGCGATTGCGCTCTGTCGACAAGCTTTTGCTTCTGGAGGAGGAGGAGGGTCGAACGCCTACAGCCAACTGTTGCCTATACCGTGGGCTAGGCAGCTCTGTCCCACCGCCGCTGTCCCCTGTGGACCCTGCATCCACCACATTAACCCAGTGCGCAGTGATGGACACATAACTGCCCTGGCCATGCATACTGGCCCATGCATCTGTTGTGAGGTGCACCTTTCCACTCACTGATTGTTTGAGTGCATGGACAACGCGGTCTTTTACATGCAGGTGGAGGGCAGGGATGGCTTTTCTAGAAAAGAAGTGCTGACTGGGTGGGTCATAGCATGGGACAGCGTAGGCCATGAGGTCTCTGAACGCTGTGCTTTCAACCAAACGGAAGGGCATCATCTCTGATGAGATCAGTTTGGCAATGAAGAAGTTGAAAGCCAGTGTACACGTATGACAGGATGAGTACTTTCTTATATGGGGAACTTTCCGCATATGGGGGAACCAGCGATGGACATGGCGGACTGAGAGGGGGTTGGTGATGGTGGTGGTGGTGGTGATGGCCTAGATTCAGTGTTTTGTTGGAAAAACATTGGAATTCCCTGACTGCTTTTGCCTTGCGATGACCCCTCAACATTTCTTGCTGGTGGTGTGCTAACCGGTGGGCTTACAGTGGGGGAAGCGATGTAGAGTTGCTGGCTACCTTCAGTCAGAGCAGGTGCACATGTGCTACCTGAGGTTTTGTAGTCCGTCCACGCTTGCAAGTGCATGGTGTTTAAATGTCTAAGCATGCAACTGGTATTCAAATTTCGGAGATTTTTCCCTCGGCTAAAGGTCCTTCCGCACTTCTTACAGATAACCTTTGCCTCATCAATAGGATTTTGGTAAAAAAAGTGCCACACTGCACTCTTCCTACTTTTGGTTAAATCTTCAGGGCTTGCACGCTGTGCTAATTTGACCATCTGGCCAAGCTGTCCTGCAACTCTTTTTGTTTTTTTAACACATTTTTGGACTACTACAGACCTGCCAGATAACCGCAGCTGCGATGTCGATGCCTGCTGCGAATCCTCCCCCTCTTCTGAGCTATTGCCAGCGGCACCTTCTTCCCCCAATGAATGCCAATTCGGGTCAACAACTGGGTCATCCATCACCTCCTCTTCAATTTCATCTGCACCTTTCTCTGTGTCACCGTGTAAGGTGGTATAGTATGCGGGAAGGGGCACCTGAGTTTCATCAGGGTCTGTTTCTGGCTCAGTAGACTGCGAGGGCAATGCAATGCTATTGGTGAATGTACCAGCAGAATCATATAGCAGTGGCTGTGCATCAGCGCACTCCATGTCATATTCATCTTGGACTGGGGAATTCAGGTTTAACTTGATAATCCAGGCATGGTATGTGAAAAGAGCTCCAGGGAGTAATCTATAGTGTGGCCTGCCGCATCCTTCACTTTTGGTGAGGTGAAGGACACAAGGAAAGGTGTTGTTCCTGACCAGGAGCCTGCACTGACGACTCTGTGCTTGCATTTTTTGAAACTTCAGAAGAGGAGGCGATAGAGCTGGAGGCTGTTTCGGCAATGTAAGCCAAAATCTGTTCCTGATGCTCCGGCTTTAAAAGCGGTTTACCTACTCCCAGAAAAGGGAGCCTTCCAGGCATTCTAGAGCCAGACGATGATGCAGGGTCAACACATAGGCGCTATTGTGCTTTTGGCACTACCAGCAGACGCACCACCATCAGTATCAGCTGACCCCCCCGCCCACGTCCACGGCCTTTTCCACCATACTTCCTCATGTTTGGCAAAATGTACCAAAAATACCAGCAGATATATGGTACTGTAGGAGGAGCGCACAGCTGTATACGGGGTAAGGGGATAATTTAAATCTCCGTATATATTTCCGGAGTCACACACAGACGCTCACTCAGTATGGCTTTGACCGTAATACAAAGAGCAGATATACGGTACTGTATCAGAAGCGGACAGCTGTCTACATTGTAGGTGAAAATGTAAATCTCCGTATATGTTTCCAGAGTCACACACCTACGTTCACTCAGTATGGATTTGACCGTAATACAAAGAGCAGATATACGGTACTGTATCAGAAGCAGACAGCTGTATACAGTGAAGGGGAAAATTTAAATCTCCGTACATATTTCCGGAGTCACACACAGACGCTCTCTCAGTATGGATTTCACCGTAATACAAAGAGCAGATATATAGTACTGTATCCGAAGTGGACAGCTGTATACGGTGTGGGGGAAAATTTCAATCTCCGTATATATTTCCAGAGTCACACACAGACGCTCCCTCAGTATGGATTTGACCGTAATACAAAGAGCAGATATACGGTACTGTATCAGAAGCGGACAGCTGTATACAGTGTAGGGGAAAATGTAAGTCTCCGTATATATTTCCGGAGTCACACACAGACGCTCCCTCAGTAGGGATTTGACCGTAATACAAAGAGCAGATATATTGTACTGTCTCAAGCGTACAGCTGTATACGGTGTAGGGGAAAATTTCAATCTCCGTATATATTTCCGGAGTCGCACACAGATAGTTAGCATGTATTTGTCCGTGATACCAGCCGGAACACGGTAGTGTGTGAGGAACGTACAGCTCTATACGGTGTGAGAAAAAATGAACGCTTGGTAACTGTGCAGAAAAAAAGAATAAAAGTATTAGTGCTGTGTAAAAAGCAGTCTGCACAGTAGTGTACGCACAGCAATACAGCTATCAGGCAGCCTAATAACCAGCGCTGCTGCACACAAGAAAATCCTCCCCTGTCACTGCACACTAACTGTACACCACAATTGCTATCAGCACAAGCACAGAAGAACTTCTCTTTCCAGCCCTAACTCTCTCCCTACTGATAAACAGCGTCAGCAACCTCTCCCTTCTGTTAAGATCGGCAGAAGTAAAATGGAGGTCAGCACTCAGGGCTTTTATAGACACTATGACGCCCCCCAAAGCAACGAAAAAGTACTTGATAAAGGCCTGAAAATGGCCGAAACGTCGTATTTTATGGTGGCTGAATAAAGACTTGTTATACTTCACCTGGATTGGATGCTGTTCCTATTTTTTCGTTGGACTGTTGTTCATTTGGATCCTTGAACGCCTGAACGTGCATCCGTGCTAACTCCCGAGTGCTGTCAGCTGCTTGAATGCCCCCCAAAGCAAGTCAATCATGCAATGCCCTTCTCTAAGATGTTGGTGGATGCTGCACATGTCATCTCATTGCCCACAGTGTACGTCCTTGCTCATTGGCTGAAAAAAAGCGTCTGAAAGCATTCTGGGAAAATCGAATTTGGCGCTCGTTTTGCCAACCGCATGGCCGACTGCTCGTTATGGTCAGATTTCGGCCAACAAAACCCGACTTTGGTGAAAGTCCGCGACTTATGAATCTGACCAACCTGTTTTACTCAACTCTACTTAACAGTAATATTGAAAAGTGGAAATGTTTAGCAACAACGATAAGTAGCTGACCAAATAAAGTTAAAGAGCTGGCTTGCCAATTCTGAGGTACACATTGCATAAAAGTCACTAACTCTCAGCTGACTCAATAAGTGCAGAGTTCCAAACCTTCCTTGGAATTAACATCACCACAAATCTCAAAACTATGTGAGAATAGCTTCATGCATGAGTTTCTGTAGCCAAGCAGCTGAATGAAAGTTTAACATTATCAGGCACAATTTCAAGTATTAGATGGAGTGTTGTGAAGTTTGCTGCCTCTTAACTCTGGAGCAGTGGAAACATATTTTGTTGAGTGACAAAATGCTTCTAAATCTGGAAGCATGATGAGTGAATCCTGACCTGACCTCAACCACACCAAGCACATTTTGAATGAACTAGAAAAGAGATTGCAAATGAGGTTATTTTGTACAACATCAGTATCTGGCAAATAATTGTTATGATTCGGTAACCGAGGAGGATTACAGGAAAAATAGGCTAGGCAGCAAAACACCAGAGAGATTGGTAACGTAGCGGATTGCATACCCCTGAACTGACAACACAACTAAAAATAGCCGTGGGACGTACCTACGCTGACCTAGACGCCTCCTCACAGCCAAAGATTTAAATAAGCCTAAAGAGTGAAAGGGGAAAGCTAACTGCCTCGGAGTAGAGCCCCAAAGGAATAGATAGCCCCCAAACATATATTGACGGTGCGTAAGATGAAGCACAAACACAGCCAGAAAATAGTGTGAGCAAATGCTGGGGCCCAAACTGTCTAGATAGAACATGACAGGAAAGTTACTGTCTGCAATCCAGCAAAAACCCTTAGAAAAATTCCAACACGTCTGATATACAAAAATACTGAGGCAGAACGTCCTCTCCCCCGCTAGATCAGAACTCTGGTGTGAACTGGCTGCAAACAACAGATACTGAAATAACAGGAACTAGAAATGCATAAGCTGTGGCAAATGAGAACAGAGTCCTGCACAGGCCCCCGCATGGGACCTGGCTGAACTGACTCCAACAAGACAGAAAACTGAGCAAAGCAAACGGGAAAACAAATGCCACAGAAATAAACAGCAAAATAACTTATCTGCAAGATGCAGGACACAGCAGGGAGCAAGCAGACTTCCAAATGGCTCAGGAAGAAAGACAATCACCGGCAAGAATCATGGGAAGGCTGCTCACTTAAATCTCTCCAGTCAGCAACATCTGACTGCCAATCATTCCCATCAGGTGGGAGACTTCTGCTAGCCAGGGCATCTTCACTACTAGCAACACCAATGTCACGCTGTCTAATGATATGTGTACGATGTCAGTAAACTATTCTTACAGAAACAACACTCTATACAACATATAGTTTAGCAACATCAGCATGTAAATATAGAATAGATTTACCTGACACGATATCCGTTGAACTCAGGGTTAATCTTGAGGACTTGATACGCTGTCACAGGAAAGAGGAGGACCGGGGTCCAACCTGACCCTAAAACTGGGGTCCCAACTAAACCTCTCACCTTGGAGGTACTGATAATGGTTCAGAGGTCCAAGTCTCCAGCCCAACCTAGTCTCCTATCAGTCCCTGAACCCTGTAATCAGTCCTAAGAAGGACCCTGACTACCACCAAAGGGATATGGGCTGATCTCAGCCAAATACACAGATTAGACATATAGGACAGACTGGAGAAAACACAGACTCGCATACACACTCAAACACCAAAGGAACACAAATGGTCTGGGACATAAAACTCCAAGCAAGTTGAGCTTAAAACAACTAAGGAGCTCTTTAACTCAAGTCTATACAGATTCAATCCTATCTGTGGTCTGCATGAAGAATTTCACTGGCAACTCCCAAAACAGACAACCATGGATTTAAAGGAAACCAATCAACAAATAATCAATTGCAGCCGGGAGAAACTGAACCCAGTCCCAGAACCGAGCACAGACAGAATTAACTCCCTCACTGCCAAACACAAAGAAACAGCAACTCAGCTGTGAGAAGTCAGAATGTGCAACCACGACGATCTTCGTGGCGATGCACACATGACAGTACCCCCTTCTACGAGGGGCCTCCGGACCCTCAGGGCCAGGTCTGCCCGGGTGAGTTCTGTGGAAGGTCCGAACCAAACGATCTGCGTTAATGTCAGACGCAGGAACCCACGTCCTCTCCTCTGGACCATACCCCTTCCAATGCACCAAGTACTGAAGGGACCGGCGATTCAGACGTGAGGCAATGATCTTTGACACTTGAAACTCCAAGTTACCATTGACCACCACTGGAGGAGGAGGTAGAGGTGACGGTATGACTGGTGCCACGTACCTCTTAAGTAATGACTTGTGGAACACATTGTGGATTTTAAACGTAGGAGGGAGGTCCAGACGAAATGCCACAGGATTAATTATGGAACTGATCCTGTACGGCCCGATGAATCTGGGACCCAGTTTCCAGGAGGGAACTTTAAGTTTTATATTCCTGGTAGACAACCATACCAGATCGTTCACATTCAGATCTGGACCAGAAACTCTCCTCCTATCAGCCATACGTTTATAACGGTTCCCCATAGCACACAGATTATTCAATACACCTCTCCACACTGAAGCAAGTGACGACGAGAAACGCTCCTCCTCAGGAACCCCAGAAGGGCCCCCCCCATTGAAAGTACAAAACTGGGGATGAAAACCATATGCCCCAAAAAACGGGGATTTACCAGTGGACTCGCTCCGCCTGTTGTTAAGAGCGAACTCTGCCAGAGGCAAGAAAGAAGACCAGTCCTCCTGGTTCTCTGAGACAAAACACCGAAGATAAGTCTCAAGGCTTTGATTCAGACGCTCTGTCTGACCATTGGTCTGCGGATGAAAAGCCGAGGAAAATGACAATTGCATCCCCCGACGTAAACAAAATGCCCTCCAAAATTTAGACACAAACTGAGACCCCCTATCTGACACCACATCAGAAGGCAACCCATGAAGTCTCACAATCTCCCCAATGAACACCTGCGCCAGAGTTTTAGCATTAGGGAGGGCAGGAAGAGCAATGAAATGTGCCATCTTACTGAACCTGTCAACAACCACCAGTATGACAGTTTTCCCTGACGACGGAGGAAGATCCGTAATGAAGTCCATAGACAAATGAGTCCATGGACGCTCTGGAAGTTTCAAGGGTAAGAGGGTCCCAGACGGACGGGTATGCGGGGTCTTAGAGCGAGCACAAACCCCACAGGACGCGACAAAAGTTATAACATCTTTATTAACGTTAGGCCACCAAAACCGGCGAGAAAGGAGATCTAAAGTAGCCTTACTCCCTGGATGTCCTGCTAAAGCAGAATTATGATGTGCCTCAATAACCTTTTGTCTCAACTGATTTGGGACAAACAGTCTCCCTGAAGGTCCTGCAGGGGCGTCCCCCCGAGCCTCTAATACCTCCTCCTCAAGCTCAGAACATACAGCCGACACTACCACCCCCTCCTGAAGGATAGGAATCGGGTCATCCGTTTTCCCGGCCCCTGGGAAACTGCGAGACAAGGCATCAGCCTTAACATTCTTAGACCCAGGGTGATATGTGACGACAAAATTAAACCTGGTAAAAAACAACGACCATCGAGCTTGTCTGGAATTCAGACGCTTAGCAGATTCCAAATACAGCAGGTTTTTGTGATCAGTAATGACGGTGACCGGGTGGACTGCCCCCTCCAAAAAGTGACGCCATTCTTCAAAAGCCAACTTAATGGCCAAAAGTTCCCTATTGCCGATATCATAATTCCTTTCGGCGGACGACAACTTCTTAGAAAAGAAAGCGCACGGATGCCATTTACCAGGGGACGGACCCTGGGACAATATTGCACCCACCCCTACGTCAGACGCGTCCACCTCCACAATGAACGGCTGTGATGCATCTGGTTGGATGAGAACGGGTGCCGAAGCAAAACATTTTTTCAAAGAGGAAAAAGCTTGGCAAGCTTTGTCCGACCATTTAGAAAAATCCGTCCCTTTTCTTGTCATGTCAGTGAGAGGTTTGACAACAGATGAGAAATTACAAATAAATTTCCGGTAGTAGTTAGCAAACCCCAGAAAACGCTGCAGAGCCTTAAGATCCTCTGGCTGATCCCATTCAAGCACTGCTCTCACTTTTTCAGGGTCCATACGGAAACCGGAGGCTGACACCAAGAAACCCAAAAACTGAAGTTCCTGTACAGCAAATACACACTTTTCCAGTTTGGCGTATAGTTTATTGTCTCGCAAGATCTGCAACACCTGTCTCACATGCTCCTGGTGAGACACAAGATCTGGCGAGTAAATTAAAATGTCATCCAAATATACGACCACAAACAGCCCCACAAGGTGATGAAAAATGTCATTAACAAAATGTTGGAATACTGCTGGTGCAGTAGTCAGACTAAAAGGCATGACAAGGTTCTCATAATGTCCCTCCGGCGTGTTAAACGCCGTTTTCCACTCATCCCCCTCTTTTATCCTAATCAAATTATACGCCCCCCTGAGATCCAATTTAGAGAACCATTTGGCGCCCACAATTTGATTGAAGAGATCAGGAATAAGAGGGAGAGGATACGGATCTCGAACAGTAATCCGATTAAGTTCGCGGAAATCCAAGCAAGGGCGTAGGCCTCCATCTTTTTTCTTCACAAAGAAGAACCCCGCGGCCACTGGGGAAGATGAAGGTCTAATATGCCCTTTGGCCAGACTTTCCGAAATATAGTCTTTCATAGCCTGCCTCTCAGGACCAGAAAGGTTATATAACCTAGCTTTAGGTAACTTAGCATCAGGAAGTAAATTAATAGAGCAGTCATACACGCGATGAGGAGGCAACTCCTGACACCCCTCCTCAGAGAACACATCCCCAAAGTCCTCCAAAAAAGGAGGCAAAGTACTAGGCACGACCGCACTGATGACTGTGTTCATGCAGTTACTTTTGCAAAACTCACCCCATTGGCTTATCTCTCTGGACTGCCAATTAATCACAGGGTTATGTTTAACCAACCAAGGAAGTCCCAACACAATAGGAGTAGGTAGACCCTCCAACACATAACAAGATAATTGTTCCCTATGTATCGCCCCTACCCGAATATCAATGTTATGGACCTCATGAACAAAGCTACCTTGGCCGAGAGGCCTGGCGTCAATGGAGAATATAGGGATCGGTTTGGCCAATACACTCAGAGGCATACCTTGAGCCTGAGCAAACTGAGCGTCAACCAGATTAGCCCCGGACCCACTATCAAGAAGAACAGAAAATCTCTCCACTCTCGTACCAACCACCATCTCCACTGGTACAAGGAACTGAGAAGAACTAGCGGACGAAATACATACTCCCAGGTTGTCGTCCACCACACAACCTGGGATTAACAGTTTTTCCGGCAACTTTTTGCTCAACAAGGCACGGGATGGACATCCCCCAACAAAATGTCCCTCTTTCCCGCAGAAGAAACACCTTCTAGTCCTGCTGCGTACCACCAATCCCCTCCTACGAAATGATGTCCCTCCCAACTGCATAGGCTCCTCTGAACAGACAAGGGGAACCTCAACATAAGGGACTTTTGTAGTAGGTGGAGCAACTACCGGGGGCGGGGTTACCTCACCCCTCTCCCGAAGCCGTCTATCAGTACGGATAGCTAGGGCCATAGCAGCCTCCAGTGATGGAGGAGAATCATACTGAGCCAAAACGTCCTTTAATTTGTCAGAAAGCCCATGACAAAACTGACTCCTAAGAGCTGGGTCATTCCACTGAGTATCTGTGGCCCATCTACGGAACTCAGAAGCAAATTCCTCCGCCGGACGATCTCCCTGCTGTATCTTACGTAATTTGTCTCAGCAAGAGAGACCCATCTGGGTCATCATATACCAAACCCAGGGCAGTAAAAAATCGATCTACAGACTGTAGAGCCGGGATCCCGGAGGAAGGGAGAATGCCCAGGATTGAGGGTCCCCTTGTAGGAGCGAGATAACAATTCCCACTCTCTGCTCTTCACTCCCTGATGATCGAGGCCGAAGCCGAAAATACAATTTACATGCTTCCCGGAATGTGAAAAATTTGTCTCGCCCACCAGTGAACCTGTCCGGAGAGCTACTTTAGGTTCAAATCTGGTTTGCTCCAGGGGAGACAAAACTTTGGACTTAATGTCCGTCAGCTCCATGGATAATCCCTGCAACTGCAGAGCCAGCTGGGCTACTGGATCCATGGTAACTGGAGATAATTTTATTGGCCAGTGAAAATGTCACGATGTCTAATGATATGTGTACGATGTCAGTAAACTATTCTTACAGAAACAACACTCTATACAACATATAGTTTAGCAACATCAGCATGTAAATATAGAATAGATTTACCTGACACGATATCCGTTGAACTCAGGGTTAATCTTGAGGACTTGATACGCTGTCACAGGAAAAGGAGGACCGGGGTCCAACCTGACCCTAAAACTGGGTCCCAACTAAACCCTCACCTTGGAGGTACTGATAATGGTTCAGAGGTCCAAGTCTCCAGCCCAACCTAGTCTCCTATCAGTCCCTGAACCCTGTAATCAGTCCTAAAGAAGGACCCTGACTACCACCAAAGGGATATGGGCTGATCTCAGCCAAATACACAGATTAGACATATAGGACAGACTGGAGAAAACACAGACTCGCATACACACTCAAACACCAAAGGAACACAAATGGTCTGGGACATAAAACTCCAAGCAAGTTGAGCTTAAAACAACTAAGGAGCTCTTTAACTCAAGTCTATACAGATTCAATCCTATCTGTGGTCTGCATGAAGAATTTCACTGGCAACTCCCAAAACAGACAACCATGGATTTAAAGGAAACCAATCAACAAATAATCAATTGCAGCCGGGAGAAACTGAACCCAGTCCCAGAACCGAGCACAGACAGAATTAACTCCCTCACTGCCAAACACAAAGAAACAGCAACTCAGCTGTGAGAAGTCAGAATGTGCAACCGCGACGATCTTCGTGGCGATGCACACATGACAACTCACCAGAGGGAGCCCAAACTCAGAAGTCAGATTAAAAGTGTTCACAACAATAATCTTCTGGACACATCATCTGACACATCCTGTTTCATTTATGAAGGAGGGACTCTGAAAGTCACAAAGTCTATTTTTATAGTGCCAGAGGTGGGCCCTTACTTTCCTTAGAGAGCCATCAGCCGTGTATGCTTTGTTTTTCTCATTATTAAACAGTGGGGTCCCTTACACTGTTATTGCATATGTAGTGAGTGACAGGGTTGCCCAAAATTTGGACGCATGGAGATGGAGGTTGAATAGGAGGAGGATGAGAAGTTGCAGGAACTGTACACTTTGGGGGCAACCCTGATTAACGTAGGTCACGCAATCCTCTGTGTCGGGAGGACGTGTTCCAACACAAGGTCCAACTGGGTACCGGCTTCCACTATGTTAACCCAGTGTGCTGTCAGCGAAATGTACCATCACTGCCCACAAGCACTTGTCCACGTGTCTGTGGTTAGGTGGACTTTCCCAGTAACAGCATTGTTGAGAGCACAGGTAATGTTGAGGGACACGTGCTTGTGTAATGCCGGGATGGCACACCGGGAGAAATAGTGGCTGCTGGGGACAGAGTACCTTGGGACGGTCGCCAACATCAGGTTACGGAAAGCTTCCATCTTCACAATCCTAAAAGGCAACATTTTGAGCGCAAGCGAATGAGAAATTTGTGAATTTAGTAGAGTGGCCTGTGGGCATTGGCTGCGTATTTCTACTTGCGTTCCAATGACTGGGGTATGGACAACTGAAGGCTGCGATGGGACAAGGACGTATAAGTGCTTGATGATGGTGGTAGTTGAGTGTGTGCAACGACAGGTGCAGGGCAGGAGGCATCTTCACAGGCACCATGGACAGGGGATTGGCTTCCACTCACAACAGCGGAAGAAGCAAGTGGTGTCACCCGCAGACAGTATCCTGGACCCTGGGGATTGGCCCACAAAGTCAGGTGCTTTGCTGCCATGTGCCTGATCATGCTGGTAGTGGTCTGGCTGGTAATTTTTCTACCCCTGCTGATGTGGGCATGGCAGGTGGTGCAAATGGCCTGTTTGAGGTTATCGGCAGAGTCTTTAAAAAACAACCAGACTAGGGAAGACCTAACAGTTGTACTGCCAACTTCTGTCATGTTGATGTTATGAGGAACAGTTGCCCTCCTTCTGTCTGCGGCCACCACAGTGCTTCTTCTGCCTGCTGGGGTGCTACACCTCCCTCCCCTTTTGTGCTGCTGTCCTCACTCTGCATGTTCTCCTGCCAGGTTGGGTCAGT
>JARQOD010000002.1:273349294-273417586 GCA_033576555.1 Oophaga sylvatica | reverse complement strand
TATTATAGCCAGTGCTGGAGCAGACGTCTTTGGGACAAAGTCCTGCGTTTTCCCTTCCGAGCATGCCCAGAGTGAGATCTCTCATTGGAGATCAGGGGTCACATGCTCAGGTACTGCAGCAGCTCCTATTGGTCTGCCAGGAAGGTCCTGTGACTACTGTTGTTCTGGAACAAGCTTCATTGGTCCTTGTTTCTGGCAGGTCCTGTAGCTGTTACTATAAAAGGGTAGCATGGCTGGGCCGCCATGCGCTAATATCAACCATTGTATGCTATGCGCCAGTGTGGTCATGTGTGTGTGTGGTTAGGGACCCGGCTGAAATAAGCAACTAGAATACCGACTTAATCGGTGAGGAGTTTGGTGTGCTAGCTGGTCAGGGTCGGCGTCCTAGATGCCCTAGATTACCGGCATAACCGGTGAGGAGTTTTGATTGCCGTATTCAGAGTCTGGCGTTCAGACGCCATCGATTGCGGGTGACTCCCGCGAGGACATTAGCACATGATCACGCTTTATGTACGCTTAGCACTTAACTGTGTACATGAGAGCCTGACAGGACACAGCACTTTTTCTCAGCGGCCCTGTGATGTAACAGGGTTCGCTTTCAACGCTAGACAGCGCCCTAGCGTGTTTTCTTTGCGACTCAGTTGTGTTTAGTGAGTTCGCACACATCGCCATATAGCGCTGCGGCTCTCCTTCTAGCGGCTCTGGGAATAACAGAGTTCGCATTTATTGCCACAGCACGTTACGGCGTTTATGTTGGCAACTCTGCGGGATAACAGAGTTTGCTTCTTACGCCATCTTACTAGCAGCAGGCTCCGCCTGCACGGTGGACCCCGGGCTGCGAACGCACCTCTCCACATCTTATATTTGGTGCATTCCGCAGACCTTAACACATATATTGCTCCATATAGAATAATGAGTCCAATATATGATGCTCCATACAGAATAATGGGCCCATTATCATGCTCCATACAGAATAATGAGCCCCATACAGTTAGGTCCATAAATATTTGGACAGAGACAACATTTATCTAATTTTGGTTCTAGACATTACCACAATGAATTTGAAACAAAACAAATCAGATGCAGTTGAAGTTCAGACTTTCAGCTTTCATTTGAGGGTATCCACATTAAAATTGGATGAAGGGTTTAGGAGTTTCAGCTCCTTAACATGTGCCACCCTGTTTTTAAAGGGACCAAAAGTAATTGGACAAATGACTCCAAGGCTATTTCATGGACAGGTGTGGGCAATCCCTTTGTTATGTCATTCTGAATTAAGCAGATGAAAGGGCCGGAGTTGATTTGAGGTGTGGTGTTTGCATTTGGAAGGTTTTGCTGTGAAGGAAACATGCGGTCACAGGAGCTCTCCATGCAGGTGAAACAAGCCATCCTTAAGCTGCAAGAACAGGAAAAAACCCATCCAAGAAATTGCTACAACATTAGAAGTGGCAAAATCTACAATTTGGTACATCCTGAGAAAGAAAGAAAGCACTGGTGAACTCATCAATCCAAAAAGACCTGGGAGCCCACGGAAGACAACAGTGGTGGATGATCGCCGCATACTTTCTTTGGTGAAGAAGAACCCGTTCACAACATCAACTGAAGTCCAGAACACTCTCAGTGAAGTAGGTGTATCTGTCTCTAAGTCAACAGTAAAGAGAAGACTCCATGAAAGTAAATACAAAGGGTTCTGTCATGTGTGCATCGCCACGAAGATCGTCGCGGTTGCACATTCTGACTTCTCACAGCTGAGTTGCTGTTTCTTTGTGTTTTGCAGTTAGGGAGTTAATTCTGTCTGTGCTCAGTTCTGGGACTGGGTGCAGTTTCTCCCGGCTGCAATTAATTATTTGTTGATTGGTTTCCTTTAAATCTCTGGTTGTCTGTGTTGGGAGTTGCCAGTGAAATTCTTCATGCAGACCACAGATAGGATTGTATCTGTATAGACTTAAGTTAAAGAGCTCCTTAGTTGTTTTAAGCTCACCTTGCTTAGAGTTTAATATCCCAGATCATTTATGTTCCTTCTGTGTTTGAGTGTGTATGCAAGTTTGTGTTTTCTCCAGTCTGTCTTATATGTCTAATCTGTGTATTTAGCAGAGATCAGCCCATATCCCTTTGGTGGTAATCAGTATCCTTCTTAGGACTGATTACAGGGTTCAGGGACTGATAGGAGACAGGGTTAGGCTGGAGACTTGGACCTCTGAACCATTATCAGTACCTCCAAGGTGAGGGATTAGTTAGGACCCCAGTTTAGGGTCAGGTTAGACCCCCGGTCCTCCTCTTTCCTGTGACAGTGTATCAAGTCCTCAAGATTAACCCTGAGTTCAACGGATATCGTGTCAGGTAAATCTATTCTATATTTACATGCTGATGTTGCTAATCTATATGTTGTATAGAGTGTTGTTCTTTTAAGAATAGTTTACTGACATCGTACACATATCATAAGACCGCGTGACATTTTCACTGGCCCATAAAATTATTCCCAGTTGCCATGGATCCAGTAGCCCAGCTGGCTCTGCAGTTGCAGGGATTATCCATGGAGCTGACGGACATTAAGTCCAAAGTTTTGTCTCCCTCGGAGCAAACCAGATTTGAACCTAAAGTAGCTCTCCCGGACAGGTTCACTGGTGGGCGAGACAAATTTTTTACCTTCAGGGAAGCATGTAAATTGTATTTTCGGCTTCGGCCTCGATCATCAGGGAGTGAAGAGCAGAGAGTGGGAATTGTTATCTCGCTCCTACAAGGGGACCCTCAATCCTGGGCCTTCTCCCTTCCTCCGGGATCCCCGGCTCTACAGTCAGTAGATCGATTTTTTACTGCCCTGGGTTTGGTATATGATGACCCAGATCGGGTCTCTCTTGCTGAGACAAAATTACGTAAGATACAGCAGGGAGATCGTCCGGCGGAGGAATTTGCTTCTGAGTTCCGTAGATGGGCCACAGATACTCAGTGGAATGACCCAGCTCTTAGAAGCCAGTTTTGTCATGGGCTTTCTGACAAATTAAGGACGTTTTGGCTCAGTATGATTCTCCTCCATCACTGGAGGCTGCTATGGCCCTAGCTATCCGTACTGATAGACGGCTTCGGGAGAGGTGCGAGGTAACTCCGCCCCCTGTTGTTACTCCACCTACTACTAAAGTCCCTTATGTTGAGGTTCCCCTTGTCTGTTCGGAGGAGCCTATGCAGTTGGGAGGGACATGATTTCGTAGGAGGGGATTGGCGGTACGCCGCAGGACTAGAAGGTTTTCTTCTGCGGGAAAGAGGGACATTTTGTTGGGGGATGTCCATCCCGTGCCTTGTTGAGCAAAAAGTCGCCGGAAAACTGTTAATCCCAGGTTGTGTGGTGGACGACAACCTGGGAGTATGTATTTCGTCCGCTAGTTCTTCTCAGTTCCTTGTACCAGTGGAGGTGGTGGTTGGTACGAGAGTGGAGAGATTTTCTGTTCTTCTTGATAGTGGGTCCGGGGCTAATCTGGTTGACGCTCAGTTTGCTCAGGCTCAAGGTATGCATCTGAGTGTATTGGTCAAACCGATCCCTATATTCTCCATTGACGCCAGGCCTCTCGGCCAAGGTAGCTTTGTTCATGAGGTTCATAACATTGACCTTCGGGTAGGGGCAATACATAGGGAACTATTATCTTGTTATGTGTTGGAGGGTCTACCTACTCCTATTGTGTTGGGACTTCCTTGGTTGGTTAAACATAACCCTGTGATTAATTGGCAGTCCAGAGAAATAAGCCAATGGGGTGAGTTTTGCAAAAGTAACTGCATGAACACAGTCATCAGTGCGGTCGTGCCTAGTACTTTGCCTCCTTTTTTGGAGGACTTTGGGGATGTGTTCTCTGAGGAGGGGTGTCAGGAGTTGCCTCCTCATCGCGTGTATGACTGCTCTATTAATTTACTTCCTGATGCTAAGTTACCTAAAGCTAGGTTATATAACCTTTCTGGTCCTGAGAGGCAGGCTATGAAAGATTATATTTCGGAAAGTCTGGCCAAAGGGCATATTAGACCTTCATCTTCCCCAGTGGCCGCGGGGTTCTTCTTTGTGAAGAAAAAAGATGGAGGCCTACGCCCTTGCTTGGATTTCCGCGAACTTAATCGGATTACTGTTCGAGATCCGTATCCACTCCCTCTGATTCCTGATCTCTTCAATCAAATTGTTGGCGCCAAATGGTTCTCTAAATTGGATCTCAGGGGGGCGTATAATCTGATTAGGATAAAAGAGGGGATGAGTGGAAAACGGCGTTTAACACGCCGGAGGGACATTATGAGAACCTTGTCATGCCTTTTGGTCTGACTACTGCACCAGCAGTATTCCAACATTTTGTTAATGACATTTTTCGTCATCTGGTGGGGCTGTTTGTGGTCGTATATTTGGATGACATTTTAATTTACTCACCAGATCTTGTGTCTCACCAGGAGCATGTGAGACAGGTGTTGCAGATCTTGCGAGACAATAAACTATACGCCAAACTGGAAAAGTGTGTATTCGCCGTACAGGAACTTCAGTTTTTGGGTTTCTTGGTGTCAGCCTCCGGTTTCCGTATGGACCCTGAAAAGGTGAGAGCAGTGCTTGAATGGGATCAGCCAGAGGATCTTAAGGCTCTGCAGCGTTTTCTGGGGTTTGCTAACTACTACCGGAAATTTATTTGTAATTTCTCATCTGTTGTCAAACCTCTCACTGACATGACAAGAAAAGGGACGGATTTTTCTAAATGGTCGGACAAAGCTTGCCAAGCTTTTTCCTCTTTGAAAAAATGTTTTGCTTCGGCACCCGTTCTCATCCAACCAGATGCATCACAGCCGTTCGTTGTGGAGGTGGACGCGTCTGACGTAGGGGTGGGTGCAATATTGTCCCAGGGTCCGTCCCCTGGTAAATGGCATCCGTGCGCTTTCTTTTCTAAAAAATTGTCGTCCGCCGAAAGGAATTATGATATCGGCAATAGGGAACTTTTGGCCATTAAGTTGGCTTTTGAAGAATGGCGTCACTTTTTGGAGGGGGCAGTCCACCCGGTCACCGTCATTACTGATCACAAGAACCTGCTGTATTTGGAATCTGCTAAGCGTCTGAATTCCAGACAAGCTCGATGGTCGTTGTTTTTTACCAGGTTTAATTTTGTTGTCACTTATCGCCCTGGATCTAAGAATGTTAAGGCGGATGCCTTGTCTCGCAGTTTCCCAGGGGCCGGGAAAATGGATGACCCGATTCCTATCCTTCAGGAGGGGGTGGTAGTGTCGGCTGTATGTTCTGAGCTTGAGGAGGAGGTGTTAGAGGCTCAGGGGGACGCCCCTGCAGGACCTCCAGGGAGACTGTTTGTCCCAAATCAGTTGAGACAAAAGGTTATTGAGGCACATCATAATTCTGCTTTAGCAGGACATCCAGGGAGTAAGGCTACTTTAGATCTCCTTTCTCGCCGGTTTTGGTGGCCTAACGTTAATAAAGATGTTTTAACTTTTGTCGCGTCCTGTGGGGTTTGTGCTCGCTCTAAGACCCCTCATACCCGTCCGTCTGGGACCCTCTTACCCTTGAAACTTCCGGAGCGTCCATGGACTCATTTGTCTATGGACTTCATCACGGACCTTCCTCAGTCGTCAGGGAAGACTGTCATACTGGTGGTTGTTGACAGGTTCAGTAAGATGGCACATTTCATTGCTCTTCCTGCCCTCCCTAATGCTAAAACTCTGGCGCAGGTGTTCATTGGGGAGATTGTGAGACTTCATGGGTTGCCTTCTGATGTGGTGTCAGATAGGGGGTCTCAGTTTGTGTCCAAGTTTTGGAGGGCATTTTGTTTACGTCGGGGGATGCAATTGTCTTTTTCCTCGGCTTTTCATCCGCAGACCAATGGTCAGACAGAGCGTCTGAATCAAAGCCTAGAGACTTATCTTCGGTGTTTTGTCTCAGAGAACCAGGAGGACTGGTCTTCTTTCTTGCCTCTGGCAGAGTTCGCTCTTAACAACAGGCGGAGCGAGTCCACTGGTAAGTCCCCGTTTTTTGGGGCATATGGTTTTCATCCCCAGTTTTGTACATTCAATGGGGGGGGCCCTTCTGGGTTCCTGAGGAGGAGCGTTTCTCGTCGTCACTTGCTTCAGTGTGGAGAGGTGTATTGAATAATCTGAGTGCTATGGGGAACCGTTATAAACGTATGGCTGATAGGGGGAGAGTTTCTGGTCTAGATCTGAAGGTGAACGATCTGGTTTGGTTGTCTACCAGGAATATAAACTTAAAGTTTCCTCCTGGAGGTTGGGTCCCAGATTCATCGGGCCGTACAGGATCAGTTCCATAATTAATCCTGTGGCATTTCGTCTGGACCTCCCTCCTACGTTTAAAATCCACAATGTGTTCCACAAGTCATTACTTAAGAGGTACGTGGCACCAGTCATACCATCACCTCTACCTCCTCCTCCAGTGGTGGTCAATGGTAACTTGGAGTTTCAAGTGTCAAAGATCATTGACTCACGTCTGAATCGCCGGTCCCTTCAGTACTTGGTGCATTGGAAGGGGTATGGTCCAGAGGAGAGGACGTGGGTTCCTGCGTCTGACATTAACGCAGATCGTTTGGTGCGGACCTTCCACAGAACTCACCCGGGCAAACCTGGCCCTGAGGGTCCGGAGGCCCCTCGTAGAAGGGGGGGGTACTGTCATGTGTGCATCGCCACGAAGATCGTCGCGGTTGCACATTCTGACTTCTCACAGCTGAGTTGCTGTTTCTTTGTGTTTGGCAGTTAGGGAGTTAATTCTGTCTGTGCTCAGTTCTGGGACTGGGTGCAGTTTCTCCCGGCTGCAATTAATTATTTGTTGATTGGTTTCCTTTAAATCTCTGGTTGTCTGTGTTGGGAGTTGCCAGTGAAATTCTTCATGCAGACCACAGATAGGATTGTATCTGTATAGACTTAAGTTAAAGAGCTCCTTAGTTGTTTTAAGCTCACCTTGCTTAGAGTTTAATATCCCAGATCATTTATGTTCCTTCTGTGTTTAAGTGTGTATGCAAGTCTGTGTTTTCTCCAGTCTGTCTTATATGTCTAATCTGTGTATTTAGCAGAGATCAGCCCATATCCCTTTGGTGGTAATCAGTATCCTTCTTAGGACTGATTACAGGGTTCAGGGACTGATAGGAGACAGGGTTAGGCTGGAGACTTGGACCTCTGAACCATTATCAGTACCTCCAAGGTGAGGGATTAGTTAGGACCCCAGTTTAGGGTCAGGTTAGACCCCCGGTCCTCCTTTTTCCTGTGACAGTGTATCAAGTCCTCAAGATTAACCCTGAGTTCAACGGATATCGTGTCAGGTAAATCTATTCTTATTTACATGATGATGTTGCTAATCTATATGTTGTATAGAGTGTTGTTCTTTTAAGAATAGTTTACTGACATCGTACACATATCATAAGACCGTGTGACAGGTTCACATCTAGATGCAAACCATTCATCAATTCCAAAAATAGACAGGCCAGAGTTAAATTTGCTGAAAAACACCTCCAGAAGCCAGCTCAGTTCTGGAAAAGTATTCTATGGACAGATGAGACAAAGATCAACCTGTACCAGAATGATGGGAAGCCAAAAGTTTGGAGAAGAAAGGGAACGGCACATGATCCAAGGCACACCACATCCTCTGTAAAACATGGTGGAGGCAACGTGATGGCATGGGCATGCATGGCTTTCAATGGCACTGGGTCACTTGTGTTTATTGATGACATAACAGCAGACAAGAGTAGCCGGATGAATTCTGAAGTGTACCGGGATATACTTTTAGCCCAGATTCAGCCAAATGCTGCAAACTTGATTGGACGACGCTTCATAGTACAGATGAATAATGACCCCAAGCATACAGCCAAAGCTACACAGGAGTTCATGAGTGCAAAAAAGTGGAACATTCTTCAATGGCCAAGTCAATCACCAGATCTTAACCCAATTGAGCATGCATTTCACTTGCTCAAATCCAGACTTAAAAGGGAAGACCCACAAACAAGCAAGACCTGAAGGCTGCGGCTGTAAAGGCCTGGAAAAGCATTAAGAAGGAGGAAACCCAGCGTTTGGTGATGTCCATGGGTTCCAGACTTAAGGCAGTGATTGCCTCCAAAGGATTCGCCAGAAAATATTGAAAATAAAAATATTTTGTTTGGGTTATGTTTATTTGTCCAATTACTTTTGACCTCCTAAAATGTGGAGTGTTTGTAAAGAAATGTGTACAATTCCTACATTTTCTAACACATATTTTTGTTCAACCCTTCAAATTAATCGTTACAATCTGCACTTGAATTCTGTTGTAGAGGTTTCATTTCAAATCCAATGTGGTGGCATGCAGAGCCCAACTAGCGAAAATTGTGTCACTGTCCAAATATTTCTGGCCCTGACTGTATATTGCTCCATACATAATTGGTCCCATATAATGTTCCATACAGCATATAATGAGCTCCACATAATGCTCCAGTATATGATGGTCCCCATATAATGTGCCATATAGTAGAGGACGGTCCCCATATAGTATAATGAACCCCACATATTGCTCCATACAGTATAATGAGTCGCATATAAAGCTCCATACAATATATGATGGGCCCCATATATTGCTCCATACAGAATGGGCTCCATGTAATGCTCCATATAGAATAGACCCCATATGTGCTCCATATGATGCTCCATATATAAAGGGCCTTATATGATGCCCCATAAATAATGAACCCCATAAGATGCTCTAGTATATGATGGGCCCCATATATGATGCTCAAGTGTATGATGAGCCCCATATATAATGCTCCATATATAATGGGCTCCATGTGATGCTCCATATATAATGGGCCCCATATGATGCTCCAGTATATGATGGGCCCCATGGATGATGCTCCAGTGTATGATGGGCCTATATAATGCTCCATATATAATGGGCCCCATATTATGCTCCAGTATATAATGGGCCCCATATATGATGTTCCAGTGTATAATGGGCCCCATATATGATGATCCAGTGTATAAGGGGCCCTGTATATGATGCTCCAGTGTATGATGGGTCCCATTTATAATGCTCTGGTGTATGATGGGCCCCATATATAATGCTCCAGTGTATAATGGACCCTATCTATGATGCTCAAGTGTATGATGGGCCCCATATATAATTCTCCAGTGTATATTGCTCCCCATATATTGCTCCAAACATTAAAAAAATGAAATACCTCTCCTCCCTGGGCACTGCTCTACTCTGGATTCCTCAGCGTCGCTATCTTCCAGCTCTCTGCACTGAGACTGTTCAGGTTTCTCTGACGGCGAGTGGGCCCCCCACCTACTCAGGGCCCCGGCACTTGCCCGGGTGCGCCAGGTGCTGACGCCGACCTTGGGGGGGTACAGCCCAGTTCGGGAGGTGGAAAAACTGGCATATGTTGAGGTGTAGGCTGGACGCTCAGCAGCTGCAAATGGAGGAATTGGAGAAGTCGGAGGAAGAGGAGGACAAAGCGAGCCATTTTGCTGGCAACCTATGTGTCATCAGGGGAAGGTGGTACAAAATCCTTTGAAACCCAGGAATGGTTCATTTTAATGAAGGTGAGATCACCTACATTTTGGGTCGACAGCCAGGTCCTTCTTTCTGTCAGGATTGATCCAGCAGCACTGAAGACTCTTTCTGATAGCACACTACCAGCAGGGCAAGCGAGCTTCTGTAAGGTATATTGTGCCAATTCAGGTCAGGTGTCCAGTTTACAGGCCCAGTAGTCAAAGGGGAATGAACTGTGAGGAAGAACATCGATAGGGGAGGAGAGGTAATTTTGAACCATAGTTGACAACTGCTGTCTCCTGTCTGTTGCAATCAATTCAGTATTACCAGTAGTGTGAGCGTTACTCGAGAAATCAGTCCACAACATGGTCATGTAACCCCTGTCTCCAACGCCACTTTGGCTGTGTTCACCATGAACACCTCTTCCATGTTGCCCAGTATGGCTCGTGGTAGAACCTGCACCGCTGCTGTGTGCTGGGAATACCGCTAACAAACGGTTTACCTGAGTTGCTTGTTTGTTCACCAATATTAGCTCTAGGTTTTCCTGTGGCATGAATGTTCTGTAATTTGCCTTTATAGCGTGGATCGAGGATGCTGGCGAACCAGTAGTCGTCATCCTTCATTATTTTGGCAATGCGGGGGTCCCTTTTTAGGATCCGCAAGAGAAATCACACATGTGGGCCAATGTTCCAGGTGCTAATGATGCACTGCCAGTGGTGGGTGGAGGAGCACTTTCTGCCAAAACCACATCCCTCCACTCGTGCACAAACCCTGTACCTGACCTTGGCAAGCCAACATTTTCTCTAGCCCCCTGAGAAGCATCCTCCTACCCAAAATAATCATCTCCTTCATCCTCCTCCTCTTCCTCTTCTTCCTCCACCTCGTCCAGGACAGTTCCCTGAGCAGACAATGGCTGACTGTCATCAAGGCTTCCCTCCTCCTCCACCGCTGCAGACACCTGATCCTTAATGTGCGTCAAAGTTTGCATGAGCAGACGCATAAGTGGGATGCTCATGCTTATGATGGCGTCATCTGCGCTTACCAGCCATGTGCATTCCTCAAAACACTGAAGGACTTTAGAGAGGCCTTTCAGCTTTGACCACTGCACACGCTACAATTCAATGTCTTCCCTCAAACTGCCTGCCTGTGTATCCTCCCACAAATGCATTACAACCTGCCTCTGTTCACACAGCCTCTCAACCATATGCATGGTGGAGTTGTACCTTGTTGCAATGTCTATGATTAGGCGGTGCTTAGGGATCTGGAGCGATTGCTGCAGCCTCTGCATACAACTGTAATCTACGGGCGAGCAACGTATGTGCGAGCACAGTCTTTGCACCTTATGGAACAGGGCTGGTAACTCCGGATAATTATTTATGAAACATTGCACCACCAGGTTCAAGGTGTGAGCTAGCAAGGTATGTGTCTGAGTTTTGCCAGGGCTATGGCCACCACAAAATTATGGCCATTATCACTGACTACCTTGCCTGGCTCAAGATGTATACTGCCCAGCCATGACTCAGTTTCTCGCTGCAAGTAGTTGGCCAGTACCTCCACGGTGTGTCTGTTGTCGCCCAAAGACATCATCTTTAAAACAGCCTGCTGACGCTTACCACTAGCTGTTCGATAGTGGTACACCTCATGTGCAACACTGGTAGCTGCGGATGGAGTGCTCGTGCGACTGCACTCTGTCGATGAGCTTTTGCTTCAGTAGGAGGAGGAGGGTCGAACGCCTACAGCCAACTGTTGCCTATACCGTGGACTAGGCAGCACTGTCCCACCGCCGCTGTCCCCTGTGGACCCTGCATCCACCACATTAACCCAGTGCACAGTGATGGACACATAACGGCCCTGGCCATGCCTACTGGCCCATGCATCTGTTGTGAGGTGCACCTTTCCACTCACTGATTGTTTGAGTGCATGGACAATGCAGTCTTTCACATGCACATGGAGGGCAGAGATGGCTTTTCTAGCAAAGAAGTGCCGACTGCGTAGGTCACAGCATGGGACAGCATAGGCCTGCGCTTTCAACCAAACGGAAGGGCATTATCTCTAATGAGATCAGTTTGGCAATGTAGGCGTTCAAAGCCAGTGTACGCGGATGAGAGGATGAGTACTTTCTTGTCCTACTCAGAGTCTCTGCTAGGGTGAGCTGGACTTGAGAACTGCATATGGTGGAACTAGCGGTAGACATGGAGGACTGAGAGGGGGTTGGTGATGGTGATGGTGGTGGCCTAGATGCAGTCTTTCTTTGGAAAAACATTGTGATTCCCTGACTGCCTTGGCCTTGCGACGACACTGCTACATTTCTTGCTGGTGGTGTGCTAACCAGTGGGCTGACAGTGGGGGAAGCGATATAGCATTGCTGGCTACATTCAGTCAGAGCAGGTGCACATGTGCTACCTGAGGTTTTGTAGTCCGTCCACGCTTTCAAGTGCATGGTGTTTAAATGTCTAAGCATGCAACTGGTATTCAAATTTCGGAGATTTTTCCCTCGGCTAAAGGTCCTTCCGCACTTCTTACAGATAACCTTTGCCTCATCAATAGGATTTTGGTAAAAAAAAGTGCCACACTGCACTCTTCCTACTATGGGAAAAATTTTCAGGGCTTGCACGCTGTGCTAATTTGACCGTCTGGCCAAGCTGTCCTGCAACTCTTTTTGTTTTTTTAACACATTTTTGGACTGTTTTGGGCCTACCAGACAACCGAAGCAGCGATGTCGATGCCTGCTGCGGATCCTCCTCCTCTATAGTATGCGGGAAGGGGCACCTGAGTTTCATCAGGGTCAGATTCTGGCTCAGCAGACTGCGAGGGCAATGTAGTGCTCTGGGTGAATGTACCAGCAGAATCATATAGCAGTGGCTGTGCATCAGTGCACTCCATGTCAGATTCATCTTGGACTGGGGAATTCAGGATTTGATTTGATAAGTTAGTCATGGTATGTGAAAAGAGCTCCATGGAGTAATCTGAAGTGTGGCATGCCGCATCCTTCACTTTTGGTGGGGGTGAAGGAATCAATGAAAGGTGCTGTTCCTGACCAGGAGCCTGCACTGACGACTCAGTGCTTGCAGTTTTTGAAACTTCAGAAGAGGAGGGATAGAGCTGGAGTCTATTTCGGCAATGTAAGCCAATACCTGTTCCTGATGCTCCGGCTTTAAAAGCGGTTTACCTACTTTCAGAAAAGGGAGCTTTCCAGGCCTTCTGGAGCCAGATGATGACGCAGGCTCAACACCTCCTGCCTTAGGTGCTATTGTGCTTTTGGCACTATCAGCAGATGCACCACCACCACCATCAGCACCAGCTGCCCCCCCCCCCCTGCCCCCGGCCTCTTTCACCATACTTCCTCATGTTTGGGAAAATGAACCAAAAATACCAGCAGATATATGGTACTGCGGAGCACGGAAAAATTTAAATTTCCTTATATATTTCCAGAGTCACACACAGACGCTCTCTCAGTATGGATTTGACCTTAATACAAACAGCAGATATACGGTACTGTATCAGAAGCGTACAGCTGTATACGGTGTAAGGAAAAATTAAATATCTATATATATTTCCGGAGTCACACACAGACGCTCTCTCAGTATGGATTTGACTGTAATGCAAACAGCAGATATACAGTACTGTATGAGGAGCGTACAGCTCTATACGCTGTGGGAAAAAATTAACGGTCGGTAACTGTGCAGAAAAAAGAATAAAAGTATTAGTGCCATGTAAAAAGCAGTCTGCACAGCAGTGTACACACAGCAATACAGCTATCAGGCAGCAAAATAACCAGCGCTGCTGCACACAAGAAAATCCTCCCCTGTCACTGCACACTAACTGTACAGCACAATTGCTATCAGCACAAGCACATAAGAACTTCTCTTTCCAGCCCTAACTCTTTCCCTACTGATAAACAGCAACCTCTCCCTACTGTTAAGATCGGCAGAAGTAAAATGGAGGTCGGCAGTCAGGGCTTTTATAGACACTATGACGCCCCCAAAGCAAGCTAATCACTGCAATGCCCTTTTCTAGGATGGTGGTGGACGCTACACATGTCATCTCATTGCCCACAGTGTACGTCCTTGCTCATTGGCTGAAAAAAGGCACCTGCAAGCATTCTTGGAAATCCGACTTTGGCTCTCGTTTTGCCGACCGCATGGCCAACTTCACGCTATAGTCAGGTTTCGGTCGGCGAATCTGTGAATCTGACTGACCTGTTTCGCTCAACTCTACTCTGGATGCCAGGACGTACTCCACCACCTCAACTTTCTTATCGTGAGGTATCGAGGAGTATAGTGCCTCCACACCTATACTAGCCACCTAAATCTCATCACCAATAAATAGTTCCTCCAGCCTCTTCAGAAGGATAATTGCATCCCTAGTCTACGAGGGAAATGCGACAAATGGTCGTAATATTTTATCTAGATATAAACACATCTTGTGACCTAGTCTGTCAGTTCCCTTTACAATTGGTTTATCCTTTATTAGAGACAGGCTTTTATGTATCTTTTGTAGGTCATAAAAAGGGACCATGACTGGATATTTGTGGATCATAAATGTGAGGTCATCCTCGCTGATGAGGTCTTTATTCCTAGCCTTTCTCTGAGCTGAGGATAACTCATCAATGAGTGACTGTATATGATTTTTGGGGTGTATTACTGCATACCCTTTTCTATCTGCTGGAAGCACAAAACACATAACCCAATATTGATTTTTATCCCTTACCTCTATATTGCTTCCTTTATCTGAAGGCTTAATAGCGATTGTAAATGGGGTTATATCTCCCAATATCATGGAGAGATTATCGAGATCTAATAATAATCTCATGTCAGGAACAATTTAGTTGGCATAAGTTCATTGAATAATTTGTTTTGTCTTGTTGTGCAAAGTGTTTCCACCATCTCAATTTTGAAAGAGGAGCATTGCATAGACTAAATTTCACTACTCAAGGTTGGCACACTTAAGGAAAAATATTCCTTCTTAGGCTACTTTCACACTTTTTATCGCGCAGCGCATCGTGCGCTATCGGTCGCATGCGCAATGTTCCCCTATCTTTAACATGGTGGGGGCAGTGTCTAGCGCTTGCATGCGTTCATCTGCGTTTGTCATGCGCTGCGCATTTTCCAGGTGTGCGTCCAGACGCGCTAAACGCTAAATGTTGCATTTTTTTTCCGCCCAACCACATTAAAAAAGTGCATGCGCACGTGTGTGCTCGCTAATGAGCAAAAAAATAACATTATAGTCTATGGGTGCGCTGACGTGTGCTTGGCTGTGCGCTCATCAGCGCTTTTGCGCGCACACGTTTTTTGAGTAAATAATGTCTACACACTTGTTTAAACCACCCCCTACACAAGCAACATTGTTTGAGGAGTGTAGATATAAAAAAGGTGATAGAGACAGAGATGATAGATGATAGAGACAGATATGATAGAAACAGATGATAGAGATGATAGAGACAGATGATAGAGATGATAGAGACAGAGATGATAGAGACAGATGATAGAGACAGAGATGATAAGACAGAGATGATAGAGACAGATGATAGTGACAGAGATTATAGAGACAGATGATAGAGACAGAGATGATAGAGACAGAGATGATAGAGACAGATGATAGAGACAGATGATAGAGACAGAGATGATAGAGACAGATGATAGAGACAGAGATGATAGAGACAGAGATGATAGAGACAGAGATGATAGAGACAGATGATAGAGACAGAGATGATAGAGACTGATGATAGAGACAGAGATGATAGAAATGTGACACGTAGACAACCCATGCACCAAAAAACGCAAACGCATGCAAAAACGCTTGAAATCGCATACAATCGCATCCAAATGATGCGTTTTTTGTCGTAATGTGCACGATTATGCGACTAAATATCGCAGCGTTTACAAGTGTTTGCGTGCATTTTTTATGCATTTGATGTGCGCTCGAAACGCATCGCAAAAAAACGCAAGTGTGAAAGTATTACAATTGCAACTACCCATTCAAATTATATCCAAAAATGAACAAAGAAGGAGGAGTTACCATGGAGTTTTCTTGAAAAAATTTTAAACTTTATTACAAAGATAAATACATAAAAATGCAAAAAAGCACCACAAACCAAATAAACCAGGCCGATATTATATAGGGGATTTGCATGTATTTACTGCCAAAAATTATCAAACAATATGATCACAATTATACTATAATTATTCATACACAATTATTGCCTAAAATGGACATAAATTAGGACACCTTCATCTCATATAGTGATCATATATGTATGTATATTATTAATTAAAGCACCACCTATGCTCAAAGAAAAAAGTATTGATATTAAGGGGTAAAAGTAAATGATAAGATAGCGCTATGTTTAAATGGAAAACTCTCAGTGAATATCCATCCGGCTTAAATAGAAAAAGCCCAGGTGTTGAATGCTAACAGGATAAATTAGCCTCCAAAATAAGGATAGAAAAAAGCACCGGCACCTATCACTAGTCATTAATATGTAGCCATGATAGAACTAATGGAGTAGGTAGAATAATCACTATCCCAACATATGCGCTAACCAACCATAATCCTCATGTAATTAAATACATCCCGATCAAAACTAAATGCAAGCAAGGAAGTACTTACTGAATAGTACTAAAGTCAGTGTTCCCCGTGCCCGGCGCCCCTACGCACGTTTCGAGATAACTTCGTCAGGAGGCGTGGTGCGCTATCGGTCGCATGCGCAATGTTCCTCTATCTTTAACATGGTGGGCGCAGTGTCTAGCGCTTGCATGCGTTCATCTGAATTTGTTGTGCGCTGCACATTTTCCAGGTGTGCGCCCAGACGCGCTAGACGCTAAATGTTGCATTTTTTTTCCACCCAACCACTTTAAAAAAGCGCATGCGCATGTGTGTGCATGCTAATGAGCAAAAAAAATAACATTATAGTCTATGGGTGCGCTGACATGTGCTTGGCTGTGCGCTCATCAGCGCTTTTGCGCGCACACGTTTTTTGAGTAAATAATGTCTACACACTTGTTTAAACCACCCCCTACACAAGCAACATTGTTTGAGGAGTGTAGATATAAAAAAGGTGATAGAGACAGAGATGATAGATGATAGAGACAGATATGATAGATAGAGATGATAGAGACAGATGATAGAGATGATAGAGACAGAGATGATAGAGACAGAGATGATAGAGACAGATGATAGAGACAGAGATGATAGAGACAAAGATGATAGAGACAGATGATAGAGACAGAGATGATAGAGATAGAGATGATAGAGACAGAGATGATAGAGACAGATGATAGAGACAGATGATAAAGACAGAGATGATAGAGACAGATGATAGAGACAGAGATGATAGAGACAGAGATGATAGAGACAGATGATAGAGACAGAGATGATGGAGACAGAGATGATAGAGACAAATGATAGAGACAGAGATGATAGAGACAGAGATGATAGAGACAGATGATAGAGACAGAGATGATAGAGACAGATGATAGAGACAGAGATGATATAGACAGATGATAGAGACAGAGAAGATAGAGACAGAGATGATAGAAATGTGACACGTAGACAACCCATGCACCAAAAAACGCAAACGCATGCAAAACGCTTGAAATCGCATACAATCACATCCAAAGGCTGCGTTTTTTGTCGTAATGCGCACGCTGATGTGACTAAATATCGCAGCGTTTACAAGTGTTTGCATGCGGTTTTTTATGCATTTGATGTGCGCTCGAAACGCATCGCAAAAAAAAACGCAAGTGTGAAAGTAGCCTGCTTAGACCTTATAATTCATCAAAGATATTGTACTGTTTTTCAGGTTTTTTTCACTAAGTGTATTTTCACTAAATGTATTTTGTGTAGCTTTGAAGCAAATTTGTAGACTTATTGCTCTGATAATGTATATTATCAAAAATGCAAAAAATGCATTTCTTACTTCAGGCATTGTTTAGAGGCTGCAGACAATTACTGTAAACTTTCTCCCTTTAAAGTGAGTGTATGGTTGTGCTTGGCAGCAGCCAGTAAGGAATGCAGGGTGCTGCTATGTTCTACCCATATATTGTATAGCTCTGACTGCAGCTGAAGCAGTTTTCAGCCATTTGTCATGGTTTTGGAAGCAGCAGCACAAGCTGTACACTATATATTGGCAAATTTGCAATTTTCACTCTGCAAAAGCCGCTGCACACTAATTTCTGGATAATGGCAGTGGGATCAAAATAGATCATTTACCCATAGGTGAATTCCCTGAGTGTAATTTGCAAAATATGGTGAATTATTGTGGACTTCTGCACCTTAGGAGCTCTGTAAATCAAATTTAAATTTGGGGCTAAAGATCATTTTAATAGGAAAAAATATAATTTTTCATTATAGCATCCCAACTGTATATTCTTTTGAAAAGTGCTTTTGGTCTAAAATAGTCACTGCTCCTAGTTGAATTACTTTAGGGGTAGAGCTTCCAAATAGGTTTCACTTGTGCTGTTTCTCTATATCCAGTGTTCTGCAAATGCAACTTGAAGTTTACAATTTATTAGAGTGAAAATCACAAAGAGCACTTTCCCTTCCATGCCATGCCATGTGTCCAATTACTACATTCTGACCAAAAGTGGAATATTGTTACATTAAGAAGAAATTGCATAGCAAATTTCTGGGCACATTTTTACGCATTGTGACTTGTGAAAATGATAAATTTGAAACTAAAGCAGCATTTTACTTGAAAGAAAGTAATTTTCATTTTTTAATCTTACTATACATTAATCGATGTGAAGCACCTGATGTGAACCTGGTCTTAAGTAGTGTTGAGCGATACGATACTGCAAATATCGGGTATCGGCCGATATTAGCTGTATCGGGCTTTCGATTCCGAGTACCGATATTTTCGTCATATCGGATACCGGAATCGGATTTGTCACTGTCACTGTGAGTGTCCGTCGGTCGGGTCTGTCAGGAGTCAGCGGCACTTACCTGGCAGAAGATCTCCGGCGGTCACGGGCTGGACTGCTTCATGGCCGCCATCATCTTTCCCCGGCGGTCACATGCAGTTTCTCGCGATAACTGCAGTGACTGCTGGGTAATCCCAGCCGTAAATCAGTCAGTCCAATGACGTCACCGCCGGGGAAGCAGGTAATCAGCTGTGCTGCGTTGCGATGACAGGCTCTGCCTGTCATTGCGATGTAGCAGAGCTGGATCGTCGTGGGACTGTCGTTACTATGGACTGCATCGGACAGGTGGTATACTGTTGGTTTGTTTTTTATCTTTTTTTACAGGAGATCGATGGCGTCGCAGGAATGAGTGTATAATAAAATTAATGAAAACTGTGTTGTCTCTTTTATTTCATTAAAATACTTTTTTATTGCTTTGTCTTTTTTTTATACATTTAATAACTTTGGGATTAATAATGGATCGGTGTCTTATTGACACCTCTCCATTATTAACCGGGCTTATTGTCACCGTGCAATCAACGGTGACATTAACCCCTTATTACCCCACTTCCCACCGCTACAGGGCAGTGGGAAGAGCCGGGTAAAGTGCCACAATTGGCACATCTTTTGATGCGCCAAATGTGGGGCTGCTGTAGCCTGGTATTATCAGGCTGTTGAGGGCCAAAATCCATGGGCCTTGACAGTCTTTTAATACCAGGCCGCAGCAGTCTGCATTTTACTTGGCTGGTTAACAAAAATAGGGGGACCCCTACGCCGTTTTTTTTTCGAGGGGATCCCCTATATTTGTTAACCAGCCAAGCTAAGCAGACTGCTGTGGCCTGGTATTATCAGGCTTGCAAGGTCCATGGATATTGGATCCTTACCAGCCTGAAAAACCAGGCCTCAGCGGTCTGCTTCATCTGGCTGGTTAACAAAAATAGGGGGGACCCCACGCCAATTTTTTTCGAGGGGATCCCCTATTTTTGTTAATCAGCCAAGATATGCAGACTGCTGTGGCCTGGTATTATCAGGCTGGCAAGGTCCATGGATCTTGGCTCCTTAACAGCCTGAAAATCCAGGCCTCAGCGGTCTGCTTCATCTGGCTGGTTAACAAAAATAGGGGGGACCCCACGCCAATTTTTTTCGAGGGGATCCCCTATTTTTGTTAATCAGCCAAGCTAAGCAGACTGCTGTGGCCTGGTATTATCAGGCTTGCAAGGTCCATGGATATTGGATCCTTACCAGCCTGAAAAACCAGGCCTCAGCGGTCTGCTTCATCTGGCTGGTTAACAAAAATAGGGGGGACCCCACGCCAATTTTTTTCGAGGGGATCCCCTATTTTTGTTAATCAGCCAAGATATGCAGACTGCTGTGGCCTGGTATTATCAGGCTGGCAAGGTCCATGGATCTTGGCTCCTTAACAGCCTGAAAATCCAGGCCTCAGCGGTCTGCTTCATCTGGCTGGTTAACAAAAATAGGGGACCCCACGCCAATTTTTTTCGAGGGGATCCCCTATTTTTGTTAATCAGCCAAGATATGCAGACTGCTGTGGCCTGGTATTATCAGGCTGGCAAGGTCCATGGATCTTGGCTCCTTAACAGCCTGAAAATCCAGGCCTCAGCGGTCTGCTTCATCAGGCTGGTTAACAAAAATAGGGGGGACCCGACGCCATTTTTTATTAAATGGAACCCCTATTTTTGTTAATCAGTTCCCTCTGACGTCACTGATTGTGTCCCTGGCTGACCTGAAGTGAAAGTGGAAAGCAATCAATTAAGCTTTCCACTTCCTCTCCTGTCAGCCAGGAGAGGAACTCATTCATTTGGGGGTTTACTGCGAGGCTGCAGCATTAGCTGCGGTCCCTGCAGTAAACATTAACCCTTTCTGAAGGATTACACCGTGGGACCTGACTGTGCATGGGATAGGTAAGAATAATTTTGCTTTTTTATGTTATTTTTATTACAGGAAATGGTTTTTGCAGTCAAATAAAAGATGGTCAAAAACATGTGTCTTTATTTCATTAAAATGATTTTTAATTAAAGTGTGTGTGTGTTTTATTTTTATTTCATGCAATAGGATTAATAATTGATAGTTGTCTAATTGACAGCTCTCAATTATTAACCTGGCTTAAGGTCACCTTTCAATTGCAATGTGCTTTAACCCCATATTAACCCATTCGCCACCGCTACAGGGCAATGGGAATAGACGGGCAAAGTGCCAGAAAGGGCGAATCTAATTATAGATTTGTCTTTTCTGGGGTGTCTGGGGCAGATGTTAGTAGCCAGGGGGGGGCAAAAATAATGGTCCCTCTCTTGGCTATTATTATCTGCCCCCATTCGCTGGCTTTGTCTGTCTGGTTGCGAAAATAGGGCGGGAGCCCACGCATTTTTTTTTAAACAATTTTACACCTCATATATATATATATATATATATATATATACATGTCATTGAATTTGTGACACATATATATGTATTTATATTTATAGTTCATGCACTTCTACATAGTATAATAGCCGCTAAGTCAATTGACGGCTTTTGTGAAAATGCAGAACCCGACATGAAATGACACTTGGTGTACATAGGGTTAACCATGTCTTTTCATGTCCTTTGCTATCTGATTTGCACAAACAATTACATCAGTCTATGTGTGCAAAATTTCACACCTGTAGGGGTTAATTAAAGGTGTAAATTCGTAGCAAAAAAGTCCGTTTTTTTTTTACAACGAATTTACACCTTTAATTAACCCCTACAGGTGTGAAATTTTGCACACATAGACTGATGTAATTGTTTGTGCAAATCAGATTGAAAACGACATGAAAAGACATGGTTAACCCTATGTACACCAAGTGTCATTTCATGTCAGGTGCTTCTGTCTTTTCACAGAAGCCGGCTTTACCCGGCAATTGAATCAGAGGATATTTTACTATGTAGAAGTGTATAAACTATACATATATGTATATATATATATATGTCACAATGACATGTATATATATTATATATATATATATATATATATATATATATATATATATATATATGTATTCTATGTGTGTATATTTAGTGTTTACAAGGAAATAAAGGTTTTTTTTAGTTGCGATATTTTGTTCCCATAGACTTACATGGGACTTCCGGTATCGGAATCGGATATCGCCGATATTTAGTGATATCGGCGATACCATTCCGATCCGATATTTTTAGATATCGAGCAGTATCGCTCAACACTAGTCTTAAGTTATGTCCATTTTTCAGCTAACCTGCACCTTTCTGTAGTGTGAGGTGTAAAAGTTGTCTAAGACACTTATTAGCTCAAATGCATTCAAGCTAAGCCTTAAAACCAATCCATTGACAAATGGTAAAATGTGACCCATTTTTGAAATGTTAAACATCCTCTATTAGGAAAGTATTACAAGTAAAAAATTAAAGGTTTTCTCTACTACCAAACAACCGCTTCTTAAATGCTAAAGTGTCTTAGATAAAATTAAAAAGAATACCTCCCAGTCCAAAGAGAAAACATTCCAGCTATGTTGGTGTCGTTTCTCCTGGCAGTCACACGTTATTTTGTTATACTTGTGACCACTGCAGCTAGTCATCGGCTGCTGATTGGCTGCAGCCTACACGCTATCATCTGTTAGAGCTGTAAAAGCAGCAGCCACGAAGGTAAGTGCCAAAACGCATGTAGGGGACCCATCACACTCTCTCCCAGCTCTGAGCTCTGGAAATTATATTTATTAGATTAGTCATTTGTTGCTTTACCTTACCTCTACTTTATACTTTATTAGCATAGGCTGTGTACTTGTTAACTAGGTTTGATTCAAGAATTAGATGTTTTTTGCTTCTCTGCAAATACCACTGTTTGGTAACACTTATATTGGTTATATCTAATCAATTACTTATTCTATTTGCACATTGGTTAAAGAAATCTCATGTTTTGTTTATCATTATACCATATACTGGGACTTGTGCATTTTAAAACAGAGGGCATTTAAAACCATGTGTGCCGAACACTCAGGAATAGCATTCCAAGTGTATAAAAATCTCAGAGGAAATGTAAAAAAGAAATCAAGCTGGCAATGTTAGATATAGAGAAATAAAATGCCAATGACATTAAAATAAATCTAAAAAAACTTTATAAATATATTAATGATAAAAAAATCTGATGGCATTGGTCCTATAAAAGTAATTTAATATGATAAAGAAAAACACAAAAAAGTTTTACATATTTACATTATATATTATTTTACAATATATTATAGTCACACACAACCATATACTATTGTACTCCAGCAACATACATTTCCTTAAGCAGCTGTAAGAAGTGTATTGCAGGGAATGCAGGGCAAGCATTAGAAGAGTTAAAGCCAGTAATGAAGTAAGGTTTGCAAGGAAGACCAAAAAAAAAAATGATTTTGGGGGTATGTCAAAAGCAAAAGAAAAGTCAAAGATGCTATTGGATTTTTGCAGAATGAAAAGGGTGAAGTGGTCAAAAATAATGTTGAGAACGTTTAAATGACTATTTTGCATCTCTGTTCTCTAAGAAACAAATTGTAACATCACCTGATCTTCGCAGTGCTATTGAAGGAATAAAAGAATCCACACTACCTATAAACAGAGAGATGGTGAGAGAACACTTAGTGTCATGTGTGCATCGCCACGAAGATCGTCGCGGTTGCACATTCTGACTTCTCACAGCTGAGTTGCTGTTTCTTTGTGTTTGGCAGTTAGGGAGTTAATTCTGTCTGTGCTCAGTTCTGGGACTGGGTGCAGTTTCTCCCGGCTGCAATTAATTATTTGTTGATTGGTTTCCTTTAAATCTCTGGTTGTCTGTGTTGGGAGTTGCCAGTGAAATTCTTCATGCAGACCACAGATAGGATTGTATCTGTATAGACTTAAGTTAAAGAGCTCCTTAGTTGTTTTAAGCTCACCTTGCTTAGAGTTTAATATCCCAGATCATTTATGTTCCTTCTGTGTTTGAGTGTGTATGCAAGTCTGTGTTTTCTCCAGTCTGTCTTATATGTCTAATCTGTGTATTTAGCAGAGATCAGCCCATATCCCTTTGGTGGTAATCAGAATCCTTCTTAGGACTGATTACAGGGTTCAGGGACTGATAGGAGACAGGGTTAGGCTGGAGACTTGGACCTCTGAACCATTATCAGTACCTCCAAGGTGAGGGATTAGTTAGGACCCCAGTTTAGGGTCAGGTTAGACCCCCGGTCCTCCTCTTTCCTGTGACAGTGTATCAAGTCCTCAAGATTAACCCTGAGTTCAACGGATATCGTGTCAGGTAAATCTATTCTATATTTACATGCTGATGTTGCTAATCTATATGTTGTATAGAGTGTTGTTCTTTTAAGAATAGTTTACTGACATCGTACACATATCATAAGACCGCGTGACATTTTCACTGGCCCATAAAATTATTCCCAGTTGCCATGGATCCAGTAGCCCAGCTGGCTCTGCAGTTGCAGGGATTATCCATGGAGCTGACGGACATTAAGTCCAAAGTTTTGTCTCCCTCGGAGCAAACCAGATTTGAACCTAAAGTAGCTCTCCCGGACAGGTTCACTGGTGGGCGAGACAAATTTTTTACCTTCAGGAAGCATGTAAATTGTATTTTCGGCTTCGGCCTCGATCATCAGGGAGTGAAGAGCAGAGAGTGGGAATTGTTATCTCGCTCCTACAAGGGGACCCTCAAACCTGGGCCTTCTCCCTTCCTCCGGGATCCCCGGCTCTACAGTCAGTAGATCGATTTTTTACTGCCCTGGGTTTGGTATATGATGACCCAGATCGGGTCTCTCTTGCTGAGACAAAATTACGTAAGATACAGCAGGGAGATCGTCCGGCGGAGGAATTTGCTTCCGAGTTCCGTAGATGGGCCACAGATACTCAGTGGAATGACCCAGCTCTTAGGAGCCAGTTTTGTCATGGGCTTTCTGACAAATTAAAGGACGTTTTGGCTCAGTATGATTCTCCTCCATCACTGGAGGCTGCTATGGCCCTAGCTATCCGTACTGATAGACGGCTCCGGGAGAGGTGCGAGGTAACTCCGCCCCCTGTTGTTACTCCACCTACTACTAAAGTCCCTTATGTTGAGGTTCCCCTTGTCTGTTCGGAGGAGCCTATGCAGTTGGGAGGGACATCATTTCGTAGGAGGGGATTGGCGGTACGCCGCAGGACTAGAAGTGTTTTCTTCTGCGGGAAAGAGGGACATTTTGTTGGGGGATGTCCATCCCGTGCCTTGTTGAGCAAAAAGTCGCCGGAAAACTGTTAATCCCAGGTTGTGTGGTGGACGACAACCTGGGAGTATGTATTTCATCCGCTAGTTCTTCTCAGTTCCTTGTACCAGTGGAGGTGGTGGTTGGTACGAGAGTGGAGAGATTTTCTGTTCTTCTTGATAGTGGGTCCGGGGCTAATCTGGTTGACGCTCAGTTTGCTCAGGCTCAAGGTATGCATCTGAGTGTATTGGTCAAACCGATCCCTATATTCTCCATTGACGCCAGGCCTCTCGGCCAAGGTAGCTTTGTTCATGAGGTTCATAACATTGACCTTCGGGTAGGGGCAATACATAGGGAACTATTATCTTGTTATGTGTTGGAGGGTCTACCTACTCCTATTGTGTTGGGACTTCCTTGGTTGGTTAAACATAACCCTGTGATTAATTGGCAGTCCAGAGATATAAGCCAATGGGGGGAGTTTTGCAAAAGTAACTGCATGAACACAGTCATCAGTGCGGTCGTGCCTAGTACTTTGCCTCCTTTTTTGGAGGACTTTGGGGATGTGTTCTCTGAGGAGGGGTGTCAGGAGTTGCCTCCTCATCGCGTGTATGACTGCTCTATTAATTTACTTCCTGATGCTAAGTTACCTAAAGCTAGGTTATATAACCTTTCTGGTCCTGAGAGGCAGGCTATGAAAGATTATATTTCGGAAAGTCTGGCCAAAGGGCATATTAGACCTTCATCTTCCCCAGTGGCCGCGGGGTTCTTCTTTGTGAAGAAAAAAGATGGAGGCCTACGCCCTTGCTTGGATTTCCGCGAACTTAATCGGATTACTGTTCGAGATCCGTATCCACTCCCTCTGATTCCTGATCTCTTCAATCAAATTGTTGGCGCCAAATGGTTCTCTAAATTGGATCTCAGGGGGCGTATAATCTGATTAGGATAAAAGAGGGGGATGAGTGGAAAACGGCGTTTAACACGCCGGAGGGACATTATGAGAACCTTGTCGTGCCTTTTGGTCTGACTACTGCACCAGCAGTATTCCAACATTTTGTTAATGACATTTTTCGTCATATGGTGGGGCTGTTTGTGGTCGTATATTTGGATGACATTTTAATTTACTCACCAGATCTTGTGTCTCACCAGGAGCATGTGAGACAGGTGTTGCAGATCTTGCGAGACAATAAACTATACGCCAAACTGGAAAAGTGTGTATTCGCCGTACAGGAACTTCAGTTTTTGGGTTTCTTGGTGTCAGCCTCCGGTTTCCGTATGGACCCTGAAAAGGTGAGAGCAGTGCTTGAATGGGATCAGCCAGAGGATCTTAAGGCTCTGCAGCGTTTTCTGGGGTTTGCTAACTACTACCGGAAATTTATTTGTAATTTCTCATCTGTTGTCAAACCTCTCACTGACATGACAAGAAAAGGGACGGATTTTTCTAAATGGTTGGACAAAGCTTGCCAAGCTTTTTCCTCTTTGAAAAAATGTTTTGCTTCGGCACCCGTTCTCATCCAACCAGATGCATCACAGCCGTTCGTTGTGGAGGTGGACGCGTCTGACGTAGGGGTGGGTGCAATATTGTCCCAGGGTCCGTCCCCTGGTAAATGGCATCCGTGCGCTTTCTTTTCTAAAAAATTGTCGTCCGCCGAAAGGAATTATGATATCGGCAATAGGGAACTTTTGGCCATTAAGTTGGCTTTTGAAGAATGGCGTCACTTTTTGGAGGGGGCAGTCCACCCGGTCACCGTCATTACTGATCACAAGAACCTGCTGTATTTGGAATCTGCTAAGCGTCTGAATTCCAGACAAGCTCGATGGTCGTTGTTTTTTACCAGGTTTAATTTTGTTGTCACTTATCGCCCTGGATCTAAGAATGTTAAGGCGGATGCCTTGTCTCGCAGTTTCCCAGGGGCCGGGAAAATGGATGACCCGATTCCTATCCTTCAGGAGGGGGTGGTAGTGTCGGCTGTATGTTCTGAGCTTGAGGAGGAGGTGTTAGAGGCTCAGGGGGACGCCCTTGCAGGACCTCCAGGGAGACTGTTTGTCCCAAATCAGTTGAGACAAAAGGTTATTGAGGCACATCATAATTCTGCTTTAGCAGGACATCCAGGGAGTAAGGCTACTTTAGATCTCCTTTCTCGCCGGTTTTGGTGGCCTAACGTTAATAAAGATGTTTTAACTTTTGTCGCGTCCTGTGGGGTTTGTGCTCGCTCTAAGACCCCTCATACCCGTCCGTCTGGGACCCTCTTACCCTTGAAACTTCCGGAGCGTCCATGGACTCATTTGTCTATGGACTTCATCACGGACCTTCCTCAGTCGTCAGGGAAGACTGTCATACTGGTGGTTGTTGACAGGTTCAGTAAGATGGCACATTTCATTGCTCTTCCTGCCCTCCCTAATGCTAAAACTCTGGCGCAGGTGTTCATTGGGGAGATTGTGAGACTTCATGGGTTGCCTTCTGATGTGGTGTCAGATAGGGGGTCTCAGTTTGTGTCCAAGTTTTGGAGGGCATTTTGTTTACGTCGGGGGATGCAATTGTCATTTTCCTCGCTTTTCATCCGCAGACCAATGGTCAGACAGAGCGTCTGAATCAAAGCCTAGAGACTTATCTTCGGTGTTTTGTCTCAGAGAACCAGGAGGACTGGTCTTCTTTCTTGCCTCTGGCAGAGTTCGCTCTTAACAACAGGCGGAGCGAGTCCACTGGTAAGTCCCCGTTTTTTGGGGCATATGGTTTTCATCCCCAGTTTTGTACATTCAATGGGGGGGCCCTTCTGGGGTTCCTGAGGAGGAGCGTTTCTCGTCGTCACTTGCTTCAGTGTGGAGAGGTGTATTGAATAATCTGAGTGCTATGGGGAACCGTTATAAACGTATGGCTGATAGGAGGAGAGTTTCTGGTCCAGATCTTAATGTGAACGATCTGGTATGGTTGTCTACCAGGAATATAAAACTTAAAGTTCCCTCCTGGAAGCTGGGCCCCAGATTCATCGGGCCGTACAGGATCAGTTCCATAATTAATCCTGTGGCATTTCGTCTGGACCTCCCTCCTACGTTTAAAATTCATAATGTGTTCCACAAGTCATTACTTAAGAGGTACGTGGCACCAGTCATACCATCACCTCTACCTCCTCCTCCAGTGGTGGTCAATGGTAACTTGGAGTTTCAAGTGTCAAAGATCATTGACTCACGTCTGAATCGCCGGTCCCTTCAGTACTTGGTGCATTGGAAGGGGTATGGTCCAGAGGAGAGGACGTGGGTTCCTGCGTCTGACATTAACGCAGATCGTTTGGTGCGGACCATCCACAGAACTCACCCGGGCAAACCTGGCCCTGAGGGTCCGGAGGCCCCTCGTAGAAGGGGGGGTACTGTCATGTGTGCATCGCCACGAAGATCGTCGCGGTTGCACATTCTGACTTCTCACAGCTGAGTTGCTGTTTCTTTGTGTTTGGCAGTTAGGGAGTTAATTCTGTCTGTGCTCAGTTCTGGGACTGGGTGCAGTTTCTCCCGGCTGCAATTAATTATTTGTTGATTGGTTTCCTTTAAATCTCTGGTTGTCTGTGTTGGGAGTTGCCAGTGAAATTCTTCATGCAGACCACAGATAGGATTGTATCTGTATAGACTTAAGTTAAAGAGCTCCTTAGTTGTTTTAAGCTCACCTTGCTTAGAGTTTAATATCCCAGATCATTTATGTTCCTTCTGTGTTTGAGTGTGTATGCAAGTCTGTGTTTTCTCCAGTCTGTCTTATATGTCTAATCTGTGTATTTAGCAGAGATCAGCCCATATCCCTTTGGTGGTAATCAGAATCCTTCTTAGGACTGATTACAGGGTTCAGGGACTGATAGGAGACAGGGTTAGGCTGGAGACTTGGACCTCTGAACCATTATCAGTACCTCCAAGGTGAGGGGTTAGTTAGGACCCCAGTTTAGGGTCAGGTTAGACCCCCGGTCCTCCTCTTTCCTGTGACAGTGTATCAAGTCCTCAAGATTAACCCTGAGTTCAACGGATATCGTGTCAGGTAAATCTATTCTATATTTACATGCTGATGTTGCTAATCTATATGTTGTATAGAGTGTTGTTCTTTTAAGAATAGTTTACTGACATCGTACACATATCATAAGACCGCGTGACATTTAGCTACCGTATTTTGGGGATTATAAGACGCACTTTTTTCCCCCAAAATTTGGGGAGAAAATGGGGTGCGACTTAAAATGTGTTTATACCTTACCGATACCATTGCTGCAGGCTGCAGGCTGGGATGAGGGGGTGTCTGGCGCTGCTGCAGGTGTCTCTTTTTCTGCGGATACCCAGCGGTGCTACGGGGGTGTCAGGTGCTGCTGCAGATGCCGGGTGGTGCTGCGGGGGTCTACGGTGCTGCGGGGGGCTATTCTGACATTTTATGAAAGGCCAGAGCCCCCTGCAGTTCCATGGTTTCTTCCTGTGTGATGGACTCTGGGAAAATGGCCGCCGGGGTAGGCGCATGTGCAGATGGAGATCTTGGCACCAAGATCTCAGGAGATGATATTTCAGTGCTGAGATCTCATCTCCTGAGATCTTGGTGACGAGATCTCCATTTGCACATGCACCACCCCCGGCGGCCATTTTCCCGGGGTCCACCGCACAGGAGGAAACCATGGAACTGTGGGGGCTCTGGCCTTTCACAAAATGTCAGCAGAACTCCGCCACAGCATCGGAGACCCCGTAGCACTACCCGGCACCTGCAGCACCTGCAGACACCTGCATCAGCATCGTGCAGCACCTGCAGTGGTGCGCTGCACATCGGAACAACCCCTCATCTCAGCCAGCGGCATCACCCCACTCCTGTCTCCTCCAGCAGAGACCCTGGGACCCCATTTCACCGCAACCACCCCCGGTAAGAAATAAGATGCTTGGATTAAAAGAAGCACCACCATTTCATTAAAGAAAAAGATTATTTTATATTTTTCTCCTCAAAATTTGGGGTGCGTCTTATAACCTGGAGCGTCTTATAATCCAGAAAATATGGTAATTTAAATCTCCTGTTCCAGATGAATTACATCTTAAGGTACTGAAAGAGTTAGCAGAGGAAATTGCAGAACCACTAGACAGAATCTTTGAAAAATCCTGAAGAACAGGATAAGTCCCAGAAGTTTGGAGAAGGGGGAGAAGGACAAGTGTTGTCCATATCTTCAAAAAATGGATAGAAGATGGAGCCAGGACATTACAGGCCAGTTTCCCATACTTCTATACCAGGAAAGATATTTGAATTAAATATTAACCCCTTTACCCCCGAGAGTGATTTGAATGAAATGACCGAGTCAATTTTTACAATTCTGACCACTGTCCCTTTATGAGGTAATAACTGTGGAACGCTTCCATGAATCCCGGTGATTCTGACACTGTTTTCTCATGACATATTGTAATTTATGACAGTGGTAAAATTTCTTTCCAACTTTGAATATTCATGCCTTTAAATCACATAGATATGTCACACAAAATACTAAATAAGTAACATTTCCCACATGTATACATTACATCAGCATAATTTTGGAACCAAAATTTTTTTGTTAGGAATTTATAAGGGTTAAAAATTAAACAGTGATTTCTCATTTTTTCAACACCATTTATTTTTGGGACCACATCAAATTTGAAGTCACTTTGAGGGGTCTATATGATAGAAAATACCCAAAAGTGACACCATTCTAAAAACTGTACCCCACCAAGTGCTCAAAACAACATTCAAGAAGTTTACTAACCCTTCCAGTGCTTCACAGGAATTTTTTGAATGTTTAAAAAAAATGAACATTTAACTTTTTTTCACAAAAAATTTAATTTAGATCCATTTTTTTATTTTCCCAAGGGTAACAGGAAAAATTGGACCCCAAAAGTTTTTTTGCAATGTGTCCTGAGTATGCTGATACCCCATATGTGGGGGAGAACTACTGTTTGGACGCATGGCAGAGCTATGAAGGGAAGGAACACTGTTTGACTTTTCAATGCAAAATTGGCTGAAATTGAGATGAGACGCCATGTCACATTTGGAGAGCCCCTGATATGCCTAAACAATGGAACCCCACACAAATAACGCTCTATAAAGTCACCCCCGGTTACTGACTCTGCATTCCCAGCAGCTCAATCATCAGTGGTAGTGGTTCTCAGTGTGGACGGTCACATCTTGGCACCGTCCAGGTTGAAAATTAATGTTTTTATGTTTGGCTGCTGTCGCACGCTAAAAGACGCTTTTTATTGCAAAAAATAATTTTTGCATCACCACATTTTGAGAGCTATGATTTTTCCATATTTTGGCCCACTGAGCTATGAGAGGTCTTGTTTTTTGCGGGACGAGCTCATGTTTTTATTGGTACCATTTTTGGGCCCATGATATTTTTTCATCGCTTTCTATTCTGATTTTTGTGAAACAGAATGAGCAAAAACCTGCAATTCATGAATTTCTTTTTGGGGGGGTTTATACTGTTCCATGTGTGGTAAAATTGATAAGGCAGTTTTGTTCTTCAGATCAGTACGATGATAGCGATACCTCATTTATATTTTAATGTTTTGGCGCTTTTATACAATAAAAACTATTATAGAAAAAACAATTGTTTTTGCATCACTTTATTCTGAGAGCTATAACTTTTTTATTTTTCCACTGATGGAGCTGTATTGTGGCTTGTTTTTTGTGGGACAAGATGACGTTTTCAGTGGTACCATGTTTATTCATATCTGTCATTTTGATCGCGTGTTATTCCACTTTTTGTTCGGCGGTATGATGGTAAAGCATTGTTGTTTGTCTTGTTTTTTTTATGGTGTTCACTAAATGGGTTAACTAGTGGGACAGTTTTATGGGTCGGGTAATGACGGACACGCCGATACCAAATTTGTGTACTTTTATTGCTTTTTTTTATTCAACTATTTATTTATGATAGAATATATATTGATTTTAGATTTTTTTTAAATTTTTTTACAATAATTTTAAAAATTTTTAACTTTTTCCTAACTTTTTTACTTAGTGGGACAATCATTTTTTGCAGGCTGATCGCTTCTACAGCATGCAGATGAAGCAGCATCTGCATGCCATAGAAGCTGTCAGCGTTGCACTGACAGGGAGGACTTGCTAATCATGCACTGTGCATGATTAGCAAGTTTACTTAGCTCTGGTGACCCGGACGTCGTCATGACGACATCCGGCTCACCCTGGCAATGATCGGGACCCCGCGTCACACAATGAGGTCTCCGATCCAAACACAGAGAGGCTGTCAGCCCCTGTACTGGGTCCCGAATTTCGGGGCTTAAGGTGTTAGGGTTCGATTTCCTGCTGCTGCACAAGGGGAGTCTCGAACCCGTCCTGCTGCGGTCTCCCATTCATCTCCGGCCGCAGTGGAGCCTGCTCAGCAGAGACGTCGGTCCAGGCGTCTTGCCCACTCCACTACTGGGCAGTGACTTGCTGCTGTCTTTCCTGGATCTGCTATTATAGCCAGTGCTGGAGCAGCCGTCTTTGAGACAAAATCCTGCGTTTTCCCATCTGAGCATGCCCAGAGTGAGATCTCTCATTGGAGATCAGGGGTCACATGTTCAGGTGCTGCAGCGGCTCCTATTGGTCCGCCAGGAAGGTCATGTAGCTACGTGTGTTTGTAACAGCTTCTCATTGGTCCTTGTTCCTGGAAGGTCCTGTAGCTGTTGCTATAAAAGGGTAGCATGGCTGGGCCGCCATGCGCTAATATTAACCATTGTATGCTATGCGCCAGTATGGTCATGCGTGTGTGTGGTTAGGGACCCGGCTGAAATAAGCCACTAGAATACCGACTTAATCGGTGAGGAGTTTGGTGTGCTAGTTGGTCAGGGTCGGTGTCCTAGATGCCCTAGATTACCGGCATAACCGGTGAGGAGTTTGATTGCCGTATTCAGGGTCTGGCGTTCAGACGCCATAGATTGCGGGTGACTCCCGCGAGGACATTAGCGCATGACCACGTATTATGCTCGCTAGCAATTAAACGTGTACCTGAGAGCTTGACAGGACACGGTACTTTTTCTCAGCGGCTCTGTGACGTAACAGGGTTCGCTTTTGACGCTAGACAGCGCCCTAGCGTGTTTACTTTGCGGCTCACTAAAGCTAAGTGAGTTCGCACCTATCGCCATATAGCGCTGTGGCATCCCGTTAGCGGCTCTGGGATTAACAGAGTTCGCACTTACTGCCACAACGCGCTACGGCATTTATTTTTGGCGACTCTGCGGGATAACAGAGTTCGCTACTTTCGCCATCTTATTAGCAGCAGGCTTCGCCTGCACGGTGGACCCCGGGCTGCGAACGCACCTTTCTATTATATCTATTAGGTGCGTTCCGCAGACCCTAACATAATATTAGCGCCAGGGTCTGGCTAGTAAAATGGCGGATGACCAGCGTCTAAGGCAGTACATCCAGCAGCTGGAGGGAAGGTTGGCGGCTCTTGAGCGCACAACCTCAGCTGTGGATGTTACCGCAGTCGCTGTTCAGGCTGCTAGCGTGGCTGCAGCCAGGTTGTCCTCTGCCACCCCTGCTCCGACTATTTCCCGCCTCCCACTTACAGACAAGTTTACCGGTGACAGTAAACAATGTCGGGGTTTCGTCAGTCAGTGCTCCATACATCTAGAGCTTCTGGCTGCACGTTATCCCACGGAGCGGGCGAAAGTGGGTTTTATCATATCCCTTTTGTCGAGCAGGGCGTTGGAGTGGGCAACGCCATTATGGGAGCGCGATGATCGTGTGGTGCAGAGTGCTCCTCTCTTCTTGGACACTCTTAAACAGGTCTTTTTAGGACCTCGTGTCACCCACGATACGGCTCTTCAACTGTTGACTATCACCCAGGGTTCATCCATGGTCAGCCAGTTTGCCGTCCAATTTCGCACTCTGGTCTCTGAGCTGGATTGGCCAGATAAAGTCCTTATACCCATGTACTGGAGGGGACTGGCAGACCATGTGAAGGACGCCTTGTCCACCAGGGAGATTCCTGCCACACTGGAGGAGCTCATTACCATATCTACCCGCATCGACCTTCGTTTTAACGAGCGGAGGTTGGAGCGGGCCCAGTGTAGGCAGAGGTTCCGGCTGGCGCCCACCTTCGCCAGACCTCTGGAATCTTCCATTCAGGCGCCCGATTCCCCTGAGGCCATGGAGATTTCTCGAGTGAGATCTAAGTCTCGGACCACTCGAGTATCCGTGGTCTGTAGAGTGTGCCAGCAGACAGGACATTATGCCAACAAATGTCCACAGCGATCGGGGAAGCGATCGCGTCTAGTGGTCCTGGGAGGAGGTTCACTAGAGACAGCGGCATTTTCCTCCAAGTTGACACTTAAAGGGACAATCACTGTAGGCACTTCCACTATCGCCGCCGACCTTTGCGTGGACTCAGGAGCAGAGGGGAACTTCATGTCCTCTGACTTTGCTCGCCATCATGCAATACCTCTGGTGGCTCTTGACAAATCAGTGACTGTCCGGGTAGTGAATGGGTCGACATTGCCCTCACAAATTACACACCAGACTGTTCCACTTGCATTGTTGGTATCTCCTTCCCATCAGGAACTTATTTCCCTACTCGTCCTTCCCGAGGGATTAGACGAGATCCTACTAGGTATACCTTGGCTCCGTTTCCACTCCCCACATATAGAGTGGACTTCGGGTAGGATACTGGGTTGGAGTGATGCATGTAGAGGCAGATGTGTCAGGAGTTGCGTTCAGGTTACCACTACTGAGTTACCCGCAGATCTTACTCCACTCCCCAAGTGCTACTGGTCATATGCAGATGTGTTCTCCAAGAAGGCTGCTGAGACTCTTCCACCTCATCGCCCCTATGACTGTCCTATCGACCTCTTGCCTGGCGCAGAACCTCCTCGGGGAAGGGTCTATCCCCTCTCTCTTCCTGAGACAGAGGCCATGTTGGAATATATTCAGGAGAACCTGGCAAGAGGGTTTATTAGGAAGTCGGTGTCACCGGCTGGGGCGGGATTTTTCTTCGTACAGAAGAAAAATGGAGAATTGCGTCCGTGTATTGATTACCGGGGTCTTAACGCCATCACCGTTAAAAACAAGTACCCGTTGCCCTTGATTTCGGAGCTATTTGATAGGCTTCGGGGAGCAAAGGTATTCACTAAGTTAGATCTGCGCGGTGCGTATAACCTGATTCGCATCCGTGAGGGGGACGAATGGAAGACGGCTTTCAATACCAGGGACGGGCATTACGAATATCTGGTGATGCCCTTTGGTCTCTGTAATGCTCCAGCCGTTTTCCAAGACTTTGTCAATGACATCTTCCGGGATATGCTCTCCACCTCGGTCGTAGTCTATCTGGATGATATACTCATCTTCTCTCCAGATATTGACTCCCACCGGAGAGATGTCTGCAGAGTCTTCGACCTCTTACGGGCTAATTCCCTTTATGCGAAGTTGGAGAAATGTATGTTTGAGCTGGAGTCTTTACCTTTCCTTGGTTATATCATCTCAACCCAGGGATTGGCTATGGATCCGGTCAAACTACAGGCTGTGATGGACTGGCAGGAACCTCACTCTCTTAAAGCGGTGCAGCGCTTTATGGGGTTCATTAATTACTATCGCCAGTTCATTCCGCATTTCTCTACCTTGGTAGCTCCCTTGGTAGCCCTCACCAAGAAGGGAGCAAATCCCAAATTGTGGTCGGAAGAGGTCTCCACGGCTTTCTCTTCTGTTAAGTTTCATTTTGCTAGTGCTCCTATCCTACATCGCCCCGATGTTGATAAGCCATTTTTATTGGAGGTGGATGCCTCATCCGTTGGTGCTGGAGCAGTACTCTACCAAAAGGATGCTCAAGGTCGGAAGCATCCTTGCTTCTTCTTCTCTAAGACCTTCACATCAGCGGAGAGGAATTATTCCATCGGGGATAGGGAGTTGCTAGCCATGAAGTTGGCCTTCTCTGAGTGGAGACATCTGTTGGAGGGGGCCCGCTTTCCCTTCCAAGTTTTCACCGACCACAAGAATTTGGTGTATCTACAGACAGCCCAGCGGCTTAATTCTCACCAGGCCAGATGGTCCTGTTCTTCTCCCGGTTTAATTTCACCCTCCATTTCCTCTCGGGAGAGAAGAACATTCGTGCCGACGCTCTCTCTCGCTCTGTGGTGTCCTCTGAGGAGGAGGTGGAGGAGCCTCGGCTTATTGTCCCCACAGAGAGCCTGAGAACAGTGGCCCCGGTTTCACTAGAGTCTGTGCCCCCGGGCAAGACTTTTGTACCTACCAATTTACGACCGGAGGTACTCTCTTGGGCACATTCGTCCAGGGTTGGTGGACACTTTGGGGCAAAGAGGACATCTGAATTGCTGGCGAGGACTTATTGGTGGCCGCATATGGTCCGTGATGTTGTGGACTATGTTCGGGCGTGTGTCTCCTGCGCCAAGAATAAGTCTCCACGACAACGGCCAGCTGGGTTACTTTACCCTTTGCCGGTGGCAGACAGGCCCTGGGAGATGGTTGGGATGGACTTTGTGGTGGGCTTACCCAAGTCTCGGGGTTGCACCATCATTTGGGTAATCACCGACCATTTCTCCAAAATGGTGCATCTGGTGCCGCTACCACGGTTACCTTCTGCACGGGCTCTGGCAGCGTTGTTCGTTAGGCATGTCTTCCGTCTACACGGCATGCCGGACAAAATTGTCAGTGACCGAGGTCCCCAGTTTGCGTCTCGGTTCTGGAGAGAGCTTTGTCGTCTACTCAGCATTGAGTTAAATCTCTCTTCAGCGTACCATCCTGAGACGAATGGGTTGGTAGAGAGGGCCAACCAAACCTTGGTCACCTATCTACGACATTTTATCTCAGCCAGGCAGTATGACTGGGCATCCTTGCTACCTAGGGCTGAGTTTGCATTAAACAATGCTGTGGCTGATTCCACCGGACAGACCGCATTCCTCCTGAACTACGGTCAGCATCTGCGGGTACCAGTGCCTATGCCCGTGTCTTCCGCCGATTCCAGGTGGCAGACTGGGCTGTGGAGGCACGGGACATTTGGGACCGCACTCAGGATGCCATTCAGGCCTCCAAAGAGAGGATGAGGTCTTCGGCCGATGCCCATCGGCGCCCCGCTCCTACGTTTGCTCCGGGTGACCTAGTGTGGCTTTCTGCCCGAAACATCAGGCTACGGGTAGAGTCCACCAAGTTGGCACCTCGCTTTTTGGGCCCCTTTAAAGTTCTTGAGCAGGTGAACCCGGTAGTTTACCGCCTAGCCCTTCCGCCTCGCCTTGGTATCACTGACACCTTTCACGTGTCCCTCTTGAAACCCGTGGCCATTTCCCGGTTTTCCGAGTCATCTGCCGGGACGTCGGGTTCATCTACCGACGATCATAAGGTGAACGCCATTGTTGGGTTCAAGGTGGTACGAGGCAAAAAATTTTATTTGGTGGATTGGAGGGGTTATGGGCCTGAGGATAGATCCTGGGAGCCTGCCGAGCATGTTCACGCTCCGCAGCTCGTCGCTGCCTTTGAGCGAAGCGAGGCCCAGAGAAGGGGGGGTAATGTTAGGGTTCGATTTCCCGCTGCTGCACAAGGGGAGTCTTGAACCTGTCCCGCTGCGGTCTCCCATTCATCTCCGGCCGCAGTGGAGCCTGCTCAGCAGAGACGTCGGTCCAGGCATCTTGCCCACTCCACTACTGGGCAGTGACTTGCTGCTGTCTTTCCTGGATCTGCTATTATAGCCAGTGCTGGAGCAGCCGTCTTTGAGACAAAGTCCTGCGTTTTCCCATCTGAGCATGCCCAGAGTGAGATCTCTCATTGGAGATCAGGGGTCACATGTTCAGGTGCTGCAGCGGCTCCTATTGGTCCGCCAGGAAGGTCATGTAGCTACGTGTGTTTGTAACAGCTTCTCATTGGTCCTTGTTCCTGGAAGGTCCTGTAGCTGTTGCTATAAAAGGGTAGCATGGCTGGGCCGCCATGCGCTAATATCAACCATTGTATGCTATGCGCCAGTATGGTCATGCATGTGTGTGGTTAGGGACCCGGCTGAAATAAGCCACTAGAATACCGACTTAATCGGTGAGGAGTTTGGTGTGCTAGTTGGTCAGGGTCGGTGTCCTAGATGCCCTAGATTACCGGCATAACCGGTGATTAGTTTGATTGCCGTATTCAGGGTCTGGCGTTCAGACGCCATAGATTGCGGGTGACTCCCGCGAGGACATTAGCGCATGACCACGTATTATGCTCGCTAGCAATTAACGTGTACCTGAGAGCTTGACAGGACACGGTACTTTTTCTCAGCGGCTCTGTGACGTAACAGGGTTCGCTTTTGACGCTAGACAGCGCCCTAGCGTGTTTACTTTGCGGCTCACTAAAGCTAAGTGAGTTCGCACCTATCGCCATATAGCGCTGTGGCATCCCGTTAGCGGCTCTGGGATTAACAGAGTTCGCACTTACTGCCACAACGCGCTACGGCATTTATTTTTGGCGACTCTGCGGGATAACAGAGTTCGCTACTTTCGCCATCTTATTAGCAGCAGGCTTCGCCTGCACGGTGGACCCCGGGCTGCGAACGCACCTTTCTATTATATCTATTAGGTGCGTTCCGCAGACCCTAACATAATATTAGTGCCAGGGTCTGGCTAGTAAAATGGCGGATGACCAGCGTCTAAGGCAGTACATCCAGCAGCTGGAGGGAAGGTTGGCGGCTCTTGAGCGCACAACCTCAGCTGTGGATGTTACCGCAGTCGCTGTTCAGGCTGCTAGCGTGGCTGCAGCCAGGTTGTCCTCTGCCACCCCTGCTCCGACTATTTCCCGCCTCCCACTTACAGACAAGTTTACCGGTGACAGTAAACAATGTCGGGGTTTCGTCAGTCAGTGCTCCATACATCTAGAGCTTCTGGCTGCACGTTATCCCACGGAGCGGGCGAAAGTGGGTTTTATCATATCCCTTTTGTCGAGCAGGGCGTTGGAGTGGGCAACGCCATTATGGGAGCGCGATGATCGTGTGGTGCAGAGTGCTCCTCTCTTCTTGGACACTCTTAAACAGGTCTTTTTAGGACCTCGTGTCACCCACGATACGGCTCTTCAACTGTTGACTATCACCCAGGGTTCATCCATGGTCAGCCAGTTTGCCGTCCAATTTCGCACTCTGGTCTCTGAGCTGGATTGGCCAGATAAAGTCCTTATACCCATGTACTGGAGGGGACTGGCAGACCATGTGAAGGACGCCTTGTCCACCAGGGAGATTCCTGCCACACTGGAGGAGCTCATTACCATATCTACCCGCATCGACCTTCGTTTTAACGAGCGGAGGTTGGAGCGGGCCCAGTGTAGGCAGAGGTTCCGGCTGGCGCCCACCTTCGCCAGACCTCTGGAATCTTCCATTCAGGCGCCCGATTCCCCTGAGGCCATGGAGATTTCTCGAGTGAGATCTAAGTCTCGGACCACTCGAGTATCCGTGGTCTGTAGAGTGTGCCAGCAGACAGGACATTATGCCAACAAATGTCCACAGCGATCGGGGAAGCGATCGCGTCTAGTGGTCCTGGGAGGAGGTTCACTAGAGACAGCGGCATTTTCCTCCAAGTTGACACTTAAAGGGACAATCACTGTAGGCACTTCCACTATCGCCGCCGACCTTTGTGTGGACTCAGGAGCAGAGGGGAACTTCATGTCCTCTGACTTTGCTCGCCATCATGCAATACCTCTAGTGGCTCTTGACAAATCAGTGACTGTCCGGGTAGTGAATGGGTCGACATTGCCCTCACAAATTACACACCAGACTGTTCCACTTGCATTGTTGGTATCTCCTTCCCATCAGGAACTTATTTCCCTACTCGTCCTTCCCGAGGGATTAGACGAGATCCTACTAGGTATACCTTGGCTCCGTTTCCACTCCCCACATATAGAGTGGACTTCGGGTAGGATACTGGGTTGGAGTGATGCATGTAGAGGCAGATGTGTCAGGAGTTGCGTTCAGGTTACCACTACTGAGTTACCCGCAGATCTTACTCCACTCCCCAAGTGCTACTGGTCATATGCAGATGTGTTCTCCAAGAAGGCTGCTGAGACTCTTCCACCTCATCGCCCCTATGACTGTCCTATCGACCTCTTGCCTGGCGCAGAACCTCCTCGGGGAAGGGTCTATCCCCTCTCTCTTCCTGAGACAGAGGCCATGTCGGAATATATTCAGGAGAACCTGGCAAGAGGGTTTATTAGGAAGTCGGTGTCACCGGCTGGGACGGGATTTTTCTTCGTACAGAAGAAAAATGGAGAATTGCGTCCGTGTATTGATTACCGGGGTCTTAACGCCATCACCGTTAAAAACAAGTACCCGTTGCCCTTGATTTCGGAGCTATTTGATAGGCTTCGGGGAGCAAAGGTATTCACTAAGTTAGATCTGCGCGGTGCGTATAACCTGATTCTCATCCTTGAGGGGGACGAATGGAAGACGGCTTTCAATACCAGGGACGGGCATTACGAATATCTGGTGATGCCCTTTGGTCTCTGTAATGCTTCAGCCGTTTTCCAAGACTTTGTCAATGACATCTTCCGGGATATGCTCTCCACCTCGGTCGTAGTCTATCTGGATGATATACTCATCTTCTCTCCAGATATTGACTCCCACCGGAGAGATGTCTGCAGAGTCTTCGACCTCTTACGGGCTAATTCCCTTTATGCTAAGTTGGAGAAATGTATGTTTGAGCTGGAGTCTTTACCTTTCCTTGGTTATATCATCTCAACCCAGGGATTGGCTATGGATCCGGTCAAACTACAGGCTGTGATGGACTGGCAGGAACCTCACTCTCTTAAAGCGGTGCAGCGCTTTATGGGGTTCATTAATTACTATCGCCAGTTCATTCCGCATTTCTCTACCTTGGTAGCTCCCTTGGTAGCCCTCACCAAGAAGGGAGCAAATCCCAAATTGTGGTCGGAAGAGGTCTCCACGGCTTTCTCTTCTGTTAAGTTTCATTTTGCTAGCGCTCCTATCCTACATCGCCCCGATGTTGATAAGCCATTTTTATTGGAGGTGGATGCCTCATCCGTTGGTGCTGGAGCAGTCCTCTACCAAAAGGATGCTCAAGGTCGGAAGCATCCTTGCTTCTTCTTCTCTAAGACCTTCACATCAGCGGAGAGGAATTATTCCATCGGGGATAGGGAGTTGCTAGCCATGAAGTTGGCCTTCTCTGAGTGGAGACATCTGTTGGAGGGGGCCCGCTTTCCCTTCCAAGTTTTCACCGACCACAAGAATTTGGTGTATCTACAGACAGCCCAGCGGCTTAATTCTCGCCAGGCCAGATGGTCCTTGTTCTTCTCCCGGTTTAATTTCACCCTCCATTTCCTCTCGGGAGAGAAGAACATTCGTGCCGACGCTCTCTCTCGCTCTGTGGTGTCCTCTGAGGAGGAGGTGGAGGAGCATCGGCTTATTGTCCCCACAGAGAGCCTGAGAACAGTGGCCCCGGTTTCACTAGAGTCTGTGCCCCCAGGCAAGACTTTTGTACCTACCAATTTACGACCGGAGGTACTCTCTTGGGCACATTCGTCCAGGGTTGGTGGACACTTTGGGGCAAAGAGGACATCTGAATTGCTGGCGAGGACTTATTGGTGGCCGCATATGGTCCGTGATGTTGTGGACTATGTTCGGGCGTGTGTCTCCTGCACCAAGAATAAGTCTCCACGACAACGGCCAGCTGGGTTACTTTACCCTTTGCCGGTGGCAGACAGGCCCTGGGAGATGGTTGGGATGGACTTTGTGGTGGGCTTACCCAAGTCTCGGGGTTGCACCATCATTTGGGTAATCACCGACCATTTCTCCAAAATGGTGCATCTGGTGCCGCTACCACGGTTACCTTCTGCACGGGCTCTGGCAGCGTTGTTCGTTAGGCATGTCTTCCGTCTACACGGCATGCCGGACAAAATTGTCAGTGACCGAGGTCCCCAGTTTGCGTCTCGGTTCTGGAGAGAGCTTTGTCGTCTACTCAGCATTGAGTTAAATCTCTCTTCAGCGTACCATCCTGAGACGAATGGGTTGGTAGAGAGGGCCAACCAAACCTTGGTCACCTATCTACGACATTTTGTCTCAGCCAGGCAGTATGACTGGGCATCCTTGCTACCTAGGGCTGAGTTTGCATTAAACAATGCTGTGGCTGATTCCACCGGACAGACCGCATTCCTCCTGAACTACGGTCAGCAACCGCGGGTACCAGTGCCTATGCCCGTGTCTTCTGCCGATTCCAGGGTGGCAGACTGGGCTGTGGAGGCACGGGACATTTGGGACCGCACTCAGGATGCCATTCAGGCCTCCAAAGAGAGGATGAGGTCTTTGGCCGATGCACATCGGCGCCCCGCTCCTACGTTTGCTCCGGGTGACCTAGTGTGGCTTTCTGCCCGAAACATCAGGCTACGGGTAGAGTCCACCAAGTTGGCACCTCGCTTTTTGGGCCCCTTTAAAGTTCTTGAGCAGGTGAACCCGGTAGTTTACCGCCTAGCCCTTCCGCCTCGCCTTGGTATCACTGACACCTTTCATGTGTCCCTCTTGAAATCCGTGGCCATTTCCCGGTTTTCCGAGTCATCTGCCGGGACGTCGGGTTCATCTACCGACGATCATAAGGTGAACGCCATTGTTGGGTGCAAGGTGGTACGAGGCAAAAAATTTTATTTGGTGGATTGGAGGGGTTATGGGCCTGAGGATAGATCCTGGGAGCCTGCCGAGCATGTTCACGCTCCGCAGCTCGTCGCTGCCTTTGAGAGAAGCGAGGCCCAGAGAAGGGGGGGTAATGTTAGGGTTCGATTTCCCGCTGCTGCACAAGGGGAGTCTCGAACCTGTCCCGCTGCGGTCTCCCATTCATCTCCGGCCGCAGTGGAGCCAGCTCAGCAGAGACGTCGGTCCAGGTGTCTTGCCCACTCCACTACTGGGCAGTGACTTGCTGCTGTCTTTCCTGGATCTGCTATTATAGCCAGTGCTGGAGCAGCCGTCTTTGAGACAAAGTCCTGCGTTTTCCCATCTGAGCATGCCCAGAGTGAGATCTCTCATTGGAGATCAGGGGTCACATGTTCAGGTGCTGCAGCGGCTCCTATTGGTCCGCCAGGAAGGTCATGTAGCTACGTGTGTTTGTAACAGCTTCTCATTGGTCCTTGTTCCTGGAAGGTCCTGTAGCTGTTGCTATAAAAGGGTAGCATGGCTGGGCCGCCATGTGCTAATATCAACCATTGTATGCTATGCGCCAGTATGGTCATGCATGTGTGTGGTTAGGGACCCGGCTGAAATAAGCCACTAGAATACCGACTTAATCGGTGAGGAGTTTGGTGTGCTAGTTGGTCAGGGTCGGTGTCCTAGATGCCCTAGATTACCGGCATAACCGGTGAGGAGTTTGATTGCCGTATTCAGGGTCTGGCGTTCAGACGCCATAGATTGCGGGTGACTCCCGCGAGGACATTAGCGCATGACCACGTATTATGCTCGCTAGCAATTAAACGGGTACCTGAGAGCTTGACAGGACACGGTACTTTTTCTCAGCGGCTCTGTGACGTAACAGGGTTCGCTTTTGACGCTAGACAGCGCCCTAGCGTGTTTACTTTGCGGCTCACTAAAGCTAAGTGAGTTCGCACCTATCGCCATATAGCGCTGTGGCATCCCGTTAGCGGCTCTGGGATTAACAGAGTTCGCACTTACTGCCACAACGCGCTACGGCATTTATTTTTGGCGAATCTGCGGGATAACAGAGTTCGCTACTTTCGCCATCTTATTAGCAGCAGGCTTCGCCTGCACGGTGGACCCGGGCTGCGAACGCACCTTTCTATTATATCTATTAGGTGCGTTCCACAGACCCTAACATAATATTAGCGCCAGGGTCTGGCTAGTAAAATGGCGGATGGCCAGCGTCTAAGGCAGTACATCCAGCAGCTGGAGGGAAGGTTGGCGGCTCTTGAGCGCACAACCTCAGCTGTGGATGTTACCGCAGTCGCTGTTCAGGCTGCTAGCGTGGCTGCAGCCAGGTTGTCCTCTGCCACCCCTGCTCCGACTATTTCCCGCCTCCCACTTACAGACAAGTTTACCGGTGACAGTAAACAATGTCGGGGTTTCGTCAGTCAGTGCTCCATACATCTAGAGCTTCTGGCTGCACGTTATCCCACGGAGCGGGCGAAAGTGGGTTTTATCATATCCCTTTTGTCGAGCAGGGCGTTGGAGTGGGCAACGCCATTATGGGAGCGCGATGATCGTGTGGTGCAGAGTGCTCCTCTCTTCTTGGACACTCTTAAACAGGTCTTTTTAGGACCGCGTGTCACCCACGATACGGCTCTTCAACTGTTGACTATCACCCAGGGTTCATCCATGGTCAGCCAGTTTGCCGTCCAATTTCGGACTCTGGTCTCTGAGCTGGATTGGCCAGATAAAGTCCTTATACCCATGTACTGGAGGGGACTGGCAGACCATGTGAAGGACGCCTTGTCCACCAGGGAGATTCCTGCCACACTGGAGGAGCTCATTACCATATCTACCCGCATCGACCTTTGTTTTAACGAGCGGAGGTTGGAGCGGGCCCAGTGTAGGCAGAGGTTCCGGCTGGCGCCCACCTTCGCCAGACCTCTGGAATCTTCCATTCAGGCGCCCGATTCCCCTGAGGCCATGGAGATTTCTCGAGTGAGATCTAAGTCTCGGACCACTCGAGTATCCGTGGTCTGTAGAGTGTGCCAGCAGACAGGACATTATGCCAACAAATGTCCACAGCGATCGGGGAAGCGATCGCGTCTAGTGGTCCTGGGAGGAGGTTCACTAGAGACAGCGGCATTTTCCTCCAAGTTGACACTTAAAGGGACAATCACTGTAGGCACTTCCACTATCGCCGCCAACCTTTGCGTGGACTCAGGAGCAGAGGGGAACTTCATGTCCTCTGACTTTGCTCGCCATCATGCAATACCTCTGGTGGCTCTTGACAAATCAGTGACTGTCCGGGTAGTGAATGGGTCGACATTGCCCTCACAAATTACACACCAGACTGTTCCACTTGCATTGTTGGTATCTCCTTCCCATCAGGAACTTATTTCCCTACTCGTCCTTCCCGAGGGATTAGACGAGATCCTACTAGGTATACCTTGGCTCCGTTTCCACTCCCACATATAGAGTGGACTTCGGGTAGGATACTGGGTTGGAGTGATGCATGTAGAGGCAGATGTGTCAGGAGTTGCGTTCAGGTTACCACATACTGAGTTACCCGCAGATCTTACTCCACTCCCCAAGTGCTACTGGTCATATGCAGATGTGTTCTCCAAGAAGGCTGCTGAGACTCTTCCACCTCATCGCCCCTATGACTGTCCTATCGACCTCTTGCCTGGCGCAGAACCTCCTCGGGGAAGGGTCTATCCCCTCTCTCTTCCTGAGACAGAGGCCATGTCGGAATATATTCAGGAGAACCTGGCAAGAGGGTTTATTAGGAAGTCGGTGTCACCGGCTGGGGCGGGATTTTTCTTCGTACAGAAGAAAAATGGAGAATTGCGTCCGTGTATTGATTACCGGGGTCTTAACGCCATCACCGTTAAAAACAAGTACCCGTTGCCCTTGATTTCGGAGCTATTTGATAGGCTTCGGGGAGCAAAGGTATTCACTAAGTTAGATCTGCGCGGTGCGTATAACCTGATTCTCATCCGTGAGGGGGACGAATGGAAGACGGCTTTCAATACCAGGGACGGGCATTACGAATATCTGGTGATGCCCTTTGGTCTCTGTAATGCTCCAGCCGTTTTCCAAGACTTTGTCAATGACATCTTCCGGGATATGCTCTCCACCTCGGTCGTAGTCTATCTGGATGATATACTCATCTTCTCTCCAGATATTGACTCCCACCGGAGAGATGTCTGCAGAGTCTTCGACCTCTTACGGGCTAATTCCCTTTATGCTAAGTTGGAGAAATGTATGTTTGAGCTGGAGTCTTTACCTTTCCTTGGTTATATCATCTCAACCCAGGGATTGGCTATGGATCCGGTCAAACTACAGGCTGTGATGGACTGGCAGGAACCTCACTCTCTTAAAGCGGTGCAGCGCTTTATGGGGTTCATTAATTACTATCGCCAGTTCATTCCGCATTTCTCTACCTTGGTAGCTCCCTTGGTAGCCCTCACCAAGAAGGGAGCAAATCCCAAATTGTGGTCGGAAGAGGTCTCCACGGCTTTCTCTTCTGTTAAGTTTCATTTTGCTAGCGCTCCTATCCTACATCGCCCCGATGTTGATAAGCCATTTTTATTGGAGGTGGATGCCTCATCCGTTGGTGCTGGAGCAGTCCTCTACCAAAAGGATGCTCAAGGTCGGAAGCATCCTTGCTTCTTCTTTACTAAGACCTTCACATCAGCGGAGAGGAATTATTCCATCGGGGATAGGGAGTTGCTAGCCATGAAGTTGGCCTTCTCTGAGTGGAGACATCTGTTGGAGGGGGCCCGCTTTCCCTTCCAAGTTTTCACCGACCACAAGAATTTGGTGTATCTACAGACAGCCCAGCGGCTTAATTCTCGCCAGGCCAGATGGTCCTTGTTCTTCTCCCGGTTTAATTTCACCCTCCATTTCCTCTCGGGAGAGAAGAACATTCGTGCCGACGCTCTCTCTCGCTCTGTGGTGTCCTCTGAGGAGGAGGTGGAGGAGCCTCGGCTTATTGTCCCCACAGAGAGCCTGAGAACAGTGGCCCCGGTTTCACTAGAGTCTGTGCCCCAGGCAAGACTTTTGTACCTACCAATTTACGACCGGAGGTACTCTCTTGGGCACATTCGTCCAGGGTTGGTGGACACTTTGGGGCAAAGAGGACATCTGAATTGCTGGCGAGGACTTATTGGTGGCCGCATATGGTCCGTGATGTTGTGGACTATGTTCGGGCGTGTGTCTCCTGCGCCAAGAATAAGTCTCCACGACAACGGCCAGCTGGGTTACTTTACCCTTTGCCGGTGGCAGACAGGCCCTGGGAGATGGTTGGGATGGACTTTGTGGTGGGCTTACCCAAGTCTCGGGGTTGCACCATCATTTGGGTAATCACCGACCATTTCTCCAAAATGGTGCATCTGGTGCCGCTACCACGGTTACCTTCTGCACGGGCTCTGGCAGCGTTGTTCGTTAGGCATGTCTTCCGTCTACACGGCATGCCGGACAAAATTGTCAGTGACCGAGGTCCCCAGTTTGCGTCTCGGTTCTGGAGAGAGCTTTGTCGTCTACTCAGCATTGAGTTAAATCTCTCTTCAGCGTACCATCCTGAGACGAATGGGTTGGTAGAGAGGGCCAACCAAACCTTGGTCACCTATCTACGACATTTTGTCTCATCCAGGCAGTATGACTGGGCATCCTTGCTACCTAGGGCTGAGTTTGCATTAAACAATGCTGTGGCTGATTCCACCGGACAGACCGCATTCCTCCTGAACTACGGTCAGCATCCGCGGGTACCAGTGCCTATGCCCGTGTCTTCCGCCGATTCCAGGGTGGCAGACTGGGCTGTGGAGGCACGGGACATTTGGGACCGCACTCAGGATGCCATTCAGGCCTCCAAAGAGAGGATGAGGTCTTCGGCCGATGCCCATCGGCGCCCCGCTCCTACGTTTGCTCCGGGTGACCTAGTGTGGCTTTCTGCCCGAAACATCAGGCTACGGGTAGAGTCCACCAAGTTGGCACCTCGCTTTTTGGGCCCCTTTAAAGTTCTTGAGCAGGTGAACCCGGTAGTTTACCGCCTAGCCCTTCCGCCTCGCCTTGGTATCACTGACACCTTTCACGTGTCCCTCTTGAAACCCGTGGCCATTTCCCGGTTTTCCGAGTCATCTGCCGGGACGTCGGGTTCATCTACCGACGATCATAAGGTGAACGCCATTGTTGGGTGCAAGGTGGTACGAGGCAAAAAATTTTATGTGGTGGATTGGAGGGGTTATGGGCCTGAGGATAGATCCTGGGAGCCTGCCGAGCATGTTCACGCTCCGCAGCTCGTCGCTGCCTTTGAGCGAATATAGGCCCAGAGAAGGGGGGGTAATGTTAGGGTTCGATTTCCCGCTGCTGCACAAGGGGAGTCTCGAACCTGTCCCGCTGCGGTCTCCCATTCATCTCCGGCCGCAGTGGAGCCTGCTCAGCAGAGACATCGGTCCAGGCGTCTTGCCCACTCCACTACTGGGCAGTGACTTGCTGCTGTCTTTCCTGGATCTGCTATTATAGCCAGTGCTGGAGCAGCCGTCTTTGAGACAAAGTCCTGCGTTTTCCCATCTGAGCATGCCCAGAGTGAGATCTCTCATTGGAGATCAGGGATCACATGTTCAGGTGCTGCAGCGGCTCCTATTGGTCCGCCAGGAAGGTCATGTAGCTACGTGTGTTTGTAACAGCTTCTCATTGGTCCTTGTTCCTGGAAGGTCCTGTAGCTGTTGCTATAAAAGGGTAGCATGGCTGGGCCGCCATGTGCTAATATCAACCATTGTATGCTATGCGCCAGTATGGTCATGCATGTGTGTGGTTAGGGACCCGGCTGAAATAAGCCACTAGAATACCGACTTAATCGGTGAGGAGTTTGGTGTGCTAGTTGGTCAGGGTCGGTGTCCTAGATGCCCTAGATTACCGGCATAACCGGTGAGGAGTTTGATTGCCGTATTCAGGGTCTGGCGTTCAGACGCCATAGATTGCGGGTGACTCCCGCGAGGACATTAGCGCATGACCACGTATTATGCTCGCTAGCAATTAAACGTGTACCTGAGAGCTTGACAGGACACGGTACTTTTTCTCAGCGGCTCTGTGACGTAACAGGGTTCGCTTTTGACGCTAGACAGCGCCCTAGCGTGTTTACTTTGCGGCTCACTAAAGCTAAGTGAGTTCGCACCTATCGCCATATAGCGCTGTGGCATCCCGTTAGCGGCTCTGGGATTAACAGAGTTCGCACTTACTGCCACAACGCGCTACGGCATTTATTTTTGGCGAATCTGCGGGATAACAGAGTTCGCTACTTTCGCCATCTTATTAGCAGCAGGCTTCGCCTGCACGGTGGACCCCGGGCTGCGAACGCACCTTTCTATTATATCTATTAGGTGCGTTCCACAGACCCTAACATAATATTAGCGCCAGGGTCTGGCTAGTAAAATGGCGGATGGCCAGCGTCTAAGGCAGTACATCCAGCAGCTGGAGGGAAGGTTGGCGGCTCTTGAGCGCACAACCTCAGCTGTGGATGTTACCGCAGTCGCTGTTCAGGCTGCTAGCGTGGCTGCAGCCAGGTTGTCCTCTGCCACCCCTGCTCCGACTATTTCCCGCCTCCCACTTACAGACAAGTTTACCGGTGACAGTAAACAATGTCGGGGTTTCGTCAGTCAGTGCTCCATACATCTAGAGCTTCTGGCTGCACGTTATCCCACGGAGCGGGCGAAAGTGGGTTTTATCATATCCCTTTTGTCGAGCAGGGCGTTGGAGTGGGCAACGCCATTATGGGAGCGCGATGATCGTGTGGTGCAGAGTGCTCCTCTCTTCTTGGACACTCTTAAACAGGTCTTTTTAGGACCGCGTGTCACCCACGATACGGCTCTTCAACTGTTGACTATCACCCAGGGTTCATCCATGGTCAGCCAGTTTGCCGTCCAATTTCGGACTCTGGTCTCTGAGCTGGATTGGCCAGATAAAGTCCTTATACCCATGTACTGGAGGGGACTGGCAGACCATGTGAAGGACGCCTTGTCCACCAGGGAGATTCCTGCCACACTGGAGGAGCTCATTACCATATCTACCCGCATCGACCTTTGTTTTAACGAGCGGAGGTTGGAGCGGGCCCAGTGTAGGCAGAGGTTCCGGCTGGCGCCCACCTTCGCCAGACCTCTGGAATCTTCCATTCAGGCGCCCGATTCCCCTGAGGCCATGGAGATTTCTCGAGTGAGATCTAAGTCTCGGACCACTCGAGTATCCATGGTCTGTAGAGTGTGCCAGCAGACAGGACATTATGCCAACAAATGTCCACAGCGATCGGGGAAGCGATCGCGTCTAGTGGTCCTGGGAGGAGGTTCACTAGAGACAGCGGCATTTTCCTCCAAGTTGACACTTAAAGGGACAATCACTGTAGGCACTTCCACTATCGCCGCCAACCTTTGCGTGGACTCAGGAGCAGAGGGGAACTTCATGTCCTCTGACTTTGCTCGCCATCATGCAATACCTCTGGTGGCTCTTGACAAATCAGTGACTGTCCGGGTAGTGAATGGGTCGACATTGCCCTCACAAATTACACACCAGACTGTTCCACTTGCATTGTTGGTATCTCCTTCCCATCAGGAACTTATTTCCCTACTCGTCCTTCCCGAGGGATTAGACGAGATCCTACTAGGTATACCTTGGCTCCGTTTCCACTCCCCACATATAGAGTGGACTTCGGGTAGGATACTGGGTTGGAGTGATGCATGTAGAGGCAGATGTGTCAGGAGTTGCGTTCAGGTTACCACTACTGAGTTACCCGCAGATCTTACTCCACTCCCCAAGTGCTACTGGTCATATGCAGATGTGTTCTCCAAGAAGGCTGCTGAGACTCTTCCACCTCATCGCCCCTATGACTGTCCTATCGACCTCTTGCCTGGCGCAGAACCTCCTCGGGGAAGGGTCTATCCCCTCTCTCTTCCTGAGACAGAGGCCATGTCGGAATATATTCAGGAGAACCTGGCAAGAGGGTTTATTAGGAAGTCGGTGTCACCGGCTGGGGCGGGATTTTTCTTCGTACAGAAGAAAAATGGAGAATTGCGTCCGTGTATTGATTACCGGGGTCTTAACGCCATCACCGTTAAAAACAAGTACCCGTTGCCCTTGATTTCGGAGCTATTTGATAGGCTTCGGGGAGCAAAGGTATTCACTAAGTTAGATCTGCGCGGTGCGTATAACCTGATTCTCATCCGTGAGGGGGACGAATGGAAGACGGCTTTCAATACCAGGGACGGGCATTACGAATATCTGGTGATGCCCTTTGGTCTCTGTAATGCTCCAGCCGTTTTCCAAGACTTTGTCAATGACATCTTCCGGGATATGCTCTCCACCTCGGTCGTAGTCTATCTGGATGATATACTCATCTTCTCTCCAGATATTGACTCCCACCGGAGAGATGTCTGCAGAGTCTTCGACCTCTTACGGGCTAATTCCCTTTATGCTAAGTTGGAGAAATGTATGTTTGAGCTGGAGTCTTTACCTTTCCTTGGTTATATCATCTCAACCCAGGGATTGGCTATGGATCCGGTCAAACTACAGGCTGTGATGGACTGGCAGGAACTCACTCTCTTAAAGCGGTGCAGCGCTTTATGGGGTTCATTAATTACTATCGCCAGTTCATTCCGCATTTCTCTACCTTGGTAGCTCCCTTGGTAGCCCTCACCAAGAAGGGAGCAAATCCCAAATTGTGGTCGGAAGAGGTCTCCACGGCTTTCTCTTCTGTTAAGTTTCATTTTGCTAGCGCTCCTATCCTACATCGCCCCGATGTTGATAAGCCATTTTTATTGGAGGTGGATGCCTCATCCGTTGGTGCTGGAGCAGTCCTCTACCAAAAGGATGCTCAAGGTCGGAAGCATCCTTGCTTCTTCTTTACTAAGACCTTCACATCAGCGGAGAGGAATTATTCCATCGGGGATAGGGAGTTGCTAGCCATGAAGTTGGCCTTCTCTGAGTGGAGACATCTGTTGGAGGGGGCCCGCTTTCCCTTCCAAGTTTTCACCGACCACAAGAATTTGGTGTATCTACAGACAGCCCAGCGGCTTAATTCTCGCCAGGCCAGATGGTCCTTGTTCTTCTCCCGGTTTAATTTCACCCTCCATTTCCTCTCGGGAGAGAAGAACATTCGTGCCGACGCTCTCTCTCGCTCTGTGGTGTCCTCTGAGGAGGAGGTGGAGGAGCCTCGGCTTATTGTCCCCACAGAGAGCCTGAGAACAGTGGCCCCGGTTTCACTAGAGTCTGTGCCCCCAGGCAAGACTTTTGTACCTACCAATTTACGACCGGAGGTACTCTCTTGGGCACATTCGTCCAGGGTTGGTGGACACTTTGGGGCAAAGAGGACATCTGAATTGCTGGCGAGGACTTATTGGTGGCCGCATATGGTCCGTGATGTTGTGGACTATGTTCGGGCGTGTGTCTCCTGCGCCAAGAATAAGTCTCCACGACAACGGCCAGCTGGGTTACTTTACCCTTTGCCGGTGGCAGACAGGCCCTGGGAGATGGTTGGGATGGACTTTGTGGTGGGCTTACCCAAGTCTCGGGGTTGCACCATCATTTGGGTAATCACCGACCATTTCTCCAAAATGGTGCATCTGGTGCCGCTACCACGGTTACCTTCTGCACGGGCTCTGGCAGCGTTGTTCGTTAGGCATGTCTTCCGTCTACACGGCATGCCGGACAAAATTGTCAGTGACCGAGGTCCCCAGTTTGCGTCTCGGTTCTGGAGAGAGCTTTGTCGTCTACTCAGCATTGAGTTAAATCTCTCTTCAGCGTACCATCCTGAGACGAATGGGTTGGTAGAGAGGGCCAACCAAACCTTGGTCACCTATCTACAACATTTTGTCTCAGCCAGGCAGTATGACTGGGCATCCTTGCTACCTAGGGCTGAGTTTGCATTAAACAATGCTGTGGCTGATTCCACCGGACAGACCGCATTCCTCCTGAACTACGGTCAGCATCCGCGGGTACCAGTGCCTATGCCCGTGTCTTCCGCCGATTCCAGGGTGGCAGACTGGGCTGTGGAGGCACGGGACATTTGGGACCGCACTCAGGATGCCATTCAGGCCTCCAAAGAGAGGATGAGGTCTTCGGCCGATGCCCATCGGCGCCCCGCTCCTACGTTTGCTCCGGGTGACCTAGTGTGGCTTTCTGCCCGAAACATCAGGCTACGGGTAGAGTCCACCAAGTTGGCACCTCGCTTTTTGGGCCCCTTTAAAGTTCTTGAGCAGGTGAACCCGGTAGTTTACCGCCTAGCCCTTCCGCCTCGCCTTGGTATCACTGACACCTTTCACGTGTCCCTCTTGAAACCCGTGGCCATTTCCCGGTTTTCCGAGTCATCTGCCGGGACGTCGGGTTCATCTACCGACGATCATAAGGTGAACGCCATTGTTGGGTGCAAGGTGGTACGAGGCAAAAAATTTTATGTGGTGGATTGGAGGGGTTATGGGCCTGAGGATAGATCCTGGGAGCCTGCCGAGCATGTTCACGCTCCGCAGCTCGTCGCTGCCTTTGAGCGAATATAGGCCCAGAGAAGGGGGGGTAATGTTAGGGTTCGATTTCCCGCTGCTGCACAAGGGGAGTCTCGAACCTGTCCCGCTGCGGTCTCCCATTCATCTCCGGCCGCAGTGGAGCCTGCTCAGCAGAGACATCGGTCCAGGCGTCTTGCCCACTCCACTACTGGGCAGTGACTTGCTGCTGTCTTTCCTGGATCTGCTATTATAGCCAGTGCTGGAGCAGCCGTCTTTGAGACAAAGTCCTGCGTTTTCCCATCTGAGCATGCCCAGAGTGAGATCTCTCATTGGAGATCAGGGGTCACATGTTCAGGTGCTGCAGCGGCTCCTATTGGTCCGCCAGGAAGGTCATGTAGCTACGTGTGTTTGTAACAGCTTCTCATTGGTCCTTGTTCCTGGAAGGTCCTGTAGCTGTTGCTATAAAAGGGTAGCATGGCTGGGCCGCCATGCGCTAATATCAACCATTGTATGCTATGCGCCAGTATGGTCATGCATGTGTGTGGTTAGGGACCCGGCTGAAATAAGCCACTAGAATACCGACTTAATCGGTGAGGAGTTTGGTGTGCTAGTTGGTCAGGGTCGGTGTCCTAGATGCCCTAGATTACCGGCATAACCGGTGAGGAGTTTGATTGCCGTATTCAGGGTCTGGCGTTCAGACGCCATAGATTGCGGGTGACTCCCGCGAGGAGATTAGCGCATGACCACGTATTATGCTCACTAGCAATTAACCGTGTACCTGAGAGTTGACAGGACACGGTACTTTTTCTCAGTGGCTCTGTGACGTAACAGGGTTCGCTTTTGACGCTAGACAGCGCCCTAGCGTGTTTACTTTGCGGCTCACTAAAGCTAAGTGAGTTCGCACCTATCGCCATATAGCGCTGTGGCATCCCGTTAGCGACTCTGGGATTAACAGAGTTCGCACTTACTGCCACAACGCGCTACGGCGTTTATTTTTGGCGTCTCTGCGGGATAACAGAGTTCGCTACTTTCGCCATCTTATTAGCAGCGGGCTTCGCCTGCACGGTGGACCCCGGGCTGCGAACGCACCTTTCTATTATATCTATTAGGTGCGTTCCGCAGACCCTAACATAAGGTGCCAGGAGTTTCAGTCTTTGCTGAAGACTCAAAACTATGTATGATAATGAAAATTGAACTAGACTTTACAATAGTACGACATTTTCTAGATAAGTTGTCTGTGTTGGAAAACACTTGGCAAATTAAGTTCAATGTTGATAAACATAGAGTAATGCACTTAAGCCAGAGTAATAACTTTGCATTATATAGATTGAATTTAAATGTACTCAAGAATACAGAAAAGGAGAAGAACTTGGATATTCTGATTACAAGTAAGCTGAGCAGCAGAACTCAATGTCAAGCAGCAGCCGCAAAAGCAAACAAGATTTTAGGATATACATAAAGAGTTAAAATCCCATGATCCATACGTTTTATTATCCTGCATAAATCACTTATAAGGACAAATCTAAAATATGAAACCCAGTTTTGAGCTTCACATTTTAAGAAGCAAATTGGAAACTTAGAGTCAGTTGAAAGGTGGGCAACTAGATTATTACATGGGATGGAAGGCCTCTCATATGATGAGAAGTTAAAAAGGTTGTGCTTGTTGAGCTTAGAAAAAAACATAACTTTCAGGTGATCTGATTTATATGTATAAATACATGTTTGGTCAATACAAAAGATTGGCAAGTGACTTATTTTTTGACAAAGATCTGACAAAGGACCAGGGGACATTTATTAAAAGTGGAGGAAAGGCGATTTTGGCATCTGTATAGGGTTCTTTACAGTTAAAGTAATCAAAATGAGGAATGCCGATCACAAGAGATAGTAATGACAGACACTCTAACAGGATTTAAAAACGGGCTGGATGCTTTTCTCACAATAAATGGCATTGTGGGTTATAAATAATCTAGTGAGAGAGAATGTATAACTGGTGGAGAAAGGCTGAACTTTATGAATCCATGTTTATTTACAACCTATGTAACTATGATAGGCTGCAGTTTTCACATGACATAACAATGTCACATGAACACCGGGAGTGACAGCGCTAACATCGCTAAAATATCTCCTGTCTTTGAGGTACCATATTTTTTTACTTTTATTTTATATGGGACACGTTTGTAGTTTAGTATTTATGAATGGGTTGTCCACTAGTGGACAATCCCTTTAATAATAATGACTTTAAAAAATAAACAAAACTTCAGAATAATACACTCAGTGTAATACACTATTGATTTACTCATAAAAAATATATTCTATAGTACTGAGTATAATAACTGCAAGAAGCTTATGTTAAGAGCCATGAAGTAACAAGAGACATAATAATCAGCACGTTTTTATCCTCCTTATAAATGTTTAATCATTAAATATGTAAAAATCAGCCACAAGTCTTGTTCCTTTGCACACATGACTGCTAATGTCACAAATATGTGGGCATGGTTATTTCTGAGATAATGATTATAATTGATACTAGTAGCACAAGGTCTGTTTTCCCAAAAGAGGCCATGCTCTGCATTATTAGTCCAGCCCATAATTAAATATCATTCTTTTAAAATATGTTTCAAGTTCCTTAATGAGTCAAAAGCTGGAAAGGTAACCTTTATCCCCTTTGAGTTTTATTTTTCTATTATTAAACATTGTTACTGAGTGCTACAGTCTATCAGTAGATTGCTAAACCTGCATCATTTCCGTTTTATAATTGCACAATTAGTGCCAGAGCGTGCTATCATATATCAGCTAGGCTTTGCTAGGAGGAAAATAGGAAAAATAAGGTGTCTACAAAGACACTTCAAATGCATCTTATTTTCATTAGCTTCCAGATTTTGCAGAATAGAAGCCTATTTATCATGATCTGTTTTTCCACCAGAAGCCACCCCTGTAACCTTGGCCTTGCAATTTTCATTATGACCTTGAGCTAAGTTGTTGAGGATCACATTTGCTTGTTCTTCCTTGCTTTCCTAATGCAAAATCCATTAATTTCAAGTCTAGCGCTAAACAGATATATCACAGTATATAAAATAATAAAATATGTAATATACAATAAATTGTAATTTATTCCAAAAAACAAAAGCACAAGTAATATATATATATATATATATATATATATATATATATTTATGTATATATAAATATATGTATGTGTGTTATATATATATATATATACTGTATATATAAATATATATATATATTCATCTTTATATCTATGCATATATTGCACACATATAAATGTATATATATAAATAGATAGATAGATAGATAGATAGATAGATAGATAGATAGATAGATAGATAGATAGATAGATAGATAGAATGTGTTTAGTCACCATTTTGGTACACCTTGTAGTGGTGGGATGGCTTTTACGTTTTTTAAAAAAGAATATATATATATATATTTTCTTTCACACACGCAGCATGTGCTCTTGCCCTCCATCAACATACATGTCCTTAAGCTGCTGTAAGAAGTGCATTAAGCAGCTGAAGAAAATCCATTCACATTCTGCTGTGTTGCTTTCTTCTCAAGTCATGAACCCATCACAGACTGTTTCTAGCTGTAGGTTGCACAGTGAAGATTTACAATGCCAGTTATTCATACATCTGCCTTCTCTTTCTCTCCTCCTTCCACTCCCCCTTATTCTTTAATCCCTTGGGCGAGGGCAACCTTGATACTGAGACTCATAAAATTCATGCAGGCTTATCATCCTTGGTGAAGGCTTCAGGCACTCATTACCGCATCCAACTGCCTGCTCACTGCCATGACAGAACTGGGCCCATGGCTTATATTTTTAACAACAAAACATACCAATTTGCTAAACAGAAGGGGATGTTAAAAGCCTTAGAAAATGATGTGTTTATAACGATCAGTCTTTTTAATTACTTGCTGACTGCTGATGATAAATTGCTTACCGGAAATACACAAATGATTACACGAGTCTGCTTATTAGCGAGGGTGATATATATTATATATTTATTTCTATCTAATATATATTAGATATATTTACCCTTAGAGACCCTGCCGACATGCAGCAAGATTAACCCTCTCTGCTTGGCTGTGAATAATTGAATGCTTTAGCATAATACATTCAAGCTCATGCATGCACAAGTGATTTTGTTTGCTTCTTATAATCCAGGATTTTGTGTCTTTAACATCTGTTGAAAGTGTATTTGTATTGTGGAACTGTAAAAAGTTTTTCGGCACAACTGCAAAGATTGATGTCTAGCTATCATAGAAAGCTTACTGCAAAGGTAGTCAAGGAAAGTGCATAAAAATGTTGCATTTACATTTTGCTGAGATTTAGTGACATCAGATGACAGTACCTGTGACTGAGCATGATGATAATGTGTTTAACTATCATGTTTAGGGCTCATTTTCATGCCAATATATTTGGCTCATATTTTGTCTGCATATTTCTTGCCAATAGCAGCAACTGATCTAAATAGACAAAAGTAGGACAATTTTTCCTAAAAGAATACTTATCTGACCTTGGTAAGAAATATTCACATGCAGATAGAACATGGATCAAAAATACAGCCATGTAAAAGGACCTCTAGGCTATTATAATTTTTTTTAGTAGTTCTAAAAAAATCTCATTCTTGTCCCACATTATATTTTAGCCCATATGAGTGATCTGACCCTTACAAAGGTTGGCTACTTAGAAAAGTGGAACCTAGCAAATCAGAAAGTAGAAATGGAGATAATACTCAACCTCCCTTGATTCAGTGCTAGTTATCAGCCGGTGCTTCACTTTCTGTAATTTGACTATAGCTGTGATGCCACAACTACACAACTTATCACCACTACAGCACTACAGCCAATCACTGAGCTCAGCAACACTAATGTTGACAGCACCATTCGCCGAGCTTGTGATTTGATGCAGAGGTGATGCACAAAGTAGTCATCATGGCGTCACTGCTGAAGCCAAAACACTAAGACCAGAGCTGAGGAGCTGGTGCTGGACCGAGTAATTGTGAGTATTAGCTCTATCTTTTTTACTACTACTATTTGATAAACTGGAGTTCACTTTTCTAAAAGTGTAAAACTTTTTGAAGAACATGATCTTGTGTTGTCTGTTGTTGCACATTTTCCTCCTCTACTTGTTTGCACCACCTTCTTTGTGGTCTGCACAGCTCTCCTGTTGGCAAAATAGCAGATGGTGCAGAAGTGCAGGTAACCAGACATGTCTAACCTTCTCCACATGAAATTCACTAGGCATAGGAAGGCTGTTTTTGAATTGAAGGCGGCTGATTGTTTTATTCAAATGCTCCTTTATCAACTGCCATCTTGAAAAAAGGAGTGCCTTGTAGTCTGTGAGAATGGTTTCAATTTTTAATAAAAAATTGAAAACAATGACAAAACTGCATATTTTTGTTCACATTGACTCCGCAAAAATTAAATAAAATGATCACAAAATTCTATGCGTCCCAATATAACACCAATAAAACCATCAACTTATCCAAGAAAAATAATGCCATGGGTTCCCAGCTTAGGTGGATCCTCTAAGCTCTAGGTCTGGGTGGGCACATGGACCCCAGGCATCGATACAGCAAGCAGGAAGGCACATTGGCAGAGAGGACAGTAAAGGATCACCAAGAATCCAGGACCAGCAAGGCAGTTGCAGTGGATCCTAGCAGCGATAAATACAAAAATGAACACAAAACAAAAAACAAAAACAGCACAAATGGTGGAGAACACCTATTAGGATTAGGAGTCATAGAACTCAATCCCAAGACAAAGGTGTGTGTGTCAATGAGTTTTAAATAAGTCTAGGGAGTTGATGTCTTGATCCTTGCTGGGCAACATGAAAAAACCAACATGGACCAAAACAGGAAGGAAGCATGGACTGGGATACCCGGACAGGTGTGTAACAAACTATGATTCATTCAAGACAACCTTTCATGTCTAAGGTATAGTAAATAAAATTTGCATGAATCTTAATACTAGAAAGCTTATAATTTATAGGAAAATACAGATGGTGAGAATAGAGAACCCAGGTGTCCATAAAAGATTACATTTTATAGGAGAAATATAAGACCCCACTGACTATAAGAACTTATTTTCTATAGGAGAGAGGACCTTGTTGCCCATAAGAGCCTATTCTCTACAGAGAGGACCCCATTAACCTAAAAGCTTATATTTTATAGGAGAAAAAAAGGAGAACCCAATTTACCAGAACAACTTACACTTTACAGGAGAGAGACTTACTCAGTGACTCTAAAGATGGAAAAAGACTTTGCAGTGCAAACTGTACTCCACTGGGAACTGGTGATCTCAAATGGCCCAGGTACTGACACCCTCTATACAAGGTACGGTAATTCATAAGATGTCTTGATTGCAGGGCATTATGGGGATTGTTGTGCGGCAATACAATCTGATGTAAGTCTGCTCTTTCGCAGTTTAGAGTTGCAGGTCAAGCTTTTTTTGTGAACTGTGATTCGAATCTCAAAGTGTTCGAATTCGCGTAAAAACAGGAATTTCAGGAAATCTGACTTGAACTCAGTCCTCTGCAGATCGATCCTGTCATCTCTTATAGTAAAGCTATATTGTTGAAAAATTTTTAAAAAGTTATAGCTGTCTGAGCTACAGATAAACAGACCTCTTTCACAGTATAAACTATAGGTCCTCTTATTGTGTTGTTTATTTTTCTTTCTATCATTTTGCATAGAAAGCAAAGAATGTATTAGGCCGGGTTCACATTTGCGTTCCAGTCTGCAGCACTGTGCTGCGGACTTCTTTCCTTAAGCTCCACCTACTTCCGCATGCGTCCTGCATACCTATCTTTAACATTATGTACGCAGGGACATGCATCGTATGCAGATGTGTCCGCGTGCGTCGTTTTGACGTGCCTGCTGAACGCAACATGTTGATCCAGCCAAATATTGATCCAACTCTTGATAATGCTAATTTTAATATCTGGCAGGAAGACTTTCAAAACATATTATATAGCCATTCTGACATGAATTTTCACTAGCCTCATGAGGTCTCAGAGGTCTATTTAATAATGTATAGATTTTATATTGTGGAATCTGGTGACAAATCCTCATTAGCACAGATTATTCTATGATCTTAAAGAGTTCTTGCAGTTTTTGGGAATCTAGCACAGGGTCTGTTCCTGATTTATGTGAAATAAATACTAATCCACAAGTATCATTATAAATATAATGCAAGAGATTTTGATGAAATTAAACATTCATTTTGTTTCTTACTCCAAATGAACAATGAATAAAGCTGATGCTTTAAAACTTAGAAATGCATTTGCATTCTAGAAGAATAAGGAATATTGCACAACAGGTAGTCAGGATATTAAAGGAAAACAAGCTCCGTAATATACAAGTACTATGATACTGATAATCCATGCAGACTGCAAATAATTTCACATCTTCTGTGAAATTTCTACAAGATAGTAGATAATTTGAAGTAATTTTTCTACAAGCATGCCAATCACTTCTGAAAAGTAGTTATTAGATGAAGCAGTGTTTTATGAATTAGGAGAAATTTAGCACTGAATGTCTCTACACTGCATTATCTACTTTTGCTTCTGAAAGAGCCAACAAGAGGATCATCTTATGATCAGAGCGTAGTCCTTTGTAACACACTTAAAATTCACAACCAAATTGCACATACTTCAGCAAAGCAACTTTATGAGTTTAACCCCTCTCTGACATCAGACGTACTATCCCGTCCATGAAACCCGTGCCAATCTGACCATGGACAGGATAGTACGTCATGCCCTTTAATGCGACATCGCGACTTAAGTAGCGGTGATCGCATTAAAATTCCGACGCCAGCTTACCTCTTGGAAGTTGGCGTCGGCATCCCGGGCTGCGTCCTCCCCCCTCAGGCCTCCCGATCGCTGTGATTGGCTGTTCAATTCTGAACAGCCAATCACAGCCTTTCTCACTGTTTCAGCCAATCAGAGCGGCTGAAACAGTGAGATCGCAGGCTAGGATCGAGTACCGATGTACTCGATCCTAGGCCTGGGCCTAGGAAGGTCCAGACCCCCCCCGGATTGGCGCGATCGCCGATCACATCGATCGCGCCAATCGCAGGGCACAGCCGCGGTATATCCGCGCTGTGCCCTGCCTGTACCTGCCTGGATCGGTGCAGTAATAGCACCGATCCTAGGCCAGGGCCTGTAGGGCATGAAGGAGCTGATTGGCGTGATCGATGTCATCGACGATCGCGCCAATCACAGGGCACAGCAGCAGTGTGACCGCTCTGTGCCCTGCTAGGTGACCTGCCGGTGACCTGCCTAGGAATCGGAGCTGTGAGCTCCGATTACTAGGCCGGTGCCTAGCAACCCGCAATGCAGGGGTCTCCTTTGATTGGTGGGATTGATGTGATCATCGATCCCACCAATGACAGGTCACAGCAGCGATGTGACCGCTCTGTGACCTGTCTGCAAACTAGATCTGACCTGTCTGACCGCACTGCAGGGGTCCTCACACTTGCTGAGGATTCCTGCTGTGCGGTCACACTGCCAGATCTCCTCCTGTGCTGGGCCTTGTGGTGCCACAGTAGCCTGTGACACCACAACTCCTGCTGAAGAAAGAAGAAAGAAGAGAGAAGAAAGAAGAGAGAAGAAAGAAGAGAAAAGAAAGAAAAGACTACAAACGTGAGTTTTTGAGCCCCGATCCCTGCCCGATCCACCCCAATCCCCCATTCCCCCCTCCCCCCTTCCCTTTCCCCCTCTTTTTACCCCCCCTTTGCGCCGATGAGCGTTGATTGGTGACGCAGTTCACCGATTAACACTTTCGCACCCCCCTCCGTGCGCACATCCAGCAGCCGCAAACTTTGATAAGTGACAGCGGTCACTTATCAGAGCTCGTGCCTGCCGTTTTTTTTTTCACCCCCCCTTTCCGCCACTCCCGTGCGCACATCCAGCAGCCACGGAACTTTGATAAGTGATACCAGTCACTTATCAGAGCTCGTTCCTGCCGTTTTTTTGTTTTTTTTCACCAACTTTTCCGCCACTCCCGTGCGCACATCCAGCAGCCACGGAACTTTGATAAGTGACACCAGTCACTTATCAGAGCTCGTTCCTGCTGTTTTTTTTTTTTTTTTTTTCACCAACTTTTCCGCCATTTCCGTGCGCACATCCAGCAGCCACGGAACTTTGATAAGTGACAACAGTCACTTATCAGAGCTCGTTCCTGCTGTTTTTTTTTTTTTTCACCAACTTTTTCGCCACTCCCGTGCGCACATCCAGCAGCCGCGGAACTTTGATAAGTGACAGCGGTCACTTATCAGAGCTTGTGCCTGCCAGTTTTTTTTTTTTTCACCCCCCTTTCTGCCACTCCCGTGCGCACATCCAGCAGCCACGGAACTTTGATAAGTGACACCGGTCACTTATCAGAGCTCGTGCCTGCCAGTTTTTTTTTTTACCCCCCTTTCCGCCACTCCCGTGCGCACATCCAGCAGCCGCGGAACTTTGATAAGTGACAGCGGTCACTTATCAGAGCTCGTGCCTGCCAGTTTTTTTTTTTTCACCCCCTTTCCGCCACTCCCGTGCGCACATCCAGCAGTCGCGGAACTTTGATAAGTGACACCGGTCACTTATCAGAGCTCGTGCCTGCCAGTTTTTTTTCACCCCCCTTTCCGTCACTCCCGTGCGCACATCCAGCAGCCACGGAACTTTGATAAGTGACACCGGTCACTTATCAGAGCTCGTGCCTGCTGGTTTAGACTTTTTTTCACAGGCCTTTTTTTTCCCTATTCGCTTTCTTTTCTTTTAGCTTTTTCTTTTCAGCTTAGTTTACACCAATCACTATCCCCCCCCACACACACACACAGTTATAAATAAAGTTCACACAAAGCACCACATTCACAAAAAAATGTCCCGCTCGTCACGCTCATCCCAACAGCGCTATTCAGTGGAGGAGGCATACGCTTTCCTTGCCTCCGACACTGATAGCGAGGGAGAGGATCCCACATTTCTTTATTTTTCAGATGATGATTCTTCTTCCTCCTCATCTTCCTCCTCGGGTCCTGCGGAACCGCCACGCAGACACCCCAGGACAGAACATGAGGCAGCGCCCGCCCCTGAAAATGAACCAGCGCACCCCTCTTCGGACCCCGTATGGACCCCGGCCCCCGAAAATTACGAGCCACTGATTCCTGATTTTGTGGCAGAATCAGGAATCAGGTTTGACTCCACCGGCTTCACAGAAATAGACTTTTTCAAAGTCTTTTTCTCTGAGGATTTAATTAACCTCATGGTGGAGCAAACAAATTTGTACGCTCGGCAATTTTTGGCGCAAAACCCCCGTTCATCATTTTCCAACTGGTCTCCTGTAGACGCAGTTGAAATGATGCAGTTTTGGGGCCTGGTCCTCCATATGGGGATCCTGAAGAAGCCAGAAATTCGGCAATATTGGAGTGTTGATATTTTATACAACACTCCACTGTTCCGAATGGTCATGGCTCGGACGCGTTTTGAGGCCATCCACAAATTCCTGCATTATAATGATAATGCACAGTGTCCCCCACGAGATGACCCCAACTTTGACCGCCTGTTCAAAGTTCGGCCGGTCATCGAACACTTCAACAAAAAGTTTGCTGAAGTGTACGTGCCCCAAAGGGACATCTGCGTGGATGAGTCCTTGGTTCATTTTAAGGGACGGCTCGCATTCCGCCAGTACCTGCCCAGCAAGAGGGCAAGGAATCAAACTCTACAAGCTGTGTGAGAGTACCTCAGGGTAACACCCACAGCTTTAGAGTTTACGAAGGAAAGGACACCAGGATTGTACCCCCTGAGTGTCCCCCCGTCCTGGGAGTGAGTGGGAAAATTGTGTGGGATTTGGTGCACCCACTGCTGGATAAAGGTTATCACCTTTACACTGATAACTTTTATTCCAGCATCCCACTCTACAAATCCCTCTCTGCGCGAGGTACCGCAGCCTGCGGTACCGTCCGCAAAAATCAGAGAGGCCTCCCAAAGACGCCACTTGGGCTCATGCTCAGAAAGGGTGAGAGCAGAGCCCAATGTAGCGACCACCTGTTGGTGGTCAAGTACAAGGACAAGAGGGATGTCCTTCTCTTGACCACCATACATGGTGATGGCAGCGCCCTCAGCACTGTACGGGGTACCTCTACACAGGTCCGCAAACCGGACTGTGTACTGGGTACAATAAATACATGGGGGGTGTTGATCTCTCTGATCAACTCCTCCAACCGTACAGTGCTTTGAGAAAGGCCAAGGTGTGGTACAAGAAGCTGTCCGTGCACATCGTCCAAATGGAATGCTCAACGCTTTCCTGCTGTCACGATGTGCACGCAACAGCGATACGACGTACCTTCAGTTTCAGGAGGTAGTGGCTAAGGCCCTGATGTTTGGCGCTCAGAAAGAGCGGGCCCCAGTACTTCCGGAACTGAAGGTGCTCGTATCATACCAGGTCAGCATTTCCCGGGGGTGGTCCCGCCAACTGGAAAAAAAGGTAAGCCGCAAAAAAGGTGCCGAGTGTGTTACAAAAGGGGAATACGCAAGGACACCACTTACCAATGCGACACCTGCCCCGAAAAACCTGGCCTGTGTATGAAGGATTGTTTCAAATTGTACCACACCTCCATGCACTACTAATTTACTTTACAGGAAAGATTAGGAAATTAGGAAATTTTGAAAAGTTCCTTGTGAGTCTACTTTCCAAAATTATGTCACTTGTGGTTTTTTTTTACTGTTTAGGCACATCAGGGGCTCTGCAAACGGAACATGACGCCCGCAGACCATTCCATCAAAGTCTGCTTCCAAAACGTCACAATTTCCCTTCTGAGCCCCGAATTGTGCCCAAACATGTTTTTTTCCCACATATGGGGTACCAGTGTACTCAGGACAAATTGGACAACAACTGTTGGTGTCCAATTTCTTCTCTTAACCTTGGGAAAATAAAAAATTGGGGACTAAAACATCATTTGTGTGAGGTAAAAAGTAGGATTTTTTTTTTTCACACCTGGGCATTATAAACTTTAGTGAAACACTTGGGGGTTCAAAGTGCTCATCACACACCTAGATAAGTTCCTTAGGGGGTCTAGTTTCCAAAATGGGGTCACATGGGGGGGTTTCCACTGTTTAGGCACATCAGGGGCTCTGCTAATGGAACATGACGCCCGCAGACCATTCCATCAAAGTCTGCATTCAAAACGTCACTGCTTCCCTTCCGAGCCCTGCCGTGCGCCCAAACAGTAAATCCCCCCAACATATGGAGTATCAGCGTACTCAGGACAAATTGGACAACCACTTTTGGGTCCAATTTCTCCTCTTACCTTGGGAAAATAAAAAATTGGGGACTAAAACATCACTTTTGTGAAAAAAAAAGTGTTTTTTTTTTCACGCCAGGGCATTATAAACGTTAGTGAAACACTTGGGGGTTCAAAGTGCTCATCACAGCCTAGATAAGTTCCTTAGGGGGTCTAGTTTCCAAAATGGGGTCACATGTGGGGGGTTTCCACTGTTTAGGCACATCAGGGGCCTCAAATGGACATGGCGTCCGTTCGCAATTCCAGCAATTTTGTTGGAAATCAAACGGCGCCCTTCCTTTTCAAGCCCTGCCGTGGCCCCAAACAGTGGTCCCCCCCACAAATGGGGTATCAGCGTACTCAGGACATTTGGACAACAACTTTTGGGTCCAATTTCTCCTCTTACCCTTGGGAAAATAAAAAATTGGGGACTAAAACATCATCTTGTGGAAAAAAATATTTTTTTTTCTTCACGCTCTACATTGCAAACTTGTGAAGCACTTGGGGTTCAAAGTGCTCACCACACACTAGATAAGTTCCTTAGGGGGTCTAGTTTCCAAAATGGGGTCATATGTGGGGGTTTCCACTGTTTAGGCACATCAGGGGCCCTCCAAACGCGACATGGCGTCCTCGCAACCAGCCAATTTTGGTTGAAAAGTCAAACGCCTCCTTCCCTTTCCAAGCCCTGCCGTGCGCCCAAACAGTGTTCCCCCCACATATTGGGTATCAGCGTACTCAGGACATGTTGGACAACACTTTTGGGTCCAATTTCCTCCCTTTACCCTTGGGAAAATAAAAAATTGGGGACTAAAACATCATGCTTGTGGAAAAAAAATGATTTTTTTTTCTTCACGCTCTACATTAAAACTTGCGTGAAGCACTTGAGGGTTCAAATACTCACACATCCTAGATAAGTTCCTTAGGGGGTCTAGTTTCCAAAATGGGGTCACATGAGGGGGGTTTCCACTGTTTAGGCACATCAGGGGCCCTCCAAATGCGACATGGCGTCCGTTCGCAATTCCAGCCAATTTTGGTTTGGAAAAGTCAAACGGCGCTCCTTCCCTTTCGAGCCCTGCCGGTGCCCAAACAGTGGTTCCCCCCACATATGGGGCATCAGCGTACTCAGGACATGTTGGACAACAACTTTTGTGGTCCAATTTCTCCTCTTACCCTTGGGAAAATAAAAATTGGGACTAAAACATCATGTTTGTGGAAAAAAATATGATTTTTTTCTTCACGGCTCTACATTACAAACTTGCGTGAAGCACTGAGGTTCAAATCTCACCACACATCTAGATAATTCCTTAGGGGGTCTAGTTTCCAAAATGGGGTCACATGGGGGGGTTTCCACTGTTTAGGCACATCAGGGCCCTCCAAATGCGACATGGCGTCCGTTCGCAATTCCAGCCAATTTTGGTTTGGAAAAGTCAAACGGCGCTCCTTCCCTTTCAAGCCCTGCCGTGCGCCAAACAGTGGTTCCCCCACAATGGGGTATCAGCGTACTCAGGACATGTTGGACAACAACTTTTGTGGTCCAATTTCTCCTCTTACCCTTGGAAAATAAAAAATTGGGACTAAAACATCATGCTTGTGGAAAAAATATGATTTTTTTTCTTCACGGCTCTACATTACAAACTTGCGTGAAGACTTGAGGGTTCAAATACTCACCACACATCTAGTAAGTTCCTTAGGGGTCTAGTTTCCAAAATGGGGTCACATGTGGGGGTTTCCACTGTTGGACATCAGGGGCCCTCCAAACGCGACATGGCGTCCGTTCGCAATTCCAGCCAATTTGGTTTGGAAAAGTCAAACGGCGCTCCTTCCCTTTCAAGCCCTGCCGTGCGCCCAAACAGTGGTTCCCCCCACATATGGGTATCAGCGTACTCAGGACATGTTGGACAACAACTTTTGTGGTCCAATTTCTCCTCTTACCCTTGGGAAATAAAAAATTGGGGACTAAAACATCATGCTTGTGAAAAAATATGATTTTTTTCTTCACGGCTCTACATTACAAACTTGCGTGAAGCACTTGAGGTTCAAACTACTCACCACACATCTAGATAAGTTCCTTAGGGGGTCTAGTTTCCAAAATGGGGTCACATGTGGGGGGTTTCCACTGTTTAGGCACATCAGGGGCCCTCCAAACGCGACATGGCGTCCGTTCGCAATTCCAGCCAATTTTGGTTTGGAAAAGTCAAACGGCGCTCCTTCCCTTTCGAGCCCTGCCGTGTGCCCAAACAGTGGTTCCCCCCCACATATGGGGTATCAGCGTACTCAGGACATGTTGGACAACAACTTTTGTGGTCCAATTTCTCCTCTTACCCTTGGGAAAATAAAAATTGGGGACTAAAACATCATGTTGTGGAAAAAATATGATTTTTTTCTTCACGGCTCTAACATTACAAACTTGCGTGAAGCACTTGAGGGTTCAAAGTGCTCACCACACATCTAATAATTCCTTAGGGGTCTAGTTTCCAAAATGGGGTCACATGTGGGGGGTTTCCACTGTTTAGGCACATCAGGGGCCCTCCAAAGCGACATGGCGTCCGTTCGCAATTCCAGCCAATTTTGGTTTGGAAAAGTCAAACGGCGCTCCTTCCCTTTCAAGCCCTGCCGTGCGCCCAAACAGTGGTTCCACCCACATATGGGGTATCAGCGTACTCAGGACATGTTGGACAACAACTTTTGTGTCCAATTTCTCCTCTTACCCTTGGGAAAATAAAAAATTGGGACTAAAACATCATGCTTGTGGAAAAAATATGATTTTTTTTCTTCACGGCTCTACATTACAAACTTGCGTGAAGACTTGAGGTTCAAACTACTCACCACACATCTAGATAAGTTCCTTAGGGGGTCTAGTTTCCAAAATGGGGTCACATGTGGGGGGTTTCCACTGTTTAGGCACATCAGGGGCCCTCCAAACGCGACATGGCGTCCGTTCGCAATTCCAGCCAATTTTGGTTTGGAAAAGTCAAACGGCGCTCCTTCCCTTTCGAGCCCTGCCGTGCGCCCAAACAGTGGTTCCCCCCCACATATGGGGTATCAGCGTACTCAGGACATGTTGGACAACAACTTTTTTGGTCCAATTTCTCCTCTTACCCTTGGGAAAATAAAAAATTGGGGACTAAAACATCATGCTTGTGGAAAAAATATGTTTTTTTTCTTCCGGGGTTAATTCAAAAATTGCGTGAAAAACCCTTGAGGGTTCAAACCCACCCCCATTTTATCCAAAATTATTTTCCAAAAAAAAATTTACATTTTTTAAAAACCCATCACCCCAAAACAAACCCCCCAATTCCCCTTTTTTTAAAATTTTAAAAAAACCCCCCCCCCACCCCCCCCAAACATTTCCCCCCCCCAAAAAGGGGCACCCCAAAA
>JARQOD010000002.1:273246104-273349194 GCA_033576555.1 Oophaga sylvatica | reverse complement strand
AAAGGGCATTGACGGTCCTTCAGTGTTCGGAAGAGGTTGTGGTGGTGGAAAATTAAAATCATTACCATACAAACATTGGCTCATGTCAGAGTTTTTGAAAGTCTGTGAGTCATTTCCTCGTTCAAATGAGCCAACGTCAATGGCGACAAATCTACAGTTAGCATCTGCAATAGCAATCAAAACAATGGAAAAGTATTTTTTATAATTGAAATACTCAGATCCACTTCCAGCAGGTTTCAGAATCCAAATGTGTTTGTCGTCCACAGCCCCAACACAGTTCGGAAAATTACAAATGTCCTTGAATTTTTCAGCATTTTCAAGCCAGAGTTCAGTTGTTGGTTGGGGGAGGAATTCTACACGCAAAACGTCACATAAATCCCTGCAGGTGTCTCCAACAATCCAGAAAGCGTCGACACTCCAATCCGGAATTGGAAATTTAGAGATCTTAAGGTCTCTCTGGTAGCCAGAAATCAGCCGAACAGAAAATGGGAAAAAAAATAAGTACATGGCTTTTATAACAATTATATTAAATGATGGGAAAAAAACATTACATGGCTTTTATAACAATCATATTAATGACAGGTGTTTATTTTTAAATTACATACCTAAGGGTCACCAACAGACATTCCTCAGCAGGAATTGATTGACGTAGCTGTGTGTCCTGCCTGGTGATGGATCCTCGGACACGTTGCAGCAATTCATCGAAGCTCTGTTCCGACATCCTGGTGGATTTGAAAAACTTCTGTGTGTTTTCACGCAGCTCATTGCACAACGAGTGGTAGACTCCACGGCTCTCTCGGACTTCTACAATGGGATATTGCCAATAGCGACAGCGATGTCTTCTCCGTCTTGCTCTTCTTCTTTCTTCTTCACAAGCCATAGCAAAGGCAAAAGTCAATTTCAATGATAAATCCAGATTATGATTGAAGCTCTGCATGCCAAGATCCATCTTGCAGTTAGATACAGCAGCAAAATATGAGGATTTCATCTGTGTAGGGTCTACATATACAGATTCCCCATGAGACGCGCCTATTGGGTGTGACTTTTGTCAAGGAAAGTCTCCCACAAAGTTTGTTGAAAATACGAACGCATGCGCTGAGAAAACGCAAATGCATGAAAAAAAACCCAAACAAATGCATGTAACCTAAGAGGAGTCTTGATATTTTACTAATTAACATTGATATATGGATTTATCCTGTAGAATTTTTGAGGCCTATTTTTAAGGTGCATAGGAGGTATACATCTGGGATGATCATTTACACTACTGGTAGTAAAAGAAATGTGAACACCATTTTGCATATTGGTTATGTTTTACGTTGGATGTTCACCTTGAAGTACATTCTTGGCTGAGAACTGTTCATAAAACTGTTATGAAAGGAAAAAGACTGGAAAGTAATCAGTCTAGTCTTCGTTTAGATTTGATACAATTGAGGAGGAATATGCTATGCAGAAAACTATTTATATGGCAATGATCATAGGAATAAAGCTTAAACTGAATTAAAATTATAAGAGCTGAATTTCATTAAACTTAATAATTTCATTTTAAGGCACTTAAATACATTACATGTATTTAAGGATGTGGTTAATACCAATTTATTATTGAAAATATTTTCATGCAACATATTATTTAAACATTCGTATATTTGAATTTAATAAGAAGCCAACTACTTATTAATCTGTGTTGTGTCTAGAAGGGGACATGGATAGAGGCATCTAGGAACAACTTATACAAAGCAACATTTATCGTGAAAACGAATAGCTGAAACCCTGACTTTATCTAAACAGGATTAGCAGCCAAACATGTTGGCAAGGGTCTTAAGTCCAGGCAAATTTCAGCAGCAGTCAGCCAGCAGCATCCTGCGTAGACAGAAGGGCAGCCAGACCGGAGGACACAACCTCATTCCCCAGCAGTGCTGAAAGATTTCATGATTGCGATCATCTAAATAAATATATACTTTATATCTCTGAGTTTTGCTTAGGAGGAGTAAGGCAAATGGACAACATGCAGTCATTAACAATTCATCTGAAGCTGTATTAGAATTTACAGCTTCGAATATTTATTGCCAATACCAGAAGAGCCTCAAAATAAACTAAATTATACAGTGTATCATTTTTTTCAATTCTGTAAGATGGACAATAAATAAAGGGCCATTTAAACATTAAAGAAAAGTCTGCCTAACCCAAGTTAGGAGAGGCTGACTAGTATCATTTTCAGAAGGATGTTTTCAACTTGTCATTGTCATGGCTCAATTCCCGGGACTCGATCCGGTGATCTCTGGCTGTGAGTCGCTTTCATTCACAAGAGGTGGTGATTTCTCCTTCAATGGAAGTCTTCAAACAGAGGCTGGACAGACATTTGTCTGGAATGATTTAGTGAATCCTGCTTTGAGCAGGGGATTGGACCAGATGACCCAGGAGGTCTCTTCCAACTCTACCATTCTATGTTTCATTCTCTGTTTGATCACAGCCTGTGTTGTATCTGTCCAACTGCTGATAACGCTTTTGTTCATGGTGCAGTTAAGGACACTCAGGGTCATCCAACATTGAGTGGGGGCACTATTGCATAATTTTTGAGTGCCAACCTCTGTGGTCAGGCAGGTAAAAATTCAGGGTCAGGTTAGGGATTGCCTAGTCTGCATATGAACCAGTGCTGTGCAGGTTTAACATATCCCCTGGTTTGTTCATTCCCGTGTGATTGCTAGTGTTCAGTCATAACATTATAGACAGACCATTTAGTATGTTCAGTAACATCAGTATGAATCTGGTTTGCACCTTGAGTGCACATCTACAGGCCTTCTGTCTGGAGGTCGCAGAGGTTAGGGATCAACAGAAGCATGCACGTTCGGCCACTTCTAGTGAGCAAGTTCATCTGAAAACCAAGTTGAAATCTAAGATAAAATTATGAAATTGCTTAGATAGAGAAGAAGGTTCTTTATTTTTTCTGCTTTAGTTAAATAAAACTTCCGTTTACATCTGGTATCCTGTGAGTCTACAAGTAGGCATTATTTTGTCTTTACTCCATGGAGATTCACAGGCCTGGATTTCTTTTTGCATTTCTCTCAGCTCTTGGTCTCATTTATGATGGACCCTGACAAGGTCGCTGTAGCTTAGTCCGAGGTCTGTAGATTGTTTCAGGGAGGTCGTAGAGCTGAGGAATCGAGATGAGCAAATCTTTCAAGGTTTGGGTCGGATTCGCTGAATGGACCACTGTTCACTGAACAGTTTGTGGAATGGTTCATAGATTTTATCCGAACCCCATTAGAGTCAATGGGAGGCAAAACCAAAGGCATAGACCTTAAGGGTTGACAAAAAGCTTTCCAAACAGCTAAAATTAAGGGCAAATGCCATGAAAAGTGGCATCAATTGACCCACAGTAGAAATTTGAAAATGGCATAGCAGCAGTCAGCCATGGGCCATGCATAAGGATTCAGGGCCTGGCCCAGCACTTACAGCTTAGAATTGGAGTTTCAATGATGACCTGGTGGTTAAGGGAGTGGTGTAATACTTCTTAGCTAAGTGACTTGATGATTTATGAGCACCTCCAAATTTTTTTGTTTGTTCTTGCACACTCAGATGGCACAAACATCAGTTTCATACAATACTATTGATAGAAAAATTTAAGAAAAGTAACACAGGTAGTTGACTGATAATGAGTACAGGCCTGCCTGTCTGGGAGCCCTACTTATACAGGCATCCCACCAGACGGAGACCCAACTTGAAGTCTCCACATTTAAAAAAATATTTTTAACGCAGCACTAAACTAGCATCAATTTCCACAGAGTAGAAACAGTATAATACGCCTCTGACACATCTTCTACTACAGGTAACCCACCAGATGGAAACCCAACTTTGAGTATTCACATTTAAAAAATAATTGTCAATCAACACTAAATTGGCATCAATTTCCACAGAGTAGAAACAGTCTAATAGGCCTCTGACACACCTTCTATTACATGCAACCCACAAGATGGAGACCCAAATTTGAGTCTCCACATTTCAAAAAAATTATTTGTAACAGCAGAGGTAGCAACAGCAGGCATAGAAGACTACACAAAGATGGCACAGACTGCAATAACGCGAGATCAATACATGACACTAAAAACAACACCATAGCCTAGTCTGCCAAATCTGAGAATGGGGTGCAAAAGTCATCTGAGATCCATGACTTGTTCATTTTTATGAAAGTTAGGCAGTCTACATTTTGAGGGGACAGTCGAATGCGCTTAATCATCAGGACACCACCAGCAATGCTGAAGACACATTCTGAGAGGATACTGGCTGTCAGGAATGACAAAACCTCCAAGGAGTGACAGGCGAGCTCAGGTCACTCTTCCATTTTTGAAGACCAAACTGTAAAAGTGTCCAAACCCCCTGATTGCATTGATATTGACCTCCAGAAACTCCTGCACCATCCTCTCCAGCCATTCACAACGCATCAGACTTGTACTCTGTTCTGCTGGTGCATGGGCTGATCTAAAAATGTGTTACACAACTCACTGAAATTGCTTATGCCTCTTACAATATTGCTGCTTCTACTGTTTTGGTGATGGCGCTTTAACTTTCCCAGGGTTGGACGTCTAAACTGGGATGCACACTGTGTGCCTCACTGCTGTCTTGGGGAAAACCACTCTTAATATTGTCTACAAACGTGTTTCGATACTCTAGCATGCACATATCCCTTTCCAGGGGGGAAGCATCTGGCTAAATTTAATTTGTACCATGGATCTAACAGAGTGGCAACCCTGGCAATAGTGGCAGCACTATTTCTAACCCTAAGAATATGGGCATCGTGTTGAAGATAGAAGACGCTCATGTGTCAGGCGCTTCCATGATGTCCAAGTCCATGCTTTGTTGGTGGCGTGGTAATACTCTAGCTTGCTTCCTCTGTCCCCTCCCGCTAACGACGGACAACAGAGAATGGATCATTATCCTCTTCATCTCCTGACTGTTGCATGCTGATCACCTCGTCTTTCTCCATTTGTTCCTCGGCACCTGCATCATCACTAACAGTTTGTCTGTTACCAAGATCCCCTTGATCACTGTAAGCCATCCTCCCATGGCACCTGCTGTGTGACAACAGTCCAGAAATTTGAGATATTGTTATCCCTTCCGCATTCTCCTCTGCTTCTAACTCTTCCTCAGGATCTATCTCCTCCTCAAGCAGACTATTCAAAGTGTACTCCAGCATGTAGATGACTGGAATAGTGATGTTGATGATGGCATTGTCAGCACTAGCCATCTTAGTAGCCATTTCAAAACTATGCAGAAGGGTGCAGACATACTTCACCTATGCCCACTGCACAAGCGTGATTTGCACCACATTCGGACTGCGTTTGCCCAGGCTATGCAAAAGTACATACTGCACCAGGGATCGTTGATGCTGCCACAGCCACTGCAACATGTGCAGAGTGGAATTCCACAATGTCAGAACATCACTAATCAAACAGATAACTGGTAAGCTGAAAAACCTTTGTAGCGTTGCAAGTCGATGATCTTTGGGGTGCAATTGTTGGAAGTAAGCACACAGTGACTATGCTTTCTGCAGCAGCGCATCCAGGCTGGGATAGTGGTGGAGAAATTGCTGTACCACCAGGTTGAGGACATTAGCCATGCAAGGCTCATATGTGAGGTTACCACGGCTTACGTCCGCCACCAAGTTTGCTCCGTTATCGCACACGATCTTCTCTTGCTCCAGGTTTAATGGAGACAGCCATTGCTCTAGCTCGGCCTGGATACTGTCCACACCTCTTGAGCTGTGTGATTGCATTCTCCAAAGCATATTAATTTAAACACTGCCTGATTGCGGTGACTCATGGCTGTGCAGTACAGAGGTCGGGAAGATTCTATCTGCTCTGTTGGAATGCGTGTCTGATTAAAGGAGAGGTGGAGTACATAGATGGAGGCTCTTGAGGAAGTAGAGGAGGCAGAAGCAGTGGAGGAACTGTTAGATACAGTGATTTGTCCCTCAAGCCTTTGGGATTCACAGACTTGTGCAGCAGCGACTTGACTGCCTGCCTTCACAGCCACCAGAGTTACCCACTGCCCAGTCAGTGAGCTGTAACGCTCCTGCCCATGTTTGTTCTTCCAGGTGTCATTGGTGAAATACATCCTGACAGATATAGATTCTTTCAGGGAATGGATGATGTGTTCGGCGATATGCTGGTGTAGCGCAGACACAGCTTTCTTAGAGTAGTAATGGAGACTGGGAAACTGATACTGGAGTATTACAATGGCCATCAATTTTCTGAAACCGTCAGTATCTACCAGGCGGAAAGGCAGCATTTCTTTGGCCAACAGATTGGAGATGGTGGAGTTCAAGCTCTTAGTTTTGCCTTGTGTAGGATGAAACATACTTTTATGTGACCACAACTGTTGGTCCGATGGTTGGCTGCTGTGCTGAGAGAGAGCGGAGTATTAAGAACAGGACAAACTGCTGGACTGTGAGTGAGGTGCAGGCGGAGATGTTATGGTGGATTGAGAAAGATGTGTTGTGCTATGTGACACAAAAGCAGCAGTCATGTGTACTTCTGTAACAGCTGACTGGCTCTCACTCACCCCAACTGTGGTGGGTAAACAATTGTAGTTTCTGCGCCCGGACACCTTTGTGAGAAGATGTGGAATGCTAACAGACGAGGAAGAAGCAGCAGATGGGGTTGATAGGATGGCCAGTGGTTGGCGAGGCCAGCTTGTCTGCATTTTAGTGCAGTGAGATTCCCACACTAAGACATGTTAATCGCACATGTGCCGGTTCATGCATGCAGTTGCCAAATTATTGCAATTTTTGCAAGGCCCACCCTAGGCAATCCTTGCCGCCCCTGCAAATTGCACACTCACGATCGGTGGAGGCCACAGCCAGAGTTGGGGCTGAGGAGGCAGTGCTTGTCGTGGTTGCATCACTTCTTGTCATTGTGACCGGTCTGCAAACCATGTCCTATGAAGAACAGTTGCTGGATTTAGGAATGTTTAGCTTGCATAAAAGAAGACTGAGGGGAGACTTAATAACTGTCTACAAATATCTCAACGGCTGTCACATTGTAGAAGGATCATCTTTATTCTAATTTGCACAAGGAAAGACTAGAAGCAATGGGATGTATCTGAATGGGAGGAGACAGATTAGATATTAGAAAAACTTTTTGACAGTTAGGGTGATCAATAAGTGGAACAGGCTGCCATGAGAGGTGGTGAGTTCTCCTTCAATGGAAGTTTTCAAACAGAGGCTGGACAGATATTTCTCTGGGATGATTTAGTGAATCCTGCTTTGAGCAGGAGGTTGGACCAGATGACCCAGGAGGTCCCTTCCAACTCTACCATTCTGTGATTCTATGATTCTATATGTCTGCTTGGGAAGCCTCAACGTAACCTCATCATCCTCCTCCTCTACCTGCTCTGCTGAGCTACTCAGCTGCATACCGTTGGGTTCACACCAAGTGGGATTTACATTCTCATAGTCATCCTCTCTGTTCACACTTCCTACCCAGAGAGTCACAATCCTTCTCATCCTGCCCTGACACCACAGTACAGTCTGCCTGCGCTTTGGTATCTGAGTCTCATCAGGATCACCTCCTCCCTTGGTGGTTAACGTCTGGCGACGAGGTTCTGGATTCTGCTCAGATCCTACTTTATTCAGCCCTGGATCCAATATGAAAATATTTGGGGCGTTGGTGCAGATATTTTCCTCCTCTGGATTCTGTGATTTTTCAGAGCAGACCTCTGAGACCCATGGAAAAGAATGTGTGAACAGCTTGACAGAATGGCCCATTTGAGGTTCCCCAAAGTCAGTTGGGCATATGGAAATTTTTGACTCAGGGGGATACAAGGGTGATTGGGATGCCACCTCTGAGGATTGTATTGTGTGTGATGTTAAGGTGCAGGAAGATGAGGAGAGGCCACATTATGCAGCGTTTGTCATCCACTGTAGCACTTGCTCTTTCTGAGTCTCATCTACAAAGCATACTGCTGTGCAGCTGCCAAATATAGGAAGTTGAATAGCCCGGCCAGTAACAGATGTTGTCAGTGGTCTTTGGATAGTATGAGACTGTGTTTGTTCAGTTGTGCCTTCATTTACATTAACACCTAACCCATCTACAAGTCCAACACCAAGCTTATTCCCCCTTCCACCATGACTTCGCTTTTTCCCACTCATGCTGTAAGTAGACTTCCCTTCTTGTAACTTGCTGTTTCACAACCTTAGGCTCACAGCTGTCAGTCACCTGTCATTAAATGAACAATCACTATCTATTTTCTTTGATAGTGTGCCTGAACAACACTGTTAAGGCACTGTCACACTTAGCGATCGCACTAGCGATCACGACAACGATTCGCAAGATCGCTAGTGCGATCGCTATGTGATCGCTAGTTAGCTTCCAAACACAAAGATCTCACAAAGATCTCAGCAGAGATCAGCGATCTGTATAACGACCTAGTCCCACCTGCGATGCTGGTAAAGTCGTTCATAAAGGGTGTCACACTCAGCAATTCAGGCTCACCAGTGAGACACCAACGACCAAAAAACGGCTCAGAACGTTCATGAGCGATCAGCGACATCGCAGCAGGGGCCACATCGCTGCTACATGTCACACAGAGCTGCGTCGCTAACGAGATCGCTACTGCGTCATAAAATTGGTGACGCAGTAGCGATCTCACTTAGTGTGACAGTTAGTGTTGAGCATTCCGATACCGCAAGTATCGGGTATCGGCCGATATTCGCGTTATCGGAATTCCGATACTTAATTCCGATACTTTTTCAATATCGTATACCGGAATCGGAAGTTCCCATAATTCTTTGAGAGGCAATGTGATTTTAGTCAGCCAATGAGGAATCCTACGAAGTGTGGGCACATCCTGTAATGATGCGGTCATCTTAACTAATGGCATGGCTGTGATTGGCTGCTGAAATGATGTCAGAATGCACTATAAAAGGCGCCGCAGCCATTTTAGCGTCACTGTGCTGTGAACTCAGTTAGGGACAGAACGCTGCTGTGCTGACTCTGAGGGACAGTTAGATATTGCGATTTTGTGTACTACTGTGCTTGAGGCAGGCTAGTTTACCAACCGCTGTGTAAAGCTTCATTTTGCCAGTGTTGTTTTAACAGCTCTGTGCAAGGTGTGTGTGTGACAGTGCAGGTGACGCTGCAGTTTGCTCTGCATCCACCGCTGTTTGTAGGCATCTGCACGTGTCACTTTTTTTTTTTTTTTTTTTATATTATTTAGTGGAATTGGTGCAGCTCCATTATATTAGAAAAAAATCAAATCTATTAGTGTGACGTGCTTCCATCCGTATACAATACATTGGTTGCAAACACTATAGAAGTACAGAAAGGAGCTTTTCACAGATTGTGGACAGTTGTGTTTCAGTGTTCACTTCAGTCTGTGTTTTTTACTTTTTTGAGTGCAGATCACGCTCCAGTTACTTGTTCAAGCACTGCTGCTTGTACTCTGCTGAGCGTGTCTCAGTGGCTCATCCTTTTCATTTATCTCCAATTGGTTCTGCTACATTCCATTTAAAATAAATCTAATTATTAGTGTGACGCGCTTCCATCCGTATACAATACATTGGTTGCAAACACTATAGAAGTACAGAAAGGAGCTTTTCACAGATTGTGGACAGTTGTGTTTCAGTGTTCACTTCAGTCTGTGTTTTTTACTTTTTTGAGTGCAGATCACGCTCCAGTTACTTGTTCAAGCACTGCTGCTTGTACTCTGCTGAGCGTGTCTCAGTGGCTCATCCTTTTCATTTATCTCCAATTGGTTCTGCTACATTCCATTTAAAATAAATCTAATCTATTAGTGTGACGCGCTTCCATCCGTATACAATACATTGGTTGCAAACACTATAGAAGTACAGAAAGGAGCTTTTCACAGATTGTGGACAGTTGTGTTTCAGTGTTCACTTCAGTCTGTGTTTTTTACTTTTTTGAGTGCAGATCACGCTCCAGTTACTTGTTCAAGCACTGCTGCTTGTACTCTGCTGAGCGTGTCTCAGTGGCTCATCCTTTTCATTTATCTCCGATTGGTTCTGCTACATTCCATTTAAAATAAATCTAATCTATTAGTGTGACGCGCTTCCATCCGTATACAATACATTGGTTGCAAACACTATAGAAGTACAGAAAGGAGCTTTTCACAGATTGTGGACAGTTGTGTTTCAGTGTTCACTTCAGTCTGTGTTTTTTACTTTTTTGAGTGCAGATCACGCTCCAGTTACTTGTTCAAGCACTGCTGCTTGTACTCTGCTGAGCGTGTCTCAGTGGCTCATCCTTTTCATTTATCTCCAATTGGTTCTGCTACATTCCATTTAAAATAAATCTAATCTATTAGTGTGACGCGCTTCCTATCCGTATACAATACATTGGTTGCAAACAATATAGAAGTACAGAAAGGAGCTTTCACAGATTTGGACAGTTGTGTTTCAGTGTTCACTTCAAGTCTGTGTTTTTTACCTTTTTTGAGTGCAGATCACCTCCAGTATTGTTCAAGCACTGCTGCTTGTACTCTGCTGAGCGTGTCTCAGTGGCTCATCCTTTTCATTTTTTCTCCAATTGGTTCTGCTACATTCCATTTAAAATAAATCTAATCTATTAGTGTGACGCGCTTCTATCCGTATACAATACATTGGTTGCAAACAATATAGAAGTACACAAACGGGCCTTTCACAGCTACTGAACATGGGTTTTTAATTTTTAACTAAAATATGTATTTTTTCAAATGACACAAATATAAGTAATGTTGAAGAGGAATAGTCCTACATCCATGTTTGCACAATATTACAGGTGTACATCATGTCCCTTAATCAACAATGTATTATTATATTTACTTGTATGCTTTTATTTAAAAGCCAAGAACACAGAAGGATAACCTTCGCACTGCAGCTGTTGTCAAAGTTCAACCCACATTATGCACTTCCAACATTGCAGCATTTGAGGCATGATGTGAGTTGGATTGGTCAAAGTTATGGAGTGAGAAGGTTCACCATCAGTACCCTATAGCATAAGTATGCTTTTGTGTTAGCATTTGTGTTAGACATGTGGATATCTGCCATAATATGTCACAATTATTTAGTTACAGATTTGTTACCAACACTAATCATTGAATGGTTTTAAATTTGATGTTTCACTTGTTTACAGCTTAGAAATAAGGGTGTAGCCTGATATCTATGTGTAGCACTAGCCACTTTAACATGTCATGTTTTTTTAAACATGTGTAGCTAGGTAGCAGTAATTTTTGCCGGACACACAGCAGGGGAACAGCAGGCGTTACTGAACACCACTATCACTATAGCTTGTGTATTGGTCTGTGGACACGACACTTCTGAGCAGCAACTGGCAGTGTTGTAGCCCAGGGAGTATAGCTCAGGTGGTAGAAAGATGAACATAACAGGAGACATGGAAAACGTTGCCAACCAGTTAGTTAATCTGAAACCGGACAGGCAAATTCAGGCGAGATCCATGCCTAGTTCATTTTCAGAAAAGTAAGCCGTTCTACATTATCGTAGGATAGTCGCATGCAACGGTCTGTTAGTACACCACCTGCAGCAGTAAAGACGCGCTCCGATAATACACTGGCAGCAGATCAAGCCAGCACCTCCAATGCATACTGGCTAAGCTCTGGCCATGTATCCAGCTTAGAGACACAAAACTTGAATGGGGAAGAGCCATCTGAGAGTACACTGAGAGGGCAAGACATGTAGTCTGTAACCATCTTACGGAAATGTTGCCTCCTGCTGACTGGAGCCGTCTCGGATGGTGTAGACATTGGTGGCGCTGCCACAAAACTTCGACACATTTGGAACATACTGTTCTTGCCCTGTGCAGAGGCGCTGCTTGTGCTCCCTCTTGTTGCAGAGCTGTCTCCACTGCCTCGACGCACAGAGCTGCTTTGTAAATCAGTAGCAGCAGCAGTGCTCTCGGCTGGAATGGAGAACATTATGGATTGCACCAGTGTGTCTTGGTACTTCCGCATTTTACGCTCCCGGTTCAACGGTGTGATGAGGCTTTGTAAGTTGTCCCGGTAGCGAGGGTCTAGGAGGGTGTACACCCAATAATCAGACGTGGTGTGAATGTGTTCGATGCGGCGGTCGTTTCTCAGCCACTGCAGCATGAAATCAACCATGTGCTGCAGACTCCCAACTGGCCAAGAAACGTTGTCCCCTGCAAGAGGCGTCATCTCCGCCTGCTGTGCATCACCCCACCCTTGGTCTACATACTGACTAGAGCATTGTCTACCTCCCTCTGGAGCGATGTCTTCCTCCTCCATTGACTCCTCCTCATCCTCCTCACAAAGTCCTTCAAATACATATAAATTTACAAAATTTAAAACTCAAAATTTAAAAACTTTGTATCATAATTCTGTAACATCAGTTTATGGAAACACAATACCATTACAAAAGGATAGACAAAAAATGTACATTATGTGCTTTGTAAATACATTAAAAGTTTGTAATGGTTATGAAAATATAGACAGCGACTCTGGAGGTTCAATTGTTGATACAGCATGGTACTTTGAAAGTCCTCCAGCCCTTTGTGAGGAACCACGTTGCGCTGACTGTCCAGAAGGTGATGGAATTTGTGACTCCTCATCCTCCACCTCTTCCAAAACCTCATGCCTTAGTGCTTGCAGTGTTTTTTGAAGCAGGCAGATAAGGGGGACAGTCAGGCTGACTAGTGCATCATCTGCACTCGCCATCCGCGTTGACTCATCAAACGCACGCAAAACGTGGCAGATATCCTTCATAGAGTTATTTGCCACTCATTACACTGGCAGTGGCTGCCCATTCATTATAGGATCCAATTCTAATTACTGGTTCTCACCAACAAAGCTCTCCACAGCGCAGCACCCCCCTACATCTCCTCCCTTATTTATATTTATCGGCCTAACCGACTGCTGCACTCTGCAAACGACCTTCGACTAACCTCTGCACTAATCCGTACCTCCCACTCCCAACTCCAAGACTTCACCCGCGCTGCGCCAATCCTCTGGAATGCTCTACCCCAAGAAATTAGGACTATCCGCAATTTGGATGGTTTCAGGCGCTCCCTCAAAACACATTTGTTCACAGTGGCCTATCACATTCACTAATCAAAGTCATTCTATGTGTAATTCTGTGTGTGTAGCCCATTCACTATCTCCATGCATCCCTCACTTCCTTAAAATGGCTGGACCATCATTGTAAAAACACCATTGTATATAAACACCTGTACTTTGTATCTCCCACACCTCATTGTAGATTGTAAGCTTTCACCAGCAGGGGCGGCTGATTTTGCTTTAATTATTGTATTGTTAACGTTGTTACTTATGACTTGTGTTTTGAAACTGTTAAACTGTAAAGCACTGCGGAATATTATGGCGCTATATAAATAAATAATATTATTATTCTTATTATAGAGGCCCACTCAGTGGTGGTGAAGTGTGAACGGCGCAAATTGCGAGTTGACTGCGCCTGATGCAGCTGATACTCCATTACTGTTGGCTGCTGCTCACACAACCGCTCCAACATATGTAACGAGGAATTCCACCTGGTGGGTACGTCACATATGATGCGATGTTCATGAAGGTGAAATCTGCGTTGCAGAGCTGCAATCAGCGATCTGGCCATGCTGGAACGTCGCAAGTGAGCGCACTCTAGGCGGACCTTGTGCAGCAGTGCATCAAGATCCGGATAGTCCCTCAAAAAACTCTGCACGACCAAGTTGAGCACATATGACAGACATGGTATGTGAGTGAGGTTGCCAAGGCCCAGAGCTGACACCAGATTTCGGCCATTGTCACACACTACCAAGCCTGCCTGTAGATTCTCTTCCAAAAACCACACGTCGCTCTCCTGCTTTATGGCATTACAGAGCTCCTGCGCTGTGTGGCTAAGATTCCCCATGGAAATTAATTTCAGGATGGCCTGTTGACATTTGGACACGGCTGTGCTCATATCGGTCGCAACAGGTAAACGTTCACGGGTCCATGTGGAGGTAGACCGTGACGGCTCCTGCAGCGATGATTCTGAGGAACTGGAATAGGAGGAGGAATCAATGTGTACAGACTTGATTCCTGCAATCCTTGGAGTTGGCAGAACACGTACAGCGCCACTCGCAAGATCAGTACCCGGCTGCACAACATTGACCCAATGGGCAGTGAGGGAAAGGTATTGTCCCTGGCCATGGGTGTTAGAACCCTCTTGTTAGGTTTTGTTTCAGTTTGCTGGTCACATGACCTTTTTTCCCTATTTAGTCTGGCTCCGCCCTTCTGGCTTTGCTTGACTTCATTGTATTATCTACTGTTAAGCTAGCCGGGTGCTTAGGTGCCTTAATCTGTCAGTTTTGCTTGATGTTAGGATCACAAAGTATTTATTTTTCTGTTTAATTATCCATGCTACAATTTATGTTAGGAGGTGTCCACCTTTTCTCACAGTCCCTAGATCTTGTAGGGATTACTCCCTCGCAACTATAGGTCTTCGTTCACACTAGATGAGGACTTTAGCGGGTCTGGTCGCAGGATCAGGTTCCCCGTTACATCGTAGGGATTCAGCTTAGTTGTATTGTAGGGACAGAATTCCCTTCTTTCCTTACTGGTTGTAGCAGATCATAACAATGGGTACTGGTCCACGCATCGGTGGTCAGGTGGACCTTGCTACTGAGGGCTTTTAGTAGCGCATGTTTAATTTTTCCCTCAACATGCTTTTGCAGACCAGGGACGGCTTGCCTGCTGAAATGAAATCGGCTTGGCACATTGTATTGTGGGATTGACAATGATATTCAGTTACGGAAACTGTCTGTCTCCACCAGCCTGAATCACAGCATTTCAAGGGACAGGAGTTTTGCAATGCCAGCATTCAGAGCCTGTGCTCGTGCATGGTTTGCGGAGTATGGCCGTCTTTTATCCCATGCCTGTGCTACCGATGGCTGTTTTGTGGCCTGGGAGTGTGAGGATGACAGGGAACTTGCTGCTGTGTGTGGAATAACAGTTTGTCTCTGGACAACAGTGGCCGAGGTTCTTCCATGGCGATCCTGTGAGGAAGCATAACCAGCTGTGTGTGAGCTCGATGAAGAGGCTTCAACACAACCTGAAGATGTAGGTGCTGCTGTAGGTTGGCCTACATCTCTAGTGTGTCTTTGTAACTCAACTACGTGCTTTGTCCGCACATGTTTCCACATATTTGTGGTATTGAGGTGACTGACACTTTTAGCTATTTTTAATTTTTAATTACACAGCTTGCATTTCACATAGCAAATATCATGTGCAAGTGTGTGAAAAAGGACCACGCAGTGCAAGTCCTGGGAGCGCACGTTTTGACTTTTGGAAGACAACTGCTCCGAACAGGTGCCAAACTGGAGGCTACAGGCAACCGAGTCTGCAGCCTAACTCTCCCTCCTGTTTGTACCGTTGGGGCAATGTCTTCCTCTATCTTCCTTCTATCACTAACCATTTCTCTAGGCCTCTCCCAGCTTTCAACCAAAGTACTGGTTCTCACCAACAAAGCTCTCCACAGTGCAGCACCCCTCCTACATCTCCTCCCTCATTTCTATCTATCGGCCTAACCGACTGCTGCGCTCTGCAAACGACTTTCGACTAACCTCTGCACTAATACGTACCTCCCACTCCCGACTCCAAGACTTCTCCTGCTCTACGCCAATCCTCTGGAATGCTGTACCCCAAGAAATTAGGACTATCCACAATTTGCATGGTTTCAGGCGCTCCCTCAAAACACATTTGTTCAGATCGGCCTATCACATTCACTAATCAAAGTCATTCTATGTATTCTGTGTAAGTGTGTGTGTGTCTCTAGCCCATTCACTATCTCCATCCCTCAGTCCCTTAAGATGGCTGGAACATCATTGTAAATGCACCATTGTATATAAACACCTATACTTTGTATCTCCCCCATCTCATTGTACATTGTAAGCTGTCACGAGCAGGGGCGACTTATTTAGCTTAAATTATTGTATTGTTAACGTTGTTACTTATGACTTGTGTTCTGAAACGGCTAAACTGTAAAGCGCTGCGGAATATGATGGCGCTATATAAATAAATATTATTATTATTCCTCTGAGCTGCTCCACCACCTTCCTGTTCCTCATGCCATGTTGGGTCTTGGACCTCATCATCTCCACTACCCTCTTCCAACACCTGCTGTTGGGTGGTCTGGCCAGCACCATGCTCAACAGAAACTGGCACCTGGGTCTCATCATCATCAGATGCGTTCTGCGGTGTGCTGACCATCGGCACTGTCTCACCCGCCTCTTCAGATTCAGAGAGACACAGCTGTTGCGCATCACTGCATACTCACTCTTCACATTACAGAATGCTGCTTGGCTGGGCCCCTGTTTGCAAGCCAATAGATTCTGAGAACAGAAGCAGACACTCAGCTGGCTCCTGTACAGAACTCTCTGACTGCCTGGGCAATTTGCCAGGCGGTGAAGAGACAGATGGTTGCCCAACAGTGCTGTGGTCCTGAGAGGAGGTGGAAGCAATTGAAGTCGATGCATTGGCTGACATCCAAACAACAACGGCTTCAATTTGTTCTTCCCGCAGCAGGGGGGTACTCCGAGCTCCTACAAAAGTGCGCATAAAGGAACGCTCAAGGGGAAAACTGGTGGATGCTGTGTCACTGGGGGCCGCAGCAGCCACAGAATCCCCACGTCCTCTCCCTGAAGAAACTCCACGACCACGTGCCTTACTCCCTGCCTTCTTCATCTTGGTAGATTGATAAAGAAAGTCTGAAAAGTTATAAGGTCTAAGTGTGGTTATTCCGCAGAGACTGCAGTGAACACTGCACACAACTGTTCACTACCCAATGCGTCTCAGCAGGAAGGCAGTCTGTGCGTCAAAACAAAGGCACAAGCATACATCCATGTACCCTGTTTATAAAGCTATATAAAAAAAATTATGTAGTAGTGACGCACACTTTATTGAGGTACAGTATTACATCGCAATTCACCATCTGTGGCTATGCAGTCTCATCTATATATACCTTATCTATCTGTTGTCATGCTTCCAAGTCGACAGTCACAGTCAGCCATAAATAGCAATTTTCACTATGCACTATGCACTTTTGAAAGGTTATGTTTGTTAATAAAAATGATTATTGCCACATATTATGAGTATTACATGATGGAAATTGTATAATTTTGTATAAAATATTTAGTGACATTATTCAGCAAATGGAACATTTTAGTAATATCACAGATAACTTGTAATGCTGATGATGTTTTGAAGTCAGACATTCATTGTCTATACAATAAAAATGGTGTACATACTGTTACTTATCCATCATTAATGGATTCAGATATGTACTTGTATGCTTTTATGTACAACCGTATAGCAGATTCCTTAACTAATTTATTTTGTGGTTTGCATTGCTGTTCAACATGTTAATGTATGTGTTTATGTTTGTCAATTCTTTATTTATCTAGATATTAGTTTAAATGAAATCATCATCTTATGGTAGTAAAGGTTATCTTTCTCTTGTTTGAAGTATAGACATTTAAAATTGACAGGTAACAAGGAAATTACTTGATCTAGTATTTAAACATCCTCCTTGACCCTGGGCTCCAACACCGCCAGTTGTTGCTCGGAAGTGCTGTTAGCACAGTCAACACTTGCTCCTGTGTTACTGGGGTTCAGTAACGTCAGCTGGTCCTCGGTTGTGCCATTGGCTCTTTTCCTTCTGCTGCCCCTCCGGGTTCCAGCACAGTCAGCTGGTCCTCGTTACTTGCATTGGCTCTTGTACCTTCTGCTACCCGTCCGGGTTCCAGTACCGTCAACTGGTTCTCCGCAGTGCCTTTGGCCTAGGTGCCTCCATCTCGGTATCCAGTTCCAGCAACGTCTGCTGGTCCTTGGTAGTGCTTTGGAGCACAGGTACCTCCTGCTTAGTAACCGTGTCCCAGTAACGTCAGCTGGTCCTCGGTTGTGCCATTGGCTCTTTTCATTCTGCTGCCCCTCCGGGTTCCAGTACCGTCAACTGGTTCTCCGCAGTGCCTTTGGCCTAGGTGCCTCCATCTCGGTATCCGAGTTCCAGCAACGTCTGCTGGTCCTTGGTAGTGCTTTGGAGCACAGGTACCTCCTGCTTAGTAACCGTGTCCCAGTAACATCAGCTGGTACAAGATTGTGCTACAAATACAAGATACGGAACAAGAGACACAAGAACAATAAGCAGAAGATCTAAAAGCAGAAGAACATGAAGTATAAGACCAAAATGAAGAGCAAAATATATGCTCTAAATTCTAAGCAGAAGAAGACTAAGCAGTGTATGGGGGTGAGTCCGTTCCTCCTCGTGGTGCCCCTGGAAAATGCCTGCTGCTGCAGGCTAAACTGAACACGGACAAATACTGTTGTAATTGAAATCTTTTGTGACAGCAAGAACGGAGATAAATCATTTTGACAGATTACAAGTACAGGATTCTCTGTCACAAATAAGAATATGATGAAGAAGATGAAGCAGAATATGAATAAGAATAATAGTTTAATAAGAAGAATATGAGTAATGTTAACAAAGATGAATAGCAAGAAGTTTAAGAAGAAGATAAAGAAGGTGAAGATGAAGAATAATTTGATGAAAAAGATGATGCTGCAGAAGATTATGAAGGAGAAAGTGTGTGAAAAGTTAAAAAGGTGAAGATGAAGAGCATGGAAGTTGTGTAATATACATATTTGCCAAAATATAAAAAACGTTAACATTGTCAATTTCTTCGTCAATCCGAACATCTTTAAAAAAAAAAATATTTATGCTATTCCATTTGATTGGGTTAAACATCTATGCCTTTAATGTCTCCTCAACCTTCCCCAATACATTCTACATTACTCTTTCTTGTTTTCCTTCATGTACAATTAACCAACAAGGCAAGAATGGGTTTTTTTTAATTTCGATATTTTGTTCCCATAGACTTACATGGGACTTCCGGTATCGGTATCGGGTATCGCCGATATTTTAGTGATATCGGCGATACCATTCCGATTCCGATACTTTAGGATATCGGAAAGTATCGCTCAACTCTAGTGACAGTACCTTTATACCTAATGATTTTTAAGTGGAAATCTGGCCTTCTGATTTGCCACTGAAACATAGTTTTAACACAAATTATTTGGATTAGCTAATTGGCCCTCCAATATTAGTCCTAACTATTTTTAAGTGAAAATCTGGCCTTCTTATTTGCCACTGAAACACAGTTTGTTAAGTGGAAATTTGTCCTTCTGATTTGCCACTGAAACATAGTTTTATCACAAACGATTTGGAGTTGTTAATTGTGCCTCATGTCTGCATCTCAATATTAGGCCTAACGATTTTTAAGTGGAAATCTGACCTTCTGATTTGCCACTGAAACACAGTTTTAGCACAAATGATTTGAAGTAGCTAATTGGGCCCTGTGTATGCACCACAATATTAGGACTAACTATTTTAAAGTGGAATTCTGGCCTTCTCATTTGCCACTGAAACACAGTTTATTAAGTGGAAATCTGTCCTGATTTGCCACTGAAACACAGTTTTATCAAAAACGATTTGGAGTAGTTAATTGGGCCTCCTGGCTGCACCCCACTATTAGGCCTAAGGAGTTTTAAGTAGAAATCTGGCGTTATGATTTGTCACTAAACCACAATTTTATCACAAACGCTTTGGATTAGCTAATTGGCCCTCCAATATTAGTCCTAACGATTTTAAGTGAAAATCTGGCCTTCTGATTTGCCACTGAAACACAGTTTATTAAGTGGAAATCTGTCCTTCTGATTGGCACCCCACTATTAGGCCTAAGGATTTTTAAGTAGAAATCTGGCCTTATGATTTGTCACTGAAATACAGTTTTATCACAAACGATTTGGTATATTTAATTGAGCCTCTTGGATGCACCCCAATATTAGGCCTAACAATTTTTAAATGGAAATCTGGCCTTCTAATTTGCCACTGAAACAGAGTTTTATCACAAATGATTAGGAGAAGCTTATTTGGCCTCGTGGATGCACCACAGTATTAGGCCTAACGATTTTTAAGTGGAAATTTGTCCTTTTGATTTGCCACTAAAACACAGTTTTATCACAAATGTTTTGGAGTAGCTAATTGGCCCTCCAGGCTGCACCCCATTATTAGGCATAACACATTTTAAGTGGAAATCTGGCCTTCTGAGTTGCCACTGAAACACAGTTTTATCACAAACAATTTGAAGTAGCAAATGGGGCCTCCGGAGACTGCCACACAGTTTTTTCACATTGTACTTCGATGCTGTTAGATCAATTTCAATTTCAATGACAAGTTCATTTTCAGCACCAGAACTAGCACAGGAGCGACCTCTCTGCACTGTGACAGTGAGACAATGACGCCAGCAAAACAGGATATCCACTTTTTGTATGGCCAGGGTCATGTGAATTTGGCAGCAACTCACAGGAGACCTTGTGTCATTTTTCTGTGGATGGTTTCTGCGCCCTGATTGGCTGCTGGAATCAACACCCATAAAGTTAAGGGAATAAAAATTTGCACACCGCTCCTCTAACCTCTTCACATGCTCCTCTAACCTTTCCACACCTCCTACCCTCATCAAACACATTCCCCCACTTATAACACAGCACCACTATCCACTAGTGGAAATGAGATGATTTACAGAACTGTGACCGAGTTTTGCTTACTTTAAGTAAAAATGCTTGTGACAGAGAACACGAATCCAGATGTGCTACATTCGTGCCTGATTTAAAATTAGCAAACATTTTCCTAACACTTTCACTCATCTCTATTTGTCACAGCAGATATGACTTGTGATGAGCCAACTTATTGATTCCAATATTTTGCCTGGATGTCCACCTCTTGGCCTTTGAATGGATGGATGGACTTTATTTCATATTCTTCCAACTGTCAAGGCACTGACATGATGCAGTTTGGTAATGCTGTTGGTGATGCTGTTTCTGTTTTCTTAGGATATCTTCTTCATGGCTCCTCTTTGATTCAAAACAGTGGCCTTTCGCTTGGGAATCAACCTAAAAGCACATTGAGCTATTAGGAAATGAGAAACCAGGTTGTAATTTGTAGTATACAGTAAGAAAAAGATTATTCCATCACCAGGAGGAAAACCGTAATGGTGCAGTGGCATGACAAGAATGTGTATAACTAATTAAATGCTAAATCCTTGCACATCAAATTTATGTATGAGATAGCCAAGATGATTGTCTATATAATGATGGTTGTCTAACGTTTGAAGCAGTAGTGGATGGTGAGATATGAAACCTGAAAGTCAAAAGTTCAAAGCATTGTTACTTATTTGCTTGTCAGTGTATTTCTCATTTTCATAAGAGTAAAAGGAGAAAATTGAAAACACATATTTGTACAATTTCTTCTAAGCACACCAATACCCAATTTGTGGTTAGAAACTAATTGGGAAAACGGAAGGGTTTGAAAGGGAAAGAATGCTCTTTGATTTTTGAAGCGCAATTTTTACAAGAACAGATTTTGAATGTCATTTCACATTAAATATAGGACCCCCCAAAACTGCAAAAGCAATTACTAGATACTCCATTTTGGAAAATTGACTAGTCATTAGTGTTGAGCGATACGATACCGCAAGTATCGGGTATCGGCCGATATTAGCTCTATCGGCCTTTCGATACTTAGTTTCGATATTTTCCATATATCGTATACCGGAATCGGAAGTTCCCATAATTCTTTGAGAGGCAATGTGATTTTAGTCAGCCAATGAGGAATCCTAAGAAGTGTGGGTACATCCTGTACTGCTGCGGTCATGTTAACTAATGGCATGGCTGTGATTGGATGCTGAAATGATGTCAGAATGCACTATAAAAGGCGCCGCCGCCATTTTAGCGTCACTGTGCTGTGAATTCAGTAAGGGACAGAACGCTGCTGTGCTGACTCTGAGGGACAGTTAGAGATTGCGATTTAGTGTACTGTGCTGTAGGCAGGCTAGCACCAACCGCTGTGTAAAGCTTCCTTTTGCCTGCAGTGTTGTTTTAACAGCTCTGCAAGGTGTGTGTGAGTGCAGGTGACGCTGCAGTTTGCTCTGCATGCAACGCTGTCTGTAGGCATCTGCACGTGTCACTCACAGACTCTTTTTTTTTTTCTTCAGTGTAATTCTTGCAGCTCCATGCAATTTAACTATTAGTGTGACGCGCTTCCATCCGTATCCAATACATTGGTTGCAAACACTATAGAAGTAGACAAAGGAGTAGCCTTTCACAGATTGTGAACAGTTGTGTTTCAGTGTTCACTTCAGTCTGTGTTTTTTATTTTTTGAGTGCACATCACGCTCCAGTTACTTGTTCAAGCACTGCTGCTTGTACTCTGCTGAGCGTGTCTCAGTGCCTCATCCTTTTCATTTATCTCCAATTGGTTCTGCTCCATTCCATTTAAAATATAATCTATTAGTGTGACGCGCTTCCATCCGTATCCAATACATTGGTTGCAAACACTATAGAAGTAGACAAAGGAGTAGCCTTTCACAGATTGTGAACAGTTGTGTTTCAGTGTTCACTTCAGTCTGTGTTTTTTATTTTTTGAGTGCACATCACGCTCCAGTTACTTGTTCAAGCACTGCTGCTTCTACTCTGCTGAGCGTGTCTCAGTGCCTCATCCTTTTCATTTATCTCCAATTGGTTCTGCTCCATTCCATTTAAAATATAATCTATTAGTGTGACGCGCTTCCATCCGTATCCAATACATTGGTTGCAAACACTATAGAAGTAGACAAAGGAGTAGCCTTTCACAGATTGTGAACAGTTGTGTTTCAGTGTTCACTTCAGTCTGTGTTTTTTATTTTTTGAGTGCACATCACGCTCCAGTTACTTGTTCAAGCACTGCTGCTTGTACTCTGCTGAGCGTGTCTCAGTGCCTCATCCTTTTCATTTATCTCCAATTGGTTCTGCTCCATTCCATTTAAAATATAATCTATTAGTGTGACGCGCTTCCATCCGTATCCAATACATTGGTTGCAAACACTATAGAAGTAGACAAAGGAGTAGCCTTTCACAGATTGTGAACAGTTGTGTTTCAGTGTTCACTTCAGTCTGTGTTTTTTATTTTTTGAGTGCACATCACGCTCCAGTTACTTGTTCAAGCACTGCTGCTTGTACTCTGCTGAGCGTGTCTCAGTGCCTCATCCTTTTCATTTATCTCCAATTGGTTCTGCTCCATTCCATTTAAAATATAATCTATTAGTGTGACGCGCTTCCATCCGTATCCAATACATTGGTTGCAAACACTATAGAAGTAACAAAGGAGTAGCCTTTCACAGATTGTGAACAGTTGTGTTTCAGTGTTCACTTCAGTCTCTGCGTAATAACCACACTTAGGCCTTATAACTTTTCTGATTTTCTTTATCAATCTACCAAGATGAAGAAGTCAGTGAGTAAGGCACGTGGTCGTGGCCGTGGAGTTTCAGCAGGGAGAGGACGTGGGGATTCTGTGGCTGCTGCCGCCCTCAGTGACACAGCATCCACCAGTTTTACCCATGAGCGTTCCTTTATGCGCACTTTGGTAGGAGCTCGGCGTGCCCCCTGCTGCGGGAAGAACAAATTGAAGCCGTTGTTGGTTGGACGGCAGCCAATGCATCGACTTCAATTCCTTCCACCTCCTCTCAGGAACACAACACTGTTGAGCAACCATCTGTCTGTTCACCGCCTGTCAAATTGCCCAGGCAGTCAGAGAGTTCTGTACAGGAGCCAGCTGAGTCTCTGCTTCTGTTCTCAGAATTGTTGGCTCGCAAACACGGGCACAGGCAAGCAGCATTCTGCAATTTGAAGAAGAGGGAGTATGCAGTGATGCGCAACAGCTGTGTCTCTCTCAATCTGAAGAGGCGGGTGAGCCAGTGCCGATGGACAGCACACCGCAGAACGCATCTTATGATGATGATGAGACTCAGGTGCCAGGTTTTGTGGAGCATGGTGCTGCCCAGACCATCCAACAGCAGCAGGTGTTGGAAGAGGGTAGTGGAGATGATGAAGTCCGAGACCCAACATGGCGTGAGCAACAGGAAGGTGGTGGGAGCAGCTCTGAGGAAGAGATTGTCCCAACGGTACAAAGAGGAGGGAGAGGTAGGCTGCAGACTCGCTTGCCTGTAGCCTCCAGTTTGGCACCTGTTGGGAGCAGTTCTCTTAGAAATGTCAAAATTGGCGCTCCCATGACTTGCACTGCGTGGTCCTTTTTTGACAGACTTGTAGATGATATTTGCTATGTTCAATGCAAGCTGTGTAAGCAAAAAGTTAAAAGAGGTAAAAATATCAGTAACCTGAATACCACAAATATGTGGAAACATGTACGGACAAAGCACGTAGCTGAGTTAAAAAGACACACTGGGAGATGTAGGCCAACCTACAGCAGCACCTACATCTTCATGTCGTGTTCGAGCCTCTACCTCCAGCTCACACACACCTGGTTCGGCTTCCTCACAGGATCTCCATGGAAGAACCTCGGTCACTGTTGTCCATAGACAAACTGTTATTCCACCCACAGCAGCAAGTTCACAGTCATCGTCACACTCCCAGAACAAAAAACAGCCATCGTACCACAGGCATGGGATAAAAGACGGCCATACTCGGCAAACCATCCACGAGCACAGGCTCTGAATGCTGGCATTGCAAAACTCCTGTCCCTTGAAATGCTGTCATTCAGGCTGGTGGAGACTGACAGTTTCAGGAACTTTATGGCATTGGCAGTCCCACAATATAATGTGCCAAGCCGATTTTATTTCAGCAGGCAAGCTGTCCCTGCTCTGCAAAAACATGTCGAGGGAAACATTAAACATGCGCTACTAAACGCCGTCAGTAGCAGGGTCCACCTGACCACCGATGCGTGGACCAGTACCCATGGCCAGGGACGATACCTTTCCCTCACTGCCCATTGGGTCAATGTTGTGGAGCCAGGTACAGATCTTGCCAGTGGCGCTGTACGTGTTCTGCCAACTCCAAGGATTGCAGGAATCCAGTCTGTACACATTGATTTCTCCTCCTACTCCAGTTCCTCAGAATCATTGCTGCACGAGCCGTCACGGTATACCTCCACATGGACCCGTGAACGCTTAACTGTTGCGACCGATATGAGCACAGCCGTGGCCAAACGTCAACAGGCCGTCCTGAAATTAATTTCCATGGGGAATCAAAGCCACACAGCGCAGGAGCTCTGGGATGCCATCAAGCAGGAGAGCGACGTGTGGTTAAAGTCAGCTAATCTCCAGCCAGGCTTGGTAGTGTGTGACAATGGCCGAAATCTGGTGGCAGCTCTGGGCCTTGGCAACCTCACTCACATACCATGTCTGGCACATGTGCTCAACTTGGTCGTGCAGAGTTTTTTGAGGGACTATCCGGATCTTGATGCACTGCTGCACAAGGTCCGCCTAGAGTGCGCTCACTTGCGACGTTCCAGCATGGCCAGATCGCGCATTGCAGCTCTGCAAGTCAGATTTCGCCTTCCTGAACATCGCATCATATGTGACGTACCCACCAGGTGGAATTCCACGTTACATATGTTGGAGCGGTTGTGTGAGCAGCAGCCAGCAGTAATGGAGTATCAGCTGCAACAGGCGCAATCAACTCGCAATTTGCGCCGTTCACACTTCACCACTACTGAGTGGGCCTCTATGAAGGACATCTGCGACGTTTTGTGTGCGTTTGATGTCTCAACGCGGATGGCGAGTGCAGATGATGCACTAGTCAGCATGACTGTCCCCCTTATCTGCCTGCTTCAGAAATCACTGAAAGCACTAAAGGAAGAGGTTTTGGAAGAGGTGGAGGATGAGGAGTCACAAATTCAATTACCTTCAGGACAGTCAGCGCAACGTGGTTCCTCACAAAGGGCTGGGCAGGGCTCACTTTGTGAGGAGGATGAGGAGGAGGAGGAGTCAATGGAGGAGGAAGAAATCCCTACAGAGGGAGGTACACAACGCTCTAGTCAGTATGTAGAGCGAGGGTGGGGTGATGCAGAGGAGGCAGAGATGACGCCTCTTCCAGAGGACAGCCTTTGTTGGCCAGTTGGGAGTCTGCAGCACATGGTTTATTTCATGCTTCAGTGCCTGAGAAACGACCGCCGCATCGCCCACATTCTCACCACGTCAGATTATTGGGTGTACACCCTCCTAGACCCTCGCTACCGGGACAACTTACAAACCCTCATCACACCGGTGAACCGGGACTGTAAAATGCAGGAGTACCAAGACACACTGGTGCAATCCATACTGTTGTACATTCCAGCCGAGAGAGCTGCTGCTGCTGCTACTGCTTTAAAAAGCAGCTCTGTGCGTCGAGGCAGTGTAGACACCTCTACAACAAGAGGGAGCAGAAGCAGCGCCTCTGCACAGGGCAAGAGCTGTATGTTACAAATGTGGAAAAGTTTTGTGACAGCGCCAGCAAGGTCTACACCATCCGAGACGGCTCCAGTCACCAGGAAGAAACGTTTCCGTAAGATGGTGACAGACTACTTGGCTTTCCCTCTAAGTGTACTCCCAGATGCCTCTTCCCCTTTCAAATTTTGGGTCTCTAAGTTGGATACATGGCCAGAGCTTAGCCAGTATGCATTGGAGGTGCTGGCTTGCCCTGCTGCCAGTGTATTATCTGAGCGCGTCTTTAGTGCTGCAGGTGGTGTAGTAACAGACCGTCGCATGCGACTATCCTCAGAGAATGTAGACCGGCTTACTTTTCTGAAAATGAACAAGGCATGGATCTCACCTGAATTTGCCTGTCCGTTTTCAGATTAAATAACTGTTTGGCAACGTTTTCCATTTCTCCTGTTATGTTCATCTTTCTACCACCTCAACTCTACTCCCTGGGCTACAACACCGCCATTTGTTGCTCGTAAGTAATTGGCAGGGGTACTGACTCATGGCCAGCCTGGTTACAGCACGACAGCTGTTTCCTGGCAGTGTGAACGTCAATTATCCTCCAATAAGTTGTGCTGTCGTGTTGCATTCGGGTTAGCCGACTCTATGGTGCCTGCAGTTTAGGTGATTCCTATGTGTGCTGTGGGATATGTAAATAAAGGCGGTTTCCATTGTGACAATAGGACAAGCACCCACTGTAGGACTGTGTGATTCGGTAACTGCGGACGGCTTGCGTCCTGTCAACTTACATTTTCATGGGTGCGTTCTTCTACCCGTCCGGGGTCCAGTACCGTCAACTGGTTCTCCCCAGTGCCTTTGGCCTAGGTGCCTCCATCTCCGTATCCGAGTTCCACCAACGTCTGCTGGTCCTTGGTAGTGCTTTGGAGCACAGGTACCTCCTGCTTAGTAACCGTGTCACAGTAACGTCAGCTGGTACTCGGTTGTGACATTGCCTCTTTTCCTTCTGCTACCCGTCCGGGGTCCAGTACCATCAACTGGTTCTCCCCAGTGCCTTTGGCCTAGGTGCCTCCATCTCCGTATCCGAGTTCCACCAACGTCTGCTGGTCCTTGGTAGTGCTTTGGAGCACAGGTACCTCCTGCTTAGTAACCGTGTCACAGTAACGTCAGCTGGTACTCGGTTGTGACATTGCCTCTTTTCCTTCTGCTACCCGTCCGGGGTCCAGTACCGTCAACTGGTTCTCCCCAGTGCCTTTGGCCTAGGTGCCTCCATCTCCGTATCCGAGTTCCACCAAACGTCTGCTGGTCCTTGGTAGTGCTTTGGAGCACAGGTACCTCCTGCTTAGTAACCGTGTCACAGTAACGTCAGCTGGTACTCGGCTGTGACATTGCCTCTTTTCCTTCTGCTGCCCCTCCGGGTTCCAGCACAGTCAGCTGGTCCTCGTTACTTCCATTGTCTCTTGCTCCATCTGATACCCGTCAGGGTTCCAGTAACGTCAGCTGTTTCTCGGAAATTAGACGACCTTAAAGACCACCCAGAAGAAGATGACGACAACAAGGACGACGAGCATGAAGCCAACCAGCCTGAACACCATCACAAAGAAAAAATAAAAGATTACCCAGAAGAAGATCACCAACAGGACAAAGAAGGTTAAGACAAACTACAAGATACAGAACAAGAGACAGAAGAACAATAAGTAGAAGATCAAAAAGCAGAAGAACATGAAGTATAAGACCAAAATGAAGAGCAAAATATATGCTCTAAATTCTAAGCAGAAGAAGAATAAGCAGTGTATGGGGGTGAGTCCGTTCCTCCTCGTGGTGCCCCTGGAAAATGCCTGCTGCTGCAGGCTAAACTGAACACGGACAAATACTGTTGTAATTTAAATCTTTTGTGACAGCAAGAACGGAAGGATGAACAATTCATACTTTTACAGATTACAAGTACAGGAATCTCTGTCACAAATAAGAATATGATGAAAAAGATGAAGAGGAAGAAGATGAAGAATTTGAATATGAAGAAGATTAATTAGTTTAATAATAACAATATGAGTAATGTAAACAAAAACATGAATAGCAAGAAGTTTAAGAAGAAGATTAAGAAGGTGAAGATGAAGAATAATTTGATGAGAAAGATGATTGCTGCTGAAGATTATGAAGGAGAAAGTGTGGTGGAAAAGTTAAAAAGGTGAAGACATGGAAGTTGTGAAACATACATATTTGCCAAAATAGAAAAAAGGTTAACAACATTGTCAATTTGTTAGTCAATCCAAACGTATTTCCAAAAAAAAATATATTAATGCTATTCCAATGCATTGGGTTAAACATGTATGCCTTTATTGTCTCCTCAACCTCCCCAATACATTCTACATTAGTCTTTGTTGTTTTCCTTCATGTACAATTAACCAACAAGGCAAGAATGGTTTTTTTAATGTCGATATTTGGTTCCCATAGACTTACATTGGACTTCCGGTATCGGAATCGGATATCGACGATATTTAGTGATATCGGCGATACCATTCCGATCCGATATTTTTAGATATCGAGCAGTATCGCTCAACACTAGAGTTGAGCGATACTTTCCGATATCCAAAAGTATCGGAATCGGAATGGTATCGCCGATACCCAAAAAATATCGGCGATACCCGATACCGATACCGGAAGTCCCATGTAAGTCTATGGGAACAAAATATCGAAATTAAAAAAACCCCATTCTTGCCTTGTTGGTTAATTGTACATGAAGAAAAACAAGAAAGAGTAATGTAGAATGTATTGGGGAAGGTTGAGGAGACATTAAAGGCATAGATGTTTAACCCAATCAAATGGAATAGCATAAATATTTTTTTTTTTAAAGATGTTCGGATTGACGAAGAAATTGACAATGTTGTTAACGTTTTTTCTATTTTGGCAAATATGTATATTACACAACTTCCATGCTCTTCATCTTCACCTTTTTAACTTTTCACACACTTTCTCCTTCATATTCTTCTGCAGCATCATCTTTTTCATCAAATTATTCTTCATCTTCACCTTCTTTATCTTCTTCTTAAACTTCTTGCTATTCATCTTTGTTAACATTACTCATATTCTTCTTATTAAACTATTATTTTTATTCATATTCTGCTTCATCTTCTTCATCATATTCTTATTTGTGACAGAGAATCCTGTACTTGTAATCTGTCAAAGTATGAATTTTTCATCCTTCCGTTCTTGCTGTCACAAAAGATTTAAATTACAACAGTATTTGTCCGTGTTCAGTTTAGCCTGCAGCAGCAGGCATTTTCCAGGGGCACCACGAGGAGGAACGGACTCACCCCCATACACTGCTTAGTCTTCTTCTGCTTAGAATTTAGAGCATATATTTTGCTCTTCATTTTGGTCTTATACTTCATGTTCTTCTGCTTTTAGATCTTCTGCTTATTGTTCTTGTGTCTCTTGTTCTGTATCTTGTATTTGTAGCACAATCTTGTACCAGCTGATGTTACTGGGACACAGTTACTAAGCAGGAGGTACCTGTGCTCCAATGCACTACCAAGGACCAGCAGACGTTGCTGGAACTCGGATACCGAGATGGAGGCACCTAGGCCAAAGGCACTGCGGAGAACCAGCTGACGGTACTGGAACCCGGAGGGGCAGCAGAAGGAAAAGAGCCAATGGCACAACCGAGGACCAGCTGACGTTACTGGGACACGGTTACTAAGCAGGAGGTACCTGTGCTCCAAAGCACTACCAAGGACCAGCAGACGTTGCTGGAACTCGGATACCGAGATGGAGGCACCTAGGCCAAAGGCACTGCGGAGAACCAGCTGACGGTACTGGAACCCGGAGGGGCAGCAGAAGGAAAAGAGCCAATGGCACAACCGAGGACCAGCTGACGTTACTGGGACACGGTTACTAAGCAGGAGGTACCTGTGCTCCAAAGCACTACCAAGGACCAGCAGACGTTGCTGGAACTCGGATACCGAGATGGAGGCACCTAGGCCAAAGGCACTGCGGAGAACCAGCTGACGGTACTGGAACCCGGAGGGGCAGCAGAAGGAAAAGAGCCAATGGCACAACCGAGGACCAGCTGATGTTACTGAACCCCAGTAACACAGGAGCAAGTGTTGACTGTGCTAACAGCACTTCCGAGCAACAACTGGCGGTGTTGGAGCCCAGGGTCAAGGAGGATGTTTAAATACTAGATCAAGTAATTTCCTTGTTACCTGTCAATTTTAAATGTCTATACTTCAAACAAGAGAAAGATAACCTTTACTACCATAAGATGATGATTTCATTTAAACTAATATCTAGATAAATAAAGAATTGACAAACATAAACACATACATTAACATGTTGAACAGCAATGCAAACCACAAAATAAATTAGTTAAGGAATCTGCTATACGGTTGTACATAAAAGCATACAAGTACATATCTGAATCCATTAATGATGGATAAGTAACAGTATGTACACCATTTTTATTGTATAGACAATGAATGTCTGACTTCAAAACATCATCAGCATTACAAGTTATCTGTGATATTACTAAAATGTTCCATTTGCTGAATAATGTCACTAAATAGTTTATACAAAATTATACAATTTCCATCATGTAATACTCATAATATGTGGCAATAATCATTTTTATTAACAAACATAACCTTTAAAAAGTGCATAGTGCATAGTGAAAATTGCTATTTATGGCTGACTGTCGACTTGGAAGCATGACAACAGATAGATAAGGTATATATAGATGACACTGCATAGCCACAGATGGTGAATGGCGATGTAATACTGTACCTCAATAAAGTGTGCGTCACTACTACATACATTTTTTTTTATATAGCTTTATAAACAGGGTACATGGATGTATGCTTGTGCCTTTGTTTTGACGCACAGACTGCCTTCCTGCTGAGACGCGTTGGGTAGTGAACAGTTGTGTGCAGTGTTCACTGCAGTCTCTGCGGAATAACCACACTTAGACCTTATAACTTTTCAGACTTTCTTTATCAATCTACCAAGATGAAGAAGGCAGGGAGTAAGGCACGTGGTCGTGGAGTTTCTTCAGGGAGAGGACGTGGGGATTCTGTGGCTGCTGCGGCCCCAGTGACACAGCATCCACCAGTTTTCCCCGTGAGCGTTCCTTTATGCGCACTTTTGTAGGAGCTCGGAGTACCCCCCTGCTGCGGGAAGAACAAATTGAAGCCGTTGTTGTTTGGATGTCAGCCAATGCATCGACTTCAATTGCTTCCACCTCCTCTCAGGACCACAGCACTGTTGGGCAACCATCTGTCTCTTCACCGCCTGGCAAATTGCCCAGGCAGTCAGAGAGTTCTGTACAGGAGCCAGCTGAGTGTCTGCTTCTGTTCTCAGAATCTATTGGCTTGCAAACAGGGGCCCAGTCAAGCAGCATTCTGTAATGTGAAGAGGGAGTATGCAGTGATGCGCAACAGCTGTGTCTCTCTGAATCTGAAGAGGCGGGTGAGACAGTGCCGATGGTCAGCACACCGCAGAACGCATCTGATGATGATGAGACCCAGGTGCCAGTTTCTGTTGAGCATGGTGCTGGGCAGACCACCCAACAGCAGGTGTTGGAAGAGGGTAGTGGAGATGATGAGGTCCAAGACCCAACATGGCATGAGGAACAGGAAGGTGGTGGGAGCAGCTCAGAGGAATAATAATAATATTTATTTATATAGCGCCATCATATTCCGCAGCGCTTTACAGTTTAGCAGTTTCAGAACACAAGTCATAAGTAACAACGTTAACAATACAATAATTTAAGCTAAATAAGTCGCCCCTGCTCGTGACAGCTTACAATGTACAATGAGATGGGGGAGATACAAAGTATAGGTGTTTATATACAATGGTGCATTTACAATGATGTTCCAGCCATCTTAAGGGACTGAGGGATGGAGATAGTGAATGGGCTAGAGACACACACACACTTACACAGAATACATAGAATGACTTTGATTAGTGAATGTGATAGGCCGCTCTGAACAAATGTGTTTTGAGGGAGCGCCTGAAACCATGCAAATTGTGGATAGTTCTAATTTCTTGGGGTACAGCATTCCAGAGGATTGGCGTAGAGCGGGAGAAGTCTTGGAGTCGGGAGTGGGAGGTACGTATTAGTGCAGAGGTTAGTCGAAAGTCGTTTGCAGAGCGCAGCAGTCGGTTAGGCCGATAGATAGAAATGAGGGAGGAGATGTAGGAGGGGTGCTGCACTGTGGATAGCTTTGTGGCTGAGAACCAGTACTTTGGTTGAAAGCTGGGAGAGGCCTAGAGAAATGGTTAGTGATAGAAGGAAGATAGAGGAAGACATTGCCCCAACGGTACAAACAGGAGGGAGAGTTAGGCTGCAGACTCGGTTGCCTGTAGCCTCCAGTTTGGCACCTGTTCGGAGCAGTTGTCTTCCAAAAGTCAAAACGTGCGCTCCAGGACTTGCACTGCGTGGTCCTTTTTTCACACACTTGCACATGATATTTGCTATGTGAAATGCAAGCTGTGTAATCAAAAATTAAAAATAGCTAAAAGTGTCAGTCACCTCAATACCACAAATATGTGGAAACATGTGCGGACAAAGCACGTAGTTGAGTTACAAAGACACACTGGAGATGTAGGCCAACCTACAGCAGCACCTACATCTTCAGGTTGTGTTGAAGCCTCTTCATCGAGCTCACACACAGCTGGTTCTGCTTCCTCACAGGATCGCCATGGAAGAACCTCGGCCACTGTTGTCCAGAGACAAACTGTTATTCACACACAGCAGCAAGTTCCCTGTCATCCTCACACTCCCAGGCCACAAAACAGCCATCGGTAGCACAGGCATGGGATAAAAGACGGCCATACTCCGCAAACCATGCACGAGCACAGGCTCTGAATGCTGGCATTGCAAAACTCCTGTCCCTTGAAATGCTGTGATTCAGGCTGGTGGAGACAGACAGTTTCCGTAACTGAATATCATTGTCAGTCCCACAATACAATGTGCCAAGCCGATTTCATTTCAGCAGGCAAGCCGTCCCTGGTCTGCAAAAGCATGTTGAGGGAAAAATTAAACATGCGCTACTAAAAGCCCTCAGTAGCAAGGTCCACCTGACCACCGATGCGTGGAGCAGTACCCATTGTTATGATCTGCTACAACCAGTAAGGAAAGAAGGGAATTCTGTCCCTACAATACAACTAAGCTGAATCCCTACGATGTAACGGGGAACCTGATCCTGCGACCAGACCCGCTAAAGTCCTCATCTAGTGTGAACGAAGACCTATAGTTGCGAGGGAGTAATCCCTACAAGATCTAGGGACTGGGAGAAAAGGTGGACACCTCCTAACATAAATTGTAGAATGGATAATTAAACAGAAAAATAAATACTTTGTGATCCTAACATGAAGCAAAACTGACAGATTAAGGCACCTAAGCACCCGGCTAGCTTAACAGTAGATAATACAATGAAGTCAAGCAAAGCCAGAAGGGCGGAGCCAGACTAAATAGGGAAAAAAGGTCATGTGACCAGCAAACTGAAACAAAACCTAACAAGAGGGTTCTAACACCATGGCCAGGGACAATACCTTTCCCTCACTGCCCATTGGGTCAATGTTGTGCAGCCGGGTACTGATCTTGCGAGTGGCGCTGTACGTGTTCTGCCAACTCCAAGGATTGCAGGAATCAAGTCTGTACACATTGATTCCTCCTCCTACTCCAGTTCCTCAGAATCATCGCTGCAGGAGCCGTCACGGTCTACCTCCACATTGACCCGTGAACGTTTACCTGTTGCGACCGATATGAGCACAGCCGTGTCCAAATGTCAACAGGCCGTCCTGAAATTAATTTCCATGGGGAATCTTAGCCACACAGCGCAGGAGCTCTGTAATGCCATAAAGCAGGAGAGCGACGTGTGGTTTTTGGAAGAGAATCTACAGGCAGGCTTGGTAGTGTGTGACAATGGCCGAAATCTGGTGTCAGCTCTGGGCCTTGGCAACCTCACTCACATACCATGTCTGTCATATGTGCTCAACTTGGTCGTGCAGAGTTTTTTGAGGGACTATCCGGATCTTGATGCACTGCTGCACAAGGTCCGCCTAGAGTGCGCTCACTTGCGATGTTCCAGCATGGCCAGATCGCTGATTGCAGCTCTGCAACGCAGATTTCACCTTCATGAACATCGCATCATATGTGACGTACCCACCAGGTGGAATTCCTCGTTACATATGTTGGAGCAGTTGTGTGAGCAGCAGCCAACAGTAATGGAGTATCAGCTGCATCAGGCGCAGTCAACTCGCAATTTGCGCCGTTCACACTTCACCACTACTGAGTGGGCCTCTATAATAAGAATAATAATAATATTATTTATTTATATAGCGCCATAATATTCGCAGTGCTTTACAGTTTAACAGTTTCAAAACACAAGTCATAAGTAACAACGTTAACAATACAATAATTAAAGCAAAATCAGCCGCCCCTGCTGGTGAAAGCTTACAATCTACAATGAGGTGGGGGAGATACAAAGTACAGGTGTTTATATACAATGGTGTTTTTACAATGATGGTCCAGCCATTTTAAGGGAGTGAGGTATGCATGGAGATAGTGAATGGGCTACACACACAGAATTACACATAGAATGACTTTGATTAGTGAATGTGATAGGCCACTGTGAACAAATGTGTTTTGAGGGAGCGCCTGAAACCATCCAAATTGCGGATAGTCCGAATTTCTTGGGGTAGAGCATTCCAGAGGATTGGCGCAGCGCGGAAGAAGTCTTGGAGTTGGGAGTGGGAGGTACGGATTAGTGCAGAGGTTAGTCGAAGGTCGTTTGCAGAGTGCAGCAGTCGGTTAGGCCGATAAATATAAATAAGGGAGGAGATGTAGGGGGGTGCTGCGCTGTGGAGAGCTTTGTTGGTGAGAACCAGTAATTAGAATTGGATCCTATAATGAATGGGCAGCCACTGCCAGTGTAATGAGTGCCGAAGGACTCTATGAAGGATATCTGCCACGTTTTGCGTGCGTTTGATGAGTCAACGCGGATAGCGAGTGCAGATGATGCACTAGTCAGCCTGACTGTCCCCCTTATCTGCCTGCTTCAAAAAACACTGCAAGCACTAAGGCATGAGGTTTTGGAAGAGGTGGAGGATGAGGAGTCACAAATTCCATCACCTTCTGGACAGTCAGCGCAACGTGGTTCCTCACAAAGGGCTGGAGGACTTTCAAAGTACCATGCTGTATCAACAATTGAACCTCCAGAGTCGCTGTCTATATTTTCATAACCATTACAAACTTTTAATGTATTTACAAAGCACATAATGTACAGTTTTTGTCTATCCTTTTGTAATGCTATTGTGTTTCCATAAACTGATGTTACAGAATTATGATACAAAGTTTTTAAATTTTGAGTTTTAAATTTTGTAAATTTTTATGTATTTGAAGGACTTTGTGAGGAGGATGAGGAGGAGTCAATGGAGGAGGAAGACATCGCTCCAGAGGGAGGTAGACAATGCTCTAGTCAGTATGTAGACCAAGGGTGGGGTGATGCACAGCAGGCAGAGATGACGCCTCTTGCAGGGGACAACGTTTCTTGGCCAGTTGGGAGTCTGCAGCACATGGTTGATTTCATGCTGCAGTGGCTGAGAAACGACCGCCGCATCGAACACATTCACACCACGTCTGATTATTGGGTGTACACCCTCCTAGACCCTCGCTACCGGGACAACTTACAAAGCCTCATCACACGTTGAACCGGGAGCGTAAAATGCGGAAGTACCAAGACACACTGGTGCAATCCATAATGTTCTCCATTCCAGCCGAGAGCGCTGCTGCTACTGCTTTACAAAGCAGCTCTGTGCGTCGAGGCAGTGGAGACAGCTCTGCAACAAGAGGGAGCACAAGCAGCGCCTCTGCACAGGGCAAGAACAGTATGTTCCAAATGTGTCGAAGTTTTGTGGCAGCGCCACCAATGTCTACACCATCCGAGACGGCTCCAGTCAGCAGGACGCAACATTTCCGTAAGATGGTGACAGACTACATGTCTTGCCCTCTCAGTGTACTCCCAGATGGCTCTTCCCCATTCAACTTTTGTGTCTCTAAGCTGGATACATGGCCAGAGCTTAGCCAGTATGCATTGGAGGTGCTGGCTTGCCCTGCTGCCAGTGTATTATCGGAGCGCGTCTTTACTGCTGCAGGTGGTGTACTAACAGACCGTTGCATGCGACTATCCCCGATAATGTAGAACAGCTTACTTTTCTGAAAATGAACTAGGCATGGATCTCGCCTGAATTTGCCTGTCCGGTTTCAGATTAACTAACTGGTTGGCAACGTTTTCCATGTCTCCTGTTATGTTCATCTTTCTACCACCTGAGCTATACTCCCTGGGCTACAACACTGCCAGTTGCTGCTCAGAAGTGTCGTGTCCACAGCCAATACACAAGCTATAGTGATAGTGGGGTTCAGTAACGCCTGCTGTTCCCCTGCTGCGTGTCTGACAAAAATTAATGCTGCTAACTCCAAATTAAAGTTCAAATTAAAGTTCAAACATCTCATACTAGGCCTCAGACTACACCCTCCTTGACCCTGGGCTCAGAAGTGTTGGATGCACAGATCAAAACAATCGATGATGTGTTTGTGGGGTTCAGTAACGCCTGCTGTTCCCCTGCTGTGTGTCCGGCAAAAATTACTGCTACCTAGCTACACATGTTGAAAAAAACATGACATGTTAAAGTGGCTAGTGCTACACATAGATATCAGGCTACACCCTTATTTCTAAGCTGTAAACAAGTGAAACGTCAAATTTAAAACCATTCAATGATTAGTGTTGGTAACAAATCTGTAACTAAATAATTGTGACATATTATGGCAGATATCCACATGTCTAACAAAAATGCTAACACAAAAGCATACTTATGCTATAGGGTACTGATGGTGAACCTTCTCACTCCATAACTTTGACAAATCCAACTCACATCATGCCTCAAATGCTGCAATGTTGGAAGTGCATAATGTGGGTTGAACTTTGACAACAGCTGCAGTGCGAAGGTTATCCTTCTGTGTTCTTGGCTTTTAAATAAAAGCATACAAGTAAATATAATAATACATTGTTGATTAAGGGACATGATGTACACCTGTAATATTGTGCAAACAATGGATGTAGGACTATTCCTCTTCAACATTACTTATATTTGTGTCATTTGAAAAAATACATATTTTAGTTAAAAATTAAAAACCCATGTTCAGTAGCTGTGAAAGGCCCGTTTGTGTACTTCTATATTGTTTGCAACCAATGTATTGTATACGGATGGAAGCACGTCACTGTAATAGATTTGAATTATTTTAAATAGAATAAAGCAGCACCAATTTGAGAAAAATGTGAAGGATGAGGCAGTGAGACACGCTCAGCAGAGTACAAGCAACAGTGGTTGAAGAAGTAACTGGAGCGGGATCTGCACTACAAAAATGAAAACCTCTGACTACAGTAAACAGTGCACACAACTGTTCAGTAGCTGTGAAAGGCCCGTTTGTGTACTACTATATTGTTTGCAACCAATGTATTGTATACGGATGGAAGCACGTCACTGTAATAGATTTGAATTATTTTAAATAGAATAAAGCAGCACCAATTTTAGAAAAATGTGAAGGATGAGGCAGTGAGACACGCTCAGCAGAGTACAAGCAACAGTGGTTGAAGAAGTAACTGGAGCGGGATCTGCACTACAAAAATGAAAACCTCTGACTACAGTAAACAGTGCACACAACTGTTCAGTAGCTGTGAAAGGCCCGTTTGTGTACTACTATATTGTTTGCAACCAATGTATTGTATATGGATGGAAGCACGTCACTGTAATAGATTTGAATTATTTTATATAGAATAAAGCAGCACCAATTTTAGAAAAATGACAAGGATGAGCCAGTGACAGACACTCAGCAGAGTACACGCAGCGGTGGTTGAAGAAGTAAATGGAGCGTGATCTGCATTTAAAAAAAAAAAAATACCTCACAGACTGCAGTGAACACTGAAACACAACTATTCACAATCTGTGAAAGGCTACTCCTTTGTCTACTTCTATAGTGTTTGCAACCAATGTATTGTATACGGATGGAAGCGCGTCACACTAATAGATTATTATTTTAAATGGAATGGAGCAGAACCAATTGGAGATAAATGAAAAGGATGAGCCACTGAGACACGCTCAGCAGAGTACAAGCAGCAGTGCTTGAACAAGTAACTGGTAGCGTGATATGCACTCAAAAAAAAAAAAACACAGACTGCAGTGAACACTGAAACACAACTGTCCACAATCTGGGAAAGGCTACTCCTTTGTCTACTTCTATAGTGTTTGCAACCAATGTATTGTATACGGATGGAAGCGCGTCACACTAATAGATTAGATTTTAAATGGAATGGAGCAGAACCAATTGGAGAAAAATGAAAAGGATGAGGCACTGAGACACGCTCAGCAGAGTACAAGCAGCAGTGCTTGAACAAGTAACTGGAGCGTGATATGCACTCAAAAAATAAAAAACACAGACTGAAGTGAACACTGAAACACAACTGTCCACAATCTGGGAAAGGCTACTCCTTTGTCTACTTCTATAGTGTTTGCAACCAATGTATTGGATACGGATGGAAGCGCATCACACTATAATTTCTATTGAATGGAGCAGCTAGAATTACACTAAAGAAAAAAAAAAAGAGTCTGTGAGTGACACGTGCAGATGCCTACAGACAGCGTTGGATGCAGAGCAAACTGCAGCGTCACCTGCACTCACACACACCTTGCAGAGCTGTTAAAACAACACTGCAGGCAAAAGGAAGCTTTACACAGCGGTTGGTGATAGCCTGCCTACAGCACAGTACACTAAATCGCAATCTCTAACTGTCCCTCAGAGTCAGCACAGCAGCGTTCTGTCCCTATCTGAATTCACAGCACAGTGACGCTAAAATGGCGGCGGCGCCTTTTATAGTGCATTCTGACATCATTTCAGCAGCCAATCACAGCCATGCCATTAGTTAAGATGACCGCAGCATTACAGGATGTGCCCACACTTCGTAGGATTCCTCATTGGCTGACTAAAATCACATTGCCTCTCAAAGAATTATGGGAACTTCCGATTCCGGTATACGATATTGAAAAAGTATCGGAATTAAGTATCGGAATTCCGATAACGCGAATATCGGCCGATACCCGATACTTGCGGTATCGGAATGCTCAACACTACTCAACACTACTAGTCATGGAATTCATCTTGTAATGTAGTGAGAATTTTAAACCCACATGTAATTCACTGAATTTTAGAACATTAGGCTGTGGAAATTTAAAAGAGAAATTTCCCACAAAAATTTTGCTTTAACATGAATAATCAGAGAAAACAAACTACATAGTTTGTTATACAATTTCTCCTGAATATGCCAATCCATTTGTGTTCAGCCACAGTGGAAAGGACATTGATGGACTACCATATTGGAATGAAGATTTTTCTGAAATGGTTTGCGGGTGTCACGTGAAATTAGTAGTGCCAATGAGGTGCCAGAACTGCCAAACCTCCCATAAAAAACCCAAATTGCAAACGATACCCCTTAAATGAATTTGTCTAGGGGTGCATACAGCATATAGACATGAAAGGCATGTCACAAAATTTCATACCACTGGACAGAGAAGAAAACATAATTGCAATTTTACAAGTAAAACGCAAATTGCCTCTTCAGAGAAGAAGAGGATTTGAAATCTGTAGCGCCACCTGTTGGAAGCAGCAAATCTACAAGTCACATTCGACCCTTTAACGAGTCTTGCAATATGACATGTTGTGTTAGCCCTGTATTTTACATTTAACCCCTTTGCGACCTGCACCGTAATAGTACAGCGAAGGTCACTTCCCTCCCTTTGATGGGGGCTCCAGAGGTGAGCCTACATCTTTCCCAGTAAATGTCAGCTGTTTTGAACAGCTGACATGTGCCTGGAACAGCCGCAGGTGGAATTGCAATCCAACCGCGGCTATTAACTCATTAAATGCAGCTGTCAAACTCTGACAGCGACATTTAAAGCGTGCTTCCGGCCATCGGGTGATCGTGGGTCACCTGTGGGTTGGCGTGACAACCAGAGGTATCCTGGAGACCTCTATGGTTGTCAGTGCTGGATTGCCATGAGCGCCGCCTGGTGATCGGCGCTTATAGAAAGTGAGTAATTCTGCTACATACAGATAATCTGATCATCGCCTGTATATAGCAGATCCAATCGGTTCATTACAGCTTCTATTCTCCCATGGAGACTATCAAAGCATGCCAAAAGTAAAAAAATAAGTTTTAAAAAATATTTAAAAAAAAAAAAAAAAAAAAATTTAAATCACCCCCCTGGATTTGGAAGTGCAGATGCTGCTGGATTTCAATTGTGTGAGTAGCCAAATTGCTTTACAGTGCCCTTATTCTGACAGTAACAGACATTTCCTTTGTTTCCTTTAACAATGGAACAGTAAGTGTGCGCTTCCTTTTAATTAATTAATTAATTAAATAAAGATTATTATTATTATTATTCCTTTTTTTTCATGTTAAAGCTTTTATTGTGCCATTTTGGAGTAACAATAACAGTTCTGGATATTTTTTATGGATTTATTAACATTTATCCTGTTTCTTCATTGAGCACTTTCCATCTAAATTTCCAAGATATAGAATTTAGGTGGAACATCCGGTATATCCATTCATTTTAATGCGGCAAGCAGAGTAACTCTGCACTTATATTGCCTCTGTTCAGCGGTGTTTAGCTTTTCAAATCTGAGCAAAACAGAGTATCTGCATAGTTAGTGTGACTGTTAATTTGTTGACAGTTAATTTGACTGTAACTCAATCTATGGAGCAAGGAGGTAAAACTATACGTGTTTGGACTGACTGCTGCATAATCAGAACGCAGCAGCCTTTCAAAATGAGTCCACTTTCACCTCCTTGCATTCCTCAGACCGAGTTTAAGAATGCAGCAGTTGTTTGAAATGTGTACGGTTTCACCTCCTTGCACCTCTTATCCCCAATCATGCCTATGCCTAGTCATATTTTAGTGTTGCCATATCCATTTGAATCATGAAATAAAGGATTTGATTTATGTATTGAAACAGGAATTACTTCCCTTCACAAGCAATGTTAGACATTACCTGGCCTGCCCTGTTCTAATACTCTACCATTGTTGCTGCCACTGCCACTGCACAGCCATACCGGTTAAGCAATGTACTTAATAGTGTTAATGTTTATTGCTGATGTGATACATACTCTCTTGAGGGTACACAAATATCAAAGAGCTCCAAAAATAAGGTTAATTTTTTAAACTCTTTTTGACAACAAGCCATTGCTTTTTCACTTTGATAACCGCTATCCTGTTCTAGCTCTCTAAAAAAGCATGTTTTTTGGAAAACTTGATCAAAGCTTTTATAATTGTTTACTTGTTTTGAGAATAAAAAATGAGTTATGGATACTAAAAAACAGATTTTTTTTTACTACTACTCGAGAAGCTTTTGTTTCTTTACCTTAACCACTTTCAAAAATTCTGAGCACACCTGTTTTTTCTCCCTAAATAAATAGATAATTTTTGAACATTGTTAAAAAAATTTTGCTTCTTCATTTAGCAAACATAAAAGCTCTTGAAACTCCACATGCACAGATAAATTTTACACCACACTATGCGAAAAAGCCACAGCTTCTTTCACTTGTACCATCTGTGAATAAAGACGTGCAAGGCAAGCATCTTCTCCCAAAGGGTATCATATTTGGACTTTCACTTGGCAGCAGTGAATGTTGCTGTCAAGATCCCGTCTGGGTTGGAGCCGATGTTACTGCAAACACTAGGGGAAGCAGAGGCAGGTAGCGTAGTCAGATGGCAGCCGGAGGTCGGTACACAGGAGAGCAGTGTTTGTAGCAATGGATCAGGCGGAGAGCGTAGTCAGAAGGCAGGCCGAGGTCGGTTCACAGGAGAGCAGTGTTTGTAGCAATGGATCAGGCGGAGAGCGTAGTCAGGTGGCAGCCGGAGGTCGGTACACAGGAGAGCAGTGTTTGTAGCAAAGGATCAGCAGGAAACGCTTGACTAAAGGCTTGGAGCTCAATAATCTCGCAATGACACACCCACAGGGCCAGGTTTATATAGGGTGTGTAATTGGCAATCAGAGGCCCAATCAAGAGAGCACTAGGTGTAGCCAATCAGGAAGAAGAGTCAATGGTATCTGGGTTCAGCAAGGAACTTTGCAGCCAGCAGAATAGCTCAGATGGTAGAGCTGCTGGCCAGTGGACAAGAGGCACTGGGTTCGACTCCTGACAGTACTCCCCTCCTTCCAGGATGGCCTCTGGACATCTCAGGAGCTGGCTTATCCGGGTACCTTTGATGAAAGGCTCTTGTTAGTCTAGGAGCATGGACGTTGTCCCTTGGTTCCCATGAATTTTCCTCTGGTCCGTAACCCTTCCACTGCACCAGATACTGCAGTTTACCTCTGAATTTTCGGGAGTCCAGAATCTTATCCACAATGTATTCTTCTTCACCACGGATCCTTTCTGGTGGAGGAGGTGGCTGAATTCTTCCTGGAAACGGGTTTTCACAGAAGGGTTTGAGCAAGGATATGTGAAACACTGGATGAATCTTTAGATTGTTGGGAAGTTTTAAACGAAAAGCAACCTGGTTAATTTTTGCAGAAATTTGAAAAGGTCCAATGAATTTCTGACCCAATTTGGAGGATGGCACATGTGTCTTAAGGTTTTTAGTGGACAGCCAAACTTTGTCTCCAACCTGAAGAGCAGGGGGCACTCTCCGATATTTGTCTGCTGCTTCCTTATATTCTTCCTGGGTCTTGAGCAATATCTCTGATAATTCCTTCTGGGATTCCTGTAATTTTGTAAGCCTGTCATTAACAGCAGGAATGGGAGTGTTCACTGGCAGATTAGGGATAAATACTGGATGTACTCCATAATTAGCAAAAAATGGGGTTTGAGATGTAGCGCTATGTATGGAGTTGTTGTAGGCAAACTCTGCTGTTGGTAAATAGTCCACCCAGTCATCCTGAAGATAGGAAATGAAGCAACGGAGGTATTGCTCCAAAGTCTGGTTCGTTCTCTCCGTCTGGCCATTGGACTGAGGATGGAAAGCGGTAGAAAGATTCACCGTGACTCCCAAGGCTGTACAGAAACTCTTCCAAAATTTTGACGTAAACTGAACGCCTCTGTCAGACACCACGCTGTCAGGAATTCCATGTAACCTGAATACTTCTTTGATCATCAGTTCTGCAGTTTTTTCAGCAGTAGGAATTCCTTCAGTTGGAATAAAGTGGGCCATTTTTGTGAGTCGGTCCACTATGACAAGGATGACGGTCATCTGTTTGGAAGGGGGTAGTTCCACAATAAAATCCATGGAAATAGATCCCCAAGGCCTGGATGGAACTGGGAGTGGTTGCAAGAGTCCTAGAGGAGACGATCGTGGAGTCTTGTTTCGTGCGCATGTTAAACAGGTTGAAACATATTTCCTCACGTCCTTCCTACAATTAGGCCACCAAAAGAAACGAAGTAGTAAGTCTTGTGTTTTTGCAACTCCAGGATGTCCTGCCAGTTTAGAATCATGGACACTTTTGAGGACTTCAAGGCGAGAAGATTCAGGTACATATATTTGGTGTTTCTGCATCCAAAACCCCTCTTTGAATGAAAGATCGACGTCTTCCGAAGGATGGTTAAGGAAAGAGTCCTCTTGATATCCATCTTTAATTCTATTACCTAGTCCTCTAGAGTGCAATATTCCCAAAAAATTTTTAGGGCCTAGAATTGTATCATCATTACTAGACCTCTCCTTTCTCCTTTCAGTAAGTCTCTGGTCAATCCGGATACATAGTTGAATAAAGTCCTCCAACTGGTCAGGGGTCTCAACCCTGGCAAGCTCGTCTTTCACTGGTTCTGATAACCCTCGTTGAAATTGACTTCTCTGGGCCGCTGGATTCCAGGTGGTGTCGGCCACCCAGCGACGGAACTCCGATGTATATTCCGCAACAGAGCGACGTCCTTGGCGCAAATTATGTAATTTGGTTTCTGCTGTGGCACAGCGGTTTGGGTCATCAAAAACTTGATTCATAGCTGTGATGAAAGCTTCCAGGTCATTAAGGAGGGCATAGTCCTTTTCTACATAAGGTGAAGCCCAAGCAAGAGCTTCATCCGTCAGGAGATTTATCATGAAAAAAACTTTCTTCCTCTCACTGGTAAAGGGAGCAGGTTGCATCTGGAAGTATATGCGGCATTGATTGAGGAATCCTCGGTACTGCTTGCGATCCCCACTGAACTTTGCAGGCAGCGGCAGCCGCGCATTTGATTCGGACCCTGAATTGCGCACGTCCAGTAGTTGTTTTTGTAGCTCAATTACTTCCTGTTGTATCGCCGTGAAATCAGTTTGTAACTTGGCATATTTTCCTTGAGAGTCCGTACAAAAACTTTGAAGCTCCGTAACTTGCCGTCTCAGGGTGTTCACAGCGGACTCCATTTTGGCGCGAGATTATTCTGTCAAGATCCCGTCTGGGTTGGAGCCGATGTTACTGCAAACACTAGGGGAAGCAGAGGCAGGTAGCGTAGTCAGATGGCAGCCGGAGGTCGGTACACAGGAGAGCAGTGTTTGTAGCAATGGATCAGGCGGAGAGCGTAGTCAGAAGGCAGGCCGAGGTCGGTTCACAGGAGAGCAGTGTTTGTAGCAATGGATCAGGCGGAGAGCGTAGTCAGGTGGCAGCCGGAGGTCGGTACACAGGAGAGCAGTGTTTGTAGCAAAGGATCAGCAGGAAACGCTTGACTAAAGGCTTGGAGCTCAATAATCTCGCAATGACACACCCACAGGGCCAGGTTTATATAGGGTGTGTAATTGGCAATCAGAGGCCCAATCAAGAGAGCACTAGGTGTAGCCAATCAGGAAGAAGAGTCAATGGTATCTGGGTTCAGCAAGGAACTTTGCAGCCAGCAGAATAGCTCAGATGGTAGAGCTGCTGGCCAGTGGACAAGAGGCACTGGGTTCGACTCCTGACAGTTGCCGAGTGAAAATTGCAAACTGCCTTTGTAGTGGCCAGTATGCTGTAGTAACCAGTATGATGCAGTCACTAGTATTTTGTGCCAGCCAGTGCTTTTGGAGACATGCACCCGTAAGTTAGGCAGGCTCTCATCGCTTCAGAAATGCCAAACATGTGAACGCTGTATGAGGTTTAGGCACACAGTGTGGCTCAAAAGGGAGGAGGCATTTGGATTTGGGAGCAGAAGATTTGCTGAATTTCTTTTGGAGGGTGAGGAGCCATGTCGCTTTTCCAGAACCTTTGTACTACCAGTAATAAGGAAGCCCCTTACATTACTGTTAACAGATGACAGACCTGAGTGGGGACTTGCTTTTTTTGTGGATTGAGTGGAAGCTTTTATTGGGAATATTTTATATAACGTTTGGGATCACATTTATCCGGCGCTCTACACTGAGCACTTACTTTAGGGTTTCCATTTAAATCTCTGAGTGACGTGACTCAGATGAAACCCATGAGGAATCCATTCACTATAATGAGGAAGCAGAGTTACTCTGGACTCCATCTGGCCTCTGTTCAGCGGTGTTCTTCTTTTCAGAAGTACACAAAATTGTGGCCAATGACACTTTTATGCAATCCTAAAAAGACGGACACCACCGGATCACAGGTAAGACAGCTTCCAGAATGCCTCCATCTGACTCATTATAGGGAATCTTCCATCAACAGTTCCATTTGAATCATGTACTTCAGAGATTTACACCGAAACCCCGATGTAAGTGCTCAGTGCAGAGCGCAGGATAAATGTGTTGCGAGTCTTAATGCAATCTTTTGGGATGCAGAAGGAAAAAATCAACAGCAGGTAAAGAATTGGCTTTATCTATTTTTTAATGCTGTTCCTCTTGCGATATAAGTGATTAGGCAACTTAATTCTTCGAATCGGTGCAATTACAGCGATACAAGATTTATTGCGGGTTTTTATGTTTGGCTGCTGTCACACAGTAAAAGACACTTTTAATTGCAAAAACTAGTTTTTTGCATCACCAAATTTTGAGAGCTATAATTGTTCCATATTTTGGCCCACAGAGTCATGTGAGGGCTTGTTTTTTTGTGGGACGAGTTGATGTTTTTATTGATACCATTTTCAGACACATGACATTTTTTGATCATTATTATTATACATTTTTATAGCACCATTTATTCCATTGCAATTTACATGTGAAAGGGTCAAATATAGGCATGTACAATAGACATGAGCAAAACAAGGCACACACAAGTACAAAAGAAGAGAGGACTCTGCCCGCGAGGGCTCATAGTCTACTTCCTATTCCGATTTTTGGGAGGCAGAATTAATTCAGGAATTTTTTCGGGGGTTTATGTCATTCCGCATGTGGTAAAATTAATAAGGCAGTTTTATTCTTCGGGTCAGTACTATTACTGCGATTCCTCATTTATATCATCTTTTTATGTTTTGGCACTTTCACACAATGAAAACAATTTTATTGAAAAAATAATTTATTTTTCTACTGATAGAGCTGTGTGGCAGCTAGTGTTTTGTGGGACAAGATGACCTATTATTGGTATCATATTTATTTAATATTTATTTATATCCGTCTTTTTGATTGCCTTTTATTCCACTTTTTGTTCGGCTGTATGATGATAAAGTTTTCTTTTTTGCCTTTATTTTTTATGGTGTTCACTAAAGGGGTTAATTAGTGGGATAGTTTTATAGGTTGGGTCATACCAGACACAGCAATATGAAATATGTGTACTTTTATGTTAGATTTTTTTCATACAAATATTTATTTATGGGTACAATATCTTTTGATTTTTTTATTATTATTTTTTGATATTTCTTAAAAATATTTTTACAAATATTATAAAAAATGTTTTTTGCTTTGTCCTACTATGGGACTATCATTTTTTGCAGGCTGATCGCTTGTATAGCATGGGGATGCATCAGCATCCCTGTGCTATGCAAACTGTCAGCTCTGCATTGGCAGAGAAAGTTGCTAATTAGTGATGGGCGAGCACTAAAATGCTCAGGTGCAAATTGGAATGCTCGGGTACTCGGACAGAACAATGAGCCCAATGTAAGTCTATGGGAAACCCGAGCATTTTTACCGCGATCCCCCCCAGGGGTCCTTTCCAGGTCTAAATACATCTGAAAATGGTGGAAACACTGCTCAAATGACACGAGGACATCATGAAGATCGCCCCAGGAAGCATTACTGAATCCTAGTTCACAGTTTTAAACAATGGTGTCAGAGTTTCATGCCATTTTTACCAGTGCACCAAAAAACATACCAAAAGGGATTTTGCTGGGAAATATGTAAAAGTGCATCCTTTCCAGGTTAATGACTTGTATATAAGGCAAAATAATTAACGCCAGACCATAATGCTCCTCCCCCACTTGGGCTATGTTCAGTCGCAGCGTTTTTGAAGCGTTTTTCAACTTTATCATTGCTTTTAACCAATACAAATGCATTTACTTGGAAATATCATTGTAACATTTAAGAACCCCTAGCTTGCCATGTGGTGCATGACACCTAAGCAGACACATCTTGTTTCTTTTATGAATGAGGGACTCAAAGTCACATAGCCTATTTTTACCGGGGCATCAGGCGGCACTAATCTTCTTAAAGGACCATTATTAAACAGTGGGTCTCCTAAACTGTTATTAACCCCTTAACGACCAAGCCATTTTGTAGGTTAAAGACCAGGCCAATTTTTACATTTCTGACCACTGTCTCTTTATGAGGTTATAACTCTGGAACGCTTCAACGGATCTTGGCGATTCTGAGATTGTTTTCTCGAGACATATTGTACTTCATGATAGTGGTAAAATTTCTTCAATATAACTTGCGTTTATTTATGAAAAAAATGGAAATATGGCAAAAATTTTGAAAATTTTGCAATTTTCAAACTTTTAATTTTTATGCCATTAAATCAGAGAGATATGTCACAAAAATTAGTTAATAAATAACATTTCCCACATGTCTACTTTACATCAGCACAATTTTGGAACCAAAATTTTTTTTTGTTAGGAAGTTATAAGTGTTAAAAGTTGACCAGCAATTTCTCATTTTTCCAACAAAATTTACAAAATCATTTTTTTTAGGGGCCACCTCACATTTGAAGTGAATTTGAGGGTCAATATGACAGAAAATACCCAAAAGTGACACCATTCTAAAAACTGCACCCTCAACGTGTTCAAAGCCACATTCAAGAAGTTTATTAACCCTTTAGGTACTTCACAAGAATTGAAGCAATGTGGAAGGAAAAAATTAACATTTAACTTTTTTTCCCAAAATTTTTCTTTCGACACAATTTTTTAAAATTTTGTCAAGGGTATCAGTAGAAAATGAACCACAATATTTGTTGTACAATTTCTCCTGAGTACATCGATACCCCATGTGTGGGGGTAAACCACTATTTGGGCGCATGGCAGAGCTCGGAAGGGAAGCAGCGCCATTTGACTTTTTTGGCTGGAATTGAGATTGGACGCCATGTCGCATTTGGAGAGTCCCTGTGTGCCTAAACAGTGGAAACCCCCCACAAGTGACCCCATTTTGGAAACTAGACCCCCCAAGTAACTTATCTAAATGTGTTGTGAGAGCTTTTAACCCCAAGGGCTTCACAGAAGGTTATAACGTAGAGCCGTAAAATTAAAAAATCATGTTTTTTCCACAAAAATGATCTTTTCATCCCAATTTTTATTTTCCAAAGGATAAAAGGACCCCAAAAGTTATTGTGCAATTAGTCCTGAGTACGCTGATACCCCATATGTGGGGGTAAACCACTATTTGGGTGCATGGCAGAGCTCGGAAGGGAAGCAGCGCCATTTGACTTTTTTGGCTGGAATTGAGATTGGACGCCATGTCGCATTTGGAGAGTCCTTGTGTGCCTAAACAGTGGAAACCCCCCACAAGTGACCCCATTTTGGAAACTAGACCCCCCAAGTAACTTATCTAAATGTGTTGTGAGAGCTTTTAACCCCCAAGGGCTTCACAGAAGGTTATAACGTAGAGCCGTAAAATTAAAAAATCATGTTTTTTCCACAAAAATGATCTTTTCATCCCAATTTTTATTTTACAAAGGATAAAAGGACCCCAAAAGTTATTGTTCAATTAGTCCTGAGTACGCTGATACCCCATATGTGGGGGTAAACCACTATTTGGGTGCATGGCAGAGCTCGGAAGGGAAGCAGCGCCATTTGACTTTTTTGGCTGGAATTGAGATTGGACGCCATGTCGCATTTGGAGAGTCCCTGTGTGCCTAAACAGTGGAAACCCCCCACAAGTGACCCCATTTTGGAAACTAGACCCCCCAAGTAACTTATCTAAATGTGTAGTGAGAGCTTTGAACCCCCAAGGGCTTCACAGAAGGTTATAACGTAGAGCCGTAAAATTAAAAAATCATGTTTTTTCCACAAAAATGATCTTTTCATCCCAATTTTTATTTTCCAAAGGATAAAAGGACCCCAAAAGTTATTGTTCAATTAGTCCTGAGTACGCTGATACCCCATATGTGGGGGTAAACCACTATTTGGGTGCATGGCAGAGCTCGGAAGGGAAGCAGCGCCATTTGACTTTTTTGGCTGGAATTGAGATTGGACGCCATGTCGCATTTGGAGAGTCCCTGTGTGCCTAAACAGTGGAAACCCCCCACAAGTGACCCCATTTTGGAAACTAGACCCCCCAAGTAACTTATCTAAATGTGTAGTGAGAGCTTTGAACCCCCAAGGGCTTCACAGAAGGTTATAACGTAGAGCCGTAAAATTAAAAAATCATGTTTTTTCCACAAATATGATCTTTTCATCCCAATTTTTATTTTCCAAAGGATAAAAGGACCCCAAAAGTTATTGTGCAATTAGTGCTGAGTACGCTGATACCCCATATGTGGGGGTAAACCACTATTTGGGTGCATGGCAGAGCTCGGAAGGGAAGCAGCGCCATTTGACTTTTTTGGCTGGAATTGAGATTGGATGCCATGTCGCATTTGGAGAGTCCCTGTGTGCCTAAACAGTGGAAACCCCCCACAAGTGACCCCATTTTGGAAACTAGACCCCCCAAGTAACTTATCTAAATGTGTAGTGAGAGCTTTGAACCCCCAAGGGCTTCACAGAAGGTTATAACGTAGAGCCGTAAAATTAAAAAATCATGTTTTTTCCACAAAAATGATCTTTTCATCCCAATTTTTATTTTCCAAAGGATAAAAGGACCCCAAAAGTTATTGTGCAATTAGTGCTGAGTACGCTGATACCCCATATGTGAGGGTAAACCACTATTTGAGTGCATGGCAGAGCTCGGAAGGGAAGCAGCGCCATTTGACTTTTTTGGCTGGAATTGAGATTGGACGCCATGTCGTATTTGGAGAGCCCCTGTGTGCCTAAAAAGTGGATACCCCCCACAAGTAACCCCATTTTGGAAACTAGACCCCCCAAGGAACTTATCTAGATGTGTGGTGAGAGCTTTGAACCCCCAAGGGCTTCACAGAAGGTTATAACGTAGAGCTGTAAAATTAAAAAATCATATCTTTTCCACTAAAATGATCTTTCCACCCCCAATTTTTATTTTCCAAAGGGTAAAAGGACCCCAAAAGTTATTGTGCAATTTGTCCTGAGTACGCTGATACCCCATATGTGGGGGTAAACCACTATTTGGGCGCATGGCAGAGCTTGGAAGGGAAGCAGCGCCATTTGACTTTTTTGGCTGGAATTGAGATTGGACGCCATGTCGCATTTGGAGAGTCCCTGTGTGCCTAAACAGTGGAAACCCCCCACAAGTGACCCCATTTTGGAAACTAGACCCCCCAAGGAACTTATCTAGATGTGTGGTGAAAGCTTTGAACCCCCAAGGGCTTCACAGAAGGTTATAACGTAGAGCAGTAAAATTAAAAAATCATATCTTTTCCACAAAAATGATCTTTCCACCCCCAATTGTTATTTTCCAAGGGTAACAGGACCCCAAAAGTTATTGTGAAATTTGTCCTGAGTATGCTGATACCCCATATGTGGGGGTAAACCACTATTTTGACGCATGGCAGAGCTGGAAAGGGAAGGAGCGCCTTTTTCAAATGCAGATTTTGATGGAATGGTCTGCGGGTGTCATGTCACGTTTGGAGAGCCCCTGATGTGCCTAAACAGTAGAAACCCCCCACAAGTGACTCCATTTTGGAAACTAGACCCCCCAAGGAACTTATCTAGATGTGTGGTGAGCACTTTGAACCCCCAAGTGCTTCACAGAAGTTTATAACGTAGAGCCGTGAAAATAAAAATATCATATTTTTTTCCACAAAAATAATCTTTTTGCCCAAAAATTTTTATTTTTATAAGGGTAACAGGAGAAATAGGACCCCAAAAGCTATTGTGCAATTTGTCCTGAGTACGCTGATATCCCATATGTGGGGGGGAACCACTATTTTGACGCATGGCAGAGCTCGGAAGGGAAGTAGCACCGTTTTTAAATGCAGACTTTGATGGAATGGTCTGCGGGTGTCATGTCGCGCTTGGAGAGCCCCTGATGTGCCTAAACAGTAGAAACCCCCCACAAATGACCCCATTTTGCAAACTAGACCCCCCAAGGAACTTATCTAGATGTGTGGTCAGCACTTTGAACCCCCAAGGGCTTCACAGAAGTTTATAATGTAGAGCCGTGAAAATAAAAAAAATCATTTTTTTTCCACAAAAATTACCTTTTTGCCCCAAATTTTTATTTTTCTAAGGGTAACAGGAGAAATAGGACCCCAAAAGCTATTGTGCATTTTGTCCTGAGTACGCTGATACCCCATATGTGGGGGGGAACCACTGTGATCGCCTTACTGCGATCTTTGGGAGGCACAATGAACAAATCCACAAAAGGTGAAGAATTGGTTTTCTTTTTTACGCCGTTCCTCGTGCGGTATTAGTGATTAGGCGACTTTATTCCTCGGATCGGTGCGATTACAGCGATACCAGATTTACATCCTTTTTTCATGTTTAGCTTCTGTCACACACTAAAAGATGCTTTTTCTTGGAATAATTTTTTGTAAGAAATTTTTGCATCGCCGTATTTTGAGAGCTATAATTTTTCCATATTTCGGCCGACAGAGTTATCTGTGGGCTTATTTTTTGCGGGACGAGCTGACGTTTTTATTGGTACCATATTCAGGCACATAACGTTTTTTGATCGTTTCCTATTCCGATTTTTGTGGAATCAGAATGAACAAAAACCAGCAATTCAGGAATTGTTTTTTTTTTTTTTTTTTCCTCCGTTCCGTGTGTGGTAAGATTGATAAAGCAGCTTTATTCTTCGGGTCACTACGGTTACGGCGATTCCTCATTTATATATTTTTTTTATGTTTTGGCGTTTTTTACACAATAAAAAATTTTATAGAAAAAATAATTATTTTTGCATCAGTTTATTCCGCGAGCTATAACTTTTTTATTTTTTCGCTGATGATTCTGTATAGCAGCTTTTTTTTTGCGGAACAAGATGACGTTTTCAGCGGTACCATGATTATTTATATCTGACTTTTTGATCGCGTGTTATTGCACTTTTTCCAAGCGGTATAATGATACCGCTTGGAAAAAGTATAATTTACTACTTTTTTGTGTTTTTTTTTTACGGCTTTCACTGAAGGGGTTAACTAGGGTTAATCTTTTATAGATGGGATTTTTACGGACGTGGCGATACCTAACATGTGTATGTTTTTTGTTTTTTATTTTTTTTATTACATAAAAATGTGTATTTTTTAGGGGATTTTTTTTAAATTATTTTTTAATTTTTTTTTACAATTTTTTTTAAAAAATGATTTTTTTTAACTTGTCCCTTTATGGGACTTTCACTTTTTTTACTTTTTATTGCAGTTACAATGCATTGCAATGCTCCAGCATTGCAATGCATTGTACCTATGATGAAAGCTGCTGTGACATGATCACAGCAGCTTCCCGTAGGTAGATGACCCGGAGGTTGTCATGACAACCCCCGGGTCATCAAGGCAGAGATCGGCCCCTGCAAATACATTGCAGGGTGCCGATCTGAGGCAGAGGGAGCTCCCGACCCTCTGCCTCCCCCCCTGAGCTCTGCGATCGCGCTCGATCGCAGCAGTCAGGGGGTTAACAGCCAGGGCGGTGGGGGCTCCGCTCCTGGCTGTCAGTGCAGGAAGCCTGGCCACTGCAGTGCCGGCTCCTGCACTGATCGCGCTGGAGAAGCTGAAATTTCAGCATCTCCTGCGCGATCGCTGCTGTGTTTGGTCAGTCAGATTGACTGACCAAGCACAGCGCTGTAGGTGCGGGGACCGACGGCAAAGGTCCCCGCACCGCTTGCCGTGCCTGTCAGCTGTCTGTGACAGCTGTCGGCACTGATCTACCACTACGTGTTTACACGCAGTGGTAGATCAAAGCCATGACGTGCAGAGTCCGTCCTGGTGCCGGAACTGACACCTTGCCATGACGGACTCTGCACGTCAGTGGACATTAAGGGGTTAAATATGCAGTGAGAGATGGGCTGCTAAGAATTATGACACACCACAATACCCCTTTCACGAGAGGTACAGGAGGGCTTCCAGAAAAAATGTTGCATTGAATGCAAGGCCTAGCTTGCCCAAATTTACATGCACCCCAATAAGATTTTCAAGCCACGTACTGGATGGCCACCGGAAAATCCACTTCACATTATTAATTTTGTACTCCCATTCTGTTTTCTTATGAATTGACTACAAGGCCTACCCTGCTACCAAGTCATATGCACCCCAATAAGACTTTGAAGCCACATACTGGATGGGCACAGGAAAATTCACTTCACATTATTCATTTTTGAACTACCATTCTGTTTTCTTATGCATTGAATGCAAGGCCTGTCCTGCTGCCATGTCATCTGCACCCCAATATGCCTTTGAACCCAGGTACTGGATAGGCACAGGAAAATACACTTCACATTATTCATCCTCCTCACTGAGCATGCGCTGTTTCTAAAGCATACCTCCTTGATACATCACTGGAATGCATTTGGAACGCATACCTCACTTCCGGTCACGTCACTTCCGGTCTCTCACATGCTCCGGACCCAGGAAGTAATCTTACATGTGCTCATCACATGAACGTCTATAAAGTAACGTCCACAGGCAGTTTTCATTGCGCTCATCTAGCGGTGGACACCGCGATAGCCACCACACAGGGTAAGACAAACTGACCTGTTTTCTCCCCTTCCAGCGTCCATTATCGCTATATCAACCGTACATGTGCTTTTTTCATCTTTAGGCTGCAGTATATGCCCCAGCTTAGACCTATCAGTCTCGCCTTACTGGTAATTTTTTTCCTCCATATTAATCATTACACTCAATTAATGTGGGAATTATCTTACCACATAGTATGCATATTTTTCTAGCTTCCACAGACCTTCCACTATCAGTCTGAGTATTTAGCAGACGACTGCATTTGTATCCTATGGTATGTGCATATACATTCTATATCCACACCGGTAAAATAGCCATTTCTTTTATAAATCTCTGTTATATGTCACTCCACAGCACCTTAAAAACGAGCGGTAATAACCGCGTTCTTCCATTTTGGGGTAAGCATCACAGAAACCACTTTACCACCGACTAAGTGTATTCCTGTATTCACACCCGTGTCATCACCAATTTCTTTAGGTCACCATAGGCTAATACTATCGCTCTGAAAAATAAAATCAGATTTCACTGTGATTTACGGTACGTGCATACTCTTTAATGATCATATTGTGTCAAAACGACTGAACCATTATTGCCTCTTCCCATATTGGTATATTCTTATTATCAACCTAAATACAACATGTACATACTTTGTTTTACATTTGTTATGTATTTCCTCATTTGAATTTATCATTTATTTCTGCACAGTCACTGATGAAGGTCCCTTGGGACCGAAACGTTTGGTATCACTGACTACAATAAATATATTGAAAATTATCTCTCAAGTTGAGTGCCAAGTTTCACTGATTATACTATTTGGTTTGGGAACCTACTCTGGCACCCCCTTTTCCTATACATAGCAGTGCACACGCTTTATCAGTATTAGTCCTGCTGCCATGTCATCTGCACCCCAATATGCCTTTGAACCCAGGTACTGGATAGGCACAGGAAAATACACTTCACATTATTCATTTTGTACTTCCATTCGTGTTTCTTATGCATTGACTGCAAGGTCTGCTCTGCTACTGTTAGGGGTCTGCGGAACGCACCAAATATATAATGTAGAGAGGTGCGTTCGCAGCCCGGGGTCCACCGTGCAAGCGGAGCCTGCTGCTAGTAAAAATGGCGCGAGAAGCAAACTCTGTTATCCCGCAGAGTCGCTAACATAAACACCGTAATGTGCTGTGGCAATAAGTGCGAACTCTGTTAATCCACAGAGCCGCAAGAAAGAGAGCCGCAGCGCTATATGGCGATGTGTGCGCACTCACTAGACACAACTGAGTCGCAAAGAAAACACGCTAGGGCGCTGTTTAGCGTAGAAAGCGAACCCTGTTACGTCACAGGGCCGCTGAGAAAAAGCACTGTGTCCTGTCAGGCTCTCAGGTACACAGTTAAGTGCTAAGCGTACATAAAGCGTGATCGTGTGCTAATGTCCTCGCGGGAGTAACCCGCAATCTATGGCGTCTGAACGCCAGACCCTGAATACGGCAATCAAAACTCCTCACCGGTTATGCCGGTAATCTAGGACATCTAGGACACCGACCCTGACCAGCTACCATACCAAACTCCTCACCGATTAAGTCGGTATTCTAGTGGCTTATTTCAGCCGGGTCCCTAACCACACATACGCATGATCACACTGGCGCATAGCATACAATGGTTGATATTAGCGCATGGCGGCCCAGCCATGCTACCCTTTTATAGCAACAGCTACAGGACCTGCCAGAAACCAGGACCAATGAAACTTGTTCCAGAACATCAGTAATCGCAGGGCCTTCCTGGCGGACCAATAGGAGCCGCTGCAGTACCTGAGCATGTGACCCCTGATCTCCAATGAGAGATCTCACTCTGGGCATGCTCAGAAGGGAAAATGCAGGACTTTGTCCCAAAGACATCTGCTCCAACACTGGCTGTAATAGCAGATCCAGGAAAGGCAGCAGCAAGTCACTGCCCAGTAGTGGAGTGGGCAAGACCCTTGGACCGACGTCTCTGCTGAGCAGGCTCCACTGCGGCCGGAGATGAATGGGAGACCGCAGCGGGACTGGTTCGAGACTCCCCTTGTGCAGCAGCGGGAACTCGAACCCTAACATTACCCCCCTCCTATGGCCCCCCCTTCTCTGGGCCTCGCTGCGTTCAAAGGCAGCGATGAGCTGCGGAGCGTGAACATGCTCGGCAGGCTCCCAAGACCTAACAGCTACCAAGTCATATGCACCCCAATAACCCCAATCCCCCTTGGAAGAAACATGTAGGAGGGCCTCAACAAAAAATGTCCCATTAAAAAGGAGCGGGTCTCTTAGACTTGTAATTGCCATACACTAAGTGTATTGGGCTGACAAACATTTTCCCCTGTGGGGTAGATCTCAATCTTTTCCATAACAAGTATTTAACGTCCAGCAAAAACCCCCACACTTGTTAGGATTTCGACACTGGCTGTAGCAGCACAGAACATGATAAAGCTGGTGATTTAGTGGCTGTGGATGATGAGATGTGGAGGAAGGACTGATTTAAAACTATACCCAATTTAAAGGAGTGGGTCTTCTAGACTTTGAATGCCCATACACTAAGTGTATGGCCTGGCAAACATTTCCAACGGGGGTAGATATCAGCATAGTATGCACATTTTTTTTAGGGGCATCATAAGCACCTTGCAAAACTGTAATGTGGTTTCCTACACAGTTGTTGCTGGGAAGGTGCAGGTTTTTAGTAACAATATGGTGGACGAATCGGATGAAGTGATCTGGAAAAGGGGCATGGTAATGACAGGAATGGGAAAGTACATGATTAATAACAGCAGTGGCTATGGGAGGTATGAGATCCAGGATACAGACAACAATGATTCGCCATTTAGCCACCATCAATTACCAGAATCGGTTTCATGCCCATTTGAAGATCGGTGTAACAGATGCGCGTGTAAGACTCGGCCTAAGAAATGCCCGTCCAAAATATGTTGCCAAAGATGAAAGTGTCTGTATAAAGGGCAAATTGCAACATGCTCATGAGATGCTGAATTAGAGAAAGCAGATCAGTGTTGGAGGAAAACCAAACAAACTAATGGATGCACATGAAAAACTAAGTTTAACCCCTTAACGACCAAGCCATTTTGTAGGTTAAAGACCAGGCCAATTTTTACATTTCTGACCACTGTCTCTTTATGAGGTTATAACTCTGGAACGCTTCAACGGATCTTGGCGATTCTGAGATTGTTTTCTCGAGACATATTGTACTTCATGATAGTGGTAAAATTTCATTCAATATAACTTGCGTTTATTTATGAAAAAAACGGAAATATGGCAAAAATTTGAAAATTTTGCAATTTTCAAACTTTTAATTTTTATGCCATTAAATCAGAGAGATATGTCACAAAAATTAGTTAATAAATAACATTTCCCACATGTCTACTTTACATCAGCATAATTTTGGAACCAAAATTTTTTTTTGTTAGGAAGTTATAAGTGTTAAAAGTTGACCAGCAATTTCTCATTTTTCCAACAAAATTTACAAAATCATTTTTTTTAGGGCCACCTCACATTTGAAGTGAATTTGAGGGTCAATATGACAGAAAATACCCAAAAGTGACACCATTCTAAAACTGCACCCTCAACGTGTTCAAAGCCACATTCAAGAAGTTTATTAACCTTTAGGTACTTCACAAGCATTGAAGCAATGTGGAAGGAAAAAATTAACATTTAACTTTTTTTCCCAAAATTTTTCTTTCGACACAATTTTTTAAAATTTTGTCAAGGGTATCAGTAGAAAATGAACCACAATATTTGTTGTACAATTTCTGCTGAGTACATCGATACCCCATGTGTGGGGTAAACCACTATTTGGCGCATGGCAAAGCTCGAAGGAAGCAGCGCCATTTGACTTTTTTGGCTGGAATTGAGATGGACGCCATGTCGCATTTGAGAGTCCCTGTGTGCCTAAACATGGAAACCCCCACAAGTGACCCATTTTGGAAACTAGACCCCCCAAATAACTTATCTAAATGTGTTGTGAGAGCTTTAACCCCAAGGGCTTCACAGAAGTTATAACGTAGAGCGTAAAATTAAAAAATCATGTTTTTTCCACAAAAATGATCTTTTCATCCCAATTTTTATTTTCCAAAGGATAAAAGACCCAAAGTTATTGTGCAATTAGTCCTGAGTACGCTGATACCCCATATGTGGGGGTAAACCACTATTTGGGTGCATGGCAGAGCTCGGAAGGGAAGCAGCGCCATTTGACTTTTTTGGCTGGAATTGAGATTGGACGCCATGTCGCATTTGGAGAGTACCTGTGTGCCTAAACAGTGGAAACCCCCCACAAGTGACCCCATTTTGGAAACTAGACCCCCCAAGTAACTTATCTAAATGTGTAGTGAGAGCTTTGAACCCCCAAGGGCTTCACAGAAGGTTATAACGTAGAGCCGTAAAATTAAAAAATCATGTTTTTTCCACAAAAATGATCTTTTCATCCCAATTTTTATTTTCCAAAGGATAAAAGGACCCCAAAAGTTATTGTGCAATTAGTCCTGAGTACGCTGATACCCCATATGTGAGGGTAAACCACTATTTGGGTGCATGGCAGACCTCGGAAGGGAAGCAGCGCCATTTGACTTTTTTGGCTGGAATTGAGATTGGACGCCATGTCGTATTTGGAGAGCCCCTGTGTGCCTAAACAGTGGATACCCCCCACAAGTCACCCCATTTTGGAAACTAGACCCCCCAATGAACTTATCTAGATGTGTGGTGAGAGCTTTGAACCCCCAAGGGCTTCACAGAAGGTTATAACTTAGAGCAGTAAAATTAAAAAATCATATCTTTTCCACAAAAATGATCTTTCCACCCCCAATTGTTATTTTCCAAAGGGTAACAGGACCCCAAAAGTTATTGTGCAATTTGTCCTGAGTATGCTGATACCCCATATGTGGGGGTAAACCACTATTTTGACGCATGGCAGAGCTGGAACGGGAAGGAGCGCCTTTTTCAAATGCAGATTTTGATGGAATGGTCTGCGGGTGTCATGTCACGTTTGGAGAGCCCCTGATGTGCCTAAACAGTAGAAACCCCCCACAAGTGACTCCATTTTGGAAACTAGACCCCCCAAGGAACTTATCTAGATGTGTGGTCAGCACTTTGAACCCCCAAGTGCTTCACAGAAGTTTATAACGTAGAGCCGTGAAAATAAAAATATCATATTTTTTTCCACAAAAATAATCTTTTCGCCCCCAAATTTTTATTTTTATAAGGGTAACAGGAGAAATAGGACCCCAAAAGCTATTGTGCAATTTGTCCTGAGTACGCTGATATCCCATATGTGGGGGGGAACCACTATTTTGACGCATGGCAGAGCTCGGAAGGGAAGGAGCACCGTTTTTAAATGCAGACTTTGATGGAATGGTCTGCGGGTGTCATGTCGTGCTTGGAGAGCCCCTGATGTGCCTAAACAGTAGAAACCCCCCACAAATGACCCCATTTTGCAAACTAGACCCCCCAAGGAACTTATCTAGATGTGTGGTCAGCACTTTGAACCCCCAAGGGCTTCACAGAAGTTTATAATGTAGAGCCGTGAAAATAAAAAAAATCATATTTTTTGCAACAAAAATTACCTTTTTGCCCCAAATTTTTATTTTTCTAAGGGTAACAGGAGAAATAGGACCCCAAAAGCTATTGTGCATTTTGTCCTGAGTACGCTGATACCCCATATGTGGGGGGGAACCACTGTGATCGCCTTACTGCGATCTTTGGGAGGCACAATGAACAAATCCACAAAAGGTGAAGAATTGGTTTTCTTTTTTACGCCGTTCCTCGTGCGGTATTAGTGATTAGGCGACTTTATTCCTCGGATCGGTGCGATTACAGCGATACCAGATTTACACCCTTTTTTCATGTTTAGCTTCTGTCACACACTAAAAGATGCTTTTTCTTGGAATAATTTTTTGTAAGAAATTTTTGCATCGCCGTATTTTGAGAGCTATAATTTTTCCATATTTCGGCCGACAGAGTTATCTGTGGGCTTATTTTTTGCGGACGAGCTGACGTTTTTATTGGTACCATATTCAGGCACATAAAGTTTTTGATCGTTTACTATTCCGATTTTTGTGGAATCAGAATGAACAAAAACCAGCAATTCAGGAATTGTTTTTTTTTTTTTTTTTTTCCTCCGTTCCGTGTGTGGTAAAATTTATAAAGCAGCTTTATTCTTCGGGTCACTACGGTTACGGTGATTCCTCATTTATATATATTTTTTATGTTTTGGCGTTTTTTTACACAATAAAAATTTTTATAGAAAAAATAATTATTTTTGCATCAGTTTATTCCGCGAGCTATAACTTTTTTATTTTTTCGCTGATGATGCTGTATAGCGGCTTGTTTTTTGCGGGACAAGATGACGTTTTCAGCGGTACCATGATTATTTATATCTGACTTTTTGATCGCGTGTTATTGCACTTTTTCCAAGCGGTATAATGATACCGCTTGGAAAAAGTATAATTTACTACTTTTTTGTGTTTTTTTTTACAGCTTTCACTGAAGGGGTTAACTAGGGTTAAGCTTTTATAGATGGGATTTTTACGGACGTGGCGATACCTAACATGTGTATGTTTTTTGTTTTTTATTTTTTTATTACATAAAAATGTGTATTTTTTAGGGGATTTTTTTTAAATTATTTTTTAATATTTTTTTTACAATTTTTTTTAAAAAATGATTTTTTTTAACTTGTCCCTTTATGGGACTTTCACTTTTTTTACTTTTTATTGCAGTTACAATGCATTGCAATGCTCTGGCATTGCAATGCATTGCAACTGTAGTGGAAGCTGCTGTGACAATGATCACAGCAGCTTCCCGTAGCTAAATGACCTGGAGGTTGTCATGACAACCCCCGGGTCATCAAGGCAGAGATCAGCCCCTGCAAATATATTGCAGGGTGCCGATCTGAGGCAGAGGGAGCTCCCGACCCTCTGCCTCCCCCCCTGAGCTCTGCGATCGCGCTCGATCGCAGCAGTCAGGGGTTAACAGCCAGGGGCGGTGGGGGCTCCGCTCCTGGCTGTCAGTGCAGGAAGCCTGGCCACTGCAGCGCCGGCTCCTGCACTGATCGCGCTGGAGAAGCTGAAATATCAGCTTCTCCTGCACGATCGCTGCTGTGTTTGGTCAGTCAGATTGACTGACCAATCACAGCGCTGTGGGTGCGGGGACCGACGGCAAAGGTCCCCGCACCGCTTGCCGTGCTTGTCAGCTGTCTGTGACAGCTGTTGGCACTGATCTACCACTGCGTGTTTACACGCAGTGGTAGATCAAAGCCATGACGTGCAGAGTCCGTCCTGGTGCCGGAACTGACACCTTGCAATGACGGACTCTGCACGTCAGTGGACATTAAGGGGTTAAAGAACAGTGCACCGTCCCTAACTATAAAAACACCCGTGGCACAAGCTTCTTCATCTTAACCAATACATATTACCAATAATATCCTAATGTTCCAGTCTAAAATTAATTGTCTTAGTGTAACGAACACTGTTAAAGGAATGGCACAAAACGTACATAAACACGACACTTGGAAACACCTGATTTCCTCTTTACAACATATGGACGATGATGGTATTGATGACGACTTAGAAATTTACCACATCCAAACCAATAAGATGAAGATCACAGCTGCAAAAAATGTGCAAAAAAGGCAGTGAATGTCTGGAAATTCATTTTCTCTAGGGCAAAGTTTACGTCTTACTAAAGTGGTACCAAATGAGGCATACACAGCTCTCAGGTGTACTCAGCGTGAGATGCTTGAAAGATGATCTATTCTGATTTGTCCATGTCCACTTTTTGAAAGCAAGCAGAAAAGAAGGATGATATTGCGGGAAGATGTGTGATTTTTGTCAGTAAGGAGGTGATGTCAGGTACAGATAGGTAGATCTGGGTGTCATAGGCGTAGGGATGATATTGCAAACCGTGCCATTACATCAGCTGTCCCAGGCCGAAGGTGCAGACGGAGAAAAGTAGGGGTCCTAGAACAGAGCCTTTGGGAACACTGAAAGACAGGTGTCGAGGTGAGGAGGCGGTATGGGAGTTGGAGACAATGAATGTCCCTCTACCAGTCTTGCTTTTTAAAGACTCTGCCGATAACCCCAAAAAGGACATTTGCAAAACCTACCATGGTCGCATCAGCAGATCAGCTAGTAAAACTACCAGCCTTACCACCACCAGCATGATCAGGCACATGGCAACAAAGCACCCGATTTTGTTGGTTGAACACTAGGCTCCATAAACAGTGTCTGCGGGTGATACCACTGCTTCTTCCACTGTTGTGCGTGCAAGCCAATCCCCTGTCCACGATGCATGCGAAGATGTCTACTGCCCTGAACCTGCTGTTGACCACAGTCAAATATCACCATTATCAAGCAGCACAGCCTTCAGTTGTCCATAACCCAGTCATTGGACCATAAGCGGAAAGACGCAGCCAACGGCCCACAGGCCACAGTACTAAGTTAACAAAGTTCTTGTCTGCTTGCGCTCTAAATGTTGCATTTTAGGCTCGTGGGAGACGGACACTTTCCGCAACCTGATGGCGGTGACAGTAACAAGGTACTCGGTCCCCACTTGCCACAATTTCTCTGGGTATGCAGTCATGACATTAGACAAGCAAGCACGTGTCCCACAACATTACCCGGGCCATCAACAATGCTGCTACAGGGAAAGTGCACCTAACCACGGACAAGTGCTTGTGGGCATTGACGATACATCTCACTGACAGCACACTGAGTTTGCGTAGAAGAAGTCATAACCCAGTTGGACATTGGGAGACCATGTCACAGATGTATGGAGGAGACAGGTTGTGGAAGGCTTTGTATGTCATATTTAGGGTTTTGAACTGTAGCATATGAGCAATAGGAAGGCCGTGAAGGGCATGGCAGAGAGGAGAGGCTGTGGAATAACGGAGGGACAGTTGGATTAGTCTGGCAGCAGAGTTTTGGATAGATTTGAGTGGTGCAAGAGTGATAGAGGGGAGGCTAGAGAGTATAAGGTTGCAATAGTTGAGGCGAGAGATCATGAGGGCGTGCACAAACATTTTTGAATTTTCTTGGAATGTACGGATCCAGGAAATGTTTTTGAGTTGTAATGGGCACAAGGAGGCAAGGTCTTTGATCTTAGCTTGAAACAGAGGGCAGAGTCGAATATCACCCTGAGGGCACGAACATGCGGGAATATTTATCTCGGTGTGCCATCCCGGTGTTACACATGCACGTGTCCCACAACATTACCCGTGGCCTCCACAATGTTGTTACTTGGAAAGTCCACCTAACTACAAACACATGTACAAGTGCTTGTGGTCAGAGATAATACACCTCACTGAGGGCACACTGGGTTAACATAATGGAAGCCGTGACCCACTCCGACCTTGGTATGGTGCACGTCCTCCCAAGCCCAGAGTATTGTGGGCCCTACATCAATCTGGGTTGCCCCCACAGTCTACAGCTCCTGCACCTCCTCCTCCTTCTTCGCCTCCTCTTCAGCCTCCAGCTACAAAAGGTAGCAAATCAGTCACAAGCTGGAAGCACTTCAGAATTGCCAAATTAAAGCTGGAACAGGCTGTGCTGAAGCTAATATGCTTCTGTGACAAACCCCAAAATGCTGAAGAATTGTGGACAGCCTTGAAAGACCAGGCAGATCAGTGGCTGAGATGGCTGAACCCACAGCCAGGCATGGTTGTGTGTGAAAATGGCTGGAACCTGGTGGCTGCTCTGTGATGAGACGAGCTCACACACGTGCCATGCTAGCTCATGCGCTTAACCAAATTGGTCAATGTTTTTTTAATAGCGACACGGAGCTGGCAAATCTGCTCGGAAAAGTGCAACACTCTAACATTTTAGAAAGTCAGCTACAACTTCATCCACCCTTGCCGTGATTCAGCAGCGCTTGCAGCTTCTGGCTTAATGACTGGTGAGTGTTGCCCCCAGAGATTGTAACTCTACACTGCAGATGTTGGAAAGAATTTGTGAGCAGAAGAGGGCAGTTGGTGAATAGTCTACCAGCATCAACAAGGTTGTCGGTATTCAGTTCTGTCTTCACACATAACATCTGAGGAGTGAACATGGGTGTCTGACATATGTAACATCCTCCAAAACTTTGACAAATCCACAAAGAGGGTGAGCGTCAATGACACCATAATTAACGTCTCCATCCTGCTTATCTGTGTTCTAATTTGAAGATTGAGAGTTATTATAGAGAGAAAACATATTTACAGTTTAACAGTTTCAAGCACAACAGTCCTAAGTAACAACGATAACATTACTAAAATGAGGTGGGGGAGATAAAAAATGCAGGGGTGTATTTACAGGAAGGTATTTACAATGATGTTTATACAATGATATTGCTGAGGTTAGTTCTTAGTGTTGAAGGCCTGAGGACAAGGAGGAGAAGGAGAGCATGGTCAGTTGTCCTTTTGGTGAGGACACGGAAGAATTGACTGTTAGCAGTCTTGCACGCATGGCTGAGTTTATGTTACGCTGCCATTCCCATCACCCTCGAGTTATCAAAATTTTGGGTGATGGGCAATACTGATTGGTGACACTTCTAGACCCACGCTACAAGAGAACTTTACATCTCTTATTCCAGAGGCAAGCAGGTGTACTAAAATGTTGGAGGAACAGAGGGCCTTTCTTGGAGAATTATTAAAAAAATTCACATCTGAAAACCCTGGCAGCAGAGGTCAAAGTTTGATGGCCAAGCAAGGAGTGCAGCTGAGAGAGGCACAACTCCAAGCCAGGAAAGGTAGTGTAACACTGGCAAAGTTTGGGGAGTGTTTTCTCAGACCCTCCCATTGCCCTGTCCCTGAGGCGCAGGGGACTCTCACATGGAGTGATTTTGAAAATGCTGAGGGAGTTCCTTGCTGACCGTACCAACATCCTCTGTCATTCCTCTGTGCCTTCTAACTATTTGTTATCCATGCTGAACACGAAGCATGAACTGGCTCTCTCTACTGCACACGTGCACTGTACTTACGGTCAAGGATTGCACCGCGCCTTGCTCTCTGGCGGTTACTGGGCAAACGGCACCTTGGTAAATGGCAGTACCGCTTTTAGTGGTGGGAGACAATGGGAATTGTTCTTTGTAGTGCCACTGCTTTTTGCGGTGTGGCCTGTATTTTTGGGGGCTAAATACTGCTGTATATAAGTACAGTGACACCCAGGACATAAAAAGAAAACTGCCATAATCTGGCTAAACTTTGAGCATGCACAGATATGAGCTGGCACGGAGATACCACGCCGAAAAATGTGTGGCCTGTATTAATTTTTTTGGCTAAATTCTGCTGTATATAAGTACAGTGACACCCAGGGCAAAAAAAGAAAACTGCGGTGAACTGGCCAAACTTTGAGCACGCACATATATGAGCTGGCACGGAGATACTACTATGACAAATGTGTGAACTGTAATTTTTTTATTTTTTGGCTAAATAGTGCTGTATATAAGTACAGTGCCAGACAGCAAAAAAATTGAATTTAGGGCTAAAATGACCAACATTTTTAGCAGATGGATGGATGAGGCGTGTCACAGATATACCACACTGTTAAATATGTGACCTGTATGTACTTTTTTGGGGGGGTTCAGCAAAATAGTGTCAAGAAATTGTGTAAGACACTCCAAAAAAAATTTACTCAGCCGTACCGCATAAAAATAAAATATTTCTCTGCGCACTCAAAAGGGATGTTTGGGACCCCTTTAAAATGCCTAGATTTTCACGCTGTGCTAGGAAAAGGATCTGGCTGTATTGTGCACTGTCAAAAAGCAAATGGAGGAAAAAAAAGTGCTCTGGATTTCTTTGCAATAAAAAAAAGCTCTACTAGCCCTGGCCAAAAAAATTTTCAAAGCCAATTACACCTGGGGCTAGGTATGTTTTGCCAATATATCCTACAAGTAGCAGCAGCAGCACCATAACACGGGAAGGGAATTGGACCCTCTTGATGTATGCAATGATCTATATACACACATACAGTGCCTGCAGGACTTGCACTGATGTGTATAGAGCGACGCACACTACCCTGCCTACCTAGCACTGGAACCTATATACTCTGGAATTATTCCTTAGAACGACTGTTGGTTTATCTGGATTTGAGTAGTTTAGGATGGTAGATCCCACACTGACTAATAAATCCCCAATTCTGATCTCGGCAGCAGCTCTCCCTACATTATATAAATCCAGAGCTGAATGTGCTGAGTAGGGCGGCATCCGGTTTCTTTTACCCCTGATGATGCTGTGCAGCCAGCCAATCACTGCACGACCACAGCAAACATGGCTGCGATGTTTCATTGTCTGGCAGACAATCCATGCATCATGATTGGGTCTGTAAAGTCTGCGAAAAAAGCAGGGTGGAGACCCGAGTTCCCGCCGAGTAATCCCGGAAATGCTCGGTGCTCGCAGAGTACACCGAGTACCGTGATACTCTGGCGAGTAACGAGCAGTGGCGAGCACATTCTCTCATTACTATTGCTCATCAAGCTCTGAGCATGATCAAGCAAATTTCCTAGATCTGGTGACCCAGATGACTTCATGACGACATTGTGTCACCATGGAAACAATCGGGACCCCGCGTCATGACACAGGGTCTCAGATCCAAGGCAGAAGGGCTGTCATCCCTCTGCCGGCTCCTGGAATGCTGCATTTGAGTTTGATCATAGTATTTAGGTAGTTAGATTGCAGGCAGCGGTGGCGGACCACTCTTGGCACATAGTATCAAGTGTTAGCTGTTAGAATCAGCCTGTGTGCATGCACGATCGCGACGCACAATAATACGTCCCGCGTCAATAAGGCCCAGGGTGCGTGGATGTATTATTACTGATTGTAAAGGGGTTAATAAAATATATTTTATAGCTTCAATCTTCCAGGCTATGGGGCGTAGGCTGACTGGAAGATAAGACTGCCTCCGGCCTTCATTATACAAGATTTTTCCTCCCTTTCTCTTCAGATGTCCCTTTGATGTCAAGTGTGCAGCCAGAAATTCCACGCCTGTGAATTCTGCATTCTTTCTCCTCTGTTCTACCCTTCTGTAGCCACTGTCTTAATTTTGATATGTGCAGGTGCTGGAGATTAACTTTGACTTCAGGTCCCAGTGAACTACAGCGCATAGTGAAGGTGAATTCCCCACAGTGAACAGTCCAAAATGCGAGTCAGGGACCAACAGTAGCATCCACTTCTAGCACAAGTAGAAATATTTTGACTTGCATTTACTACTTCCTACCTCATCCTTATTATGCTGCTATATGAAACTTTAATAGCTTGAGTCATTATTATCTCTAGTGCCCAAGGTTAATACTTAGTTACTGTTATTTCACTGCTTCCCTGGTCCATTTCAGTGTTTATTAAGCACTATTTTTGCATTCTAGGGGTTATATGTACTTTGTCTTTTATGTATATAGCTATACCCTTTGCTGGATTGTGATGCCATCCATGGCTAAACTATATGTCCCATTTTTAATTAATTTGAAAATATTTCAATAAAGATATATTTCTTTTACCATATATTTTAGCATATCATTTTCTATTTGATTGTCTATCCTCCCCTGGTGTGCTGGGCAGCTGGTAATTTATCCCAAAGCAGCTACCACAACTCCTCCCACCTGATCCTCTACTCAGTCCTATATATTCAGTAGCAGCCTAAGGGGGGCACGCGTGTGGGGTCTGGCACGCGTCATCTCCCTGCAGCAGAAGTACCACTGCAGCAAAAGTACAGTGAAGCTGCAGTTATTTCAACGGTTGACAATTAACATCCATCTCCTCTCTTCACACAGATACAATCTCTACAACCTCTGCTTGCTGGGATCTGACTTTTACTACTGTGCAACCTTTCCCTTTTAAATGGTACAATCTCTACAACCTCTGCTTGCTGGAATCTGACTTTTACTACTGTGCAACCTTTCCCTTTTAAATGGTACAATCTCTACAACCTCTGCTTGCTGAGATCTGACTTTTACTACTGTGCAACCTTTCCCTTTTAAATGGTACAATCTCTACAACCTCTGCTTGCTGGGATCTGACTTTTACTACTGTGCAACCTTTCCCTTTTAAATGGTACAATCTCTACAACCTCTGCTTGCTGGGATCTGACTTTTACTACTGTGCAACCTTTCCCTTTTAAATGGTACAATCTCTACAACCTCTGCTTGCTGGGATCTGACTTTTACTACTGTGCAACCTTTCCCTTTTAAATGGTACAATCTCTACAACCTCTGCTTGCTGGGATCTGACTTTTACTACTGTGCAACCTTTCCCTTTTAAATGGTACAATCTCTACAACCTCTGCTTGCTGGGATCTGACTTTTACTACTGTGCAACCTTTCCCTTTTAAATGGTACAATCTCTACAACCTCTGCTTGCTGGGATCTGACTTTTACTACTGTGCAACCTTTCCCTTTTAAATGGTACAATCTCTACAACCTCTGCTTGCTGGGATCTGACTTTTACTACTGTGCAACCTTTCCCTTTTAAATGGTACAATCTCTACAACCTCTGCTTGCTGGGATCTGACTTTTACTACTGTGCAACCTTTCCCTTTTAAATGGTACAATCTCTACAACCTCTGCTTGCTGGGATCTGACTTTTACTACTGTGCAACCTTTCCCTTTTAAATGGTACAATCTCTACAACCTCTGCTTGCTGGGATCTGACTTTTACTACTGTGCAACCTTTCCCTTTTAAATGGTACAATCTCTACAACCTCTGCTTGCTGGGATCTGACTTTTACTACTGTGCAACCTTTCCCTTTTAAATGGTACAATCTCTACAACCTCTGCTTGCTGGGATCTGACTTTTACTACTGTGCAACCTTTCCCTTTTAAATGGTACAATCTCTACAACCTCTGCTTGCTGGGATCTGACTTTTACTACTGTGCAACCTTACCCTTTTAAATGGTACAATCTCTACAACCTCTGCTTGCTGGGATCTGACTTTTACTACTGTGCAACCTTTCCTTTAATGTCATTCTACAACTGCTTGCTGGGATCTGACTTTAACTGTGACCTTTCCTTTAAATTCCTGCTGATGTTTGCTAAATTAATTTGTTGCATTGTATTCAATACTTACTGCTGTATAGCCATGCTGGGGCCAGTAGAGATGCTATCAGGTGTAAGGTGTTACCAGCATATGGATGCAGCCAGGCCCTGTGCCTTTGATTGTCTATCCTCCCCTGGTGTGCTGGGCAGCTGCTAATTTATCCCAAAGCAGCTACCACAACTCCTCCCACCTGATCCTCTACTCAGTCCTATATATTCAGTAGCAGCCTAAGGGGGGCACGCGTGTGGGGTCTGGCACGCGTCATCTCCCTGCAGCAGAAGTACCGCTGCAGCAAAATTACAGTGAAGCTGCAGTTATTTCAATGGCAGTTAGTCACGGCAGGAGTCAGGACCCCACACTATGTCTCTTTTGGGTATGTCTGCTGAGTAAGCACTTCCAATTACTTGTACCTGCTTTTCTATTTACCCATCTCACTCTTTCACCATGTTTACATATGCCTTCACAGTGTTTGCTCCGTTAATCCTCTCTCTCCTTCGCTATCCCCAAACCCCAGCACCCTCTAATCAAATAATCATCTCCCCTTCCCTCCTTCCTCCCCACCTGTCCTCCTCTGCTGACCTGCTCCTCAACCTCAAATCTGTCCTAATAAAACACAAAACAAGCTTCCCTCTCTCCTTCTCCCACCTGCTCTCCTTTCTCTGCTCCTCCTCACTGCTGGTGACATATCTCCCAATCCTGGACATCCACAGTTCATACCCACCATTAGTACTCCTTCCTACCGCTCCCTATCTAATAGGAACTACCGCAATCTTTCCAACGTAAAACCTGTGCCATTGACACCCACCCCCCTGCTCCCTCTCTCTGGAGCACTCTGGAATGCCTGCTCCATCTGCAATAAGCTTCATGTGATTCATGACCTCTTTCTCTCTCGCAATCTTGCTTTCCTCGCCCTCACAGAAACATGGCTGACACCCTCTGACACCGCCTCCCCTGCTGCGCTGTGTTACGGTGGCCTCCAATTCACCCACACTCCTCGCCCTGGAAACAGACATGGTGGAGGAGTGGGTGTTCTCCTTTCCTCTAACTGCAACTTTAACCCAATCCCACCTCTTCCCTCCCTAATCCTCCCTTCCTTTGAAGTCCACTCTGTCCGCATCTACTCTCCCTCCAACCTCCAAGTGGCCGTCATATACCGACCTCCAGGCCCGACCGCTGCCTTCATCGACCAATTCACTACCTGGCTTCTTCACTTTCTCTCCACTGACATCCCCACCATCATCATGGGTGACTTCAACATCCCCACTGATACCCTTCAGTCAGCAGCCTCCAAACTTCTGTCCCTTACTTCATCCTTTGGACTTACTCAGTGGTCCTCCTCAGCCACCCACACGGATGGTCATACATTAGACTTGGTCTTCACCCGCCTCTGCTCTCTATCTAACTTCACCACCTCCCCTCTCCCTCTATCCGACCACCATCTACTCACTTTCTCATCCCTGTCCTCCTCTCCTGTCACCCATGTCCAGCAACACGTGCACCCCCGCAGACACCTTGCACACCTAGACATCCACACACTCTCTGACTCTATTCTTTCACTGGCATCAATATCCTCACTCCATGATACAGACAGTGCCACTGCTTTCTACAATGCCACTCTCACATCGGCTATTGACACGGTCGCCCCTCTCGTTCATGGCAGAGTGCGACGTACCAACAGACAACCTTGGCACAATAACACCACTAAAAAGCTCCAGCAAGTGTCCAGGATTACAGAGCGGCGTTGGAAAAAAACAAATTTGCAAGACGACTTCACTGCATTCAAACAAGCAACACTCTCTTTCAAATCTGCCCTCACCTCTGCTAAACAGGCCTACTTCACAACCCTCGTATCTTCCCTATCCTACAACCCCAAACAGTTATTCAAAACTTTTAACTCCCTCCTCCGCCCACCACTGCCCCCTCCTACCTCCCTCATCTCTGCTGAGGACTTTGCCACACACTTCAAAAATAAGATCGACCAAACAAGGCAAGTCTTCATTGTTCAACCACCTCAACCACTTTGTATACCAGACCAATGCCCCAACCCCATAACCTCCCTCTCCAACATAACTGAAGGGAGCTTAATTGTCTTCTCTCCAAATCGCACCTCACAACCTGTGCACTTGACCACATCCCAACCCACCTCCTCCCCAACCTCACCACCACTATTATCCCATCCCTAACCCACCTCTTCAACCTATCACTAACTTCCGGTACCTTCCCTTCTGCTTTCAAGCATGCCACAATCACGCCTATTCTTAAAAAGCCAACCCTCGACCCAACCGCTATGTCCAGCTATCGCCCAATATCGCTGCTCCCATTCGCTTCCAAACTCCTGGAGCTGCATGTCCACGCTGAGCTTTCCTACCACTTCTCTTCTAACTTGCTCTTTGACACTCTACAATCTGGTTTCCGCCCCCATCACTCCACTGAGACAGCCCTGACCAAAATTACTAATGACCTACTTACAGCCAAAGCGAACAGACAATACTCTATACTCCTGCTTCTTGACCTGTCCTCTGCTTTTGACACAGTTGACCACTGCCTTCTACTACAGATTCTTTCCTCCTTTGGCGTCAAAGACCTCGCCCTATCCTGGATCTCCTCATACCTTTCCAACCGCACATTCAGCGTCTCCCACTCACACACTACCTCCTCGTCCCACCCTCTCTCCGTTGGAGTCCCCCAAGGATCTGTTCTAGGACCCCTACTCTTCTCAATCTATACACTTGGCCTGGGGCAACTCATAAAGTCCCACGGATTCCAGTACCACCTTTACGCTGATGACACTCAGATCTACCTCTCTGGCCCAGACATCACCTCTCTGCTATCCAGAATCCCGGAGTGTCTATCAGCCATATCCTCCTTCTTCTCCTCCCACTTCCTCAAACTCAATGTGAACAAATCTGAACTCATAATCTTTCCCCCATCCCACAGATCTTCCTTACCTGACCTATCTATCACAATTAACGACATCACGCTTTCCCCCGTACCAGAAGTCCGCTGCCTCGGAGTAACCCTTGACTCTGCCCTGTCCTTCAAACCGCACATCCAAGCTCTTTCTACCTCCTGTCGCCTTCAGCTCAAAAATATTTCAAGAATCCGTCCTTTCCTCAACCCTCAATCTACTAAAATGATTGTGCACGCCCTCATCATCTCCCGCCTCGACTACTGCAACACCCTTTTCTCTGGCCTCCCTGCTAACACCCTCGCACCTCTCCAGTCCATCCTTAACTCTGCTGCACGACTAATTCACCTCTCTCCTCGCTACTACTCCGCTTCTCCCTCTGCAAATCTCTTCATTGGCTCCCATTCCCTCAGCGTATCCAGTTCAATTTACTAATACTGACCTACAAGGCCATCTATAATCTGTCTCCTCCTTATATCTCTGAACTAATCTCCCGATATCTTCCCTCACGTAATCTCCGATCCTCCCAAGACATCCTTCTCTCCTCCACACTTATTCGCTCCTCACCCAACCGCCTCCAAGACTTCTCCCGAATATCCCCCATCCTCTGGAATTCTTTGCCCCAACACGTCCGACTATCAAACACATTCGGATCCTTCAGACGGAACCTGAAAACCCACCTCTTCAGGAAAGCCTACAGCCTGCAATGACCCTGCTACCTCCTCACCACTACCGGAGATATTGCCTCAACCAACACCGGAACTGCTGCAACCCCCCGACCTACTGTCTCCTGCCTCACAATCCTGTAGAATGTAAGCCCGAAAGGGCAGGGTCCTCTCCCCTCTGTATCAGTCTGTCATTGTTAGTTTGTTTACTGTAAGTGATACCTGTAATTTGTATGTAACCCCTTCTCATGTACAGCACCATGGAATCAATGGTGCTATAGAAATAAACAATAATAATAATATTTGGTTGTAATTCCATCTCCTTGTTATATGCATCTCTCTGCTACTCTTGGTATGTCTAATGACCGCTGCAATAATATAACCCATCTTTCCTGATCCCAATAATCCTGCATCTCTCTGCTACTCTTGGTATGTCTAATGACGCTGCAATAATATAAACCATCTTTCCTGATCCCAATCATCCTGCATCTCTCTGCTACTCTTGGTATGTCTAATGACCGCTGCAATAATATAACCCATCTTTCCTGATCCCAATCATCCTGCATCTCTCTGCTACTCTTGGTATGTCTAATGACCGCTGCAGTAACATAACCCATCTTTCCTGATCCCAATCATCCTGCATCTCTCTGCTACTCTTGGTATGTCTAATGACCGCTGCAATAATATAATCCATCTTTCCTGATCCCAATCATCCTGCATCTCTCTGCTACTCTTGGTATGTCTAATGACTACTGCAATACCTTATTTCATAGATGCTAACAGTCACTTGGCCTTTTCTGTCCATTTAGCTCTATTTCCCTTGTATTTTGTCTTCTGACTTCTAATTAATCCCCTCCTGTGTCTGTAACCAATCTGCCTGCTGGCCCTCCCTCCTGATCACACCTGACCTGTTTCATGTGCTGTTAACTTGTTATAAATTCAGACTCATAGGTCTGTCTGGACCTTGGTGTGTCTCTATAAGGATGTCTCTTTAAGGATAACTGACTACAGAAATATGTCAGAAATGAGTCAGAAGTGAACAGAAGGTACGACTAACTTTTGTTATTAAATGTACTATATTTCTTCCTCTTTCCTCCACACTTACTCCCACCATGCTGACATACGCTCTACCAGTTTTGCCTCCATTAATCCTCACTCTCCTTCCCTATCTGCAAACTCTAGCACCCGCTAACCAACTACTAATCTTTGCTTCCCTCTTGCCTCCACACCTAACCTCCTCTGCTGACCTGCTCCTCAACCTCAGATCTCTCCTAATAAGACACAAAACAAGCTGCCCACTGTCCTTCTCCCACAAACTTTGTCTCTCTCTGCTTCTCCTCACTGATAGTGACATATCTCCCAATCCTGGACCCCCATAGCTCATACCTCCCATTATTACTCCCTCCTATCGCTCACAACCCAGTATTAACACCCGAAATCTTTCCAACCTCAAATCTGTGCCCTTGACGCCCACCACCCTGCTCCCTCTCTCTGGATCACTCTGGAATCCCGGTCCATCTGCAATAAACTCGATGTGATTCACAACCTCTTTACCTCTCATAATTTTACCTTCCTTGGCCTCACTGAAACATGGCTGACACCCTCCAACACCGCCTCCCCTGCTGCGCTATGTTACGGCGGCCTCCACTTCACCCACACTCCCTGCCCCGGCAACAGACATGGTGGAGAAGTGGGAATTCTCCTTTCTTCTAACTGTATCTTTAACCCAATCCCACCTCTTCCTTCCCTTATCCTCCACTATTTTGAACTCCACTCTGTCCGCATCTACTCTCCCTCCAACCTCCAAGTGGCCGTCATATACCGACCTCCGGGCCCCCACCACTGCCTTTATTGACCAATTCTCCACCTGGCTCCTCCACTTTCTCTCTGCTGACGTTCCCACCATCATCATGGGGGACTTCAACATTCCCATTGACACCCACCAGTCGGCAGCCTCTAAACTCCTATCCCTTACATCATCTTTTGGACTTACCCAGTGGTCCTCCTCAGTCACGCACACACTTCTCCCCCTATCTGACCACCATCTACTCACTTTCTCATCCCTGTCCTCCTCACCTGTCACACATGTTCAGCAACATGCGCACCCCCGCAGAAACCTTGCTCACCTAGACACCCACAAACTCTCTGACTCTATTCTACCACTGGCATCCATATCCTCACTCCACGACACAGACGCTGCCACTAGTTTCTACAATGCCACTCTTGCATCAGCCATTGACTCGGTCGCCCCTGTCATGCATAACAGACTGCGACAAATCAATAGACAACCCTGGCACAATAACACCACAAAAAAGCTTCGGCAAGCATCCAGAATTGCTGAATAGCGCTGGAAGAAAACGCATTCACAAGACGACTTCACTGCACTCAAACAAGCAACACTTGCATTCAAATCAGCTCTCACCTCTGCTAAACAGGCCTACTTTACATCCCTTGTATCTTCCTTATCCCACAACCCCAAACAATTGTTCAATACCTTTAACTCCCTCCTCCGCCCACCACTGCCCCCTCCTACCTCCCTTATCTCTGCTGAGGACTTCGCCATGCACTTCAAAAACAAGATAGACCAAACACGGCAAGTCTTTATTATTCAACCACCACAACCCCTTTGTATATCTGACCAATGCCCAAACCCCATAACCTCCTTACCCAACATCACGGAAGGGGAGCTTGCTCATCTTCTCTCCAAATCACACCTCACCACTTGTGCACTCGACCCCATCCCATCCCACCTCCTCCCCAACCTCGCCACCACTCTTATCCCATTACTAACCCACCTCTTCAATCTATCACTAACTTATAGTACCTTCCCTTCTGCTTTCAAACATGCCACAATCACGCCTATCCTCAAAAAGCCAACCCTTGACCCAACCGCTATGTCCAGCTATCGCCCAATATCGCTGCTCCCAACCGGCTTCCAAACTCCTGGAACAGCACGTCCACGCTGAACTTTCCTCCCATCTCTCATCTAACTTGCTCTTTGACAATCTACAATCTGGTTTCCACCCCCATCATTCCACTGAAACAGCCCTGACCAAAATTACTAACGACCTACTCACAGCCAAAGCTAATGGACAATACTCTATACTCCTCCTTCTTAACCTGTCCTCTGCTTTCGACACAGTTGACCACTGCCTTCTACTACAGATTCTCTTCTCCTTTGGCATCAAGGACCTTGCCCTATCCTGGATCCCCTCATACCTTTCCAACCGCACATTCAGCGTCTCCCACTCCCACACTACCTCCTCGTCCCACCCTCTCTCTGTTGGAGTCCCCCAAGGCTCTGTTCTAGGACCCCTACTCTTCTCAATCTATACACTTGGCCTGGGGCAACTCATAAAGTCCCATGGATTCCAGTACCACCTTTATGCTGATGACACTCAGATCTATCTCTCTGGCCCAGACATCACCTCTCTGCTGTCCAGAATCCCTGAGTGTCTATCAGCCATATCCTCCTTCTTCTCCTCCCTCTTCCTCAAACTCAATGTGAACAAATCTGAACTCATCATCTTTCCCCCATCTCACAGATCTTCCTTACCTGACCTATCTATAATAATTGACAACACCACGCTTTCCCCCGTACCGGAGGTCCGCTGCCTCGGAGTAACCCTTGACTCGCCCTGTCCTTCAAACCACACATCCAAGATCTTTCTACCTCCTGTCGCCTCCAGCTCAAAAATATTTCCAGAATCCGTCCCTTCCTCAACCCTCAATCTACTAAAATGCTTGTGCATGCCCTCATCATCTCCCGCCTCGACTACTGCAACATCCTTTTCTCTGGCCTCCCTGCTAACAACATGATTTCAGCCATATATGTTTAACTTTTAAACACAATAGAATTTAAAAGAAAAATGTAGTTCAATAGCCACAAGGGAAACTTTTTGAAAAGGCCAGTCCCCGCCGGCTTCTCCATGAAAGCAGCAGAGACCTGTTATTCCAGAGCAGCAGGCATGGAGAAGCCTCGAGAGACACCTCTGTCTGACTAGTCTTCCATGTGGCTTGGTCACCAGCAGCTATTAACCTATGTTTTTCTCAGAAACACCACAGCATGTCAGAGTTAAATAAATATGGCTTAAATCATGCAACCAGGGTCATATTCATACATGCTGCCCGTGGATCAAGCAGCATGTATCAGCTGACAGGTTCCCTTTAAATATTAATATTGTTTAGATAAATTGTGGTACTCTTATGCAATAAATTATTGAGCAAAAACAGTAACAGTAATACTTTCATTCTCACCCCACAATCAGTACGCTTCAAAGTTATCTGGTCATATTCTGTCATAACAATGATAATCATCAGCACAAATATAGCATTATATAGTATACCCTTGGAAAGATTTTTCAGCTTCCTGGTAGAAATAAGACAACTTTTGCATTCCATACTCTTATGTTCAGTGTCAACATCTGCGGTAGATGGATGTTTTATAGACAAAACAGGTCTAGAATGCAAACAATTATTAATTATGCAATTATTTTAATTTATGTTCATATTCTCCTAGTGACAGATGGCAAATTGAGAAACTTTGAGTACGCATGTGCCATCTAGTGCATAGACCATTAGGAATGACAGTTTGCTTACAAATTACATTTCATTCAAACTCTCAAGGAGACCAATGTTACCTTAATGTTCAGCTAAGTCTTTATTATTCTCTTGAGTGCAATCATGATGTATTAACTTTGAAATAAACATTTATAGCAAATATGTTATTCAGGTTGTCTTTACAAAACAGTGAATTTTTAAAAATCGGAATTTGATTTCTCAAGATATGAAGAAGGCTCTCTTTCTATTAGCATACTTAGGTTTACATAAAAAATGTTGTTATATTTGACCAAAAGAATAGTATAGTCCTTACTTTTCTTGCCATCTAAAATCTCCCAAAATCTACAGAAACCTATTGGACTCCATTATAGCTCAATGCTCTCTGTTAAGATTTGATGAGTCCATAAAGGCTCTCTGCATACGATATAATGATTGTGTGGGAACAGAAGCAGTGTCTGTGTGATTAGGAGCAGGATCTTACTGGTAATTGATAGCTGGGCTCCTGCTCTAGAGACCTGAATCCGAGAAACCTCTGATCCCACTTGAGCAACAGCAGCAGCATTTCAGGGTTTGAAATAAGGAAGGATATATGTTTGCCCATTGGCCAGGTCAATAGGTTAGCATGCCAACAAAGGACCTAGCAAAAGTGCCCAGATCAGCTATAGGCATCAAAATATTAGGTCATGACAGAAGTAAAGCCCAGTAGATTGCCTGTGTGTAGTATTAACATGGAATAAAACTTCTGAACACTAAGTACTCTAAGGCATTATGTATGCTAAAAAATAGATTGCAGCTTCAATTTATTATTAAAAAAGCTGCTCACACTTTCAAATAAACCTACCATATATTTTTATTTAATGGCTGTGGTTGCATAATCTGAAGTGAAATCTAACACTTCCCTGTCAAGCCTTGGGGACACCAAAAGAGTAAAAGAAGAACCAACTGGGACATAAGAAATGAACCTGGCAACTCCTTCCTCAACTCCTTTCATTAACATCACAATGGCTTGACACCCCTAGCTTACGTTTCTTTCGTTTTTTTCACCAGCAGGCAAATTTAATTCTTTCTCGGCATTAAGAGATCTCCATCCATTTAATGAGAAGTTTCTTATTGAAAATGATTTTCCTCAATCAGAGTGAAATTTTCTTCACTTTGGTAGAACAACAAGCAATAGTACAAAAAAGACATTAGCACAAGGAAAATACTCAGAGTACATACTACCTAAATGCAAAAACTTTATACAGCTATCTGCTTGCCCACCTTTTGACTTTTCTTGTAAGATGGTCTCTGCTATGTTCTGAAAGAAATCCCCAAATTCATTTATCATGTCAGCCTGACTTCAGGACAAAGGAAAGCTTTAAAAAAATTGTGACGACTTAAAAACATAGTAATAAAATCTTAGATAATGGGAAATGTTGGTGTGTGGTCTACATCACTTCATGAATGGGAAAAGTTTAATCTACTTCTGGAACCGATTTGCTACTTGAAACTTATTTTTAACCCCTTTCAAAATATAGTGTTCAACTTATGCACATTCTGCTAACCACATAACAACTTCAGGACTTAACAGTTTCTAATACTACTATATCAATATTATACACAGAAGATGCACAAAATTCTTGTCCCACCACCAGGAAGCCCTATTGTTTCAAATGTAGCAATACATGTGAATCTCTATGCTGATCTTTTTATTTTTATTTACAATCTTTTGTTGAAACCTAATCGTTCAATATCAAGGTCACAGGGACGTTTTTAGAAAATTTGATGGACTCTAACCTTGAAAATGACTTAATTCTAGGTACCTGGAAAGTCAAACCATTGTATACATCAATTAAAAAATGAACAATTAATTACTTTTCTATCTATGAGCAAAATCTATACAAACACAAATTTAATATGGAGGCAGGCCTTAGCCTTTGTTCTTACCTACAATTTATTTTTAATATTTAAGGACTTGCATTATGAACAGATCCAGGGAACTGCTATGGGGGTAGATTGAACACCCTTGTATATGTATTTGTTCCTCAGGCTGAGAGACGGAAATATTTTTCATTGATCCAACTTCTTCGATATAACAGGTGCAGTTATTGGGCAGTTATATCAATAAAAAAAACAAAGAAAAAAATTGTACATAATTTCACACAAAACCCCCAAAATGGGCCGGACAAAAATGTTTTCACCCTCAACTTAATATTTGGTTGCAAACATTTTGTAAAAAAATAACTGCTATCAATTGCTCCCTATACCCATCAAAAAGCTTCTTACACCTCTCATATAGAATTTTGGAGGACTCATCTTTTTCAAACTGCTCCAGGTCTCTCATATTTGAAGGGTGCCTTCTCCCAGCCACAATTTTAAGATCTCTCCGCAGGTGTTCGATGGGCTTTAGATCTGAACTCATTGCTGGCCAATTCAGAACTGTCTAGCACTTTGCTTCTATCCATTTCTGGGTGTTTTTGAAGTTTGAGGTCGCTGTCCTGCTCGAAGACTCTTGTCCTAGGATGCAAACTCAGCAATCTGACACTGGGCACTATATTGCGACCCAAAATCCTTTGGAAATATTCAGATTTCATAAAGCCTTCCACACACTCAAGGCACCGAGTGCCAGAGCCAGCAAAATGACCCCAAAACATTTTTGAACCTCCACCATATTTGACTTAAGGTACTGTGTTTTTTTCTTTGTAGGCCTCGTTCTGTTTTCAGTAAACAGTAGAATGATGTACTTTATCAAAAAGCTCTCTCATGGTCTCATCTGTTGACAAGACACTTTCCCAGAATAATTTTGGCTTATTTATGTACCTTTTTGCAAACTGAAGTCTATCTTTTTTATATCTGTGTGTCAGCAGTAGAATTCTCCTTGATCTCCTGCCATAGCATTTCATTTCATTCAAATGTCGACGTATAGTTCTTTTTCACACTGCTGCATTGTGACCTGCAGGACAGTTTGAATTTCTTTGAAACTTTATTGGGGTTGATTATCCACCATCTGGATGTTTTATATATTTTTCTCTGCCATCCTCTTCCGAGGAGATTAACTACAGTTTCATGGATTCCAAACCTCTTCATTATGTTGTGCTACATGGACAAAGAGACATCAAGATCTCTGGAGATGGACTTGTAACCTTGAGAATATTGATATTTTTCAACAATTTTGGTTCTCACATCCTAAGAGAGTTCCAATCTCCTCTTTCTGTTCTGCATGCTTAGAGTCGCACATACAGACACACAAAGGTGCCAATAATTTTGCAGGCCCATTTTTGCTGGTTTTATGTGTAATTATATCCAATTTGTCCTTTTTTTTATCTGTTTTTGGATTATTCCAATACACACAAACAAAATAAACATATGTATAATAAAACATGTAATTGTATAATTTTCTGGGAAAAATACTTCATTTTTTGAATCAATTTCAAAAGTGCCAACACTTTTGGCCATAACTATATCTAACGCCAATGTTGTATTTCTAAAGAACAGGGTGAAAGTTATTCAGTGGTCAAGTAAGTCTCCTGATCTGAGCCTAATCAAAAACCTATGGGGAATTCTGAAGAGTCAAGTTGAGAATAACTCTCCATCCAGCATCCAGGCTCAAAAAGAGGGTAATTTTTTAATCCCTTTCTCCCAAGCCTGTTTCTAACTTCATAGCAAGGCCAAATTTGACAATTTTGACCTATGTAATTTTATGTGGTAATAACTCTGGAATGCTTTAAAGGATCCAACTGATTCTGAGAATGTTTAATCTTGTCATATTGTTCTTCATGATATTGGTAAAATTGGTTCAAAATGACTTGCATTTATTTGTCAAAAATCAGAAATTTTGAGAAAATGTAACAAAATTTAGCAATTTTCATACTTTTATTTTTTATGTCCTTAACCCCTTCATGACCCAGCCTATTTTGACCTAAATGACCTGGCCATTTTTTGCAATTCTGACCAGTGTCCCTTTATGAGGTAATAACTCAGGAACGCTTCAACGGATCCTAGCGATTCTGAGATTGTTTTTTCGTGACATATTGGGCTTCATGTTAGTGGTAAATTTAGGTCGATAATTTTTGCGTTTATTTGTGAAAAAAATGGAACTTTGGCCAAAATTTTGAAAATTTCGCAATTTTCAAATTTTGAATTTTTATTCTGTTAAACCAGAGAGTTATGTGACACAAAATAGTTAATAAATAACATTTCCCACATGTCTACTTTACATCAGCACAATTTTGGGAACAACATTTTTTTTTGTTAGGAAGTTATAAGGGTTAAAAGTTGACCAGCGATTTCTCATTTTTACAGCAAAATTTACAAAACCATTTTTTTTAGGGACCACCTCACATTTGAAGTCACTTTGAGGGGTCTATATGGCAGAAAATACCCAAAAGTGACACCGTTATAAAAACTGCACCCCTCAAGCTACTCAAAACTACATTCAAGAAGATTATTAACCCTTCAGGTGCTTCACAGGAACTAAAGCAACGTGGAAGGAAAAAATGGACATTTTAATTTTTCCAACAAATTTTTTCTTTTAGCATCAATTTTTCCATTTTTGCATGGGCAACAGGATAAAATGGACCCTAAAATTTGTTGGGCAATTTGTCCTGAGTACACAGATACCTCATATGTGGTCATAAACCACTGTTTGGGCGCACGGCAGGGCTCAGAAGGGAAGGAGCGCCATTTGACTTTTTGAATGGAAAATATGCCTGAATATTTAGCGGCTGCCATGTCGCATTTGGAGAGTCCCTGTGTGCCTAAACATTGGAGCTCCCCCGCAAGTGACCCCATTTTGGAAACTAGACCCCCCAAGGAACTTATCTAGATGCAGAGTGAGCACTTTGAACCCCATGTGCTTCACAAATTGATCCGTAAAAAAAGAAAGTACTTTTTTTTTCACAAAAATTTTCTTTTAGCCTCAGTTTTTTCATTTTCACATGGGCAACAGTATAAAATGGATCCTAAAATTTGTTGGGCAATTTCTCCTGAGTACACTGATACCTCAAATGTGGTCATAAACCACTGTTTGGGCGCACGGCAGGGCTCAGAAGGGAAGGAGCGCCATTTGACTTTTTGAATGGAAAATATGCTGGAATATTTAGCGGATGCCATGTCGCATTTGGAGAGTCCCTGTGTGCCTAAACATTGGAGCTCCCCCACAAGTGACCCCATTTTGGAAACTAGACCCCCCAAGGAACTTATCTAGATGCAGAGTGAGCACTTTGAACCCCCAAGTGCTTTACAAATTGATCCGTAAAAAAAAAAAGTACTTTTTTTTCACAAAAAAAGTTCTTTTATCCTCAGTTTTTTCATTTTCACATGGGCAACAGTATAAATTGGATCCTAAAATTTGTTGGGCAATTTCTCCTGAGTACACAGATACCTCATATGTGGTCATAAACCACTGTTTGGGCGCACGGCAGGGCTCAGAAGGGAAGGAGCGCCATTTGACTTTTTGAATGGAAAATTAGCTCCAGTCGTTAGCGGACACCATGTCATGTTTGGAGAGCCCCTGTATGCCTAAACTTTGGAGCTCCCCCACAAATGACCCCATTTTGGAAACTAGACCCCCTAAGAAACTTATGCAGATGCACAGTGAGCACTTTGAACCCCCAGGTGCTTCACAAAAGTTTATAACGCAGAGTCGTGAAAATAAAAAAATCATTTTTTTTTGTCAAAAAATGATTATTTAGCCCCATATTTTTTATTTTCACAATGGTTACAGGAGAAATTGGACCCCAAAAGTTGTTGTCTAATTTGTCCTAAGTACGCTAGTACCTCACATGTGGGGGAGAACCACTATTTGGGCACACGTCAGGGCTTGGAAGGGATGTAGTGACGCTTTGAAATGTCGACTTGATGTGCCTAAACAGTAGAAACCCCCCACAAGTGACCACATTTTGTAAACTAGACCCCTCAAGGAACTTAACTAGATGTGTGGTGAGCACCTTGAACCCCCACGTGCTTCACAGAAGTTTGTAATGCAGAGCCGTGAAAATAAAAAATCATTTTTATCCTCAAAAACTGATTTTTTTAACCCGCAATTTTTTATTTTCACAAGGGTAACAGGAGAAATTGGACCACAAAAGTTGTTGTACAGTTTGTCCTGAGTACACTGGTACCCATATGTGGGGGGGAACCACTGTTTTGGCGCATGGGAGAGCACAGAAGGGAAGGAGCGCCATTTTGGAATGCAGACTTGATGGAATGTTCTGTGGGCGTCATGTTGCGTTTGCAGAGCCCCTGATGTGCCTAAACAGTAGAAACCCCCCACAAGTGACCCCATTTTGGAAACTAGACCCCCCAAGGAGCTTATCTAGGTGTGTAGTGAGCACTTTGAACCCCCAAGGGCTACACAGAAGTTTATAACGCTGGGCCATGAAAATAAAAAAATCATATTTTTCCACAAACATGATCTTTTAGTCCCCAATTTTTTTATTTTCCCAAGGGTAACAGGAGAAATTAGACCTCAAAAGTTGTTGTCCAATTTGTCCTGAGTACGCTGATATCCCATATGTGGGAGAAAACTACTGTATGGGCACACTTCGGGGCTCGGAAGGGAAGTAGTGACGTTTTGAAATGCCGACTTGATGGAATGGTCTGCGGGCGTCATGTTACGTTTGCAGAGTCCTGATGTGCCTAAACAGTATAAACTCTCCACAAGTGACCCCATTTTGGAAACTAGACCCCGCAAGGAACTTATCTAGATGTGTGGTGAGCACTTTGAACCCCCAAGTTCTTCACAGAAGTTTATAACGCAGAGCCGTGAAAATAAAAAATCATTTTTTTTCCACAAAAATAACTTTTTTAGTCCCCAATTTTTTTTTCCCAACAGTAACAGGAGAAATTAGACCCCCAAAGTTGTTGTGCAATTTTTCCCGAGTACGCTGATACCCCATATGTGGGGGTAAACCACTGTTTGGGCACACGTCGGGGCTTGGAATAAAGGGAGCACTGTTTGACTTTTTGAACGCAAAATTTGCAGGAATCAATGATGGCGCCATGTCGCATATGGAGACCCCCTGATGTACCTAAATAGTGGAAACCCCTCAATTCTAACTCCAACCCTAACCCCAACACACCCCTAACCCCAACCCTAACCCCTACACACCCCTAACCCTAATACAAACCCTAACCATAACCCTAACCCCAACACACCCCTAACCCTAATCCTAACTCTAACCATAAACCTAACCACAAGCCTAACCCTAATCCCAACCCTAACCCCAAAACACCCCTAACGCTTATCCCAACCCTAACCCTAATCCCAACCCTAACCCTAATTCCAACCCTAACCCTAATTCCAACCCTAACCCTAATTCCAACCCTTACCCTAGTTCTAACCCTAACCCTAGTTCTAACCCTAAGGCTGGGTTCATATTGCGTTTTACCAGCCCGTTCAACACGTAGCGTTGACGGGCTGGTAACGGTATAGCATAACGCGATCGCATTATGCTATACCCGCTAGTGCAGAGGAATCAGCGATGATTCATTTGCGCTAGCGGTGATGGAGCCCAGACGCTGCAGCCTGCGTCCAAGGCTCCGTCACTGAATGACGACACGTCGCGAACGCATGCCGCTTCATGGCATGCGTTGCGATGCGCACACAAATGGGGTGAATGGCAGCGTTAACGGACTGCGTTACACCGCGTTATACCGCGGTGAAACGCAGTCCATCTAACGGACTGCCATAATGCAATATGAACTCAGCCTGACCCTAAGGCCCCGTGCACACGTTGCGGATTCACTTGCGGATTTTTCTAAAATCCGCAGGTAAAACGACCTGCCTTTTACCTGCGTATTTAGCGCGGATTTGCTGCGGTTTTTCTCTGCGGTTTTACGCCTATAATGGAATAGGTGTAAAATCGCTGCGGAATCCGCACAAAGAATTGACATGCTGCGGATTTAAAACCGCAGCAAATCTGCGCTGAAAATCTGCAGCATGTGCACAGCGTTTTTTTTTACCATTTATTTGCATTGTACTGTACATGGTTTCTGGATCTGCTGTGAATCTGCAGCGCCAAATCCGCTGCGGATCTGCAGCGAAATCAGCTGCGGATCAGCAGCGAAATCAGCTGCGGATTAGCAGCGAAATCAGCTGCGGATCAGCAGCGAAATCAGCTGCGGATCAGCAGCGAAATCAGCTGCGGATCAGCAGCGAAATCCGCTGCGGATCAGCAGCGAAATCCGCTGCGGATCAGCAGCGAAATCCGCTGCGGATCAGCAGCGAAATCAGCTGCGGATCAGCAGCGAAATCAGCTGCGGATCCGCAGCAAAATCCGCAACGTGTGCACAGGGCCTAATAGGAAAAAAAAAAAAATCTTTATTATTTGTCCCTACCTATGACAGGGGGGGTTCACTTACTTTTTTTTATTTTGGTCACTGTGACAGTTTATCACAGTGATCAAAATAAATTTTTTGACTATGCAGGGCGCACTGCGCATGCGCCCGCCATTTTCCAAGATGGCGGCGCCCATGAAGAATCCCGGGCAGCCGCCGGGAAGGATCCAGGGACATCGGTGGACCGGGAGAGGTGAGTAGGGGAATCGGAAGTGAGGGGGGGATCGGAAGGTGGGGGCAGCGGAGGCCAGGACGAGGGGAGCTTTTAGTGACGGCGGTGACCGACCGCTGCCATCTTTCGGTGGCGGCGGCCGATCGCCGCCGTGAATCCGTGTGGGGGGGTCAGGGCTCGGTGTCCAGCCATGACAGATGCTATTGCAGCATCGGCCATGGCTGGATTGTAATATTTCACCAATTATATTGGTGAAATATTACAGATTGCTCTGATTGGCTGTTTCACTTTTAACAGCCAATCAGAGCGATCGTGGCCACGGGGGGGTTAAGCCAACCCCCCTGTGGTGAAGCACAAAGGGTCCTGTGCCGGCGGGTCGGGTGACCTTTCAGTGACCCCGGTCTCCCGACCCGCAGGGACGCGATCCTTTCATGACGCCACATAGGCGTCATGGGTCGGATTGGCACTGACTTTCATGACGCCTACGTGGCGTCATGGGTCGGGAAGGGGTTAAAGTATAAAGTTATTTCTTAAAATAGTTAATAAATAATATTTAGCACATGTCTACTTTACACCAGCACAGATACATTTTTTTTGTATAAGACGCAAGTCGAAAAGTGTAGGTCATAAAGTACATTACCAAACGTATTCTTGTACCACCATGTGCTCAGATGTGACTATACATGTTTGTTTTAAATGCCTCAATAAAATGTATATTTTACCTAACAAGATTAAAAGTGTACATCGCTGGATCACATCACCTTGTTGCTGTTCCTACCATGGCTGCCCTACCCTGACCCATGCGAGGCCCTGGTTCACATTGGAAACTATACACCCAACAACAGGTTAGCTGATGATTATATTTTTCCTATAATTTTATTTGTTAGGAAGTCAGAAGGTTTAAAAGTTGACCAGCGATTTCTCATTTTTCAAACAAAATTTGCAAAACTTTTTTTTTTAGGGTCCACATGCCATTTCAATATAATAATAATAATAATAATAATAATAATAATCTTTATTTATATAGCGCCAACATATTCCGCAGTGCTTTACAGTTTAACAGTTTCAAAACATAAGTCATAAGTAACAACGTTAACAATACAATAATTAAAGCAAAATAAGCCGACCCTGCTCGTGAGAGCTTACAATCTACAATGAGGTGGGGGAGATACAAAGTACAGGTGTGTATATACAATGGTATATACAATATGACAGAATATATCCAAAATTAACATCATTCTAAAAACTGCACCCCTCAAAGTTCTCAAAACCACATGCAAGAAGTTTATTAACACTTCAGGTGCTTCACAGGAACTGAAGCAATGTGGAAGAAAAAACATTTAGTTTTTCACAAAAATGTTACTTTAATCCTCAATTTTTTTGTTTTCACAAGTGTAATAGGAGAAAATGGACCCCAAAATTTGTTGTGCAATATCTTTTTGAGCACACTGACATCCCATGTTTGGGGGAAAATTACTATTTGGGCACACGGCAAGGCTGGGAAGGGAAGGAGCACCGCTTGACTTTTTAATTGCAAAATAGGCTTAAAATCATGAACTGACACCATGTTGCATTTGGAGAACACTTGATGCACCTAAACAATGGAAACCCCCCACATGTGACCCCATTTTGGAAACTTATCTACATGTGTGGTGAGCACCTTGAATTCCAAGGTACTTCACAGAAATTATAACGTTCAGCTGTAAAAATAAAAAAATAAAAAATTTTATACAAAAATGTTTTTTAGACCAAAATTTTGCATTCTCACAAGCATAACAGGAGAAAATACTAAATTGCTGTGCAATTACTTCTGAGTACACCGATACTCCATATGTGTGGGAAAACTACTGTTTGGATGCATGGCAAGGCTCGAAAGGGAAAGAGTGCCATTTGACTTATTGAATACAAAATTGTCTGGAATCATTAATGGACTCCATGTTGCATTTGGAAAACCCCTGATGTGCAAAAAACAGTGGAAATCCCCACAAGTGACACCATTTTAGAAAGTAGACCCCTCAAAGAATGTATCTAGATTGTGATGAGCACCTTGACCCTCCATGTGCTTCACAGAAGTTTATAATGTTGAACTCAGAAAATAAAATTCATATTTTTCCCTCAAATATGTTCTTTTAGCCCCCTTTTTTCACAAGCATAACAGGAGAAATTGCACCATTCAATTTGTGCAATATCTACTGAGTACACCGATACTGCATAAGTGGTTGAAAAATACTTTTGAGACACAGTACAAAGCTCAGAAGGTAAGAAGTGGAATATAGGAGTTCAAATTTTGCTGGAATGGTTTAAGGGTGCCATGTCACATTGGCAGAGCCCCTGAAGTGCCAGAACAGCAGAAACCCCCAATAAGTGATATAATTTTACAAACTACACCTCTCAATTAATTCATCTAGTTGTGCAGTGAGCATGTTGATACCATGTGTGCAGTTGCAGAAATGTATACAGCAGCTTTATTCTTAGGGTCGATATGATTACAATGATACCACATTTTTATAATATTTTTATTTTGGTGTGTTTACACAATAAAAACTATTTTATATAAAAAATAATTATTTTTGCATCACTTTATTCTGAAAGTTATGACTTTTTAATTTTTCTACTGATGGAGCTGTATGGTGGCTTGTTTTTTGCAGCACAAGATTAAATTTTTAGCCATCTTTTAAGGATCTCTTCTTGAAATATAGAATGTTATAACCAGAAGCCTCTATGTTACAGAACACAAACATCATACATGGATATCACAGGCTTACTTCCTTCCCATGGAATGCATGCACAGTGGAACACATGTCCTAGTACCTCCCATAATGTTAGTGGAGCGCATAGACCACCCAATTGCCAGATCTCAGAACGCACGCCAACCTCACTTCCGGTGACATTTCCAGGCACTGCATGATTCATTGGCATTGCAACTTCACTCGAGACCTACAAATACCCGGCAACAGGGCTTAGTTTTCTTGTCAACAAGCGGTTGATACGGTGCTTTGACTGGCTCAGGCATTACCCCTCATATGGGTAGGTTAATCTTCTATCTCACTTATACAAGGTGCTTTCTGGGTTTACATGTGATATACTGCACAATGTTCTATAGGTATCTTACATTATACCTAACCTGACCGCAAATTGCACTAAAAGGGCCGTAGACTCCTCCTCTCATCCCACTGGTAGGCTTGCATTCTATTTAATATTGTAAACTGTTGGTTTCCCATGTATATATTGACACACTGATAAAATACACCTCCACCCAACAGACCTACCTCAGGTGGAGGAAAATCTTATCTTTACCGCATCTACACAGCAGTCGAGTAGGCTCCATTCCTTTGTTTACCTACTTCCCTGTTTATATGAGCAACCTAAAATGTTGGGGTATATTCGCTTCAGCTACACTAGATAGTGAATATCAAATATTGAATTTTGACAGTTATATTATTATGGATATACTGTATACACTTGATTTATTCTTATTATTTTGTTTGTTTATATTGTAGTACACTAAAAAAGGTCATAAAGACTGAAATTATTGTATATATTGTACAACCCCAGTGGACTGCATTAAATTATCACCTCATCATCCATTGTGTGCCAAGTGTATTTATATTTGCCTTCTAAATACTGTGATCGATGGTTAAACTTCCTGGAGCAGTGCAGGCACTGCTCCTGGCAGTAAGTGCCGGGTGTCAGCTGTCATGTCAGCTGAACATCTGGCAGAGATCGCTGGTGCACAGCTCCTGTGCATGCAAAATCACCTGGACGTATCCATATATCCAAGGTCGGGAAGTACTTCCCAAACTGTATGTATGGATTTGTATAAGGTCGTGAAGAGGTAAAGAATGAAAAAGATGTTGCAATATGTTGCCAACTTGGTTATTCCATGTCTAGATAACTTAGTGCTGTCCTTGAAATGTATAGAGGTCATATAAATTACTAGATGTAATAATTTTTGATGTAGAATGTATTCAAGTTTGCATCCACCAATTTGATTATAACAGAAGATTTTGCAATAAAACTCATATTATTAACCTTACATTCATGTAATGGGTTAAAATGTTCTATGAAACTCAGTCTTTTTTTTGTTCAGATTTTTCAGATTTTTTTTGTTCAGTGTGATATTGATTAACCCCTTCATGACCCAGCCCATTTTGACCTTAATGACCTGGCCATTTTTTGCAATTCTGACCAGTGTCCCTTTATGAGGTAATAACTCAGGAACGCTTGAATGAATCCTAGCAATCCTGAGATTGTTTTTTCGTGACATATTGGACTTCATGTTAGTGGTAAATTTAGGTCAATAATTTCTGCGTTTACTTGTGAAAAAATCGGAAATTTGGCGAAAATTTTGAAAATTTCGCAATTTTCAATTTTTGAATTTTTATTCTCTTAAAACAGAGAATTATGTCACACAAAATAGTTAATAAATAACATTTTCCACATGTCTACTTTACATCAGCACAATTTTGGAAACAAAAATTTTTTTGTTAGGAAGTTATAAGGGTTAAAAGTTGACCAACGATTTCTCATTTTTACAACAAAATTTACAAAACCATTTTTTTAGGGACCACCTCACATTTGAAGTCAGTTTGAGGCATTTATATGTCTGAAAATACCCAAAAGTGACACCATTCTAAAAACTGCACCCCTCGAGCTGATCAAAACCACATTCAAGAAGTTTATTAACCCTTCAGGTGCTTCACAGGAGCTGAAGCAAAGTGGAAGGAAAAAAATGAACATTTAACTTTTTAGTCACAAAAATAATCTTTTGCAAACAATTTTTTTATTTTTACAAGGGCAAAAGGAGAAAATGGACAGATAAAGTTGTTTTGCAATTTCTACTGAGTACACCGATACCCCATATGTGAAGTAAAACCACTGTCTGGGAGCACGCTGGGCTCGAAAGGGAAGAAGCGCCATTTGACTTTTTCAAACCAAAATTGGCTGGAATTGAGATAGGAAGTTATGTTGCGTTTGGAGAGCCCCTGATGTGCCTAAACAGTGGAAACCCCCCACAAGTCATACCATTTTGGAAACTAGACCTTCTAATGAACTTATCTAGATCTGTGGTGAGCATATTGAACCCCCAAGTGATTCACACAAGTTTATAATGCCCGGGCATGAAAATAAAAAATCCTATTTTTTTCCCACAAAAATTATCTTTTAGTCACCAATTTTTTATTTTCCCAAGGGTAACAGGAGAAATTTGACCACAAAAGTTGTGATCCAATTTGTTCTGAGTACGCCGATACCCTATATGTGGGGGGGAACCACTGTTTTGTGTACGGCAGAGCTCGAAAGGGAAGGAGCGCCATTTGACTTTTTCAAACCAAAATTGGCTGGAATCGAAATTGAACGCCATGTCGCGTTTGGAGAGCCGCTGATGTGCCTATAAGTGGAAACCTCCTACAAGTGACCCCATTTTAGAAACTAGACCCCCTAAGGAACTTATCTACATCTGTTGAGAGCACTTTGAATCCCCAAGTGCTTCACACAAATTTATAAGGTAGAGCCATAAAATTAAAAAATCATATTTTTTCCACAAAAATTATCTTTTCACCCCAATTTTTACTTTCCCAAGGGTAACAAGACCCCAAAAGTTATTGTGCAATTTGTCCTGGGTACGCTGATACCCCATATTTGGGGGTAAACCACTGTTTGGGTGCATGGCAGAGCTTGGAAGTGAAGGAGCGCCGTTTGACTTTTTCAATGCAGAATTGGCTGGATGCCATGTCTCGTTTGGAGAGCCCCTGATGTGCCTAAACAGTGGAAACCCCCACAAATGACACCATTTTGGAAACTAGACCCCTCAAGAAACTTATCTACGTGTGTGGTGAGAAATTTGAAGCCCAGGTGTTACACTAAAGTTTATAATGCCCGAGCGTGAAAACAAAAATATCATATTTTTTTCACAAACATGATCTTTTAGTCCCAAATGTTTTATTTTTCCAAGAGTAAAAGGAGAAATTGGACCACAAAAGTTGTTGTCCAATTTGTCCTGAGAACGCTGATACCCCATATGTGGGAGAAAACTGCTGTGTAATCACATGTCGTGGCTCGGAAGAGAAGTAGTGACGCTTTGTAATGCAGACTTTGATGGAATGGTCTGCGGTTGTCATGTTGCGTTTAGAGAGCCATTAATGCCTAAACAGTGAAAAACCTCCATAAGTGACCACATTTGGAAACTAGACCCTCAAAGGAACTTATCTAGGTGTGTGATGAGCACTTTGAACCCCAAGTGCTTCACAAAAGTTTATAATGCAGAGCCGTGAAAATAAAAAAACATTTTTTTTCTCAAAAAATGATATTTTAGCCCTCAATTTTTTATTTTCACAGGGGTAACAGGAGAAATTGGACCCCAAAAGTTGTTGTCCAGCTTGTCCTGAGTACGTTGGTACCCCATATGTGGGGGGAACCACTGTTGGGAACATGTCGGGGCTCGGAAGGGAAGTAGTGACGTTTTGAAATGCAAACTTTGATTGAATGGTCAGCGGCGTCATGTTACGTTTGCAGAGCCGCTGATGTGCCTAAACAGTGGAAACCCCCACAGGTTACCCCATTTTGGAAACTAGACCCCCAAAGGAACTTATCTATATGTGTGGTGAGCACTTTGAACCCCGAAGTGCTTCACAAAAGTTTATAACGCAGAGCCGTGAAAATAAAAAAATCATTTTTTTTTCCATAAAAATATTTTTTTAGCCCCCAATTTTTTATTTTCCCAAGAGTAACAGGAGAAATTAGACCCCAAAAGTTGTTGTGCAATTTTTCCTGAGTACGCTGATACCCCATATGTTGGGGTAAACCACTGTTTGGGCACACTTCGGGGCTTGGAAGGGAGGGATCACCGTTTGACTTTTTGAACGCAAAATTGGCTGGAATCAATGGTGTCACCATGTCGTGTTTGGAGACCCCTGATGTGCCTAAACCATGGAAACTCTTCCATTCTTACTCCAACCCTAACCCCAACACACCCCTAACCACAACCCTAACCCCAACACACCCCAACCCTAATCCCAACCATAACCCTAACCCAACACACCCCTAACCCTAAACCCAACCCTAACCCCAACACTCCCCTAACCCTAATCTTAACCCTAATCCAAACCCTAACCATAATTGCAACCCTAACCCTAATTGCAACCCTAACCCTAATTCCAACCCTAACCCTAATACCAACCCTAACCCTAATTCCAAACCTAATCCTAACCCTAATCCTAACCCTAATGGAAAAATAAAAATAAAAATATTTTCTTTATTTTATTATTGTTCTCTACCTATGGGGGTGATAAAGGGGGGGTTATTTATTATTTTTTAATTTTGATCACTGTGATAGCGTCTATCACAGTGATCAAAATGTACTTTCAATGAATGAATGAATCTGGGAGCGGAATGCAGGGGAGAGGGAGCAGATGCTGATGGCGGCGGCAGATCGCCCTGTCAGTCGCTGTGGGAGGGTCAGTTTAGTGTCTCCAGCCATGGCCGATAATATTGCAGCATCAGCCATGGCTGGATTGTAATATTTCACCAAGTTTCGTTGGTGAAATATTATAATCGCTCTGATTGGCTGTTTCACTTTCAACAGCCAATCAGAGCGATCATAGCCACAGGGGGGCAAAGCCACCCCCCTGGGGTGAAGCACAAAATCTCCTGTCCCTGCAGGTTGGGTGACCTTTCAGTGACCCCTGTCACCCGACCCGCATGAACGGGATTTATACCATGATGCCTATGTAGGCGTCACAGGTCGGGAAGGCTCCCATATTTCTGGAGTAAGCTCTGTGCTGCTCCCATATCTCTGGAGTAAGCTTGGTTCTGCTCCCATATCTATGCAGCAAGCTCCGTTCTGTTCCCATATCTATGTACCAGCCTATTTTAAAGCCTGTTATCTCTGCTACTTTAATGCAATGGCCAGAGATAAACAAGGAAAAGGAGGGCCACCGCAACTCGAGGGCCTTGTGATTGCCCCACAGGCTGAAAAGTGCCAGCCAGCCCCTGTTTACTCCCTTCTCTGTTTTTTCTAATCCTGCACGGATTCGATCCCGCCCAATAATTTTCCAATCTACTCTCTTTCCTATTTTGCTTCATTTCTCTGTTGATTTTATGTTTCTTTCCTATCATCCTCTTGTCTTTCTTTTCTTTTTTCCTCAATTTTTTTTATATTTTTTTATCTTCTTTGCAATCCTATTATTACTCTACTTCTTAACGTCCTCTCCTTCCCCTCCCCTCACTATCCCTCTACTCCTCTCTTTCTTCAGTTTCAGTCATTGTAAGGGTTGGTGGATTGCACTGAATAAAAATAAATAATAATGTGCAATCGCAGCCTGGGGTACACCGTGCAGGAGTGAACCTGCTGCTAGAGTGAACAAATGACGAAACAAGGCAGCGAGCATTCACCTTAACCAGGCTGCGTTAACACCACGCAGCATGAACAGAACGCAGAATACTCAGCTCTGTTAGCTTCGCAGAGAGGTAGAGCTAAAGGGTTGAGCTCTCTCTGTAACTGAACAGTGCTAAGAGCACACTTGAACGAAAGAGATGCTGAGTCAAGGGAAAAAAACTAAAAAGACCCTAGGAACAAACCCTGTTGACTTCACAGGGGAGCACAGCTCTTTAGGTTGGATCTTGCCCTGTAACTGACCCATGCTAATAGCACACGTGGCTGAAACAGGTGCTAAGCCAAGCGATGGCAAAAACCCTAAGAGGCACAAGCTCCAAAGGCAGCTAAATACACGCACGTGCAGACAAAGAGTATACATTCACACCCACCAACCATATATGATACTAGCCCCACTGGGAGTCTTTTATACCCAAAGCTCCATCCCAAACAGTCATGCTGACATCGCACGTGGGCCTATCGAGAGCTGCCACATCATAGCAGTTAACGTCCGATCACCAATAGGAAGATGCCACATCACGGACATGCTCAGTAAAGTGTTTTCTGGACTTAGACTCCGGAGCGCAAGGCGGTGCTTTTATCATAGACTTGGCTGGAGAGCCAGCAGTAACCAAAGGTATACTGTGAACCTTAGCAAGACACTGGGCCTGATGTCTGTGCTGAGCAACAGCTGCAGCAGCCGGGCCTGAATGGGAGACCACAACACCAGACAGTGCTCGAGATCTATTCCTTGCAGCGGAAGAATCCTGGCACCTAACAGTCACATCTCCAGATTTTTTAAACCACTCCCTTGAAAACTTACTATGCAATTGGTGTTCTCACTTGACAAAGACGCTAGTCCAGCATTGAAATGCGCTGGAGAAATATAAAATGTTCAACTTATCTTGATTCTAAGAATTCTTCTTTATAGAAGTGCAGCCTGATATCATGTTATTGTCCAAATTGGTCATGTTCATAAATTGATGCAGAAAACATAAGCTAATGATGCAGGAGTACAAAAAGAGAAATGTGACTGAAAAAACGCAAATTATGAATTGGGCCCCTAGTGTTATGTGTTTATGCATTCCTTCTATCTATACCCTAATAGTGGGCGGTATTTAGCTAAATGCACCAGATTCATGTACACTTTGCATTAAAAAAGTGTCTTTCATAAATTGTACCATAATTATTATGCTTTAGACACTTTCTCTAACTAGTCTGACACAGGGGGCATGACTTTGCTGAAAAGCATTGTGGTTTAGCAAACAAGGAGCATGGTCTTATGTGCAACAACTTGGGCAAAAAATGTGTCAAAATCGTGGTGAAAAAATCTGTATCAACGTAAGCCAACTGATAAATAGTATAAAATGAAACTAAATACAAAGTCTAAAGAATCTACATATTTATCAAATAGCTAAAGCATTATGATATATTTGACAGAGAGTTGGACAATTTTATTTGAGTGAAAATGAGTTGTACTCAAATTTTGCAAAAATCTGTATTCTCCGGAATGTGAACTTTTTGTAATTCACTCTGCGAATTCAGCAAGATGGTGGCTACCATTTTGCAGAACTGAAGTAAGCTGGCAAAAGGTTAAAAATAAATAAATTAAAAAAAACTAATACATTACAACTCATCTACAGGCTACCTGGCTATTGGGAGCGGTGAGTTTCGTATGGGTTGTTGATTTTTTTTCTGCACTTTTTACTTATGATATTCAGAGGTCTCTCCAGAATTTGCAGAGAATATCTTCCTTGTGAATCAAATTTCCTGCTAAAATTTGGTAGATTTGCAAGTTGCACTTGACAAATTTAGGTGAAAAAAATTCACTATGTTGTCATCCATAGAGTATTATGTGCTTTGTGTTGCAATATAGTCGTGTATAACACTCCAAAAAAGCGTTCACATTTTTTCTAGATTCAATTAGTCATTCATAAAGTATTGCGTGGTTTGTGTTACCGTACATTTCGGTGGTATATAACACTCCAAAAAAGGGTTCAAAAATGTTTCCAGAGAGGATTACATGCTTTGTGTAATATTTTGGTGGTATATGCCACTGCAAAAACATTTTGAAAAATGTGTCTGGATTCCAAAAAAGCATTGAAAATTTTTCCTGGATTTAATTTGTCATCAGTAGATTATTACATGGTTTGTGTTACATTTTGGTGGTATACAACACTTCAAAAAAGTGTTGAAAACATTTCATAAATTCAATTAGTAATCCATAGAGTAGTACATGCTTTATAGTAAATTTCTTTGGTATGTAACACTCAAAACATGAGTTCAAAAATTTTTCTGGATTCAGTTAGAAATCCTTAGAGTATTATGCGATTTGTGTTACATTTTTGTGGTATATAGCACTCCAAAAGAGTGTTGAAAAATTTTTTTTGATTCAATCAGTCATCCATAGAGTATTACGTCTTTTGTGTTACATTTCGGTGGTATATAGCACAGCCAAAAAAGCATTTAAACAATTTTCTGGATTCATTTAGTCATCCATAGAGTATTACGTGCTTTGTGTTACATTTCAGTGGTATATAACACTCCAAAAAATCTAAAAAAAAATAATTCTGGATTGAATTAGTAATCCATACAGTGTATTGTGCTTAGTGGGCAACAAAGCGACAAAGATGGTAGAATCCAGCGAGACTCCCAAGGAAGCGACTGGAGGGATACCAGAGCCAGACAAGATAGTGTGACAGCAGATGTGGCAAGATCCTTTTGTCCAGAACCAGACACTTTGGGGGCACCGCCAAGGCCTGAACCCAATCCGCAGCCTTCACCGCTGGGGTTCTTGTGAACTACGGATGGGAGAGCCAGGATCCAGGAACTGGTGAGCAGACTGCAGGGCCTAGGCTGGTCAGAAGAGAGAAGGAGGTGAGCTAGGAACAGTGCTGGAAACATACTACAAGGTCCGCTAGCCGCAAGGTACCAAGAGTTGGCATCCCGAGGGGAGGTTGTTTCATACTACTAGCAGCTGAGATGGGAGTCCATAGAAGAGTTTGGGACCTGACATCACATTTTGTTTAACCAGTGGCCAGTTGCCTCGAAGGCTGTAAGAGCTAACAGCTGGAATCAGGGTCACGTTCCTCAAAATAGTGGTGCAACATCGCTGGTATATGATTGGTGTTATCTGAGAAGGAAGGGAGCAGTAGTAACCCTTCTTGAGAAATTAACAGACTTGGGAGAGGCTCCTAGAGGTGGCTCGAGATGGGGCTACCACTTCCAAGACATCAGACTGTCCTTGGGGTTCCTCACCTCTTATGCGAGAGCAGATGATGGTGCAGATGACACAGGGGGTTGTCACACATTTCTACATGTCGGGGGCTCCGGCACTACCCAAAGCCAGGTCACTTACAGCCCAGGCATCTGAGAATCAGGCTCCAGGAAGCAGGTGGAGGCAGTCCCCCCAGCCTCCCAAAGAAGGAGAAGAAGAAGTGGACACCTGTAGAGGATTACTGTTTTACCCTTCTTATCAATCATTTTTTTCTGGTCTTGCACTTTGTGCAAAGCCTTCATGAGTGTAGGAGTACAGTAACTACACTTTCAAAACATTTGAATGAGACCCACAAGTTGTTGTCTTCAAGAGTCTACGAATGTTTGCATTACCCTCATAATTTTTCCCTGGCTTTGCACTTTGTACAAAACCTTTATGAGTTTAGACGTACATCAACTACATTTTCAAAATATTTTAATGAGGCCTGCAAGTTGCTGCCTTCCAGGGTCTATGGATGACTTTCTTACCTTCATATAATTTTTTCTGGCTTTGCTCTTTGGGACAAGCCTTTATGAGTGTAAGAGTACTTCTCCTAAAGTTTTAAAATATTTGAATGAGGCTGCAAGTTGTTGCCTTCAAGGATTTATGGATGACTGGATAACCCTCATTATAATTTTTTGCTGGCTTTTCACTGCATACAAAGCCTTTATGAGTGTGTAACAAGGTGGCCCGGGGAGGTAGCCATGGGTGAGTCCATTAAGCAACAGTCTGTGAGCACCCCGGCACTTTGCTCATGAAAAAATACATACAGTTCTTTGTACAGCATGTGTAACATGCACCACAGCACATTCACAGGCTCTGTCATATTCTCTTCGGCTGCTACAATGTAGGCTCTGCAAATCACTTCAGAGAAGAGGTCTTTTTCCAACAGTTGAACTTTAATGAACAGTAAGGCATCCATCAAATCAGCAGCACAGTTCACACATAGTGGCATCTCCTCACTGTCCCTGTCCTTCAGACAGTATTGATTCTTCCTGTAAAATTCTTTCATCTCCTGCACTTACTTTGTCCCACATGTGCTCCAGGCTCACCAGTTCCCTCCAGTCCCAGGTCCATCTTCCTTAGGAAGAGGTGTTAGGTATGCTCTCTCAGCTCCACCTGTCATGGTCATAAACCCTGAATCCTCCTTGAGGTGACCTCCCATCACTGGTGCACATCCACACTGGTCCCTATCCTAGGACTCCCTCCAGCCATAGCTGCCTATTTTTCTGTCTATCTAAATTCTGTACTCCACATGCATCTTGCAAACTGCCTGGGAACTCCTCATTAATCAGGAAATGTTTCTCCTATATCCCTCTGCTGCGTGCTGCTCTAATCTGTGCCTCTCCCATCTACTTAACTCCTATGCTGCCTGGAACTAATTAATACTCTTATATATCCTATGCTCTATCTCTAATATGCCCCCTCTATTCTAGTCCCCTTTAATCCTGCACAACCAACTAATCTATCCCTAAGCTAAAGCACAATACACTACACATTACAATACATGGCAAATACATTTCAGCAACACGCAGTACATTTGCATTACAGTACAAGAAAAACCATCAAGGTGCCGCATTAGACACAAGTGACCAGCATCAAGGAGGGGGGAGGCACGTGACGCACCCAATCACCCCCTTATAAGTGTAGAAGTGCCACGACTAGACTTTCTTCCATTTTTTATGAGCCACTCCATTTGGTGCCTTCAAGATAGTATGGAAGACTCTACTTATATTTTTTTCTGGATTTGCACTTTATGAGTGTATGATTACCACAACTACACTTGATTCACAATATTTGAATCAGGTGCTACAATTGGAGCCTTCAAAGGTGTATGGATGACCCTGCTTGTAATTTTTGGCAGACTTTGCACTGTATGCAGAGCTTTATGAGTGTTGGAGTACCCATCCTACATGTTGTTCACAATATTTGAAGCAGGTACTACAGTTGGTGCCTTCAAAGGTGCTTGTCATTTTTGGCATGCTTTGCACTGTGTGAAGACCTTTTGAGTGTAGGAGTACTAAAACTACATTTTGCTCACAACATTTGAATGAGGTACTACAGTTGGTGCCTTCAATGGTGTATGGATGACCCCGCTTGTAACTTTTGGCAGACTTTGCACTGTGTGTAGAGCTCTTATGAGTGTTGGAGTACCCCAACTACACTTTGTTCACAATATTTGAGTGAGGTACTACAGTTAGTGCCTTCAAGTGTGCTTGTAATTTTGGCAGGTTTGGCACTGTGTGCAAAGCTTTTATGAGTGTAGAAGTACAACAACTACACTTCATAATCAATATTTGAATGAGTCACTACAGTTGGTGCCTTTAAGGGTTTATGGATAACCTTGCTTGTAATTTTTGACAGGCTTTGCACTTAGAGCATAGTCTTTACGAGTCTAGGAGAATCACTATATGACAATTTGAACATAATGTGAATAAGGCCCTCCTCTATGTCTAATACAGCGTGTATCTGATTTCCTCTTCCATCTAATTTTTGCTAATTCTTGCTTCCTTCATAAATGACACAGAAATTTTTAATTGTTTAATATATAATTAATGAAAATTAATAAAAAGTTCAATTTTGGTCTACTTAAATTATTATTTTTATATCATTTTTAAATGTTGAATTATATGCAAGTCATTATACAGGAAAAAATGTTTATTAACATTTTTTTCTTGTAAACTCCAAAATCTTGATGATTTTGAATGTTTTATTGTCAGTTCTTAAAGTAGAGTAAAAGTGTGGCACTATTGTTCTCAGCAGCTATCTGGGAGTCAGAGATGCTTCCCTATGCTGTTCTCCTTCCATTCAGTACTTTTTCATCCATTTCAACATTTTCACTGCTCCCCGTCCTCTTTGTTCGATCTGCCGTAAAAATGCTCATATTTACCATTGACTCCAATTATACTCGTTACTGGAAATGAGCATTCGAGCATTATGAATTGCTTGTTCTGTGTGATGAGCATCCTAGCATTTTAGTGCTCGTTCATTCCCTGTGAAAATCCTATTTTTGCATTAGAGGGTACTTTTTCCTTGGTGGATTTGCCAAATCTTGCAACTCGTGAACACTCAGCTTATTTTCTACCATCAGGATTTCAATAGCTTCTCGTCTGTGGTGACATAACTAGCTTAAACTATCACAGCAGCTGCATCTACCTCTGCAGGTTCAATTCATGACAACACTTCACATATACTGATTGTCAATAACAGATTAATTTAGATTTAGTAGATCTTATCATCTCATATACATACATTTTACCAACAGGGGTATATGCTTTTACTGATTATTTTCAGATGAATTTGCATCATTATAGTTTGGAATTGTCTAAACTATAAGTCCATGATATACAATTGATAAATTCAGGGATGGATTATAATGTGGGCAATATGGTTCACTGCCTGGGTTCAAGGCTCCAAGAGGGATTATTTCCAGTTTGTCCTTAGTGTAGTAATTTTTTTCCACCATTAGCGGCATACATCACCGAGTAGGGAGCATTCCCGTAACTCCACTGCAGATGAGACGACACCAACAGCAAGTTACTGGATCTAAATATTGTATAACTTGCAAGGAGATGATGGGGTAATACTCTTGATTGTAAAAGAAACTCCATTATCAACTATAGCGCTGTTCCTTAGTATATAGCATCCTCTCTTTTTATGTATAGTGTCATCCCCTATTACATAGCATCACTTTTTGTCTTGTATAGTGTTACAGTATATTTTATTATATATCAATTTCTTTTATTATGTATTGTACCACCCTTATTACATAGCATCCATTCATGTTATGACTAGAGCCATACTTAATTACTGAACATACAGTTCATTTTTATTATGAATAATGACATCTCTTATCATATAGCATTTTCTCTAGTTATGTACGGTGCCATACTTTATTACATAGTATCCTCTATTGTGCTGTGTAGCATTGTACAAAGGAAAATTTTTTGCTCGTTACGCCCCCTTTATCTCCTTACGGATGCAAGCATGCACCAAAGCACCTGTGTGTTCATTATGTGACCTATCACATGACTTCCCAAAACGTCATCTGACAAGTCACATGATATATCAGATGCCTGGGGGAACCAAGCACTGGTCAGTATTAGAGATGAACAGTTCCCTTTAAATTAAAATTCACAGACTTCGCCAAAATTTCCCCAAAAATTTAATTTGCGAAAAATAAATGTGTGCAAATCTCATTACTTGAGAATTTGTAATTGCTCACAAAATACATGTGGGAAAGGAGAGAGAACCCTGCTGACCATAAGAGACTACGCTCTATAGAAGAGAGAAAGAGCATGAAAGAGAGAGGACCCCACAGACTGTGATAGCTACAGAGTATTATCGGAAAGCTCACATGGTAATAAAATATGACATTAGCTTACTCTTTGATGCTTCAGTAGTGTGGAAATGGTGCCGGGCAATTTTTTTTTTTGTGTGAATTGCAAATTGAGTCTCAAAATGTCCATATTTAAATGTCACCTAGAATTTCAGGAAATTTGACTTAAACTCAATCCTCTGTGGATTAGTATGTTCACCTCTCGTCAGTACCTACCAATAGTAAAGTAAGGATAACTAGAAAACCTATTCCACAGGAAAGCTAATGTCGGACAAACTGCTGAAAAAGATACTGCTTGCTATGATAAAAAGGTGTCAGAAAATACAGTACATAAAATCTTGCTGAGTGTGAGGCTGAGTATCTGCACACCAGTCAGAAACCGCACATATCAACATCAGTACTGGACCAAGGAGCAATTGAAGAAGGTGACTTATCTGATGAATTGTGTGTCTCCTAGAATGTAGATAAAACTAGGATGCTCTAAGGGCTCACTCACATGAGCATATAACACGGTCAAGTGATATCCACTGTTTTATCAGATAACCCTAGGCCCAAAGTCATTCTGTGGGGCAGTGCTGACTAGCGCTTTTGTTCTCATGCTGATTCGTATGAGAAAAAAATTGGTCATGCTGCGAGTCCATCTGATAATTGGATCACAGACAACCATAAAAGTCTATAGGTGCGTGTAAAACATTGGACTGTATTCGGATGTCATCCCAGTGCAATCCGATTCACGTGGACTGGGACAATTGGGAAGATGGAGAACTTAGGCTCTCCGTTTTCTCCTCACCTGTGATATGATTCTCTCAATTATCGGTCCTATCTGTGGAGATACCTCCTCACAACTTACACAACTTGGTTGGTTCCAGGTACCATAGAACACATTCAGAGATCTTATGGAGTCTATGCCTTAAAGGGAATCATTGAGCAGGTTTTTGCAATTTAACCTGAGGACAGCATGACATAGGGGTTAAAACATTGAGGTGTCACTTATTAGGCTGTGTGCTGTTATTTACTTACAATGAAGATTTTATAACCAGGTCATTATCACTGCCCAGACTAACTGCCTTATACCAAGAGGGCATATGTAGACAATGCATATAGAGAGCCTGATGTGGGCAGGATTAGCTTTC
>JARQOD010000002.1:273113783-273246004 GCA_033576555.1 Oophaga sylvatica | reverse complement strand
ATTACAAATAGCCCCAATAAAAAAAACCAAAAAAGCCTTGCGGGACATTTACAATGACTAATTTACGTGGTTTATTTCCCAAACCCAGTAAAGGCTTTGCCCCTTTGCCCATTTCTTCTACTCGTGATCACTATTTTCTTTTCTTTTGTACCCATATTTAAAATTAAGCAAATTTAATTTAAATCCCAAATTTTCCGCAACCAAGGGTTCCTTCCCCCTCCCGGGGAAAATTTGGCCTTTCCCTCGTAGATTTTTTGGACACCCTACAAAAATTTGCAACCAAAAGCATCCCGGCCCCAAACCTTTAGCCAATCAAAAAAAATTTTAATTATTTTTTTAAAGGTAAATCCTGGCCCAAGGTGGGGTTTACAGAAAAGAAGGGGCCCTTTTTTGCATGAAAGAAAGGGGGCCATACGCAGTTCAATATTTCCCAAATGAAAACCACCAAAAAGGAGAAAGAAGCTTAGGTTGCTTTGTGACCAACAGCGGGCCCCCCAAACCCCTTTTGGCCCCATTTGAAACCAATTTAACCTCCCTTTTTAAACTCGAGACGATTTTTTTAAAAAAACCCAAAAATTAAATTTTAAAGTGATAACGGCATGCTCGGTGTTATCCAATATGTGGGGCAGGGCGCGAGAATATGTTCAAGACCTTTGGGGGCTGCAGTCTTGCGGTTGTTAGCCAATGCAACACATTTGAGATTGCCTAATAAAAAGTCCCCCTTTTGGGTTGGGGCCGGCAAACGCTCCCAAAAAAGCACCCGGCGGTGTCGAGCATAAAAACTGGGAAAAGCCCAAATACCTGTAAAACACCCAGCTTTCTCGAAACCCACAATAACCAGAAACTGCTCAAAAAATAATTTTTTCTTTTTAAAACAAAAATTTGAGTCTGGTTGTTGCAATCCCTGGGGTAACTGCGGGTTTAAAAAGACTGAGCATAAAAGCCAAAAAGTTTTCCGTTTCACCCTGAACCAAAAAAATGGCTCATCCAAAAAAAATTAAAGCCAAAAAAATTGGGTTGTTAGGTATCTTTTTTGCCATGGGAACTGAAAAATTTAAAAATTGCAGAAGGAAAAGGGTATGCTGAAAAATACAAAAAAACCAGGAAACAAAAAGTTGGGGAAAGGTTAGATGGGATTGGGTTAAACCTAGATGGACTTAAAGTCTTCCTTCAACCTTAATGACTGTGTTACTATGTTACCATACAATTGTAATCACCCACTCAGTGTTCATGCTGGGAGTATCTACTATCACATATGCTGAACAGACATATCAAATATTGCATGAACTTAACCTTTCCAAGATAGTCAACAGCCTACAATCTCACAGCCTACAGTACAAGCTCTTCAACCACCTTCATATTTTAATGCCTTTTCAATATCGGGAGTACATTTACGCTGATATCGGATTCCCTCCCTTTGATGTGGGCTCCGGTGGTGATCCCTCATCTTTCTCGGAACATGTGAGCTGTTTTGAACAGCTGACAAGTGCCCAGAACAGACTTGGGTGGAATCGCGATCCATCCTCGGCTATTAACCCATTAAATACCACTTTCTAACGCTGACAGCGGCATTTAACATGCGATTCCAGCAATCATGCCCACCGGTGACCTCCGTGATGTGATCATGGGTCACCAGTGGGTTGGAATGACAACCAGTGTTCTCCTGGAGACCTCTATGGTTGTCAGTGCTGGCTTGCTGTGAGCACCGCCCAGTGGTATGCGCTCATAGCAAATGAGTAATTCAGCTACATAATAGGCAATGTGATAATCGGCTATATGTAGCAGAGCCGATCGGGTTATGGCAGCTTCTAGTTTCCCATGCAGACTATTAAATCATGCCAAAAGCAAAAAAAGTGTTTTTAAATATATAAAAAAACATAAAAGTTAAAATCACCCCTCTTTCGCACCATTCAAAATAAAGCAATAAAAAAATCAAACATACACATATTTAGTATCAACACATACAAAAAAGCCCAATCTATCACTACAAAAAGTATTAACTTGATTGCTAAACGGCGTAGCAAGAAAAAAGTCAAAATGCCAGAATTACGTTTTTTTTGTCTCCCCGACATTGCATTAAAATGCTATAACGGGTGATCAAAAGATTGTATCTGCACCAAAATGGTATAATTAAAAATGTCAGCTTGGCATGAAAAAATAAGCCCTCACCCAACCTGAGATCATGAAAAATGGAGACACTATGGGTACCGGAAAATGGCGCATTTTTTTAACAAAGTTTGGAATTTTTTTTCACCACTAAGATAAAAAAGAACCTAGAAATGTTTGGTGTCTATGAACTTGTAACAACCTGGATAATCATAATGGCACGTCAGTTTTAGCATTTAGTGAACCTAGTAAAAAAACAAACAAAAAGCAAGTGTGGGATTGCACTTTTCTTGTAATTTCACCGCACTTGGAAGTTTTTTTCCCATTTTCTAGTACATGTCAAAATTACAACTCATCCCGCAAAAAACAAGCCCTCACATGGCCATATTGACAGAAAAATAAAAAAGTTATGCTCTGGGAAGAAGGGGAGTAAAAAACGAAAACGTAAAAGTAAAATACCTCCGGGGGTTAAGGGATTAAACAAGTACTGAACTGTTGAATTATGTTTTAGGCATTTAATTTACCTACTATATATGTCTCATAATAACATGTATATATACCATTAGACATAAAAGAGCATTTAAGTGAAAGAAGAAAACACATTTTTGAAGCATTTTCTAAACATTAGACAAAGTATCATTACAGTATTACACTATTTTACCAGCAAAAGATTTGAAAAAATATTGCACCTCTATGACTTCATTGACGTGCTTTAATGATGGCCCGAGTCTCAAAGTGAAAAATATGGGTGAAAAATTAAAGTTTTGATTAGAAAGTTAAGTGTAGGTAAATGTATTAAAAGGTTAGTCTAATAAGTTGGCATCAGACATGGAGATTTTCTCACAAAAATAAAATGGTGGTAGTCTTTCTTTCATAAAGTCTTTTGAGCCAAAGCCAGGAGTGGATTCAAAGGTAATTGGTATTATAAATGATGGGCTTCCAAATTGTCATCACACCGGATTCTTTTCTGGTCTTGGCTCAAAAAACTGCAGCAGACACTACAAAGTTCTAAAAAAACACTCTATGCATGAAACAACCCAACATCCCATAGACTTTTGTTTCGCTATCAATGACTTACCTTAATTTTATGTTTTAGTCAGAAGCTGATGAGATATTTAATGTCCACAAAATATTATCTTTACCTTCAACAGAGATCCATTGCTAAACCGCGTATAATTCACTAAGTAAGCCACAACTAATGACTCCTCCACCACCTTGCAGTAAAATAGCAGCACTGAGTTAATGACAACAGGAATTCTGTATTTACCCGAGTACATGGCAAGAATAACAAGCTTATTCTAAAACTAGCTTCAAGTGTACACTATTTGGAGCATTGCTGACACATTTCTGCTTGCCAAAAAAAGAAAGCTCTAAGGTTACATTCACAAGTACAAAATTTCTCTTTCGCATTTTCCATAGCAGAATTTTCCAAATTACATGCAGATTTTTATAGATTTGATGCGGATTTGTCCTGGATTTCACCCTATACATTGCAATTTGAAAACATAACCTAAACAAAAGGATAAACTTGTGGCCTACTGAGAAGCAGTGCCCTCGAACTATTTATCAGGGTCAAACATGGCAAACTGATCACATATAAAATATTCTTCTGTATTTAGGAAAACTTTAATGAAAAATGAAAAATCCACTTGTGGAAACTTTGCGCCCCCTACAGTATGCTCTATAACTTATGGCAGATACGTGCTATTCCCACTATTCTTTTCTTTACACTAGGAAAAGGTCTACACCGCCTATACAGGTGTCAATTGTCAGGTGACACTTTTTAACTGGGCCCTATCCAAAATTAATCAAGATTTAACCGACCTATTGAAAAGTACTCTGTATGTCACTTACCTAAAAAGATCAGGGAACGAAATTGTTTTAAAAGCTCAACACTAGCAATCTCTGAGTGGGAGTCTATTTTTTTATTAATTTTTCTTTTAATGATATTTTATAAATCGGACCACTTAGGGTACAGCTTAGTACATAAAACAATCATTCATACAGATTGTCATCAAATTATCCTTAATGATATCTATATATCATCAGTCATTCCAATGACAGGAAAAAATATACTGTAAATGATTTACCTTCCTTTGTGTGAATGGTTGCACTGACTCACATAAATACATGCTGTAGTAAACTGAACTGGTTCCATGTATTCTTTCACATTGCCTTAGGGATGTTTTGTTTAGTACTGGGATTACTTTGGCACTTAATGGTCATTTGGCAGACCAAATAATTTCAGCATATTAGGTTTTCCAAGTGTGTTTTATTTCCAATTCAAATCCAAAATACAATAAAGATAGATTGCAGTTCTAAAACAAAGCTAAATGACACACTGAGCATTACAAGGACACTGGATTTCCATTTGTTAGTGTGTCAATGTACAATTTTTATTCAAGTGAATCTTCACAAATCAGAATAATGAAACCTTTTACCATTTAAAGGAAATGTAAAACCTCAAAGTTATTGTATCTGGCATATATATTTTCCATAAACACTAATATTATAATATTATCAATCTAAAACTAAACCTAAAACTATCTACATCTGATTTAGTATTGAAAAAAAAAATAATTGCAGGCATTCAGGCATTTAGCTTACCGTAGAAATATAATGCCTATAATTAGAAAGGGCCCAATATGATGGATATCATAGTGTTCCATAAAACTAATAGGCTTGAATACCAATGACTTGGAGATTACTACATGTTTTCGACATATACACTAAACCGGAAATATACTAACTAACTGAATGCACCTTCATAAACTTTAACCCCTTCACCCCCAAGGGTGGTTTGCACGTTAATGACCGGGCCAATTTTTACAATTCTGACCACTGTCTCTTTATGAGGTTATAACTCTGGAACGCTTCAACGGATCTTCGCGATTCTGAGATTGTTTTCTCGTGACATATTGTACTTCACGTTAGAAGTAAAATTTCTTCGATATAACTTGCGTTTATTTTTGAAAAAAACGCAAATATGGCGAAAATTTTTAAAATTTTGCAATTTTCAAACTTTGAATTTTTATTCCCTTAAAACAGAGAAATATATCACACAAAATAGTTAATAAATAACATTTCCCACATGTCTACTTTACATCAGCACAATTTTGGAACCAAAATTTTTTGACCAGCGATTTCTCATTTTTACAACAAAATTTACAAAGCCATTTTTTTTAGGGACCACCTCTCATTTGAAGTCACTTTGAGGGGTCTATATGGCAGAAAATACCCAAAAGTGACACCATTCTAAAAACTGCACCCCTCAAGGTACTCAAAACCACATTCAAGAAGATTATTAACCCTTCAGGTGCTTCACAGGAACTAAAGCAACGTGGAAGGAAAAAATGAATATTTAACTTTTTAGCCACAAAAATGATCTTTTACAAACTTTTTTTTTATTTTCACAAGGGTAAAAGGAGAAAATGGACAGATAAGGTTGTTATGCAATTTCTCCTGAGTACGCCAATACCCAATATGTGGGGGAAAACCACTGTTTGGGCACACGGCAGAGCTCGTAAGGGAAGGAGCGCCGTTTGACTTTTTCAAACTAAAATTGGCGGGAATTGAGATTGGAGAGCCCCTGATGCGCCTAAACAGTGGAAACCCCCACAAGTGACACCATTTTGGAAACTAGACCCCCTAAGGTACTTATCTAGATCTGTTGTGAGCACTTTGAACACCCAAGTGTTTCACAAAAGCTTATAATGCCTGGGTGTGAAAAAAAAAAAAAACAATTTTCCACAAAAATGATTTTTTAATCCCAAATTTTTGAATTTTCCCAAGGAAATTGGACCCCAAAAGTTGTTGTCCAACTTGTCCTGAGTATGCTGATACCCCATATGTGGGGGGGGAACTGTTTGGGTGCACGGCAGGGCTTGGAAAGGAAGTAGTAACGTTTTGGAATGCAGACGTTGATGGGGGTCATGTTCCGTTTGCAGTGCCCCAGATGAGCCTAAACAGTGGAAACCCCCCACAAGTGACCCCATTTTGGAAACTAGACCCCCTAAGGAACTTATCTAGATCTTTGGTGAGCACTTTGAACCCCCAAGTGCTTCACACAAGTTTATAATGCCCGGGCATGAAAATAAAAAATCCTATTTTTTTCCCACAAAAATTATCTTTTAGTCACTAATTTTATATTTTCCCAAGGGTAACAGGAGAAATTGGACCACATAAGTTGTTGTCCAATTTGTCCTGAGTACGCTGATGCCCCATATGTGGGGGGGAACCACTGTTTGGGCGCACGGCAGAGCTCGGAATTGAAGGAGCACCATTTGACTTTTTCCAAACAAAATTGGCTGGAATTGAGATTGGATGCCATGTTGCATTTGGAGAGCCCCTGATGTGCCTAAACAGTGGAAACCCCCCACAAATGACCCCATTTGGGAAACTAGACCCCCTAAGGAACTTTTCTAGATCTTTGATGAGCAATTTGAACCCCCAAGTGCTTCACACAAGTTTATAACGTAGAGCCGTAAAATTTAAAAATCATATTTTTTCCACAAAAATGATCTTTTCACCCCAATTTTTATTTTTCCAAGGGTAACAAGACTCCAAAAGTTATTGTGCAATTTGTCCTGAGTGCGCTGATACCCCACATGTGGGGGTAAACCACTGTTTGGGTGCCTGGCAGAGTTTGGAAGGGAAGGAGCGCCGTCTGACTTTTTCAACGCAGAATTGGCTGGACGCCATGTCGTGTTTGGAGATCTCCTGATCTGCCTAAACAGTGGAAACCCCCATAAATGACACCATTTTGGAAACTAGACCCCTCAAGGAACTTATCTAGATGTGTGGTGAGAACTTTTAACCCCCAGGTGTTTCACTAAAGTTTATAACGTACAGCCGTAAAATAAAAAATCCTTTTTTTTTTACAAAATTGATTTTTTCGCCCCCAATATTTTATTTTCACAAGGGTAACAGAAGAAATTGGAACCCAAAAGTTGCTGTCCAATTTGTCCTGAGTACGCTGATACCCAATATGTGGGAGAAAACTACTGTATGGGCGCACGTCAGGGCTCGGAAGGGAAGTAGTGACGTTTTGGATTGCAGACTTTGATGGAATGGTCTGGGGGTGTCATGTCACATTTGGAGAGCCCCTGAGGCACCTATACAGTGGAAACCCCCCACAAGTGACCCCATTTTGGCAAATAGACCCCACAAGGAACTTATCTAGATGTGTGGTGAGCACTTTGAACCCCGAAGTGCTTCACAGAAGTTTATAACGTACAGCCGTAAAAATAAAAAATCTTTTTTTTTTTTGCAAAAATGATTTTTTTCGCCCCCAATATTTTATTTTCACAAGGGTAACAGGAGAAATTGGTCCCCAAAAGTTGTTGTCCAATTTGTCCTGAGTACGCTGATACCCAATATGTGGGAGAAAACTACTGTATGGGCGCACGTCAGGGCTCGGAAGGGAAGTAGTGACGTTTTGGATTGCAGACTTTGATGGAATGGTCTGGGGCGTCATGTCGCATTTGGAGAGCCCCTGATGCACCTAAACAGTGGAAACCCCCCACAAGTGACCCCATTTTGGAAAATAGACCCCACAAGGAACTTGTCTAGATGTGTGGTCAGCACTCTGAACCCCGAAGTGCTTCACAGAAGTTTATAACGCACAGCCGTAAAAATAAAAAATCTTTTTTTTTTTTTTGCAAAAATGATTTTTTTTGCCCCAATATTTTATTTTTCAAGGGTAACAGGAGAAATTGGACCCCAAAAGTTGTTGTCCAATTTGTCCTGAGTTCGCTGATATCCAATATGTGGGAGAAAACTACTGTATCGGTACACGTTTGGGCTCGGAAGGGAAGTAGTGACGTTTTGGATTGCAGACTTTGATGGAATGGTCTGGGGGCGTCATGTCGCATTTGGAGAGCCCCTGATGCGCCTAAACAGTGGAAATCCCCAACAAGTGACCCCATTTTGGAAAATAGACCCCACAAGGAACTTATCTAGATGTGTGGTGAGTGCTATGAAGCCCCAAGTGCTTCACAGAAGTTTATAATGTACAGCCGTAAAAACAAAAAAATAATTTTTTTTGTACAAAAATGATATTTTTGCCCCCAGTTTTTTTATTTTCCCAAGGGTAACAGAAGAAATAGGACAAATTGCACAATAACTCTTGGGGTCCAGAGTACGCTGATACCCCATATGTGGGGATAAACTACTGTTTGGACGCATGGCAGAGCTGAGAAGTGAAGGAGCACCGTTTGACTTTTTCAACGCAGAATTGGCTGGAATTGAGATCAGACGCCATGTCACATTTGGAGAGCCCCTGATGTGCCTAAACAGCGGAAACCCCCCAATTCTAACTCCAACCCTAACCCCAACACACCCCTAACCCTAGTCCCAACCCTAACCACAAACCTAACCCTAACACACCCCTAATCCCAACCCTAACCCTAATCCTAACTTTAAACGCCAACCCTAACCCTAACTTTAGCCGCAACCCTAACCCTAACCCTAATGGGAAAATGGAAATAAATACTTTTTTTAATTTTATTATTTTTCCCTTACTAAGGGGGTGATAAAGGGGGGTTTGATTTACTATTTATAGCGGGTTTTTATGATTGGCAGCTGTCACGCTAAAAGACGCTTTTTATTGCAAAAATAGTTTTTGCATCATTACATTTTGAGAGCTATAATTTTTGCATATTTTGGCCCACAGAGTCATGTGAGGTCTTATTTTTTGCGGGACGAGTTGACGTTTTTATTGGTACCATTTTTGAGCACGTGACGTTTTTTGATCGCTTTTTATTTTGATTTTTGGGAGGTTAGAATGAACAAAAATCAGCAATTCATGAATTTCTTTTGGGGAGGCGTTTATACCGTTCCGCGTGTGGTAAAATTGATAAAGCAGTTTTATTCTTCGGGTCAGTACGATTATGGCGATACCTCATTTATATCATTTTTTCATGTTTGGCGCTTTTATAGAATAAAAACAATTTTATATAAAAAATAATTATTTTTGCATCGCTTTATTCTGCGAGCTATAACTTTTTAATTTTTTTCGCTGATGATGCTGTATTGTGGCTCGTTTTTTGCAGGACAAGATGACGTTTTCAGCGGTACCATGTTTATTTATATCGGTCTTTTTGATCGCGTGTTATTCTACTTTTTGTTCGGCGGTATGATGATAAAGTATTGATTTTTTGCTTCGTTTTTTTTTTTTTTTAAGGGGTTCACTAAAGGGGTTAACTAGTGGGACAATTTTATAGGGGGGGTCGTTACGGACGCGGCGATACCAAATATGTGTACTTTTATTGCTTTGTTTTTTTTATTTACAGGAAGAAGTGAATTTATTGGGGAATATATATTTTTTTTTTATTTATTTTGGATTTTTTTTTAAAACATGTTTATTTTTATTTTTTTAACTTTTTTACTTTGTCCCAGGGTGGGACATCACTGTATTTTATCAGATCGCTGGTGTGACAGTGTGCACAGCACTCTGTCACACCAGCGATCGCTCAGGCAGTGCAGCAGGCTTCTCAGTGCCTGCTCTCGGCAGGCACTGAGGTAGCCGCCTCCCTCCAGGACCCCGGCGCCATCTTGGATCCGGGTCCTGGGAGGGAGGAAGCCCTCAGAACAGCGCAATCACATCGCGCTGCTCTGAGGGTCTCAGGGGGCGCGCAGGGAGCCCCCACCCTGCGCGATCCTCCCCTGTGCCCCCAGTACACCGCGATCATGTTTGATCGCGGTGTGCAAGGGGTTAATGTGCCGGGAGCGGTCCGTGACCGCTCCTGACACACAGTCATGGGTGTCAGCTGTGATAATCAGCTGACACCCGGCCGCGATCGGCTGCGCTCCCCCAGGGAGCGCGTCCGATCGCACGAGACGTACTATCCTGTCCCCGGTCATACGGGCCCAGGTACCATGGATGGGATAGTACGTCCGATGGCAGTAAGGGGTTAATAACCATCCAGTTAAGGTTTAAAGGGAATCTGTCACCCCCCCAGGGCCTTTTTAATTAAAAGAGCCACCTTCAGCAGCACTAAGGCTGCATTCTGTGAAGGTGGCTGTTATGTTTATGAACACTAGGAACGCTGAAATAGACAACTAATACTAACTTATACTATCAATACTTTGTCAAGGAGCTGTAAGATATGGCAAATCCCTGGCCCACTTTTCTGAACCTTTCTATGCAGGAAAGTGGGTACAGTCTGTGTAAATCATTTGCTTATGAATGCACATGAATATCATCAAATGCCACTTTTTTTTTCTCTCATGCAAATGGGGAATTCTTAAGTTTTATAAACTAGAGACTTACAAAAATTTGTATTCTCCAATTAGTATTCTCCTTTACCCATTTCTTGGATCTAATTTCTCTGTAAATTGCACAAAATTTGGCAAATTTGAATCTTGGCAAATTCATTTATCTCTGTTATAAACAGTGTCATGATGTATGTCCTTCCTTACCTTGCTTCTTGGCTCAACATAATCTGAAATGAATTACACAACAAGACCAACTTTCAAAAAACATTATTTTTGCAATACTCAGAGCTTGTTTCTGTTATATTTGTCTATTAGAACTGATCAAATTTATTACTATTCCAATTCACCAATTTCAGTGAATTGTTCCAAAAAATGTGATCCTCCGTGAATAAATTTGTTGAGTACAGCCGATACTTCGATAGTCCTGAAAAGATCTATATACAGTAATACTATGAGGTCTCCTAGAACTGTACCCAACATTTTCAACACATATCATGATACAGTAAAGATGTATATCTTAGTACCGTGTTAGCCAGTAGATAGAAAAATATTTAGAATTGAGAGTCCTTAGTGGTTGATACCTTTTAATGGCTGACTGAAAAGATGGTAACAAATTGCAAGCTTTCGAGACTACTCAGGTCTCTTCATCAGGCAAAGACTAAAACAAAATCTGAAGAATCACATATTTGTACACAATACAGCACAGAAAAAATGCAATAGATGAGACAAGTGACGTGAAGCAGAACTGTCATTATGGGAGAGGGATGAACAGTTGTGGCAATAAATATTGGACTAGTTCACAGATAAGGAGTGTGAAAGTTTTATTGCCCTCTGATTGGGATCTGGTAATGTTTTGTGATGTTCTCACAGGGTCTTTGAAGCAAATTCCTTAATTGATGTAATAGGCCAGAAATCCATGTGATAGGTTCATTCCAGCATTGAGAGTGTCAAAGGTCACCATCAATTTGAATTAGCAAACTCTCCTGTGTCTCTGAGATGTGAAATCACCTTTCAGTACAAGTAATTTCATGTCCAAGATGCTATGACCGGGGATGCAGAAATGTTTGGCCACAGGTAAATCCATTCTTTTTTCTCTTATTGTTGGCGATGAGAATTCATCCTTGTTCTAAATTTTTGCCCTGTCTACCCCACATACAGACCCCCAGTTGGACATTTTGTACAAATAATTAGGTACACCACATTAGATGTGATGTAGCTGAAAGTACATGGGATCTTGTAGTCCTGATGTGAGTTGGGGATCTTTATCTTGTCCGTGGTCATTATAAATGGACAACCACTAAGGACTCTCAGTTCTAAATATTTTTCAACACATATCAGGAATTTCAATGTGAAGTTGAAATTAGAGATGAGCGAATTTGTTCAGATTTGTTTCTGAATACGAGAGGCATCGAATATTGTTTTTGCAATATTCGTTGAACACAGTCGAAAGTCATTAGAGTCAATGGGAGTAGAAATTCTCAAATATGTTCGGAACTGATTATTAAACATACATTCGGCACGAACAGTGTTCAAATGTGGCTTGAATATGTCAAAATCAGATTCAGGCACAAAAACTGAACAAATTTGCTCATCTCTACTTGAAATATATGGCTATAACAAAACTGAAAGTAATTTTTCTGCACTACAGTTTTGTCAGACACACTATCTGAAACTTTTATTCAAAGCTTTTTTTCTCTTTATTTCTATTGCTAAGCTGTGATCTCTCTCATCTTCTCACTAAACAGATTAATCCCAAAATGGTAGAAACGCTTCATAGAATCATAGAATGTTAGAGTTGGAAGGAAACTCCTGGGTCATCGTGTCAAACCCCCTGTCCAATGCAGGACTCACTAAACTATCTCAGGCAGATGTTTGCCAAGCCTCTGTTTGAAGACTTTCATTGAAGGAAAACTCACCACCTCTTGTGGCAGCCTGTTCCACTCATTGATCACCCTAACTGTCAAAAAGTTTTTCTTGTTCTGTTTTAACTTTTAAACAATCTATGACTGGCTCTACTATATTACATTACCTTACATAATGACTGTGCTGTACTCTATGATGAGAGCTACAAGTCATTATTGGAAAGTCTGCCTGGTTATACCTGAGATCATATGTGGTTGATGCAATATTCTGTGTTTTGTAACATAGTTGTAAGAATTTTTTTGATTCATGCAAATCAAATTGCAAATTGCTTGTCCAGCAAATTTACTCAAATTTGGCACAAAGTTGATTTGCTTCAAATATATTTGCTCATCTCTAATATCCATATGTGGTCATCCTGTGGATGTCATAAATATTGCAGCCTGTTGAGAAGTTTGCTAGCATGTTGCAATATGGTATTACATTTGCAGAGTAACATGTATGAGGTGGGGATGGGGAGAGAAATGGGAATATAGCAGTTTACTTTTTAATCACTTTCACATCCTCAGAATTTAGAAAAATCGCAGTCATCTGCACACCATTTTGCAAATCTTGCCCAAATTGAATCTCCAAAAATTTGAATTCTCTTAATCTATACTTATTATTACTGAAAATATTACGTATAAATATAACTTAAAATCAGTATATCTGAGTATTTATTACTCTTTCAGTATTAGTCTGTTTTCCAAAAACACAGAAAATTACACACATGGTCAAAATTGTTGGTACCCTTCTTTTAATGACAGAAAAGCCCACAATGGTGACAGAATTAACTTGAATCTGACAAAAGTAATAGTAAATCAAAGAACTTTGAAAATGAACAAGTGAAAGTCAGACATTGCTTTTCAACCATGCTTCCACAGAATTAAAAAAAAAATAAAACTCATGAAATAGGCCTGGACAGAAATGATGGTACCTCTGAAAATAATATGACAACAGGGACATGTTAAATCAAGGTGTGTCCACTAGTGTTGAGCATTCCGATACTGCAAATATCGGGTATCGGCCGATATTAGCTGTATCGGAATTCCGATTCCGAGTTCCGATATTATCGTCTTATCGGATACCGGAATCGGGATTGTCACTGTCACTGTCAGTGTCCGTCGGTCGGGTCTGTCAGGAGTCAGCGGCACTTACCTGGCAGAAGATCTCCGGCGGTCACGTCCTGCACTGCTTCATGGCCGCCATCTTCTTTCCCCGGCGGTCACATGCAGTTTCTCGCGATAACTGCAGTGACTGCTGGGTAATCGCGGCCGTAAAGCAGTCAGTCCGATGACGTCACCGCCGGGGAAGCAGGTAATCAGCTGTGCTGCGTTGCAATGACAGGCTCTGCCTGTCATTGCGATGTAGCAGAGCTGGATCGTCGTGGGACTATCGTTATGGACTGCGTCGGACAGGTGGTATACTGTTGGTTTGTTTTTTTTCTTTTTTTACAGGAGATCGATGGCGTCGCAGGAATGAGAGTACAATAAAAAAAATGAAAACTGTGTTGTCTCTTTTATTTCATTAAAAGACTTTTTTCTTGCTGTCTTTTTTTTATACATTTAATAACTTTGGGATTAATAATGGATCGGTGTCTTATTGACGCCTCTCCATTATTAACCGGGCTTATTGTCACCGTGCAATCAACGGTGACATTAACCCCTTATTACCCCGCTTGCCACCGCTACAGGGCAAGTGGGAAGAGCCGGGTAAAGTGCCACAATTGGCACATCTTTTGATGCGCCAAATGTGGGGCTGCTGTAGCCTGGTATTATCAGGCTGTTGAGGGCCAAAATCCATGGGCCTTGACAGTCTTTTAATACCAGGCCGCAGCAGTCTGCATTTTACTTGGCTGGTTAACAAAATAGGGGGGATCCCCACGCCGTTTTTTTTTCGAGGGGATCCCCTATTTTTGTTAACCAGCCAAGCTAAGCAGACTGCTGTGGCCTGGTATTATCAGGCTTGCAAGGTCCATGGATATTGGATCCTTACCAGCCTGAAAAACCAGGCCTCAGCGGTCTGCTTCATCTGGCTGGTTAACAAAAATAGGGGGGACCCCACGCCAATTTTTTTCGAGGGGATCCCCTATTTTTGTTAATCAGCCAAGATATGCAGACTGCTGTGGCCTGGTATTATCAGGCTGGCAAGGTCCATGGATCTTGGCTCCTTAACAGCCTGAAAATCCAGGCCTCAGCGGTCTGCTTCATCTGGCTGGTTAACAAAAATAGGGGGGACCCCACGCCAATTTTTTTCGAGGGGATCCCCTATTTTTGTTAATCAGCCAAGATATGCAGTCTGCTGTGGCCTGGTATTATCAGGCTGGCAAGGTCCATGGATCTTGGCTCCTTAACAGCCTGAAAATCCAGGCCTCAGCGGTCTGCTTCATCTGGCTGGTTAACAAAAATAGGGGGGACCCCACGCCAATTTTTTTCGAGGGGATCCCCTATTTTTGTTAATCAGCCAAGATATGCAGACTGCTGTGGCCTGGTATTATCAGGCTGGCAAGGTCCATGGATCTTGGCTCCTTAACAGCCTGAAAATCCAGGCCTCAGCGGTCTGCTTCATCTGGCTGGTTAACAAAAATAGGGGGGACCCCACGCCAATTTTTTTCGAGGGGATCCCCTATTCTTGTTAATCAGCCAAGATATGCAGACTGCTGTGGCCTGGTATTATCAGGCTGGCAAGGTCCATGGATCTTGGCTCCTTAACAGCCTGAAAATCCAGGCCTCAGCGGTCTGCTTCATCTGGCTGGTTAACAAAAATAGGGGGGACCCCACGCCATTTTTTTTTCGAAGGGAACCCCTATTTTTGTTAATCAGTTCCCTCTGACGTCACTGATTGTGTCCCTGGCTGACCTGAAGTGAAAGTGGAAAGCAATCAATTAAGCTTTCCACTTAAGGGCCCGTCTCACATAGCGATATCGCTACCGAGATCGCTGCTGAGTCACTAGTTTTGTGACGCAGCAGCGAGCTCACCAGCGATATCGCTGTGTGTGACATTCAGCGACGATCAGCCCCCCTGCCGGGTATCGCTGATCGTCGCTGAAATGTCAGGACCTTTGATCGCTGGTTTCCCGCTGACAGGCACACATCGCTGCGTGTGACAGGCGGGAGACCAGCGATCCGCTGGTAACCAAGGTACACAGCGGGTTTCCAGGCGCGGGGCTGTGCCTAGAAACCCGCTGTGTACCTTGGATACCAGCGCCCTGATGCAGGGAGCTGGTATCCAAGGTACATAGCGGGTTTCCAAGCGCTGCGCGGTGCCTGGAAACCCGCTGTGTACCTTGGTTACCAGCGGATCGCTGGTCTCCCGCCTGTCACACGCAGCGATGCGTGCCTGTCAGAGGGAAACCAGCGATCAAAAAAAGGTCCTGACATTTCTGCGACGATCAGCGATACCCGGCAGGGGCTGATCGTCGCTGAATGTCACACACAGCGATATCGCTGGTGAGCTCGCTGCTGCGTCACAAAACTAGTGACTCAGCAGCGATCTCGGTAGCGATATCGCTATGTGAGACGGGCCCTTAAGCGATGTTACCCGCAGTGTCGCTGTCCCAGATCGCTGCCTGAGCTGCCTGTTTGGCAGCTCAGCAGCGATCATGTAGCGATACACCAGCGATCCTGACAAGTGCATATCGTTGTCGGGATCGCTGGTGTATCGTTATGTGACACCCAGCCTTTACTCTCCTGTCAGGCAGGAGAGGAACTCAATCATTTGGGGTTTACTGTGAGGCTGCAGCATTAGCTGCGGTCCCTGCAGTAAACATTAACCCTTTCTGAAGGATTACACCGTGGGACCTGACTGTGCATGGGATAGGTAAGAATAATTTTGCTTTTTTATTTTATTTTTATTACAGGAAATGGTTTTTGCAGTAAAATAAAAGATGGTCAAAAACATGTGTCTTTATTTCATTAAAATGATTTTTAATTAAAGTGTGTGTGTTTTATTTTTATTTCATGCAATAGGATTAATAATTGATAGTTGTCTAATTGACAGCTCTCAATTATTAACCTGGCTTAAGGTCACCTTTCAATAGCAAGGTGGCTTTAACCCCATATTAACCCATTCGCCACCGCTACAGGGCAATGGGAATAGACGGGCAAAGTGCCAGAAAGGGCGAATCTAATTATAGATTTGTCTTTCCTGGGGTGTCTGGGGCAGATGTTAGTAGCCGGGGGGGCAAAAATAATGGTCCCTCTCTGGGCTATTATTATCTGCCCCCACTCACTGGCTTTGTCTGTCTGGTTGCGAAAATAGGGCGGGAGCCCACGCATTTTTTTTCAGCAATTTTACACCTCATATATATATATACATGTCATTGAATTTGTGACACATATATATATATATTATATATTTGTAGTTCATACACTTCTACATAGTATAATAGCCGCTAATTCAATTGCCGGCTTTTGTGAAAATGCAGAACCCGACATGAAATGACACTTGGTGTACATAGGGTTAACCATGTCTTTTCATGTCCTTTGCTATCTAATTTGCACAAACAATTAAATCAGACTATGTGTGCAAAATTTCACACCTGTAGGGGTTAATTAAAGGTGTAAATTCGTAGCAAAAAAGTCCGTTTTTTTACAACGAATTTACACCTTTAATTAACCCCTACAGGTGTGAAATTTTGCACACATAGTCTGATTTAATTGTTTGTGCAAATTAGATAGCAAAGGACATGAAAAGACATGGTTAACCCTATGTACACCAAGTGTCATTTCATGTCGGGTGACCCGACATGAAATGACACTTGGTGTACATAGGGTTAACCATGTCTTTTCATGTCCTTTGCTATCTAAGGCCGGAGTCACACTGGCGACAAAATCGGACGACTGCAATGCGATGAAATATCGCATTGCAGTCGGACCTATGTTAATCTATGGAGCAGCTCCCAGTATCAGATTTTTTGTGGTCCGTTTTAAACGTCCGTGTACAATCGCAGCATGCTGCGATTGTCACCGATTGTCGGTCGACAATCGCCAATGCAAGTCTATGGGAGCGATGAAAAATCTGATTACAAACGGACCACACTGTGTGACTTGCGATGAAATCGCATCGGTGTCCTTTAGAAAAGCCGGCAATTCATCCCCGCCTATACTGTAAAATCACACTGACAGCTTTAATAAAGACTAGAAAGAATAGATATATACACATAGAACACATACATATATATATACATGTCATTGTGACATGTATATATACATATATTTATAGTTCCTAGACTTCTACATACTGTAATAGCCGCTAATTCAATTGCCGGGTTTTGTGAAATCACAGAAGCCGACATGAAATGATACATTGTTTCCACACATTTAACCATGTAATTTCATGTATTTTTATATATGTTTGAAACATACAATTACATGAGTGTATTTGTGCAAAATTTCAGACATGTAGGGGTTAATTAAAGGTGTAATTTCGTTGAAAAAAAATGCGTGGGCTCCCGCTGTATTTTCTCCACCAGACAGACAAAGCAAAGCGAGTGGGGGCAGATAATAATAGCCCAGGGAAGGTGCATTTTTTTGTGCCCCCCCTGGCTACTAACATCTGCCCCCAGACACCCCAGAAAGGGCAAATCTATAATTAGATTCGCCCTTTCTGGCACTTTGCCCGTCTATTCCCATTGCCCTGTAGCGGTGGCGAATGGGTTAATCTCACCTTACTGTCACCTTGCAATTGAAAGGTGACCTTAAGGCAGGTTAATGATTGATAGCTGTCAATTAGACAACTATCAATTATTAATCCTATTGAAGTAAATAAAAAAACACACACACTTTAAGAATAAATAATTTTAATGAAATAAAAACACATTTTTTTGACCATATTTTATTTTACACTAAATCCGTGCGAAGCCATTGATCTCCTAAAATAAAGAAAAAGAAATAAAACAACATTATTCTTACCTATTCCGCCGATCTGTCACGTCCCACGCTGTAATCCTTCACAAAGGGTTAACTAGCTTTGAGCCAAGCAGTGCAAGTAATCCTGCATGCTCAGCTCAAAGCTCCTGAATGAATAAGTTCCTCTCCTGGCGACAGGAGAGGATGTGTTTCATGAATGAAGCTTAATTGATTGTGTCCACTTTCCCTTTAGGTCAGGTCACTACAGTTAAATTGGCAAGAAATCAATTAAGCTCCATTCATGAATCTATTCCTCTACTTTCGCTGGGAGAGGAACTTATTCATTCAGGGGAATACAGGTCTGAGACAGCATTATTAGCTCTCTGCGACCTTTAACCTGTTAACCCTTTCTGATGGATTACACCGTGGGACCTGACTGTACATCGGATTGGTAAGTATAATTTTGCTTTTTTATTTTATTTTTATTACAGGAAATGGTTTTAGCAGGAAAATAAAATATGGTCAAAAACTGTGTGATTATTTAATTAAACTTATTTTTTATTAAAGTGTGTGTGTTTGATTTTTCTTTCATACAATAGGATTAATAATTGATAGTTGCCTAATTGACAGCTATCAATTATTAACCTGGCTTAAAGTGACCTTTCAATTGCAAGGTCATTTTAACCCCTTATTAACCCATTCGCCACCGCTACAGGGCAATGGGAATAGACGGGCAAAGTGCCAGAAAGGGCGAATCTAATTATAGATTTGCCCTTTCTGGGGTGTCTGGGGGCAGATGTTAGTAGCCAGGGGGCACAAAAAAAATGTACCCTCCCTAGGCTATTATTATCTGCCCCCACTCGCTTGCTTTGTCTGTCTGGTGGAGAAAATACAGCGGGAGCCCACGCATTTTTTTTTAACGAATTTACACCTTTAATTAACCCCTACATGTCTGAAATTTAGCACACATATACTCATGTAATTGTATGTTTCAAACATATATAAAAATACATGAAATTACATGGTTAAATGTGTGGAAACAATGTATCATTTCATGTCGGCTTCTGTGATTTCACTGAAGCCGGCAATTGAATTAGCGGCTATAACAGTATGTAGAAGTGTAAGAACTATAAATATATGTATATATATATATGTCACAATGACATATATAATATATATATATATATATATATATATATATGTGCTCTATGTGTATATATCTATTCTTTCTTTTGGCATTTAAATACTATTCTTTTGGATCCATTATATGTCAGTTTTGCAAGCCTGCGAGAAAATCTCGCAAGTCGGATGAAAATCGGATGTTACAAGGTACACACACATGCGATTAAATCGCATCTTTGAAGGAAAATCGGATGCCAGAAGGATGTGTGATGTTTTTATTTTGATCCGATTGTCGACCGTCTAAAACGGACCGATTTTTTGTGGTTGTGTGTGACTCCAGCCTAATTTGCACAAACAATTAAATCAGACTATGTGTGCAAAATTTCACACCTGTAGGGGTTAATTAAAGGTGTAAATTCGTAGCAAAAAAGTCCGTTTTTTTTACAACGAATTTACACCTTTAATTAACCCCTACAGGTGTGAAATTTTGCACACAAAGTCTGATTTAATTGTTTGTGCAAATCAGATAGCAAACGACATGAAAAGACATGGTTAACCCTATGTACACCAAGTGTCATTTCATGTCGGGTGCTTCTGTCTTTTCACTGAAGCCGGCTTTACCCGGCAATTGAATGAGAGGATATTTTACTATGTAGAAGTGTATAAACTATACATATATGTATATATATATGTCACAATGACATGTATATATATATGTATTCTATGTGTGTATATTTAGTGTTTACAAGGAAAGAATGGGTTTTTTTTAGTTGCGATATTTTGTTCCCATAGACTTACATGGGACTTCCGGTATCGGTATCGGGTATCGCCGATATTTTAGTGATATCGGCGATACCATTCCGATTCCGATACTTTAGGATATCGGAAAGTATCGCTCAACTCTAGTGTCCACTAATAAGCATCACAGGTGTCTACAATCTTGGAATCAGTGAGTGGGCCTGTTTAGAAGTCTACAGATACAGATACTCACTGTGCTGTTTGGTGACATGGTGTATCACTCTCAACATGGACCAGAGGAAGCGAAGGAAAGAGTTGTCTCAGGAAATTAGAAAGAAAATTATAGACAAATATCTTAAAAGTAAAAGTTATAAGACCATCTCCAAGCAGCTTGATGTTCCTGTTACTACAGTTGCACATATTATTCAGAAATTTAAGATCCATGGGACAGTAGCCAACCTCCCTGGACTGGCAGCAGGAGGAAAATTGATAACAAATCAAAGAGACGGATAACAAGAATGGTAACGAAAGAGCTCAGAAAATTTCTAAACAGATTAAAGGTGAACTTCAAGCTCAAGGAACATCAGTGTAAGATCGCACCATCTGTCATTGTATGAGCCAAAGTGTACTTCATGGGAGATGACCAAGGAGGATATCATTGTTGAAAAAAAATCATAAAAAAGCCAGACTGGAATTTGCCAAACTACATGTTGACAAGCCACAAAGCTTCTCAGAGAATGTCCTATGGACATATGAGACAAAAATTGAACTTTTTGGCAAGGCACATCAGCTCCATGCTCACAGACGGAAAAATGAAGCATATCAAGAAAAGAACACTGTCCCAACTGTGAAACATGGAGGAGGCTCTGTTATGTTCTTGGGCTGCTTTGCTGCATCTGGCACAGGGTGTCTAGAATCTGTGCAGGGTACAATGAAATCTCAAGACTATCAAGGGATTCTAGAGAGATATGTGCTGCCCAGTGTTAGAAAGCTTGTTCTTAGTTGCAGGTCATGGGTCTTGCAACAGGATAATGACCAAAACACACAGCTAAAAACACCCAAGAATGGCTAAGAGGAAAACATCGGACTATTCTGAAGCAGTTATCTATGAGCCCTGACCTAAATCCTTTTGAGCATCTTTGGAAAGAGCTCAAACATGTCGTCTGGAAAAGGCAACCTTCAAACAAGAGACAGCTGGAGCAGTTTGCTCTTGAGGAGTGGGCCAAAATACCTGTCTAGAGGTGCAGAAGTCTCATTGACAGTTACAGAAATTGTTTGCAGTGATTGACTCAAAAGGTTGTGCAACAAAATATTAAGTTAAGGGTACCATCATTTCTTTCCAGGCCTATTTCATGAGTTTTATATTTTTAAAAATTCTGTGGAAGCATGGTTGAAAAGCAATGTCTGACTTTCAGTTGTTCATTTTCATAGATTTTTGATTTATTATTACTTTTGTCAGATTCAAGTTATTTCTGTCACAATTGTGGGGTTTTCTGTCATTAAAAGAGGGGTACCAACATATTTGACCACGTGTGTATTACCAAAGAGCTATCTAATATATACCCAAATCCAAAATATATTTCTATCAAGTGAGACTGCTTTCACTGTTTTCAGTTCTGACAATCTATGCAACTTAGGTAAAATTTGATTGTATAGTAGAGAAAATCTGGAGATACAATGAAAAGCATAATAGGATCTTATATGAGGATTGGCAAGAATAATTAAGGGTGGATATAGGTACTCACATGATTGTGTAATCAATGTGAAGCACAAAATGTCAGCTGCTGCAAGCCCACAAGGGATATTGACATAAAATGGATTAGGAAAAACATGAGTTAATTGCACTACTGACGAATAGTAGAAGGATCCAGGAGACCGAAGACTATTCAATGTGGTTAATTTGTCAACGCCGAGTTTCAAAGTCCCCTGACTTCTTCATCAGGACAAACCACACATATTTCATGGTCCATTTTAAATTTAGTTTTTGCTTTTTGTCAACGGTATGCATGGAGAGTACTTACAACATACTATATGTTACATTAAAGACATGTTGGCAAAAATTCTGGCCATGACTCCTTGTCTACTGAAATTTTTTTTTACCGTTTCTTTTTTCATAGGAAAACTCAGCAAACTACACTTTTGTATAGAAAAAAAGTATACTGGCCTAGCATATGCCAAAAGAGCACTCTTTTGAATTTCTGTATGTTGAGTTTGCTTTGTTTCAAAGAAAAATTGAATGATGTCATCTCTTAGAAAATCACTAGAGTGATGAGAAAAAAAAAATTGAATCCTCAAAACCAGTACTCAAATTAAAAATATTGGTGAAGCTGTGTTTTTTCTGCATTATACTTTTATAACAAAAAAAGAATGCATAAATTAAATATATCACATACAGTAGATATAAAAAGTGTTTAGTGTTAAAATGCTAGTTTTTTTGCTGCTAGAAAAAAAACAATGTCATGAAGAATCATTTCAGATCTTTTTCTACCTTTAGATTGTGTGCCCACAATGAGTTTTTGGTGAGTTTTTGACGTTCCTGTGTTAAAAATGTAGCGTATTACATTTCCAGCAGAGTGGAGGAGATTTATGAAAATCTTATGCCCATTGTGCTTCTTTGTTTACTCAGTGTAAACTGACCTGTGGTTTGTGTTTCAAATCCGCAACATGTCAGTATCTCTTGCAGGTACACTGACTTTTATGTGCAGATTTTTCCCACAGAGTTGCATTAGATTCGAAGAATCCGCAAGTAAAAAATTCACATACATTTTTAGTGCATTTCCATGTCAGAAATGCATGAAAACACATTCAATCCCCACATGACTGTATCAATGTAGTTTTTTTCAAAGCCACATACCAGGAAGTATCAAAAACAATGCAGCTTTGTTTAAAACATTACATACCAACAAGAGACAAAAGAAAAATTGATTAAAAAATGCAATAAAAACAAGTGCAAAAAATTGCAATGAAAAAATGGAAGAAACCTAATTTATTTAATTGGTGCAGAAATGGTGACAAAAATCTGTAACATTAAAATCTCACAAAAAGCTGGTTGACGCAGGAAGCCACCATCCCAAGGGCCTCCAATCACAAACAGTAGTTAGGCTGGGGTAGGAATACTGTCCTGGTTTGTCCACTGCACAATATGCAAACGGTTTGTAAAAATTAGCTCTATGGGCTGAGTCATGGTTGACACAGGAAGCAACCATCCCAAGGGCCTCCAATGACAAATAGTAGTTAGGCTGAAGTAGGAATACTGTCCTGGTTCGTAAGCTGCACAATTTGCATAGGGTTTGTAAAAATTAGCTCTATGGGCTGAGTCATAGTTGACGTAGGAAGCCACCATCCCAAGGTCCTCCAATCACAAATAGTAGTTAGGTTGCAGTAGGAATACTGTCCTTGTTTGTCCACTGCACAATATGCATAAGGTTTGTAAAAATTAGTAAATACAATCCAAAAGACAACAACAGTCGATCGGCACTAAGGTATGTTTCAAAGGTCATCACCAAGTAAGATCCTATTAAACTGGTGTTTTTTGGTAGTCACCTGCCTGTATTAGGTGCTCAGCATGAAAAAAACATGTGTATGCTTGAAGCAAAGAACAAAGATGTGGCTTTCACCGGGTTGCTGTGTGAACATAGTCCTTTATTGCACCATCCAGGATTTAGACATAATGTTCAGATCGGGCAGATGTGTGCAGGAATCTGGGGAACGGAGACGGACGACGGACATCTGAACGTTATGTCTAAATCCTGGATGGTGCAATAAAAGACTGTGTTCACACAGCCACCCGGTGAGTGCCGCATCTTTTGTAAAAATTAGCCCTATGGGTTGAGTCATGGTTGATAAAGGAAGGAAACAGGTTTTTAGGGGAAGGGGTTGACGTTAACAGCAGTAGCATGAATCAGCATTTTTGGTGAATTTAGGTTGGCTTGAGGTCATCTGGAGGGATTGCAAACTGTGAAGTTATCCAGTCCTTGTTGAATTTAATCAGAGTAAGTCAGTCTGCATTTTCCGTGGAGAAGTGTGTGCACCTATTAGTGATGATTGACCCATCGAACGGAAAACACGCTCTGACATCACACTAGAAGCAGCGCAGGTCATCATCTCCGAGACGTATAAGGAGAGGTCGGGACAGGTGTTCAGCTTGGACACCCAATAATTAAAGGGAACTGAAGCATCAGAAAGGACGCACGTATGGTCACTTAAGCAGCCCCTGACCATGTTCTGCAACTTCTCCCTCCTTGGCATTGTTACAGGCACAGATAGCCCTTGCCGTTGTGCTGGTTTATTGAAAATTGCCCAATTTATGCACAATTTCCCCCTACCTCTGTTGGACCTGGTGTTCCTGTCTCTACCCATTATCCCTTGGTGTTGAAAACAGACACTACGTCTGCCACCAGCATTGTTTGAAGGTGATGTTTACAGCAGCTGATCTACAACAGCCCTCTTGAATGATTCCATTGTAAAACTCTTTGGTGACTTCAAAAGGAGAGAAGGAAATCTCTCCTTGTACCGTGGATCGAGAAAGGTGGCCAACCAGTATTGCTTGTTTGATAAAATGTGTATCAAACGAGGGTCTTGCCACAGACACTTACACATGAACTGTGCCATGTGAGCCAAGCTGCAAAAAGGCAAATATTCTGTGTCCCCAACAGTTGGAAAAGTACCCATCATCTCTTCATTCTGACTCACCTCCTCCTCCTCCACCACCACCTCTCCAGCCCATGAAACTTGGATTGGGTGTCCTCTCTGTAGCATTAGGAGTCCCTCTGTAACATAGAAAAACAAGTCCTCTTCCTCCTCATCACCCAATACTGCCTCAGAATATTGGCTGGGCTGAGTAATATCACCCATTTTGAAATCTGGCTCCAAACCAACATGCTGGGCACTCAAAGCTTCCTCTTTGAGATTATGCAGTGATTGTTTCAAGAGAAACGAAAAAAGATTGGTTTGGTACCGTGTTAGCCAGTAGAAAAAAAAAAACATATAGAGTGCTTTCAGTGGGAGAAGCAAAATAGGAATCTTGTGGGTATGATACCTTTTAATGGCTAACAAAATATAGTTTAAGATATTAGAGGGCGAGCTTTCGAGACTGCTTACGTCTCTTCATCAGGCTGGTGTAACAAAATATTTGAAGAAACACAATTATATACAGTGAAAGACACAGGGATGGTGTGATGCATGGACATTACACACCATCCTTGTGTCTTTCACTGTATATAATTGTGTTTCTTCAAATATTTTGTTCAAATAATTAGGTTGGTGCAGTACTCAAAGTTTTCAAGAACCTCACAAATGTCAGCGATCCACACCCACATGACAGTTGTTATGTGTGGTGGCTGAATCTCAGTCTGACGGGCATGTTGAAGCTGGTATTCAGCTACTGCCCTCTGCTGATCACTAATCCTCGCCAATATATGATAGGTTGAGTTCCACCGCATGGGCAGGGCGCAAATGAGTCAGTCACTTGGCAAATTCAAGTGCTTTTTCAGTGCTGTAATACCAGCAAAAGCGGTAGAGGAATGGTGGAAATGGGCATTAATACGGCGCACCTTCTCAAGTAGGTACGGCAAGGCAGGGTAACTTTTCAGAAATTTCTGAATTAGGTTCAGCACATGTACCAGCTTGCCAACCTTTAAAGCCACTACCAGGTTATGCCCATTATTGCAGGCGACCAGACTGGGTGCAGGTGCAGCGTGGAAAACCACTGATCAGTCTGTTGTTTCAAAGCTTGCCACAGCTCTGCTGTAGTGTGTGGTTTATGACCTAAACAGATCAGCTTCAGCAGAGCATGTTGACGCTTTGCCAATGCACTGTTGCACAGGTCGCAGCTTGGCAGTGAAAGGTAGTGTACTTCAGCAGAGGATGAGGAACAGGAGGAGGGGAGAGATGAAGTGGAACATGAAGAGGCGGAAAAACTGAAAGAAGTTGGGCCCGCTATTCTTGGCGTGGGTAGGATGAGTGATGTTCCAGTTTGCGGTTTTGTCCCATCCTCCACCAGGTTCACCCAGTGTGCTGTGACAGAAGTCTATTGTCCCTATCCACAACAACTTGTCCAGGTGACAGTTAGGTGGACCTTCCCGGTTACGGCATTGGTGAGAGCATGGTTCAGATTGTTTAACATATGTTTGTGTAACGCAGGGATGGCAAACCGGGCAAAATAGTGGAGGCTGGGAACACTGTATCATGGGGCAGCCACAGCCAAGAGATCATGGAAAGACTGTGTTCCCACAAGCCTAAATGGCAACATCTCCACAGCTAGCAATTTGGCAATGTGCGAGTTTAGTATTTGTGCCTGTGGGTGCGTGGCTGGGTATTTAAGCTTTCTTTCCAAGCTCTTAGACATGGAAAATTGGACGCTTCGCTGGGACAAGGAAGTGGATGTGATTGATGTTTCTTGTGTGTGAGCAACCGCAGCTTGTGGGCAGGAGGAATGAGCGCCTACTTCCTGAACAGCACTTTCTGAAGGACATAGCCCAGGCAACATGACAGTGGCTTGACCCGCAGACACAGATTTGGCACCCTGGTGTTCCACCCACCTACTGGGCTGCTTGGCTGCCATGTGGTTTCGCATACTGGTGGTTGCCTTTGACCTGGCCTCTGCTCAACTTGGTATGGCAGATGGTACAGACTACAATGTTTTTCTCTGAAGGACTTTCAGAAAAAAAATTCCACACAGCGGCTGAACGCCCCCTTGCCCTGACTTGACACATAACTGGGATGCTCTTGGGAACAGTTGACCAAGTTCTCACTCTGGGCAAACCACGACCCCTTGGTGCCTGTGTTGGTGCTACATATCCATCTTCTTCTGTGTTGCTGTGATGGCTATGCGTGCCAACGATCCAGGTCGGATGAGTGGACTAATCATTGTATTCCATCTCATCCTCCTTCCCAGTTGACATGGTAGGCTGAAATGATGGCAACTGTGTCTCATCATCATCAGCCTCCACCTCTGGAGACAGTAAATGACGTTCCTCCAAGTGGCGTTCTTCTGCCCGTAGGTCCTCAAATACTTGAGCATCATCGCACGCCACCTCCTCATGTCCCTCTTCATTGCTGCACTGTGATAGGCCAGAGCCAAACAAAGGATATTTAGCAAACAGATCCTCAAAGTGGCGAAGCTTGCGTTCATATGTCTCCTGTGACTGATAATGCGGGAGGAAGGAGAACCAGCTTCAGGATTGAATGGGCCGGCCTTCTGTGTATCGACAGTAGACTGCGTGGTCGTAGAAGATTTGTTGCTGCTTGACAAATGCGTAGAGGCCTTGTCTGCTATCCAAGACAGAATCTGCTCTCGCTCCTCTGGCTTCCACACACGTTTACGTTACAGACCGGGAAATTTTTCAAGGAACGTAGTGGATGCATCAAGCTTCTTCTGACTTGACACAGACTCAGTCCCTTTTTGCACACCACTGACAACACCATGTCCACATCCCTGTCCCTTAGCAACAGGCTTTTTGGTATCTTAGGTTTTGCTCACAGATTTTCAGATGTTGATGGCACAAGCCAAGCTAGCTGTCAAAGCCAAAATAGTGGGGAAAATGGTCTGGTGCATGCTTGGTAACAGGCAGTAGGAAATATGTTATGGATACTTAGACGGAGGGGTTTTGCATGGTAGGCACTAACAACCCCCTTTTTCAGTGGACTAATGTGGACAGCAGAAGGCAGGCTGTGACCACAAAAACAGCAGGGAAAATAGATGGGTGCTTTAAAAAAAAAGGCAGAACAAAATGCTAGTACTCTGTGTGCTGGAAAAATATTGCTTTGCCTCTAACAAGAGCTGTTTTAAGATGGACAATGGAAGAACACTTTAACCTCTCCCTACCTAATACAAAATCTCTCCCTCCCTGTACTCTGACTTTGTTGTGTGTCTTTAGCTCTGAAAAGAGCTAGTTTTTTGTGGTATTATGGAGCTAGTGACCAGCTCCTTTAAACTGTTCCTGCTCGAGTATCTCTCTCTCTCTACTCTACACTGACCTAGTATACACTGCAGGTAGCCCTGAAAAGGGCTTTTGTGTTTTCAAGAGGCCTAAATATTCTCCCTAGCAGCTGAGAAATCTCTCCCTATGCTTGTAGAACACAGGCCCCAGATGCAATGTGTGCAAAATGGCGGCGGCAGGTCTTAAATAGACCCTATGACGTTGGGCATCCAGCCAATCACAGTAATGCCGCAACCAAGATGTCTGCGGTATTACTGTGATTAGTTAAGAAGCCCAGCATGTTTAGTGGCTGCAAAGGAGGTGCCAAAACTACAGGGTGGGACATCCAAATATAGCGAGGCAAGTACACAAATACTCGCAATGTAACGAGAAACCCGAATACTGTACCATCCTTGCGAATAGTAGCGAATACACTTGCTCATCACTACATATTTTGTTGAAGTACCCTTTGAATTTATGACATTATAAATTTATAAGGGGTTAATAAGAATCTTTGTTATGCCACCTGTGTACTAACTACTATTTAGCATGGTTAATACTGAAAACAACCACACCGAAATATAAGAGGGTGTTCACCTGTTTGCAACGTCATAATTTTATTTTTACTTTTCCCCTTAAAATAACCAATGTTTTTTAGATTGAATTTTTGCAGATTATGTGTGACATTAAAGGTGGAAAAAGTTCTGAAATTATTATTTTTGGTGTGATTTTTTCACATGACAAAAGCCTGGCATTTTAACAGGAATGTGTAGACTCAAAACTTGCTATATGTACTTAATCTGCTAAGAATCGCTCATCTGTGATGGCCCAGGTACTGACCATCACTGTAGGAGGTATGATAATCCGTAAGATGTCATAACTGCAGGTCATTATGCTCAGGCTTGTGCAACAATTCTAAACTACATTGGTCACTCTTTGATGCTTTAGCAGTATGGGAAATGGTGCCAAGCAATTTTTTTTTTGTGAACCTTGAATCGAATCTCAGAATGTTTGAATTTATGTGAAATTAAAAAATTCAGGAAATTGAACTCGAACCTCGGCTCATTTATAGTGACCACTCTTTGTCTTCAAAACAGCATCAATTCTTATAGATGTACTGTACTTACATATAGTATTTGAAGTAATTAACAGGAAGGTTGCTCTAAACAAGCTGAAGAACTAACCATAGATCTTCTCAACTTTCTGTGGATGTAGGCTTGTGCAAATCCTTTTGTCTCTTCATGTAATCTCAGAAAGATTTGATGATGTTGAATCCAGTGCTCTGTTTTGGCTATATCAATGTTTGCAGGACACCTTCTCTATGAAGATAATTCTTAATGACATTTGCAGCATGTTTACAGTCATCATTCTGCAGCAGAATCTGTTTAGAGCCAATAAGACACTGCCCTAATGGTATTGCATGATGAATAAGTATTTGCCTGTATTTCTTCGGATTGAGTATGCTAATAATCCTGATTAATTACTCATTTTTATTTGCTGAAATGCAGGCCCAAACTTGCAAGAAATCTCCACTTCAACTGCACTTTGCCTAAAGATATTCACTGATGTGCCATTCTCTAGCCCTTTGGTGAACAAGTTGCATTGTGTTATTGCCAAATAATTTAAATATTGACCCATTAACACCTTAAGGATAAAGCCAATTTGTACGTAAATGACCAAGCTTCGGTTTTTAAATCTGACTAGAGTCAGTTTATGAGGTAATAACAGTTGTGAACATTTTGGAGACGACTTCGGAGCTGAAGCTCCCTCTGGTGGTTGCTGAGGGTTTTGAACCTATCTTGAATACCAAGAGTCCTACACCCACAGATAACGAGTGGGTGTCAGGTGGTACTGACTGGCCTGATATAAGTGAGCTGATCTCCCATGATCCTCTCCGGTGATCAATTGTGCTTCCTGGTTTAGTTTGGAATTCAGCTTGTTTTCCTGCTGTCTCCTGCTTGCGTTCAGATAAGTCTCTTTCAGTTTTTTTTACTGTGTTTTGAATTCCTTGCTTTTTGCTGCATTGCTTTTTGTCTTCAGCCGTGTTCCCTATGGGGGGCTTTGGCTGGTCTCCGTTCGTTTTTTGTATTTGTTCGTTTGCTTAGTTCTTGTGATATTTTTCTGCTGGGTAGCTACGTGTCCACACCAGAGATCTGATATAGGTGGTCGAGACCGTGTGGTCTCAGTGTTTTTGGATTCAGAAGTGTTGGAGTTTTTCCTAGGGTTTTTCTGGGTTGCAGAAAGTATTCTCTCCTGTGCTGTCCTATCTAGACAGTTTTGGGCCCCAGCGTTTGCTCAATCTATTTTCTGTCTGTGTTCGTATTTTCATCTTGTCTAACCGCCATTATATGTTTGGGGGCTTCCTACTCTTTTGGGGTCTACTCCGGGAAGTTATCTTTCCTCTTTGCATCTTCAGGGATAGCTATCTCTCCGGCTGTGCCGAGGCATCTAGGACCACCGTAGGTACGCTCCACGGCTGCTTCTAGTTGTGCAGTTAGATTAGAGGTCTGCAACCTATTAGTTTCCAACCTCTCTGGTGTTAGGCTGCCTCAGCGGTTTTTTGCTCCTGCCTCCTCAGCTACCATAACATAACAAACAACTATGAGAAAGCTTCAACGAATCCCACTTATTCTCAGATTGTTTCTTTTTACATATTGTACTTCATGATGTCAAAATTTGTTTGATTTGACTTGTGTTTATTTGTGAAAATATTGGAAATTTGGTGAACACTTTGAAAATTTCACAATTTTAAAATTTTTAATTCTTATGCTCTTGCACTAGAGAGTTATGTCACACAAAATTGTTAGTAAATAACATTTCCCACATGTCTACTTTACATCAGCACAATTTTTGAAAAATATTTTTTTTGTTAGGAAGTTAGAAAGGTTAAAAGTTGATCACCAATTTCTTTTTTCTCCAGCAAAATTAACAAAAACATTTTTTAGTGACAGCATCACATTTAAATTGACTTTTGATGGACTTTATGACAGAAAATACCACAAAGATACACCATTCTAAAAACTGCACCAATCAAAGTCCTTATAACCCAATCAAAAAGTTTGTTAACTCTTCAGGTTCTTCACAGGAATTAATGCAATGTGAAAGGAAAAAAAATTACATTTAATTTTTTTTCACAAAAGTTTTAATTTAGCTACAATTTTTTTATTTTTACAATGGTAACAGGAGAAATTCAGTCTCAAAATTTGTTGTGTAATTTCTCCTGAGTATGACAGTACTCCATATGTAGGGAATACTGTTTTGGCGCATGACAGGGCTCGGAATGGAAGGGCCACTGTTTGACTTTTTGAACTCAAAAAATTGGTGGAATCAAGACCAGACACCATATTGCATTTGGAGAGTCCCTAAACAGTGGAGACCCCCAACAACTGATCCTCATTTTGGAAACTAGAACCCTCAAGGAATGTATCTAAATGTGTGATGAGCACCTTGAACCCCCACATGATTCACAAAAGTTTTTAAAGTAGAGCCGTTAAAATAAAAAAATCACATTTTGCCTCAAAAATGTTCTTTTAGCCCCAGATATTTAATTTTCACAATGGTAACAGGAAAATGCACCAAAACAATTTTTATGCAATTTCTCCTGAGCTCTCCAATACCCCACATGTGGTTTCAAATTACTTTTGAAGCACAGTGCAAAGCTCATTATAGAAGAAGAGCTATTTTGGAGTTCAGGTTTTGCTGGAGTGGTTTGAGGGTGCCATATTACAATAACAGAGGCCCTGAGGTTCCAGAACAGCAGACTCCACTCATAAGTGACCTCATTTTACAAACTACACCTCTCAATGATTTCATCCATATGTGCCTTACAGAAATGTATACCATTGGGCGGTGAAGAAAGAATAATTACATTTTACCGCTAAAATGTTGTTTTTAATTTTTACAAGGGCTAATAGGAAAAAATGGACCTCTCAGTTTGCTGTGCAATTTCTCCTAATTGCACCAATACCCTACATATAATCGGGAACTAATTTTCTGTCAGGCACAGTGCAAAGCTCAGAAGGGAAGAGCGCCATATTATATTGAAGATTTTACTGTTATGGTTTCCGAGTACCATGACCCACTGGGAGAGCCACAGAGGTGCCAAAATAGTAGAATCCCCCGATTATTGACCCAATTTTACAAACTATACCTCTCAATGAATTCATCTAGGAATGCAGAGCTCATGTTGACACCACAGGTGTGTCACAAAATTTTATGCCATTGGGCAGTGAAGAAATAATAATTAAATTTTTACCACAAAAATGTTGTTTTCGCCCCAGATTTTACATTTTCACATGGGGAAATAATAATAAAATGGCACCAAAATTTGTCACACAATTTCTTTTGAATGTTGCAATGCCCCATAGTGGCTCTACATTACTACTTAGCCATACAGTGAGACTTGGGAAGGACAGAGAATAGTTTGCATACTACATATACAGAGCCCCTAAGCGCTACAAGAACAGAATAAGCCACTCAAGTGACCCCATTTTGGAAGTTATAACCCTGCCAAACATGTGGATGCTAAATGTGGTATAGACACTCTGTGGGGCTCTGAAAGGAGTGGGGCATTTGGATTTGGGAGCGTAGAATTAGCTGAATTTTTTTTGGGGGGCCAAGATACATAGCGCTTTTCTAGAGTCTTTGTACTACCAGTAACATGGAAGCCCCCTATATTTCCATTGACAGATGACAGACCTGAGTGGGGACTTGCTTTTTTGTGGATTGAGTTTAAGCTTTTATTGAAAACATTTTACATAATGTTTGGGATCACAATTATCCGGCGCTCTACGCTGAGCACTTACATCGGGGTTTCCATCTACATCTACCAAGAATTTGATTCTGACGAAACCCCCACGGGATCTATTCACTATATATATATAATGAGGCACCAGAGTCACTCTGGACATGGTCTGGTCTTTGTTTAGCATTGTCCCTCTTTTCAGAAGTGCACAAAATGTGGTCGACTGTACTTTTATGAAAGTGAAGCATTGGTTTCATTTATTTTTTACACCTCTCCTTAGGCGGTATAAGTGAATAGACAACTTTATTCTTCAGTCAATAATTGGACACAACACAAAGTAAATAGGGCTATTAACATAGCCAATTGGTAAGAAGTTTCCCTACAGATAATCGTATTGTTAATGGTCCTGTACTCTCATAAAGGTAGACACAAAATAAAGGATGGGAAAAGAGTATACCAGGGGCGTAACTACCGGGGTCGCAGCGGTCGCCACTGAGATTAGGCCAGTAGGGTCAGGGGCCCGGCAGGTCAGACGCACACCAACACCAGCAAAAGTTAAAATCTATTGCCGTGCAATGATGACCCCCAGGTTATCAAGCTATGGAAAGCCTCTGAGACCATGCTCACAGCATGGTCTCAGAAGCTTTCACCATAGGTATAATGCACTACAATGCTGGAACATTGCAATGCATTAAACCTGCAATCAAAGTAAAAAAACGTAAAAGTCCCATAAAGGGATTAGGTAAAGGACATTTTTTTTTAAAAAAAATATGTTAAAAAAAATTATTAAAAAAATAATAAAAATAATTTTAAAAAAATCGACTAATAAACACACATTTTTATATAACAAAAATTAAATAAATAAAAAAGTACATGTTTGGTACCGCAGCGGCCATAAAAATGCCATTATAAAAGAGTCACACTAGTTAACCCCTTCAGTGAACGCCGTAAAAAAACACAAAAAAGTAGCAAATTATACTTTTTCAAAGCAGTATCAACATACCATTTGGAAAAAATGGAAAAAAACTAGTTAAAAAAAGAATGGTAATAAAAATAGTATCACTGAAAGCGCCATCTTGTCCCACATAAAACAAGCCCTCACATGACTGTCGGCCGAAATATGGAAAAATTGTAGCTCTCAAAATGCGGCGATGCCAAAACTTCTTACAAAAAAAGCATCTGTTAGTGTGTGACAGCTGCCAAACATAAAAACCTGATATAAAAACCTGCTATAAAAAGTAAATCAAACCCCCCCTTTATCACCCCCTTAGTTAGGGAAAAATAATAAAATAAAAAAACATATTTATTTCCATTTTCCCATTAGGATTAGGGTTAGGGTTGGGGTTAGGGACAGGGTAAGGGATAGGGTTAGGGTTGGGGTTGGGGATAGGGTTGGGTTTGGGGCTAAAGTTAGGGTTAGGTTGGGTCTAAAGTTAGGGGTAGTGTTGGGGCTAAAGTTAAGTTAGGTTTGGAATTAGGGTTAGGGTTGGAATTAGTGTTAGGGTTGTGATTAGGGTTAGGGGTGTGTTGGGTTAGGTTTGTGGTTAGGGTTATGGTTAGGGTTGGGGGTGTGTTGGGGTTAGGGTTGGAGTTAGAATTGAGGGGTTTCCACTATTTAGGCGCATCAGGGGCTCTCCAAACGCAACATGGCGTCCGCTCTCGATTCCATCCAATTTGTCATCTGCGTCACTGTCATTCCTCCATTCAATGACCACTGCTCTTTTCCAATCAACAATTGATTGGTCATCTGCAAATACTGGCAAATGCCAGATAGGTGGTCTGACAACACTTATAACAGTATCAGCATCTCAAAAAGTGGATATTCTTGACAATTCTAGCAGAATAGAGAGCTGTCGGCTCCTTGGTCCACTACCATTACTTCACTTGGGCTGACCATATACTGTTCTCAGCCTGTGACTTTCCAGAAGCCAGAGCAAGGTAAGGGATGCAGTCAGATCAACGCAGACAATGCAGACAGAGCAAGGCAGGGGATGCAGGCAGGGCAAGGTAGGGGATGCAGGCTGAACAACACAGGGTATAAATGCAGAGCAAGGCAGGGGATGCAGGTGGCTTAAGGGCAGGTCAGAAAACCTAGATATACCTGTGGGAACAGTTAACAGCCGCCGGTCAATCATAAGCCGACAGCTGACTTCAGCATGCACGTTGCCGACGTATGATGTCACAATCATACGCCAGAATGACGCTGTTCGCCTCGGTCGAATCGTGGGTGAGGACATAGCTGGAGCTAAGCCAGGTAAGGCTTTTTTGTAAAGCCGCGGAATGGGGCACATTATACCGGTATGGGGGTGCATTATACTACTATGGTGGGTAGGGGGAGAAGACGATGCATTATACTGCTATGAGGCTGCTGCATTTCATACTCCTATGGGGCTGCTGCATTATACTATATATGACTATGGGGTGCATAATACTACTATGAAGTACTATGGGGTGCATTATACTTTATGGATGACTATGGAGGTGCATTTGATTATACTACATAGATGACTAGGAACTGTGCAATATATTGTATAGAGGACTACAGGGGTGCATTATATTATATGGAGGACTATGGGTGTGCATTATACTTCTTATATGGATCCCCATGACTTCTATGTAAGCCCCTGATGAGTATAATGGTTTATTTTCTTTTATACATTACAGAACATCGACAGTACGGTGGACAAATATATACCAGGATAGGGTACCAGATAGTTACGCCACTGAGGTAAGACTATGCAACATTGCAACAAAGCTATAGTGTGCAAAATGAATAGGGAAAATCTGAATTTGGGTGGAAAATATTTTGGCATGGGGGCCCCATTTGAAAGTTCGCACCGGGGCCCATAACTTTGTAGTTATGCCACTGGAGTATAATATGCTATATACTCGAGTATAAGTTGAGGCACCTAATTTTGCCACGAAAAACTGGGTAAGCTTTTTGAGTCGAATATAAGTCAGTTATGCATTGCCCCTTTATACCTTTCCTGGTATGCATGGCTCCTTATCCCCTATCCTTGTATGCATGGCTCGCCCATCGCTGTCCTGGTATGCGTGGCTCCGCTGTCCAGTCCCTGTATGCATGGCTCCTTATCCCCTAACCCTGTATACATGTTTCCTATGAAAAAAAACAAACATCAAACTCACCTCCAGTGTGCCCTCGCAGCATCTCATTCCGGTGCCTGCAGCTCTTCCTGCAGAGCGATCACATGGCCCCGCTCATTAAGGTAATGAATATTCAATACACACCTATGGGAGTGGAGAGGTGTGCATATTCATTACCTTAATGAGCGGGGACACGTGATCGCTTTGCCGGAAATGCTGCTGACGGTGAGTAGGATGTCTTCTGGAAGCCGGCGGCAGCGGATGTCACTGTGCATGCTATAAGAGAAATTAATATTCATTTCTCTTTAGCAGCAGGCACAGTTACAGCCACAGCCGCTGGCTCCTGCCTCTGTGACCCGCTGCTCCATCCGCTCCCCCTCCCCCACCGGCCCTCTGGGACAACTGACTCATGTTTAAGCCGAGGGGGGGGTATTTTCAGCACAAAAATTATACACGAGTATGTAATACAATTAAAGAAGGAAATGGAGATATATATAAAACCAAAATACTTTATTATCGGTTAAAAGTGAACTAAGATAATATAAAATGAGGTCGGTCAAAGGGTAGTACAAGAGAAACACTAGAGCAGGATAATCCCCACATATGTTTGGGAGGAAAATACAATATTATATACTTGTGTACAGAATAAACATTCAAAGCCAGTATAGATCATGTAACAGATAGTGATGGGCGAGCACTAAAATGCTCTAGTGCTTGTTGCTCGGGTTGAACAAATTGGAAAACTCGAGTACTTGGATAGAACAACGAGCCCAATGTAAGTCTATGGGAGACACGATCATTTTTGCCGCGATCCCCCCGGGGGTCCTTTTAAGGTCTAAATACATCTGAAAATGTCTGTGCCATACATGGATACAGTTCTTATGCAGATCTTGTCTAGCACTTTACACTCTTTCTTTGCATTTTAGCTGATAAAGCTCATCTTGGATTTTTCCTTCTGCAAGAGTGTGACCCTTCATTGAGATGATGCAGCTGTTATCTTTAAAAGTAACTATATTCCCCTTTTGCGTGAGCTTCTTTACTGACAGAAGATTGCTTTCAAGGCTGGAAACATAGAGAACATCCTTTATTGGGATCTTTCTGCTTTGTGCTGAGGAAACTGGACAGAGAAAGTAGCCATCTCCTACTCCTTCTGAAGTCATATAGTAACCATTAGCTAAGATGACCTTTTCTAACGTGCTTTCATTAAGGTCAGTGAAGAAATCCTTGTTATTTGTCATATGACTGCTTTCACCAGAATCTATACATCATATATGTTTTGCAGCTGGGCCTGTACTGGCATTAAATGCAACTTCAACACATGCAGAATCTTCCTTTACAGCTGTTTTAGCCCTTTGATGACTGTTCTGCTTTTTAAACTGACTCATTCTTGCTTTCCAAATTCTGCAGTCTGGTTTAAGGTGGCTGGGCTTTTTACAGACAAAACATTCATGAGTTTCTCTTAGATTGCTCTTATATTTAGGGAAATCCTGTGTCTTTAATGCTGTTTCTGCCCTGGATTCATTACTGCTGCTTACATGCTGCATTTTTCTCTTGAATTTATCCACAAGTCTGCCTTTAACATACTCTGCTGTCAGCTCATCATCTGGCCGTGCACCTAGTGCAGTCACGAGTGTGTCATAACTCTCTGGAAGACCACTTAATAGAAGTTCAGCAACATGAAAATCTTTAATTACTTCTCCAATACCCCTGAGATGCTCCACAATCTCTAGGGTGTTTCTTATATAGTCCTGCATATTCTGTCCATCACTTAGCTTAGACTGATACAGCTTTCTCATGAGATAAAGCTTATTGCTGATATTCGATCTTTCATGTATTTTCTGTAACTCATCCCACATCTCCTTTGCAGTTGCACACTTGCATATATGCACAATCTGATTATAATCACCTACACTGAGGGAGATCGTGCTTTGTGCTTTCTGATCCTTCTCTAGCCATTCATCTGGTAATAGATGAAGCACTTGTTCCTGAGTATAGTTCCACGTACCTTCTCTTATGAGCAGTATCTTCATCTTGAATTTCCAGGACTGGCATTTCTGGTTAGTGAGGCTTGGCACTGAGAACTTGACAGGATTGCTGCCAGTGGACATCTCTATTTCTCTGTGCTGCTTTTGCTTTGGGCTTCTGTTGCTGTGTTACTCTGAGGTTATTTGTCATTCTGGGCCCATAACCTGTTGGCAGCGGATTATTCAGGATATTCTACAAGCGTGTAACAACAGAGCTTCTTTATTCAGGAACAATATATGATAAGCTTAATAGATCAGGAATAAATCATTTGTGTGTCTCAATCTGTGCAGCATCTATAGCAGACTGCTTCTCTCATACACAGACACAGGAAAACAGGAAATACAGTCATATGCTCTCCCTGTGTGAGCCTCTGGGAGTTTTTTTTTAACTTTAAAACATATAAATCTAGAAACTAAACACTCATAGACAGGAAAGGAGTTGTTGCACCAAACATATTTAATATTCCAACACCCTCCCATTGCAACCGCCTGTGCAACGATAGTCCAGAACTTAGAGAGATATAGTAGTTTTCCCTTCTGCATCCTCCTCTGCTAACTCATCTTCCTCTGGGATCACCACCTCCTCGCACAGACTATTCAAAGCATGTTCCAGCATGTAAATGACCAGAATTGTGATGCTGATAATGGCATCATCACTGCTAACCATCTCACTAGCCATTTTGAAACTGTGCAGAAGGGTGCAGAGGTCCTTCATCTGTGCTCACTCCGCAAATGTGAATTGCACCACGTCCGACCTGCGCTGGCCCAGACTATGCAAAATGACATACTGCACTAGGGCTGATCGCTGTACCACAGAATCAGCAGCACAATAGATGTATATGCTGAAGAGGTCATTGGCAGCTGCACTACACAGAATCAGCAGCTCTATGGATTTACATGCTGAAGTGGCTACTGGTCACTGTACTACAGAATCAGCAGCACTATGGATTTATGTGCTGAATTGGCGACTAGTCGCTGTAGCACAGAATCAGTAGCACTATGGATTTATGTGCTGAAGTGGTGACTGATCGCTGTAGCACAGAATCATAAGCACTATGGATTTATGTGCTGAAGTGGCAACGTGTGACTGCACCACAGAATTAGCACTCCAGATATGTATGCTGGAAGGTACACTGTGTTCCAAATTATTATGCAAAAATTGTTTAGGAGTGATAAGATAAGAATTTTTTTGTTTGTCAGTTAAACTCATTGATGGTGATGTGTGTCAGGGCTCTTTATATCACTGTAAGCAATTGCAGACACCTGTGCTAATTAGTTTGGCAGGTGTGTCCAATGAAAGGCAAGACTACTTAAGAAGGCTGTCCTACATTATTAAGCAGCCTACATTTTCTGCCAAAATGGGAAAGAAAAAGGATGTGTCGGCTGCTGAGAAGCAACAAATTGTGAAGTGTTTAGGTCAAGGCATGACTACAATCAACATTGCCAAGACACTTCATCGTGATCATCGCACAATCAAGAAGTATGTAACTGATTCACAGTACACACGTGTGCATGCTGATAAGGGAAAATTGAGGACTCTTTCCTACAGGCAATTACGTCAAGTTAAAAGAGCAGCGTCAAAAAAGCCTTGTCATAGCAGCAGACAAGTTTTTGAAGCTGCTGGTGCCACCAATGTCCCCGAACAACAAGATGCAGGGTCCTTCAGAGGTTTGCAGCTGTGTGTAAGCCATCCTGTCGACCTCCTGTATCCACTGCACACAAGCAGAAACGGCTCCAGTGGGCCAAACAATACATGAAGACTGACTTCAAAACTGTTTGTTCATCGATGAGTGCCGTGCAACGCTCGATGGTCCAGATGGATGGAGTGGAGGATGGCTGGTTGATGGACACCCCATGCAAACACGGCTAAGACGCCAACAAGGAGGAGGTGGAGTAATGTTTTGGGCTGGAATCATGGGGAGAGAGATTGTCGGCCCCTTTAGGATCCCTGAAGGGGTAAAGATGAACTCCACAGTGTATGTTGAGTTTCTCAAACAGCACTTCCTGCCATGGTTCAAGAAGAAGAACCGTGCATTCCGCAGCAAGATCATTTTCATGCATGATATTGCACCGTCTCATGCTGCACATAACACATCTGCATCTCTGGCTGCTATGTGCATAAAAGGGGACAAACTTATGGTGTGGCCCCCATGCTCCCCTGACCTCAACCATATTGAGAACCTCTGGAGCATCATCAAAAAGAGTGTCCATGATGGCAGGAGGCAGTTAACATCTAAGCAACAGCTCTGGGAGGGTATTCTGTCCTCATGCAAAACAATTGAAGCAGAAACCATCCAAAACCTGACAAATTCAATGGACGAGAGAGTTCAGAAGCTCCTTTCGAACAAGAGGTCCTATGTGCAAATGTAACATCACCTAGAATAAAGTTTTGAGTTGAAAGCTGTTAGATTTCAGTTTGTAATAACCTGCTAATGCTTATAATTTCAAAAATGACAATTTTTTTGTTCTTTATTAAAATGAAAAGGTTGAAAACTCTGCTGTGCATAATAATTTGGAACATGCATTTTGAGTGCAGTTTGAGTGTTTTATTTTTTAAAAAAATATACTGTTATCATAGGCAGTTTGTACAAAAACCTTTCAATTGTACTCTAATAGTTATTTGACTGGAAAATTAACAATGACTGCAATTCATATAGGTAATTTGGGAAAATCTGAGAAAATATTATTTGCATAATAATTTGGAACACAGTGTAGATTTGAGACAGGATCCTACGTATGTGAACTAGTTGAGAATAAACTGCCTAGCTAGCTATCTGACTACTTGCAGAAGCAGCAGCCTCACTACGCTGTTTCAGTCACAAAATGGCACCCAAGCCACATGTCCGCTTTTTATATGGAGAGGGATATATGTCTTCGGCAGCCAATGACACAAGTCCTTGCATCTGCACGTTGTGTATGGTTTCTGCACCCTGATTGGCTGCTGTAATCTCCAAACATTAAGTTAATAAAAAAAAGAATAAAAGTCACTGACAGCTATTAGCAAGAACATACCACTAGTGACAGTATAAAGTCATAATGGGCGTGGCATATTATGATGGGGAAACTAACAACCGCTCATGATGTGCTATGTCCGTCTTTGGTCATTAAGTGAGCACCTGCTGCAATTTTTCTCCAGTCTAGTTCTTATATTTGTCTACATAGTTGAGATGCTTGGCCTTGCTTCCATGTCAAATGTATGGTTTTTTGGCTGCAATTTTGCCCTGAAGCCAACTTTTTGGGAAGACTTCTCCACATGATTGAAGTGTGTAGCTGGATCCCACTGGTTGCTGCAAGTTCTGAAGGCAGTAAACTGATGAATCTCTTCCAGTTTTGAAGGGAAGTAAACATGATATGTCTTTTATCAGCTGCTGTAAGGTTCCTTGGCTTACCACTGCATCTACGGTGTGTAATGTTGATGATTTCTTGGTGCTTCTTTAAATTCCTTGAACAGCACATTTTGAAACCCCAGTCTGTTTTGAAATCTTTGTCTGGGAGAGACTTTCTGCTGATGCAGTATAGTTACTTTGCATTGTTATAATTAACTTGTGACAGGAATTCTGGCCATGAGCAGGACTGAATGGTCGTAGCACTGCATAATGTCATGATGTTACGACATGCTATGATCCTCAAGGTTTAGTCATGGCCAGAAGTCCTGTTCTAGAGGGAAAACACTACTGTGCAACTGCAAAAGAATAAGCTCTGAGGTGTGGACAGGCAGTCAGCAAGCACTAGAGGTAGCATGGGTGCGTGGATAGGTGAGTAGTGTAGTGAGCATTAAAGGTTTATAACTTCACTGCTAATTGAATTTCGGAGTAATTTGAATTTTGTCACATATGCTCATCTGCAGTTGATACCTAATAATGGCTAAATGAGAGATGTAGATGTAACAAAAAGCAATATTTTGATACTATTCAGGTCTCTTCATCAGGCATAGCATAACACAAAATCTCAAGAGTCACATATTTATACATATAGGACATAGGAAAGGTTCAATAATAAGACAAGTGACATGAAGCAGAACTTTCAGTGTGAGAAGAGGAGAAACAGTTGTGGCTGTAAATATTGGTGCAGTTCACAGATATTTCCTGCAACCAGAAAAATGTAAAACATGTTCATATAAAATGACAATGAACAAGATAATGATTTGCAACTCATATCAGGATCACAAGATATTAGGTACCTTAAGTTGCACCCCACTGAATATGGTATACTTTATTATTCGTAACAAAATTCCAACTAGGGGTCTATATGTAGGGGAAACAGGAGAAAAGCTTAACAAAACAATGAATTCTTATTGTTACAGAATAAAAGAAAAAAAAGACAAGTCTACATATGGCCAAGTAATTTTGTAGTCCTGATCAAAGCATCGTGGACTTGAATATCTTATTATTGAAAGGAAACTTCAAACTCTAGAAAAACAGAAGAGTCTTAGAGTACAAACTTATGACAACCTTTGACATACTCAGATGAATAATGAATGAGTCTCATGGATTTATGTCATTTTACATCCATTAAGCCCTTAGTGACCAAACTAATTTTGCCCTTCATGAACAGGTCAAATTTTTGAAATCTGACCAGTACTTTTATGAGGTAATAACTTTGGAACGCTTCAATGGATCTCAGTGATTTTGAGACTGTTTTTTGTGACATATTGTACTTTATGATAGTAATAAAAATTTTGATATGACTTGTGTTTATTTATGAAAATATCACAATATTGTGGAAAATTTTGTAAAGGGTCTATCACAGTGATCAAAAGTCTGGAACCAATAGGAAAAATTCCATGTTGTTGCTGGGTGCTGGTCACCAGAACTCGACGAGCACACTGCGCATGCGCCCATCATGTTTTTCCATGAAGAAGAGTTGTAGAGCTGGGGATACAGCAGGAGAGCCCATGGAAAGTTGGAGCTACTGAGGGGGTGCTTGTGGACATCATTTCTCTCGCCTCTGACATATTATGTCATGTCAGAAGAGAGAGAAATGCTTTTTATAGCGAACACATTTTCTTTATTACTGTGATTTTGTTACTCTTTGAATAATGGCAATTGCATGATCGGGGGCTGGAAAAAACGTCCCTTATCGAGTTCTTCAGGGTCTCAGTAGCTGAGACCCCCAGAGATTTTCAAGGGTGCTATAGACTTATTCCCGATCACCGCTTTAAAATGATGAGGGAATAAGTCCCCTTAGCGGCCTCCATTTTAATGCATATCGGTGGTCATTAAGGGTTAAGGAATGTGCTCCTCAGACCTTGTTGGGGGCATCACAACCTTGACCAGATCTCCATGAGTGGACAATGAAAACTTCAGATTCCTTGTTTATAAAATGCACCAATATCGCCAGAAACAATTGTTTTCTCTGCTTCCTCTGTTGATAGTTCTGTTTCAAATCACTTGTCTAATTTACTACACTATTTCTATGTGTTGTTGTTTATAAAATGTGATTATTCAGATTTTGTGTAATACTATGCCTGATGATCTTCTCTACTCAAGTAGTTTTGGACGCTTGCTATTTGTCTTGATGTCTTCAGATAGTTATTAATAGGTATCAACTACTAAAGACTCTTACTCTGCAGACTGAATACAGAATTCAACTACTTTATTGCTATATGTCCATAAAAATAAATAGAGTTCTTAATACTGAGAGCAGCATGCAGATACATTAGTGTTGAGAGTAGCTATAGAATGAGTGGAGAAAGACCAAAGTGAATGCAAACCATTAAGGACAATTATTCATAAAGTTTTTAAAGTAATGTAAACGGCTATTGTTTAAAACAACTGATTTAGACTGTAATTTATTATCATTGCCTTATTTTCACCTTTAACATTATATCACTATCACAGAGTATCAGTGGTGTCAAGTTAAAAGTGTAGCTAGTCACTGAATTCAGAATTTTGAATTGCTCTTGTTTCCTAATTTGTTTTACAACATGATCATTATAATCCCATCAAGCTAAGTTAGAAATAATTAAACCCATGTCGCATATCATTTGTTGGCGTGAATAATTTACTGTAATGGAATGATGGTATAGATTCTAATGTCAGGATGTCCAGGGCACATCTTGTTAAACAAAGGTATATATGCTGTATAAATAGCAATATATACATCTTTTATCTGGGAATGGAAAAGGGAAAGGTTCACTGGGCTGCATCAGCAGGCCTCTTCAGGCTTATAGTTTTTCTTTTTCAACAAGATGGTGAGTTCCTGTTGTCATGTTCCAATCTTCTTCTCTCGTGTAATAAGATATTGAGGTTATCAGTCCACAATCAGATGTTGTGATACAATTATATTACATGTGATGGGGAGCAGACAGAGCAAAGAGCCCAATGTAAGTTTATGGGAGACAAGAGCATTTTTACCGTGATACCTCCAGGGTCCTTTTAAGGTCTAAATGCATCTGAAAATGATGGAAACACTGCTCAAATGACACAAGGACATCATGGGGATCGCCCCTAGAAGCATTCCTGACTCCTAGTTCACAGCTTTAAACAATGTTGTCAGAGTTTCATGCCATTTTTACCGATGCACCAAAAAACATACCCAAACGGATTTTGTTGGGAAATATGTTAAGGTACATCCTTTCCAGGTTAATGACTTGTATATAAGGCAAAATAATTAACCCCAGACAAAAACGTTCCTCCACCACTTGGACTATGTTGAGACGCAGAGTTTTTGAAGAGTCTTTCAACTTTAACATTGCTTTCAACCAAAACAAATGCATTCATTGGTAAATGTCATTGTAACATTTAAAAAACCCTAGATGACCATGTGGTGTGTGACACATAAGCAGACACATCTTGTTTAATTTATGAAGGAGGGACTCTTAAAGTCATAGAGCCTATTTTTACAGAGGCATCAGGCAGCATTAATCTGCTTAAAGGGCCATTATTAAACAGTGGGTCTCCTAAACTGTTATAGCCTATGCAGTGAGTGGATGGGCTGCCAAGAATTATGACACATCCCAATACCCCTTTCACGATATGTCCAGGATGGCTTCCATAAAAAATGTTGCATTGAATGCAAGGCCTGCCCTGCTATCAAGTTATATGCACCCCAATAAGCCTTTGAACCCAGGAACTGGATGGGCCCAGGAAAATCCACTTCACATTATTAATTTTGTACTCTCATTCTGTTTTCTTATGCATTGACTGCAAGGCCTGCCCTGCTACCAAGTCATATGCACCACAATAAGCCTTTGAACCCAGATACTGGATGGGCCAAGGAAAATCCACTTCACATTATTAATTATGTCCTCCCATTCTGTTTTCTTATGCATTGACTGCAAGGCCTGCCCTGCTACCAAGTCATATGCACCTCAATAACCCCAATCCCCCTTTGGAAGAAACATGGAGGAAGGCCTCTTAACAAAAAATGTCCGATTACAAAGGAGCGGGTCGCCTAGACATGGAATGGCCATACACTAAATGTATGGGCTGGCATACATTTTGCCCTGTGGGGTACATCTCAACATTTTCCATAACAAATATTTAGCGCCCAGCAAAAACACGCACCCTTGTTAGGATTTTGACATTGGCTGTAGCAGCACAAAACACATTAATGCTGGTGATCTAGAGGTGGCGGATGATGAGATGTGGAGGAAGGCCTGATTAAAAACTAGGCCCAATTTAAAGGAGCTAGTCTACTACACTTGGAATGCCCATACACTAAGTGTATGGGCTGGCAAACATTTTCCCCTGTAGGGTACACCTCAACCTTTTCCTTAACAAGTATTTAACACCCAGCAAAAACACCCACCCTTGTTAGGATTTTGACAATGGCTGTAGCAGCACGGAACACATTAACGCTGGTGATCTAGTATCAGTGGATGATGAGATGTGTGTTAGGGTTCGAGTTCCCACTGCTGCACAAGGGGAGTCTCGAAACCAGTCCCGCTGCAGTCCCCCATCCATCTCCGTCCGCAGTGGATCCTGCTCAGCCTAGACGTCGGTCGCAGCGTCTCGCCCAGTCTAACAGCGTGCAGAGGATTACTGCTGCCTCTCCAGGCTCTGCTATTGTGACCAGTATTGGTTAGCGGCGAGCAGACGTCTTTAGGACAAAGTCCTTGATTTCCTCTTCTGAGCATGCCCAGGGTGAGATCTCTCATTGAAGATCAGGGGTCACATGTTCAGGTACTGCAGCAGCTCCTATTGGTCCGCCAGGAAGGTCCTGTGACTACTGTGTTCTGGAACAGTTTCATTGGTCCTTGTTTCTGGCAGGTCCTGTAGCTGTTACTAAAAAAAGGGTGGCATGGCTGGGCCGCCATGCGCTAGTATCAATTGCATTATGTGCTATGCGCCAGTGTGATCATGTACGCATGTGGTTAGGGCTCAGCTGAAATAAGCCCCTAGAATACCGGCACTTCCGGTGAGGAGATTTGGGTGCAAGTGGTTAGGGCTTGGCTGAAATAAGCCCCTAGAATACCGGCTTCTCCAGTGAGGAGATTGCTTGATTGCGTTGCTGTTTACATGATCACGGACTGCTATCCGCACAGCAGTTATCTGTGTATCCCTGTGAGTCTAACAGGACACAGTCTTTTTCTCAGCGGCTCTGTGACGCAACAGGGTTCGCTTTATAAAGCTGGTTCAGCGCCCTAGCATTTTACTTTACGGCTCACAGAAGCTAAGTGAGTTCGCACTTATCACCATATAGCGCTGTGGCATTCCCATTAGCAGCTCTGTGGATTAACAGAGTTCGCACTTACTGCCACAGCGTGCTACGGCGTTTATTTTAGCGACTCTGCGGGATAACAGAGTTCGCTACTTTCGCCATCTTACTAGCAGCGGGCTTCGTCTGTACGGTGGACCCCGGGCTGCGAACGCACCTCTCTACAATATCTATTAGGTGCGTTCCGCAGACCCTAACATAATACTAGCGCCAGGGACTGGCTAGTAAAATGGCGGACGACCAGCACCTACGGCAGTTCATCCAGCAGCTGGAGGGTAGGTTGGCGGCTCTCGAGCGCACAACCTCAGCTGTGGATGTGACCGCAGTCGCTGTTCAGGTTGCTAGCACAGCAGCAGCCAGTTTGTCCTCCAACACCTCTGCTCTGACCTTGTCCCATCTTCCGCTTCCAGACAAGTTTTCTGGCGACGGCAAACATTGTCGGGGATTCGTGAGTCAGTTCTCTATACAACTCGAGCTTCTGGCCGCACGTTTTCCCACAGAGCGGTCACAAGTGGGTTTCATAGTGTCACTTCTGTCAGGCAGAGCTTTGGAATGGGCAACGCCGCTGTGGGAGCGTGACGATCCCGTGGTGCGGAGTGCTCCTCGGTTTCTGGAGGCTCTTAAAAAAAGGTCTTTTTAGGCCCTCAGGTCACCCACGATTCAGCGCTCCGACTGCTGGCAATGTCACAAGGTTCGAGCTTGGTCAGTTAGTTTTCAGTCCAATTTCAAACTCTGGCCTCCGAGTTAGAGTGGCCGGATAAGGTCCTTATACCTGTATACTGGAGAGGTCTGGCTGACCATGTAAAGGACGCCTTGGCCACCAGGGAGATTCCTACCTCTCTGGAGAAGCTTATCTCCATATCTACCCGCATCGACCTTCGCTTTCACGAGCGGAGGTTGTTGCGGGCCCAGTGTAGACGGAGGTTTCGGCTAGCTCCTACCTTTGCCAAACCTCTAGAATCTCCCATTCAAGCGCCCGACTCCCCGGTGGTCATGGAGGTTGTTTGAACGGGACCTAAGACTCGGCCCGTGATTTGTAACAATTGTCAGCAGTTAGGGACATTATGCCAATAGATGTCCCCAGCGATCGGGAACATGTTCGCGTCTAGTGACCATGGGAGGAAGTTCACTAGAGTCAGCAGCATTTGCCTCCAAGCTGTCCTTTAAAGGGACAATCTCTTTTGGTCCATCCACTCTAACAGTTGAGCTTTGTGTGGATTCTGGAGCAGAGGGGAACTTTATGTCCTCTGCTTTTGCTCTCCGTCGCACAATACCTCAGGTGATGCTCGCCAAACCGGTGACAGTTCGAGTGTGAATGGCTTCATACTGCCCTCACAGATCACACATCAGACAATCCCTCTCACATTAGCTATGTCTCCTTCCCATCAGGAGATTATTTCTTTCCTTGTCCTTCCTGAGGGTATAGATGAGGCTCTGCTGGGAGTACCCTGGCTTCGTCTTCACTCCCCACATATTGAGTGGTCCTCTGGGAAGCTACAGGGTTGTAGTGAGTCTTGTAGAGGTAGATGTGTGAGGGAGTGTGCTCAGGTTGCTACTACAGGGATACCGCAGATCTCACTTCCCTGCCCACGTGCTATTGGTCCTATGTAGACGTGTTCTCCAAAAAGGCTGCGGAGACGCTTCCGCCTCACCGCCCCTATGACTGTCCTATTGACCTCTTGCCTGAGCAGAACCTCCCCGGGGAAGGGTCTATCCTCTCTCTCTCCCGGAGACGGAGGCTATGTCCCAATACATTCAGGAAAATCTGGCAAGAGGGTTCATTAGGAAGTCAGTGTCACCTGCTGGGCAGGGTTCTTCTTTGTGCAAAAGAAGAACGGAGAATTACGTCCCTGCATAGATTACAGGGGTCTTAACGCCATTACCATTAAGAATAAATACCCGCTGCCTTTAATTTCTGAGCTCTTTGATAGGCTCCGGGGAGCAAGGGTATTTACCAAATTAGACCTGCGGGGTGCTTACAACCAGATTCGCATCCACGAGGGGGACGAGTGGTAAGATGGCTTTTAATACCAGGGATGGGCACTATGAATATCTGGTGATGCGCTTCGGGCTCTGTAATGCCCCAGCCGTTTTCCAAGACTTTGTTAATGACATCTTCCGGATATGCTTTCCACCTCGGTCGTGGTCTATCTGGATGATATTCTCATCTTCTCTCCAGATATTGACTCTCACTGGAAAGATGTCTGCAGAGTCTTCGACCTCTTGCAGGCAAATTCCCTTTATGCAAAGTTGGAGAAATGCGTGTTTGAGCAGGAGTCTATACCATTCCTGGGCTATATCATCTCCGCCCAGGGATTGGCTATGGATCCTGTTAATTAAAGCTGTGATGGACTGGCAAGAACCCCATTCCCTTAAAGTGGTGCAGCGCTTTATGGGGTTCATTAATTATTATCGCCAGTTCATTCCCCATTTCTCAACTTTGGTGGCTCCCTTGGTAGCCCTCAGCACTTTGGGCAAAGAAGGGAGCAAATCCCAAATTGTGGTCTGAGGAAGTCTCCAAGGCTTTCATCTCAATTAAGTCTCAGTTTGCTAGCTCTCCCATTCTACGCCCCCTGATGTTGATAAGCCATTCATATTGGAGGTGGATGCCTCATCCGTTGGTGCTGGAGTAGTCCTCTTTCAAAAGGATGCTCAAGTTCGAAAACATCCTTTCTTCTTCTTCTCCAAGACCTTCACACCCGCGGAGAGGAATTATTCCATTGGGACAGGGAGTTGCTAGCAATGAAATTGGCTTTCTTTTGAGTGGAGACATCTGTTGGAGGGGGATCGCTTTCCCTACCAAGTCTTCACCGACCACAAGAATTTGGTATATCTTCAGACAGCCCAGCGGCTTAATTCTCGCCAGGCCAGATGGTCCTTGTTCTTCTCCGGTTTCATTCACACTCCATTTTCTCGGGAGAGAAGAACATTCGTTTGCCGACGCTCTCTCTCGCTCTGTGGTGTTTTCTGAAGAGAGGTGGAGACTGCCACGACAGACTCCATTCGTCCAACAGACGGCTCAGATCACGAGGGTGGGCCCATTTGCGCTGTCTTGCCGACTCCAGGGCAGACTCTTGTAGGCTACGACATTTCGGACCGGATACCCTGGAGCACATTCAGGCGTCCAAGGAGATGGAATTGTCACGCTGTCTAATGAATGATACAATGTCAGTAAACTATTATACAGAACCACACTCTATACAACATATAGTTTAGCAACATCAGAATGTAAGTATAAATAGATTTACCTGACACAATTCGCAGAACTTAGGGTTAATCTTGAGGACTATGTGCAGAAACGATATAGTTGACTCAGGTAATCTTGAGGACTTGATGAGCTGTAACAGGAAAGAGGAGGACCGGGGTCTAACCTGACCCTACACTGGGGTTCTAACTAATCCTTACCTTGGAGGTACTGATAATGGTTCAGAGGTCCAAGTCTCCAGCCTAACCCTGTCTCCTGTCAGACCCTGAAACCCTGTAATCAGTCCTAAGAAGGATCCTGATTACCACCAAAGGGATATGGGCTGATCTCAGCTAAATTCACAGATTAGACATATAAGACAGACAGGATAGCACTCACTTGCATACACACTCAAACACCGAAGGAACATAAATGGTCTGGGAAATAAACTCTAAGTAAGTTGAGCTTAAAACAGCTAAGGAGCTCTCAACTTAAGTCTATACAGATTCATTCCTATCTGTGGTCTGCATGAAGGATTTCACTGGCAACTCCCAAAGCAGACAACCAGGAATTTAAAGGAAACCAATCAACAAATAATCAATTGCAGCCGGGAGAAACTGCACCCAGTCCCAGCACTGAGCACAGACAGAATTAACTCCCTAGCTGCCAAACACAAAGAACAGCAACTCAGCTGTGAGAAGTCAAAATGTGCAACCGCGACGATCTTCGTGGCAATGCACACATGACAGTACCCCCCCTTCTACGAGGGGCCTCCGGACCCTCAGGGCCAGGCCTGCCCGGGTGAGTTCTGTGGAAGGTCCGAACCAAACGATCTGCGTTAACATCAGACGCAGGGACCCACGTCCTCTCCTCCGGACCATACCCCTTCCAATGCACCAAGTACTGAAGGGACCGGCGATTCAGACGAGAGTCAATGATTTTTGATACTTGAAATTCCAAGTTACCATTGACCAACACTGGAGGAGGAGGTAGAGGTGACGGTATGACTGGTGCCACATACCTTTTAAGTAATGACTTGTGGAACACATTATGAATTTTAAACGTAGAAGGGAGTTCCAGACGAAATGCCACAGGATTAATTATGGAACTGATCCTGTACGGCCCGATGAATCTGGGACCCAGTTTCCAGGAGGGCACTTTAAGTTTTATATTCCTGGTAGACAACCATACCAGATCGTTCACATTCAGATCTGGACCAGAAACTCTCCTCCTATCAGCCATACGTTTGTAACGGTTCCCCATATTACTCAAATTATTCAATACACCTCGCCACACAGAAGCAAGTGACGACGAGAAACGCTCCTCCTCAGGAACCCAGAAGGACCCCCCCCATTGAAAGTACAAAACTGGGGATGAAAACCATATGCCCCAAAAAATGGGGACTTACCAGTGGACTCGCTCCGCCTGTTGTTAAGAGCGAACTCTGCCAGAGGCAAGAAAGAAGACCAGTCCTCCTGGTTCTCCGATACAAAACACCGGAGATATGTCTCTAAACTCTGATTCAGACGCTCTGTCTGACCATTGGTCTGTGGATGAAAAGCCGAGGAAAACGACAATTGCATCCCCCGACGTAAACAAAATGCCCTCCAAAATTTGGACACAAACTGAGACCCCCTATCTGACACCACATCAGAAGGCAACCCATGAAGTCTCACGATCTCCCTAATGAACACCTGCGCCAGAGTTTTAGCATTAGGGAGTGCCGGAAGAGCAACGAAATGTGCCATCTTACTGAACCTGTCAACAACCACCAGTATGACAGTATTCCCAGACGACGGAGGAAGGTCCGTAATGAAGTCCATAGATAAATGAGTCCATGGACGCTCCGGAAGTTTCAAGGGTAAAAGGGTCCCAGACGGACGGGTATGAGGATTTTAGAGCGAGCACAAACCCCACAGGACGCGACAAAAGTTATAACATCTTTATTAGCGTTAGGCCACCAAAATCGGCGGGAAAGGAGATCTAAAGTAGCCTTACTCCCTGGATGTCCTGCTAAAGCAGAATTATGATGTGCCTCAATAACCTTTTGTCTCAACTGATTCGGGACAAACAGTCTCCCTGGAGGTCCTGCAGGGGCGTCCCCCTGAGCCTCTAACACCTCCTCCTCAAGCTCAGAACATACAGCCGACACTACCACCCCTCCTGAAGGATAGGAATCGGGTCGTCCGTTTTCCCGGCCCCTGGGAAACTGCGAGACAAGGCATCAGCCTTTACATTCTTAGACCCCGGACGATAAGTGACGACAAAATTAAACCTGGTAAAAAACAACGACCATCGAGCTTGTCTGGAATTCAGAAGCTTAGCGGATTCTAAATACAGCAGGTTCTTGTGATCAGTAATAACGGTGACCGGGTGGACTGCCCCCTCCAAAAAGTGACGCCATTCTTCAAAAGCCAATTTAATGGCCAAAAGTTCCCTATTGCCGATATCATAATTCCTTTCGGCGGACGACAATTTCTTAGAAAAGAAAGCGCACGGATGCCATTTACCAGGGGACGGACCCTGGGACAATATAGCACCCACCCCTACGTCAGACGCGTCCACCTCCACAATGAACGGCTGAGATACATCTGGTTGGATGAGAACGGGTGCCGAAGCAAAACATCTTTTTAAAGAGGAAAAGGCTTGGCAAGCTTTGTCCGACCACTTAGAAAAATCCGTCCCTTTTCTCGTCATGTCAGTGAGAGGTTTGACGACAGACGAGAAATTACAAATAAATTTCCGGTAGTAATTAGCAAACCCCAAAAAACGCTGCAGAGCCTTAAGATCCCCTGGCTGATCCCATTCAAGCACTGCTCTCACCTTTTCAGGGTCCATCCGGAAACCGGAGGCTGACACCAAAAAACCCAAAAACTGAAGTTCCTGTACGGCAAAAACACACTTCTCCAGTTTGGCGTATAGTTTATTGTCTCGCAAGATCTGCAACACCTGTCTCACATGCTCCTGGTGAGACACAAGATCTGGCGAGTAAATTAAAATGTCATCCAAATATACGACCACAAACACCCCCACAAGGTGACGAAAAATGTCATTAACAAAATGTTGGAATACTGCTGGAGCAGTAGTCAGACCAAAAAGCATGACCAGGTTTTCATAATGTCCCTCCGGCGTGTTAAACGCCGTTTTCCACTCATCCCCCTCTTTATCCTAATAAGATTATACGCCCCCCTGAGATCCAATTTAGAGAACCATTTGGCGCCAACAATTTGATTGAAGAGATCAGGAATAAGAGGGAGTGGATAGGATCTCGAACAGTAATCCGATTAAGTTCGCGGAAATCCAAGCAAGGGCGTAGGCCTCCATCTTTTTTCTTCACAAAGAAGAACCCCGCGGCCACAGGGGAAGATGAAGGTCTAATATGCCCTTTGGCCAGACTTTCAGAAATATAATCTTTCATAGCCTGTCTTTCAGGACCAGAAAGATTATACAACCTAGCTTTAGGCAACTTAGCATCAGGAAGTAGATTAATAGAGCAGTCATACACGCGATGAGGAGGCAACTCCCGACACCCCTCCTCAGAGAAAACATCCCCAAAATCCTCCAAAAAAGGAGGCAATGTACTAGGCACGACCGCACTGATGACTGTGTTCATGCAGTTGCTTTTGCAAAACTCACCCCATTGGCTTATCTCTCTGGACTGCCAATTAATCACAGGGTTATGTTTAACCAGCCAAGGAAGTCCCAACACAATGGGAGTAGGTAGACCCTCCAACACATAACAAGATAATTGTTCCCTATGTATTGCCCCTACCCGAAGGTCAATGTTATGAACCTCATGAACAAAGCTACCTTGGCCGAGAGGCCTGGCGTCAATGGAGAAAATAGGGATCGGTTTGACCAATACTCTCAGATGCATACCTTGAGCCTGAGCAAACTGAGCGTCAACCAGATTAGCCCCAGAACCACTATCCAGAAGAACAGACAATCTCTTCACTCTAGTACCAACCACCACCTACACTGGTACAAGGAACTGAGAAGAACCGGCGGATGAAATACATACTCCCAGGTTGTCGTCCACCACACAACCTGGGATTAGCAGTTTTCCGGCGACTTTTTACTTAACAAGACACGGGATGGACATTCTCCAACAAAATGTCCCTCTTTCCCGCAGAAAAAACACCTTCTAGTCCTGCGGCGTGCCGCCAATCCCCTACTACGAAAAGATGTCCCTCCCAACTGCATAGGCTCATCCGAACAGACAAGGGGAACCTCAACATAAGGGACTTTAGTAGTAGGTGGAGAAACAACAGGGAGTGGAGTTACCTCACCCCTCTCCCGAAGCCGTCTATCAGTACGGATAGCTAGGGCCATAGCAGCCTCCAGAGAAGGAGGAGACTCATACTGAGCCAAAACGTCTTTTAATTTGTCAGAAAGCCCATGACAAAACTGGCTCCTAAGAGCTGGGTCATTCCACTGAGTATCCGTGGCCCATCTACGAAACTCAGAAGCAAATTCCTCCGCCGGACGATCTCCCTGCTGTAACTTACGTAATTTGGTCTCAGCAAGAGACCCGATCTGGGTCATCATATACCAATCCCAGAGCAGTAAAAAATTGATCTACAGACTGTAGAGCCGGGGATCCCGGAGGAAGGGAAAATGCCCAGGATTGAGGGTCCCCTTGAAGAAGTGAGATAACAATTCCCACTCTCTGCTCATCACTCCCTGATGATAGCGGCCGAAGCCGAAAATACAATTTACATGCCTCCCGGAAGGTAAAAAATTTGTCTCGCCCACCAGTGAACCTATCTGGAAGAGCTACTTTAGGTTCAACTCTGGTTTGCTCCAGGGGAGACAAAACTTTGGACTTAATGTCCGTCAGCTCCATGGATAATCCCTGCAACTGCAGAGCCAGCTGAGCTACTGGATCCATGGTAACTAGAGATAATTTTTTATAGCCAGTGAAAATGTCACGCTGTCTAATGATATGAATACAATGTCAGTAAACTATTTATACAGGAACCACACTCTATACAACATATAGTTTAGCAACATCAGAATGTAAGTATAAAATAGATTTACCTGACACAATCTCTGCAGAACTTAGGGTTAATCTTGAGGACTTGATGTGCAGAAACGATATAGTTGAACTCAGGGTTAATCTTGAGGACTTGATGAGCTGTAACAGGAAAGAGGAGGACCGGGGTCTAACCTGACCCTACACTGGGGTCCTAACTAATCCCTTACCTTGTAGGTACTGATAATGGTTCAGAGGTCCAAGTCTCCAGCCTAACCCTGTCTCCTGTCAGACCCTGAACCCTGTAATCAGTCCTAAGAAGGATCCTGATTACCACCAAAGGGATATGGGCTGATCTCAGCTAAATTCACAGATTAGACATATAAGACAGACAGGATAGCACTCACTTGCATACACACTCAAACACCGAAGGAACATAAATGGTCTGGGAAATAAACTCTAAGTAAGTTGAGCTTAAAACAGCTAAGGAGCTCTCAACTTAAGTCTGTACAGATTCATTCCTATCTGTGGTCTGCATGAAGGATTTCACTGGCAACTCCCAAAGCAGACAACCAGGAATTTAAAGGAAACCAATCAACAAATAATCAATTGCAGCCGGGAGAAACTGCACCCAGTCCCAGCACTGAGCACAGACAGAATTAACTCCCTAGCTGCCAAACACAAAGAAACAGCAACTCAGCTGTGAGAAGTCAAAATGTGCAACCGCGACGATCTTCGTGGCAATGCACACATGACAACTTTGGGGCAAAGAGGACATCTGAATTGCTGGCTGGTTAGCGGCGAGCAGACGTCTTTAGGAAAAAGTCCTTTTTTCCCCTTCTGAGCATGCCCAGGGTGAGATCTCTCATTGGAGATCAGAGGTCACATGCTCAGGCACTGCAGCAGCTCCTATTGGTCCGCCAGGAAGGTCCTGTGACTACTGATGTTCTGGAACAGTTTCATTGGTCCTTGTTTCTGGCAGGTCCTGTAGCTGTTACTATAAAAGGGTGGCATGGCTGGGCCGCCATGCGCTAGTATCAATTGCATTATGTGCTATGCGCCAGTGTGATCATGTACGCATGTGGTTAGGGCTCGGCTGAAATAAGCCCCTAGAATACCGGCACCTCCGGTGAGGAGATTTGGGTGCAAGTGGTTAGGGCTTGGCTGAAATAAGCCCCTAGAATACCGGCTTCTCCGGTGAGGAGATTGCTTGATTGCGTTGCTGTTTACGTGATCACGGACTGCTATCCGCACAGCAGTTATCTGTGTATCCCTGTGAGTCTAACAGGACACAGTCTTTTTCTCAGCGGCTCTGTGACGCCACAAGGTTCGCTTTAAAATGCTGGTTCAGCGCCCTAGCGTTTTACTTTGCGGCTCACTGAAGCTAAGTGAGTTCGCACTTATCGCCATATAGCGCTGTGGCATTCCCGTTAATGGCTCTGGGGATTAACAGAGTTCGCACTTACTGCCACAGCGTGCCATGGCGTTTATTTCAGTGACTCTGCGGGATAACAGAGTTCGCTACTTTCGCCATCTTACTAGCAGCGAGCTTTCGCCTGCACGGTGGACCCCGGGCTGCGAACGCACCTCTTTACAATATCTATTAGGTGCGTTCCGCAGACCCTAACAACGTGGAGGAAGGCCTGTTTAAAAACTATGCCCAATTTAAAGGTCGAGTCTCCTACACCTGGAATGCCCATACACTACTAAATTTACCCACTATGTTGACATCTACCCCCAGGGGGAAATGTTTGCCAACCAGTGTATGGGCATTCAAAGTGTAGGATACCCGCTCCTTTAAATAGGGCCTAGTTTTTAATCAAGCCTTCTTCCGCATCTCATCATACACTACGTGTATGGGCTGGCAAACATTTTCCCCTGTAGGGTACACCTCAACCTTTTCCATAACAAGTATTTAACACCCAGCAAAAACACTCACCATTGTTAGGATTTTGACAATGGCTTTTGCAGCACGGAACACAATAACGCTGGTGATCTACTGGCAGCGGCTGATGAGATGCGGAAGAAGGCTTGATTAAAAACTAGGCCCTATTTAAAGGAGCGGGTATCCTACACTTGGAATGCCCATACACTGGTTGGCAAACATTTCCCCCTGGGGGTAGATGTCAACATAGTGAGTAAATTTTTTTTAGGGGCATCATAAACATCTTGCAGAACTGTAAAGTGTTTTCCTACACAGTTGCTGCTGGGAAGGTGCAGGTTTTTAATAAAAATATGGCGGACGAATCGTTGGATGAAGTGATCAGAAAAGGGGCATGGTGATGACTGGAATGGTAATGTACATGATTAATAACAGGATTGGCAATGAGAGGTATGAGAGCCAAGATACAGCCTGCAATGGTTCGTCGTTTAGCCACCATCAATTAACAGGATCGGTTTCATGCCCGTCAGAAGATTGGTGTAACAGATGCTCGTATGATACTAGGCCTAAGAAAGGCCCGTCCAAAACTTGTTGCCAAATATGCACGTGTCTGTATAAAGGGCAAAGTGCATCATGTTCGTGAGATGCTGAATTACAGAAAGCAGATGAGTGTCGGATAGGGTTGAGCATTCCGATACTGCAAATATCGGGTATCGGCCGATATTGGCTGTATCGGAATTCCGATTCCGAGTACCGATATTTTCGTCATATCGGATACCGGAATCGGGATGTCACTGTCACTGTCAGTGTCCGTCTGTCGGGTCTGTCAGGAGTCAGCGGCACTTACCCGGCAGAAGATCTCCGGCGGTCACATCCCGGACTGCTTAATGGCCGCCATCCTCTTCTCCCCGGCGGTCACATGCAGTTTCTCGCGATAACTGCAGTGACTGCTGGGTAATCCCGGCCGTAAAGCAGTCAGTCCGATGACGTCACCGCCGGGGAAGCAGGTAATCAGCTGTGCTGCGTTGCGATGACAGGCTCTGCCTGTCATTGCGATGTAGCAGAGCTGGATCGTCGTGGGACTGTCGTTACTATGGACTGCGTCGGACAGGTGGTATACTGTTGGTTTGTTTTTTTTATTTTTTTACAGGAGATCGATGGCGTCGCAGGAATGAGAGAGCAATAAAAAAAATGAAAACTGTGTTGTCTCTTTTATTTCATTAAAAGACTTTTTTCTTGCTGTGTCTTTTTTTTACACATTTAAAAACTTTGGGATTAATAATGGATCGGTGTCTTATTGACGCCTCTCCATTATTAACCGGGCTTATTGTCACCGTGCAATCAACGGTGACATTAACCCCTTATTACCCCGCTTGCCACCGCTACAGGGCAAGTGGGAAGAGCCGGGTAAAGTGCCACAATTGGCACATCTTTTGATGCGCCAAATGTGGGGCTGCTGTAGCCTGGTATTATCAGGCTGTTGAGGGCCAAAATCCATGGGCCTTGACAGTCTTTTAATACCAGGCCGCAGCAGTCTGCATTTTACTTGGCTGGTTAACAAAAATAGGGGGATCCCTATGCCGTTTTTTTTTCGAGGGGATCCCCTATTTTTGTTAACCAGCCAAGCTAAGCAGACTGCTGTGGCCTGGTATTATCAGGCTTGCAAGGTCCATGGATATTGGATCCTTACCAGCCTGAAAAACCAGGCCTCAGCGGTCTGCTTCATCTGGCTGGTTAACAAAAATAGGGGGGACCCCACGCCAATTTTTTTCGAGGGGATCCCCTATTTTTGTTAATCAGCCAAGATATGCAGACTGCTGTGGCCTGGTATTATCAGGCTGGCAAGGTCCATGGATCTTGGCTCCTTAACAGCCTGAAAATCCAGGCCTCAGCGGTCTGCTTCATCTGGCTGGTTAACAAAAATAGGGGGGACCCCACGCCATTTTTTTTTCGAAGGGAACCCCTATTTTTGTTAATCAGTTCCCTCTGACGTCACTGATGGTGTCCCTGGCTGACCTGAAGTGAAAGTGGAAAGCAATCAATTAAGCTTTCCACTTCCTCTCCTGTCAGCCAGGAGAGGAGCTCATTCATTTGGGGGTTTACTGTGAGGCTGCAGCATTAGCTGCGGTCCCTGCAGTAAACATTAACCCTTTCTGAAGGATTACACCGTGGGACCTGACTGTGCATCGGATTGGTAAGAATAAGTTTGCTTAATTATTTTATTTTTATTACAGGAAATGGTTTTAGCAGGTAAATAAAATATGGTCAAAAACTGTGTGATTATTTAATTAAACTTCTTTTTTATTAAAGTGTGTGTGTTTGATTTTTCTTTCATACAATAGGATTAATAATTGATAGTTGTCTAATTGACAGCTCTCAATTATTAACCTGGCTTAAAGTGACCTTTCAATTGCAAGGTCATTTTAATCCCTTATTAACCCATTCGCCACCGCTACAGGGCAATGGGAATAGACGGGCAAAGTGCCAGAAAGGGCAAATCTAATTAGAGATTTGCCCTTTCTGGGGTGTCTTGGGGCAGATGTTAAGTAGCCGGGGGGGGCTAAAAAAAATGGTCCCTCTCTGGGCTATTATTATCTGCCCCCACTCACTGGCTTTGTCTGTCTGGTTGCGAAAATAGGGCGGGAGCCCACGCATTTTTTTTCAGCAATTTTACACCTCATTATATATATACATGTCATTGAATTTGTGACACATATATATATATATATTTATATTTATAGTTCATACACTTCTACATAGTATAATAGCCGCTAATTCAATTGCCGGCTTTTGTAAAATGCAGAACCCGACATGAAATGACACTTGGTGTACATAGGGTTAACCATGTCTTTTCATGTAGTTTGATATCTGATTTGCACAAACAATTACATGAGTGTAAGTGTGCAAAATTTCACACCTGTAGGGGTTAATTAAAGGTGTAAATTCGTAGCAAAAAAGTCCGTTTTTTTTTACAACGAATTTACACCTTTAATTAACCCCTACAGGTGTGAAATTTTGCACACATAGACTGATGTAATTGTTTGTGCAAATCAGATAGCAAAGGACATGAAAAGACATGGTTAACCCTATGTACACCAAGTGTCATTTCATGTCGGGTGCTTCTGTCTTTTCACAGAAGCCGGCTTTACCCTGCAATTGAATCAGAGGATATTTTACTATGTAGAAGTGTATAAACTATACATATATGTATATATATATATATGTCACAATGACATGTATATATATATATGTATTCTATGTGTGTATATTTAGTGTTTACAAGGAAATAAAGGTTTTTTTTAGTTGCGATATTTTGTTCCCATAGACTTACATGGGACTTCCGGTATCGAGTATCGCCGATATTTTAATGGTATCGGCGATACCATTCCGATTCCGATACTTTTGGATATCGGAAAGTATCGCTCAACTCTAGTGTCGGAGTTAAAACAAACAAACTGATGGATGCTCGTGAAAAACTAAGTTTAAAGAGGAGTGCACCATCCATAACTATAAACACACCCGTGGCACAAGCTTCTTTATCTTCACCCATACATATTACCAATAAGATAAAGGAGCGGGTCTCCTAGACTCATAATGCCCATACACTAAGTGCATGGGGTGACAAACATTTCCCCCTGGGGAAGTAAAATTGTTAAAAATATTTTATGGGCATCATAGACACCCTTGCCAAAAATTGGACTGGCTGTAGCAGCACAGAACCTGTTAACCCTGGTGATCTAGTGGTGGAGAATGAGGAGACATAATGATAAATCACACTGAAATCAAAAAAATAAATAAAAAAAGTGAATCTACCTATGAAAAAATAACAAAATGGAGGGGCAAACACAGGTTCATAGAAATGAAGCCAGAATGTGTTCAACGAGAAATGTTTTTCCCTAGCAACATCTCAGAGAGGGATATAAATAAAAATATAATATCATATTATTTCACTATTTTTATATTGAAGAGGTTTACACTAGGTCATAAGAGGATGTTCCACAGATAGGAAAAATGGAAAATATAAGAATAAATGGGAAAAATATATATACATGTCATTTTTATGAGATTTCCCCCGGTGGGAGTAACATTTGTTTTGGTATTAAATTAGTAATAGGCATCATAAAAACACTGTTGCCACTAATTGGACTGCCTGTAGCAGCACAGAACATGTTAACCCTGGTGATTTTGTGGCAGAGAATGAGGAGGCATTGATGAAGGCCTCATTAAAACTAGGCCCTATGTTAAGGAGCGGGTCTTCTAGACTTGTAACGCCCATACATGAAGTGCATGGGCTGGCAAACCTTGCCCCAATGGGAGGTACATTTTTTAAAAATATACTATGGCCATCATAGACACCCTTGCCACAAATTGGACTGCCTGTAGCAGCACAGAACACGTTAACCCTGGTGATCTGATTGTGGAGAATGAGGAGACATAATGATAAATCACACTGAAATCAAACAAATAAATAAAAAATGTGAATCCACCTATAAAGAAAATATCAAAATGGAGGGGCGAACACAGGTTCATAGATTTGAAGCCACAATGTGTCCGAGATATGCTTGTCCCTAGCAACAGCTCAGAGACAGGGATATAAATAAAATATAATATAATAATGTTTCACTATTTTTATATTGGAGAGGTATACACTAGGTCATGAGAGGATGTTCCACAGATAGGAAAAATGGAAAATGTAAGAATAAATGGGAAGAATATAAGTACATCTCATTTTTATGAGATTTTCCCCTTGGGGAGTAACATTTGCTTTGGTTTCAAATTAGTAATGGGCATCATAAAAACACCCTTGCCAAAAATTGAGTGACTTTTGCATCACGGAATATGTTCACCCTGGTGTTGTACTAGTTGTTGATGATGAGGATTAGGATAAGGAAGAGAATAACACCAAACAGACCAACTAAGGAAGAGGGTACACATGTATGGTTGTGAAGAGGTGCATGAGAATACACCTCCACAAAAAAGACAATGTATTTGAGGTTATGTGTCACTGTTTTCATTCAGTGGTGTACAGAAGTCTTGCCCAATCCAGCCTTTGTTCATTTTTATAAGAGTCAGCCTGTCAGCATTGCCAGTTGACCGGCAGATGTGCTTATCTGTTATGATTCCACCAGCGGCACTAAAAACCCGCTCTGACAGAACGCTAGCAGCAGGGCAGGCCAGGACCTCCAAGGCGTAGAGAGCCAATTCATGCCACGTGTCCAGCTTGGATACCCAATAATTAAAAAGCACAGAGGAATACCGGAGGACATTTGTTCAATATGCAAGGTTCTCCCTCTCGACCTTCCCAAACATTGCACTTATTGTGCCAGCACCCCTTGCCTCTGTGGCGGCACGATGGGAGGATCTGAGAAAACTGTCCCAGAACTTTGCCATTGTTCCCCTGCCTGAGCTGGATTGTACTTCTGTCTCTCTCGCTTGGACTCCTTGGCTGTACAACAGTCTCTGACCCCGTATCACATTATCACATGGAAATTTTTTCAGTAATTCCGCTACAAGGGCCCTCTGGTACATTTTTGTACACCTGTCTGCCTCTGGCAGAAGAGATTGAAAGTTTTCCTTGTAGGGTGGGTCTAGAAGTGTCACCAACCAGCAATGAGTGTCATCGAAAATTTTTATAATGTGAGGGTCACGAGAAACGCAGAGCAACATAAAGTCAGCCATACGTGCCAGACTACTAACAGGCAAGACTTCCATGTCTTCATCAACAGGATGACTAACCATGCTGTCCTCCTCCTCCTCATCCCTGTCCTCAGGCCATTCCTGCTGAACAGACGGTATGATAGCTGTGCTTGTAGTACCGTCTATAGCGCAAGAAAGTAACTCCTGTTCTTCCTCCTCCTCATTGTCTACCAATCCACGTTGCGACGACATGAGGCTGGGCTGAGTGCAATCACACTGTATGGTTCCTTGCTCTACAGTATGTCCTTGTGCTCTGCCTGCAATGCACCATCTTTAATTGTGAGCAGAGAGGTTTTCAGAATGCTGAGAAACGGGATGGTGATGCTAATTATGGCTTCATCGCCGCTCACCATCTTGGTGCAGTCCTCAAAGTTCTGGAGGATGTTACATATGTCTGACATCCATGTCCACTCCTGAGGTCTTATGTGTGGAGTCTGAACTGAATATTGATGCCTTGTTGATGCTGGTAATCAACAACTGCCCTCTTCTGCTCACAAATCCTTTCCAACATATGCAGTGTAGAGTTCCAACGTGTGGGGACATCACACACCCGTCGGTGAGCAGGAAGATGCAAATGCTGCTGATGCACGACAAGGGTGGCTGCAGCCGTAGCTGACTTTCTAAAATGGGCAGACAGACGGTGTACTTTTAATAGCAGATCCGGCAGCTCCGCGTAGCTTTTGTGAAAATGTTGAACCACGAGATTAAGCACATGGGCCAGGCAAAGTACGTGAATGAGCTCACCTTGCCTCAGAGCCACCACCAGGATCTGGCCATTGTCACACATGACCATGCCTGGCTGTAGGTTCACCGGTGTCATCCAAATATCTGACTGCTCTTTCAGCGCGGTCCACAACTCTTCTGCATTGTGCAGCTTTGTCACCTATGCAGATTAGCTTCAGCACAGTCTGTTGCAGCTTGGTTGAGGCAGTGCTGCAGTGCTTTCAGCTTCTAACTGATGTGTTCATTTCAGAGATGGAGGCTGAAGAAGAGGAGGAGGAGGTGCAGGAGCTGTAGACTGTGGGGGCAGCCTTAATTGACGTAGGGCCCGCAATCCTCAGCGTGGGGAGCATGTGTTCCATCACAAGGTCCGACTGGGTCCCGGCTTCCACTGTTAACCCAGTGTGCTGTCATTGAGATGTACCATCCCTGCCCACAGGCACATGTCCATTGTTAGGTGGACTTTCCCAGTAACAGCATTGTTGAGCTCATGGATAATGTTGTGGGACACATGCTAGTGTAATGCCGATACGGCATAACGGAAGAAATAGTGACGACTGGGAACTGAGTACCTTGGGACGGCCGCTGCCATCAGGTTGTGGAAAGCTTCCATCTAAATGAGCTCAAAAGGGAACATTTTGAGTGCAAGCAGACGAGAAATGTACGAATTAAGTAATGTGGACTTTGGGACATTGGCTGGGTATTTCCGCTTGTGTTCCAATGACTGTGGTATAGACAACTGAAGGCTGCGCTGGGACAAGGATGTGGATGGGCTTGATGATGGTGCCTGTTGACTGTGGGCAACAACAGGTGCAGGACCCGAGGCATCTTCACAGGCATGGTGAACTGGGGATTGGCTTGTACGCAAAACAGTAGAAGCAGTGTTGTCACCTGCAGACAGTGTTCCTAGAGCCTGGGGTTCGGCCCACAAGTTCGGGTGCTTTGCTGCCATGTGCCTAATCATGCTGGTGGTGGTGAGGCTGGTAGTTTTGTTACCCCTGCTGATGTGGGCATGACAAGTTCTGCAAATGGCCTGTTTGGGGTTATCAGCAGAGTCTTTAAAAAATAACCAGACTCGGGAAGATCTAACAGTTGGAATGGCAACTTCCTTCCTGTTGCTGTTACGTGGAATGGATGCACGCCTTCTATCTGCGGCCAACACACTGCTTCTTCCTGCCTGTTGGGGTGATATGCCTCCTTCCTCATGTGTGCTGCTGTCCTCGCTCTGCATGTCCTCCTGCAAGGTTGGGTCAGTCACTATGTCATCTACCATCTCGTCTTCCACATCCGCACCCTGCTCCTCCTCCTGACTTTCCAGCAATTGTGTCTCATTATCGTCTACCTCTTGTGACCGTGGCTGCTCAAAGATTTGTGCATCACTACATGGAATATCATCTTGCCCCGCTTCAAGTGGAGCTGGCAAGAGGCACGAATCTACACATGGAAAACTGAACAGCTCTTTGGAGTGTCCGAGTGTGGGATCAGTTGTCTCAGGACACTCAGCATGGTGGGAGGAAGGAGGATTAGGGTAATATCCGGTCCACACTCACGGCTACTCAGACTTGACTGTGTGGAAGACATGGTGTGGTGGTGGTGGCTAAGTGACTACAAGCATTATCCGCTATCCAACCAACAACCGTTTCACACTGCTCTGGCTTCAATAGTGGTGTGCTGCGATTCCCTAGAAACTGGGACAGTAAGGTAGAGCGATAAGATGTGGGTCTTTGATCTGGCTCACTTTCAGCTTGGCCACGGCCTCGTCCTCTGCATTCACCATCAGCATCACGTCCACTTCCCCGTATCTTGTCTTGCCCATTTTAAATGAACTACTGAAATATTTGAAAAGCTCAATACAAATGGATTTATTTGGAAAAAAAATTAAATATGATCACTCAGTATGCCTGCAAAGAGAAGATTTTTCCACCACAGATACACCAGGCCTTAGCCTGAGATAACAGACTGCATTAATCTTTTTTAGGTTTTGTGTTAATTTTTGAAAACACAAAATAATGAGTTGGAAAAGGCTAGCAGTAGAGTTGAGCATTCCGATACTGCAAGTATCGGGTATCGGCCGATATTAGCTGTATCGGAATTCCGATACTTAGTTCCGATATTTTCCATATATCGTATACCGGAATCGGAAGTTCCCATAATTCTTTGAGAGGCAATGTGATTTTAGTCAGCCAATGAGGAATCCTAAGAAGTGTGGGCACATCCTGTACTGCTGCGGTCATGTTAACTAATGGCATGGCTGTGATTGGATGCTGAAATGATGTCAGAATGCACTATAAAAGGCGCCGCCGCCATTTTAGCGTCACTGTGCTGTGAATTCAGTTAGGGACAGAACGCTGCTGTGCTGACTCTGAGGGACAGTTAGAGATTGCGATTTTGTGTACTGTGCTCTAGGCAGGCTAGTTTACCAACCTCTGTGTAAAGCTTCCTTTTGCCTTGCAGTGTTGTTTTAACAGCTCTGTGCAAGGTGTGTGTGTGAGAGTGCAGGTGACGCTGCAGTTTGCTCTGCATCCAACGCTGTTTGTAGGCATCTGCACGTGTCACTCATAGACTCTTATTTTTTTCTTTAGTATAATTCTTGCTGCTCCATTCAATTGAAATTATAGTGTGGCGCGCTTCCATCCGTATACAATACATTGGTTGCAAACACTATAGAATTACAGAAAGGAGCCTTTCACAGATAGTGAACAGTTGTGTGCAGTGTTCACTGTAGTCTGTGAGTTTTTTTTTTTGAGTGCAGATCCCGCTCCATTTAGTTCTTCAACCACTGCTGCTTGTACTCTGCTGAGCGTGTCTCACTGCCTCATCCTTTACATTTTTCTCAAATTGTTGCTGCTACATTCTATTTAAAAAAAATCAAATCTATTAGTGTGACGTGCTTCCATCCGTATCCAATACATTGGTTGCAAACAGTATAGAAGTCCACAAAGGAGCCTTTCAGAGATAGTGAACAGTTGTGTGCAGTGTTCACTGTAGTCTGTGAGGTTTTTTTTTTTGAGTGCAGATCCCGCTCCATTTAGTTCTTCAACCACTGCTGCTTGTACTCTGCTGAGCGTGTCTCACTGCCTCATCCTTTACATTTTTCTCAAATTGTTGCTGCTACATTCTATTTAAAAAAATCAAATCTATTAGTGTGACGTGCTTCCATCCGTATCCAATACATTGGTTGCAAACAGTATAGAAGTCCACAAAGGAGCCTTTCAGAGATAGTGAACAGTTGTGTGCAGTGTTCACTGTAGTCTGTGAGGTTTTTTTTTTTGAGTGCAGATCCCGCTCCATTTAGTTCTTCAACCACTGCTGCTTGTACTCTGCTGAGCGTGTCTCACTGCCTCATCCTTTACATTTTTCTCAAATTGTTGCTGCTACATTCTATTTAAAAAAAATCAAATCTATTAGTGTGACGTGCTTCCATCCGTATCCAATACATTGGTTGCAAACAGTATAGAAGTCCACAAAGGAGCCTTTCAGAGTAGTGAACAGTTGTGTGCAGTGTTCACTGTAGTCTGTGAGGTTTTTTTTTTTGAGTGCAGATCCGCTCCATTTAGTTCTTCAACCACTGCTGCTTGTACTCTGCTGAGCGTGTGTCACTGCCTCATCCTTGACATTTTTCTCAAATTGTTGCTGCTACATTCTATTTAAAAAAATCAATCTATTAGTGTGACGTGCTTCCATCCGTATCCAATACATTGGTTGCAAACAGTATAGAAGTCCACAAAGGAGCCTTTCAGAGATAGTGAACAGTTGTGTGCAGTGTTCACTGTAGTCTGTGAGGTTTTTTTTTTGAGTGCAGATCCCGCTCCATTAGTTCTTCAACCACTGCTGCTTGTACTCTGCTGAGCGTGTGTCACTGCCTCATCCTTGACATTTTCTCTAATTGTTGCTGCTACATTTATTTCAAATAATTCAAATCTATTAGTGTGACGTGCTTCCATCATTATCCAATACATTGGTTGCAAACAATATAGAAGTACACAAACGGGCCTTTCACAGCTGCTGAACAGTTGTGTGCATTGTTTACTGTAGTCAGAGGGTTTCAATTTTTGAATTCAGATCCCGCTCAGTTATTTCTTCAACCACGCTGCTTGTACTCTGCTGAGCGTGTGTCACTGCCTCATCCTTGACATTTTTCTCTAATTGTTGCTGCTACATTATATTTCAAATAATTCAAATCTATTAGTGTGACGTGCTTCCATCATTATCCAATACATTGGTTGCAAACAATATAGAAGTACACAAACGGCCTTTCACAGCTGCTGAACAGTTGTGTGCATTGTTTACTGTAGTCAGAGGGTTTCAATTTTTGAATTCTGATCCCGCTCAAGTTATTTCTTCAACCACCGCTGCTTGTACTCTGCTGAGCGTGTGTCACTGCCTCATCCTTGACATTTTTCTCTAATTGTTGCTGTACATTATATTTCAAATAATTCAAATCTATTAGTGTGACGTGCTTCCATCATTATCCAATACATTGGTTGCAAACAATATAGAAGTACACAAACGGGCCTTTCACAGCTACTGAACAGTTGTGTGCATTGTTTACTGTAGTCAGAGGTTCTCATTTTTGGAGTGCAGATCCCGCTCCAGTTAGTTATTCAAACCTGCTGCTTGTACTCTGATGAGCGTGTCTCACTGCCTCATCCTTGACATTTTCTCTAATTGGTGCTGCTCCATTCTATTTCAAATAACTCAAATCTATTAGTGTGACGCGCTTCCATCCGTATACAATACATTGGTTGCAAACAGCCTTTTTGTTAAGGTACAGTATTATATCGACATTGTACAGGTGTCGCTATTCAGTCTGATAACTAGATATCATTCACCTTTTCTATCAGTTGTCGTTGTTTCAGCACCACTTGCAGGTATATATTTAGCTATTGTGACTATGCACTATTGAGTTTAACAAGGTAATGCATGATTTTTGTTACCGATTCTCATTTTTACATGATGGACCTTTATGATATGGGTTGTTAAATTTGTATTTAAATATGTATTTTTTCAAATGACACAAATATAAGTAATGTTAAGAGGACTAGTCCTACATCCATTGTTTCCACAATATTACAGGTGTACATCACGTCCCTTAATCAACAATGGATTATTAAATTTACTTGTATGCTTTTATTTAAAAGCCAAGAACACTGAAGGCTAACCTTCGCACTGCAGCTGTTGTCAAAGTTCAACCCACATTATGCACTTCCAACATTGCAGCATTTGAGGCATGATGTGAGTTGGATTTGTCTAAGTTATGGAGTGACAAGGTTCACCATCAGTACCCTATAGCATAAGTAGGCTTTTGTGTTAGCATTTGTGTTCCACATGTGGATATCTGCATAATATGTCACAATTATTTTGTTACAGATTTGTGACAAAGACTAATAATTTTATGGTTTTAAAGGTGACGTTTCACTTGTTTACAGTTAGAAATAAGGGTGTAGCCTCTTATCTATGTGTAGCAGTAGGCACTTTAACATGTCATGTTTTTTTCAACATGTGTAGCTAGCTAGCAGTAATTTTTGCCGGACACACAGCAGGGGAACAGCAGGCGTTACTGAACCCCACAAACACATCAGCGATTTTTTTGATCTGTGCATCCAACACTTGTGAGCAGCAACTGGCAGTGTTGTAGCCCAGGGAGTAGAGTTCAGGTGGTAGAAAGATGAACATAACAGGAGACATGGATAACGTTGCCAACCAGTTATTTAATCTGAAACCGGACAGGCAAATTCATGCGAGATCCATGCCTTGTTCATTTTCAGAAAACTAAACCGGTCTACATTAACGGAGGATAGTCCATGCTACGGTCTGTTAGTACACCACCTGCAGCACTAAAGAAGCGCTCCGATAATACACTGGCAGCAGGGCAAGCCAGCACCTCCAATGCATACTGGCTAAGCTCTGGCCATGTATCCAGCTTAGAGACCCAAAACTTGAATGGGGAAGAGCCATCTGGGAGTACACTGAGAGGCCAAGACATGTAGTCTGTCACCATCTTACGGAAACTTTGCCTCCTGCTGAGTGGAGCCGTCTCGGATGGTGTAGACATTGGTGGCGCTGCCACAAAACTTCGCCACATTTGGAACATACTGGTCTTGCTGTTGTGAATGTGATAGAAATGAATTCTGAGCAGAAGCTCCCTCTGGTGGTTACAAACAGTACTGAACTATCCAATGAAGATTGTGAAGATTGGAGATCAGGTGTTACTGACTGGTCTTATATAAGGGAGGTTCCCTCCATCAGGGTTGACAGTGATCAATTGTTCTGGTCTCATCTTTGATTCCTGTACACTTTGTAGCTTGCTGTTTCGTGCCTGCATCTTTTGCTAACAGATAAGATTTTCTTCTTTTTTTTTTTTTTTTTTGGCATATTGTCCTGCACTTCTGTGGGGGTCTGCCGGGTCCCTTTGGGGGTTTGTGCTCCTCTCAGTTTAGTTCAGCCACTGTTGTTTGTTCATTTTACTTTTCCATTTTTTTCTGTGGCTGCTGTTTAGTTTTTTGTTACACCAGAGAACTAATTAAGGTGGTAGAGGTCGTGTGATCTCAGGTGTTTTTGTAATTAGTAGAGTTGGTACTTTTCAGTGTTTTTTTGTGATTGCAGAAAGTGCCCTTCCTACCTTTTCTATTTATGAAGTTTGGGCCCCAACATTTGCTCATACAATTTTCTGTCTGTGTCAGTATTTCTTCTTGTCTAACCGCCATTACATGTTTGGGGGCTTTCTATGTTCTTTGTGGATCTGCTCCGGGGCAGATAGCTTTCCGTCTTTCTATCTTTAGGTGTAGTTAGCTTCCAGGCTGTGACGAGGCGTCTAGGACCAACGTAGGTACGCTCCACGCTGCCTTTAGTTGTGGTGGTTAGTCAGGGTACTGCATCCCATAGATTCCAACCTCTCTGGTGTATTGCCTTTTTTGCCTGCTCTCCTCAGCTACCAAATCATAACATCTTGCCCTGTGCAGAGGCGCTGCTTGTGCTCCCTCTTGTTGCAGAGCTGTCTCCACTGCCTCGCGCACAGAGCTGCTTTGTAAAGCAGTAGTAGCAGCAGTGCTCTCGGCTGGAATGGAGAACATTATGGATTGCACCAGTGTGTCTTGGTACTCCCGCATTTTACGCTCCGGTTCAACGGTGTGATGAGGCTTTGTAAGTTGTCCCAGTAGCGAGGGTCTAGGAGGGTGGACACCCAATAATCAGACGTGGTGAGAATGTGGGCGATGCTGGCGGTCGTTTCTCAGGCACTGCAGCATGAAATCAACCATGTGCTGCAGACTCACAACTGGCCAAGAAACGCTGTCCCCTGCAAGAGGCGTCATCTCTGCCTGCTCTGCATCACCCCACCCTCGCTATACATACTGACTAGAGCGTTGTGTACCTCCCTCTGGAGCGATGTCTTCCTCCTCCATTGACTCCTCCTCATCCTCCTCACAAAGTGAGCCCTGCCCAGCCCTTTGTGAGGAACCACGTTGCGCTGACTGTCCAGAAGGTGATGGAATTTGTGACTCCTCATCCTCCACCTCTTCCAAAACCTCATCCCTTAGTGCTTGCATTGTTTTTTTGAAGCAGGCAGATAAGGGGGACAGTCAAGGCTGACTAGTGCATCATCTGCACTCGCCATCCGCGTTGACTCATCAAACGCATGCAAAACGTGGCAGATGTCCTTCATAGAGTCCTTCGCCAGTCCTTACACTGGCTGCCCATTCATTATAGTATCCAATTCAAAGTACTGGTTGTCACCCACAAAGCTCTCCACAGTGCAGCACCCCCCTACATCTCCTCCCTCATTTCTATCTATCGGCCTAACCGACTGCTGCGCTCTGCAAACGACCTTCGACTAACCTCTGCACTAATCCGTACCTCCCACTCCCGAATACAAGACTTCTCCCGTGCTGCGCCAATCCTCTGGAATGCTCTACCCCAAGAAATTAGGACTATCCGCAATTTGCATGGTTTCAGGCGCTCCCTCAAAAGACATTTGTTCAGAGCGGCCTATCACATTCACTAATCAAAGTCATTCTTGTATGTGTAAGTTGTGTGTGTCTAGCCCATTCACTATCTCCATCCATCCCTCACTCCCTTAAGATGGCTGGACCATCATTGTAAATGCACCATTGTATATAAACACCTATACTTTGTATCTCCCCCACCTCATTGTAGATTGTAAGCTGTCACGAGCAGGGGCGACTTATTTTGCTTTAATTATTGTATTGTTAACGTTGTTACTTATGACTTGTGTTCTGAAACTGCTAAACTGTAAAGCGCTGCGGAATATGATGGCGCTATATAAATAAATATATATTATTATTCCTCTGAGCTGCTCCACCACCTTCCTGTTCCTCACGCCATGTTGGGTCTTGGACCTCATCATCTCCACTACCCTCTTCCAACACCTGCTGCTGTTGGGTGGTCTGGCCAGCACCATGCTCAACAGAAACTGGCACCTGAGTCTCATCATCATCAGATGCGTTCTGCGGTGTGCTGACCATCGGCACTGTACTCACCCGCCTCTTCAGATTCAGAGAGACACAGCTGTTGTGCATCACTGCATACTCCCTCTTCTTCACATTCCAGAATGCTGCTTGGCTGGGCCCCTGTTTGCAAGCCAACAGATTCTGAGAACAGAAGCTGACACTCAGCTGGCTCCTGTACAGAACTCTCTGACTGCCTGGGCAATTTGGCAGGCGGTGAAGAGACAGATGGTTGCTCAACAGTGCTGTGGTCCTGAGAGGAGGTGGAAGCAATTGAAGTCGATGCATTGGCTGCCATCCAACCAACAACGGCTTCAATTTGTTCTTCCCGCAGCAGGGGGGTACGCCGACCTCCTACAAAAGTGCGCATAAAGGAACGCTCACGGGGAAAACTGGTGGATGCTGTGTCACTGGGGGCGGCAGCAGCCACAGAATCCACACGTCCTCTCCCTGCTGAAACTCCACGGCTACGACCACGTGCCTTACTCCCTGCCTTCTTCATCTTGGTAGATTGATAAAGAAAGTCTGAAAAGTTATAAGGCCTAAGTGTGGTTATTCCGCAGAGACTGCAGTGAACACTGCACACAACTGTTCACTAGGTGTGAAAGGCCCCTTTGTGTACTTCTATAGTGTTTGCAACCAATGTATTGCCTGGAAGTGCTGTTAGCACAGTCAACACTTGCTCCTGTGTTACTGGGGTTCAGTAATGTCAGCTGTTCCCCTGCTGTGTGTACGGCAAAAAGTCCTGCTGCCTCCACCCTGTTCTTTTCTCATCCGTGGGCTCCAACACCGCCAGTTGTTGCTCGGAAGTACTTGGCACGGGTACTGACTCCTGCCCAGCCTGGTTACAGCACGACAGCTGTTTCCTGGCAGTGTCAACGTCAATTAGCCTCCAATAAGTTGTCCTGTCGTGTTGCATTCTGGTTAGCTGACTATATGGTGCCTGTAGGTTAGGTCATTCCTATGTGTGCTGTGGGATATGTAAATAAAGGCTGTTTCCGTTGTGACAATAGGACAAGCACCCACTGTAGGACTGTGTGATTCGGTAACTGCGGACGGCTTGCGGACTGTCAACTTACATTTTCATGGGTGCCTTCTGCTACCCGTCCGGGTTACAGTACCGTCAACTGGTTCTCCGCAGTGCCTTTGGCCTAGGTGCCTCCATCTCGGTATCCGAGTTCCAGCAACGTCTGCTGGTCCTTGGTAGTGCTTTGGAGCACAGGTACCTCCTGCTTAGTAACCGTGTCCCAGTAACGTCAGCTAGTCCTCGGTTGTGCCATTGGCTCTTTTCCTTCTGCTGCCCCTCCGGGTTCCAGCACAGTCAGCTGTTCCTCATTACTTGCATTGGCTCTTGTACCTTCTGCTACCCGTCCGGGTTCCAGTACCGTCAACTGGTTCTCCGCAGTGCCTTTGGCCTAGGTGCCTCCATCTCGGTATCCGAGTTCCAGCAACGTCTGCTTGTCCTTGGTAGTGCTTTGGAGCACATGTACCTCCTGCTTAGTAACCGTGTCCCAGTAACGTCAGCTGGTCCTCGGTTGTGCCATTGGCTCTTTTCCTTCTGCTGCCCCTCCGGGTTCCAGCACAGTCAGCTGGTCCTCGTTACTTCCATTGTCTCTTGTACCATCTGATACCCGTCCGGGTTCCAGTAACGTCAGCTGGTTCTCGGAAGTTAGTCAGCCTTCTTGTACCTTCAGCTACATTAACAAATTGAATATTTTTTAAATGTTTTGTTGGGTAATCACTATGGATCTCCAACAATGAAGACGACGACCCTGATGACCACCCCGAAGAAGATGACGACCACAAGGACGACGAGCATGAAGCCAACCAGCCTGAACACCATCAGAAAGAAGAAATAAAAGATTACCCAGAAGAAGATCACCAACAGGACAAAGAAGGTTAAGACAAACTACAAGATACAGAACAAGAGACAGAAGAACAATAAGCAGAAGATGAAAAAGCAGAAGAACATGAAGTATAAGACCAAAATGAAGGCAAAATATATGCTCTAAATTATAAGCAGAAGAAACTAAGCAGTGTATGGGGGTGAGTCCGTTCCTCCTCGTGGTGCCCCTGGAAAATGCCTGCTGCTGCAGGCTAAACTGAACACGGACAAATACTGTTGTAATTTAAATCTTTTGTGACAGCAAGAACGCAAGGATGAAAAATTCATACTTTTACAGATTACAAGTACAGGAATCTCTGTCACAAATAAGAATATGATGAAGATGAAGTAGAATATGAAGAAGAATAATAGTTTAATAAGAACAATATGAGTAATGTTAACAAAAAGATGAATAGCAATAAGTTTAAGAAGAAGATAAAGAAGGTGAAGATGAAGAATAATTTGATGAAAAAGATGATGCTGCTGAAGATTATGAAGGAGAAAGTGTGGCAAAAGTTAAAAAGGTGAAGAGCATGGAAGTTGTGAAACATACATATTTGCCAAAATAGAAAAAAGGTTAACAACATTGTCAATTTGTTAGTCAATGTGAACATCTTTAAAAAAAAATATTAATGCTATTCCATTTGATTGGGTTAAATATCTATGCCTTTAATGTCTCCTCAACCTCCCCCAATACATTCTACATTACTCTTTGTTGTTTTCCTTCATGTACAATAACCAACAAGGCAAGAATGGGCTTTTTTTAATTCCGATATTTTTTTCCCATTGACTTACATTGGATTTCCGGTATCGGTATCGGGTATCGCCGATATTTCTTGTGTATCGGCGATACCATTCCGATCTGATACTTTTGGATATCGGAAAGTATCGCTCAACTCTAGCTAGCAGACAGAACTATGCAACTGATGCCAGCAAAGCAAAGATTTTTCCACCACAGATACACCAGGCCTCAGCCTGAGATAACAGACTGTATTAATTTTTTTATTTTTTGGATAAAAAAGACTGCTGGATATAACGAGAGTGACAGACTATCCAAAAAAGGGAAGTTAGGCCTAAAATGCCTCAATTTTTGGCACACAGATGTATGAGGCGTGTCACATATAGACCCCACTGAAAAATGTGGCCTGTTTTTTAAAATAATGCAACATAGTACTGTATATAAGTACAGAGACACCCAGCACAAAAAAGTAAAACTGGCGTAAACTGGCCAAACTTTCAGCATGCTCAGATATGAGCTGGCACGAAGATACCACACTGCAACATGTGTGGCCTGTTTTTTTGTTTTTTTTTTGGCTAAATACTGGTGCATATAAGTACAGTGACACCGCGCACAAAAAAATAAAACTAGCAAAACTGGCCAAACTTTCAGCACGCACAGATATGAGCTTGCACGGAGATACCACATGGAAACATTTGTGGCCTGTTTTTTTTTTGGCTAAATACTGGTGTATGTAAGTACAGTCACACCCAGGACAAAAAAATAAAACTGGCGTACACTGGCCAAACTTTTAGCACGCACAGATATGAGCAGGCATGGAGATAGCACACAGAAACATGTGTGGCCTGTTATTTTTTTGGCTGAATACTGGTGTATGGAAGCACAGTCACACTCAGAACAAAAAAATAAAACTGGTGTGCACTGGCCAAACTTTCAGCACTCACAGATATGAGCTGGCACGGAGATACCACACTGTAACATGCGTGGCCTGTATTTTATTTTAGCTAAATACTGGTGTATATAAGTACATTGACACCAAGCACAAAAAATAAAACTGGCTTAAACTGGCCAAGCTGTCAGGAACACCACACTATACTTGCTCACTGAGCCAGTGCGTGTGTCCTGAGTAAACAAACTGTGCCCAAAGATACTTGTGGGACGAAGCAACAGCAGGGAAGACTTGTGCTTCAGACAACCAGGACCTGAAGCATATGACTGCCAAGGGTCGGAGTTGGCTACAGGTCTCTCAGAGGAAGTAGTAACATAGAGAATGCTTCAGGCCAGATACCTGAAGCATGTGACTGCTGGGGCGTGGCCTAAGCTCCAGAGAGCTAGGAGGTGAAGGAAAACTCCTAGAAGGGTAACTACGGGACAAAATTACCAAGGGGCATAGACAGAACGGATAATCAGGACATAGCCAAGGGGTCATACATGTAGAGCGCGACGAAGTACAAGAGGAGCAGGCAGAGCGTAATCAGAAAATAGCCAAGGGGTCGGACACAGAGAGAGCGGCGAAGTACGAGAGGAGGAGGCAGAGCATAGTCAGAACGTAGCTAAGGGGTCATACACGTAGAGGGCAGCAGAGTACAAAAGGGACAGGCAAAACTCAAAACAGGGACACAGCCAAATCAGAACCAGACAGACAAAACGTAGCACAAGCACAAAGAACTGGCACAAGCACAACAGAGTCAAACACACTCGGCTAAGGGTCAGAATATAAGCGACAGAGAATGGCCCTACAATGAGGCTTAAAAAACCTCCCAGAATCCCAGAGTGAGGCCATCCCGGTTAACCCTAAAACCATCTAATCCCAGAAACTCAGCAGACCATGACACAAACTTTCAGCACGCACAGATATGAGCTGCCATGGAGATACCACACTGTAACATGTGTGGCCTGTTTTTTTTTTTTTTTGGCTAAATACTGGTGTATATAAGTACAGTCACACCCAGGACAAAAAAAATGAAACTAGCGTACACTGGCCAAACTTTCAGCATGCACAGATATGAGCTGGCACGGAGATACAATGGGGAGGGTGCAGCTGTGCTGGGGGAGAAAATGGCTAGAAGGTTGGAGGAGTCTTTAAACTAGGGACTGGGGGGGAGGGTATTCATTTTATAGGAGGGGAAGGCAGTGCAGATAGAGACCTGGGCACAAATAATGAAATTGGGGGTGGGGGTGGCATGGGGGGTGGGGTTAGAACAGTTAATAATTTAAGAAAGAATAGAGGTACAGAGAGATACATAAAGTGCATGTACACTAATGCTAGAAGCCTCACCAACAAAATGGAGGAATTAGAATTAATTTTGTTGGAACATAATTATGACATGGTGGGGATATCTGAGACTTGGCTGGATGAGAGCCACGACTGGGCGGTTAATTTACAGGGCTATAGTCTGTTTAGAAATGACCGTAAAAATAAGTGAGGTGGGGGTGTGTGTTATGTAAAATCATCCTTAAAACCCATCCTGCGTGATATCTGTGAATCTAATGAAGATGTAGAGTCTCTGTGGGTGGAGATTAGGGGAGGGGGGAAAAATAATAAATTACTGATAGGGGTTTGTTATAAGTCTCCTAAAATAATGGAAGCAACAGAGAATATCCTCGTAAAGCAAATAGATGAAGCAGCAACTCAAGGAGAAGTCATTATTATGGGGGACTTCAACTACCATGAAATACATTGGGGAACAGAAACCTGCAGTTCCAGCAAAGGTAATAAGTTTTTGGCAACTATGAGAGACAATTACCTTTCACAACTAGTTCAGGACCCAACAAGAGGGGGGGCACTGCTAGACCTAATATTAACCAACAGGCCAGACCGCATATCAAATATAAGGGTTGGGGGTCACTTGGGTAATAGTGATCACAAAATAATAAGCTTTCATGTATCCTTTAATAAGATGTGTAGTCGAGGGGTTACAAGGACACTAAACTTCAGGAAGGCAAATTTCCAACGGATGAGAGATGATCTTGGTGCAATAAATTGGGACGATATCCTGAGACATAAAAATACACAAAGAAAATGGGAGACGTTTATTAGTATCCTGAATAGGACCTGTGCACAGTATATACCCTATGGGAATAAACATGCTAGAATTAGGAGGAAACCACTATGGCTAAATAGAGCTGTAAGGGGCGCAATAAGGGACAAAAAGAAAGCATTTAGGGAATTAAAGCAAGTAGGTAGTGAAGAGGCATTAAATAAATACAGAAGACTGAATAAATTCTGTAAAAAGCAAATCAAGACAGCAAAGATTGAGGCAGAGAGACTCATTGCCAGAGAAAGTAAAAATAATCCCAAAATATTCTTTAACTACATAAATAGCAAGAAACTAAAAAATGATAGTGTTGGTCCCCTTAAAAATAGTCTGGGTGAAATGGTGGATGAGGATGAGGAAAAAGCCAATATGCTAAATGACTTTTTTTCAACTGTATTTACACAAGAAAATCCCATGACAGATAACATGATCAGAGATAAAAAAAATTCTCCATTAAATGTCACCTGCTTAACCCAGCAGGAAGTACGGCGGCGTCTAAAAATCACTAAAGTTGACAAATCCCCGGGCCCGGATGGGATACACCCCCGAGTACTGCAGGAATTAAGTACAGTTATAGATAGACCTTTATTTTTAATCTTTAAAGATTCCATAATAACTGGGTCTGTACCACAGGACTGGCGTATAGCAAATGTGGTGCCAATATTCAAAAAGGGGGCAAAAACTGAACCTGGAAATTATAGGCCAGTGAGCTTAACATCTACTGTGGGTAAAATCCTGGAGGGTTTTTTAAGGATGCTATATTGGAGTATCTGAAGCTGAATAACCTCATGACACAGTATCAGCATGGGTTTACGAGGGACCGTTCTTGTCAGACTAATCTGATAAGCTTTTATGAAGGGGTAAGTTCAGGACTGGACCAAGGGAATGCAGTGGACGTGGTGTTCATGGACTTCTCAAAAGCTTTTGATACAGTGCCACACAAAAGGTTGATACATAAAATGAGAACAATGGGGATAGGGGAAAATATGTGTAAGTGGGTTAAGAACTGGCTCATGGATAGAAAACAAAGGGTGGTTATTAATGGAGCACACTCGGACTTGGTCACGGTTAGCAGTGGGGTACCACAGGGGTCAGTATTGGGGCCGCTTCTCTTTAACATATTTATTAATGACCTTGTAGGGGGCATACAGAGTAGTATTTCAATATTTGCAGATGACACTAAACTCTGCAGGGTAATAAATACAGAGGAGGATAATTTTATATTACAGGAGGATTTATGTAAACTAGAAGCTTGGGCTGATAAATGGCAAATGAGCTTTAATGGGGATAAATGTAAGGTCATGCACTTGGGTAAACAAATAAGATGTATAATTATGTGCTTAATTGTAAAACACTGGGCAAAACTGTCACTGAAAAAGACCTGGGTGTATGGGTGGACGACAAGCTCACATTTAGTGGGCAATGTCAGGCAGCTGCTGCCAAGGCAAATAAAATAATGGGATGCATTAAAAGAGGCATAGATGCTCATGAGGAGAACATAATTTTACCTCTATACAAGTCACTGGTGCGACCACACTTAGAATACTGTGTGCAGTTCTGGTCTCGGGTGTATAAGAAAGACATAGCTGAACTGGAGCGGGTGCAGAGAAGAGCGACCAAGGTTATTAGAGAACTGGGGGGTCTGCAATACCAAGACAGGTTATTACACTTGGGGTTATTTAGTTTGGAAAAACGAAGGCTTAGGGGTGATCTTATTACAATGTATAAATATATGAGGGGACAGTACAAAGACCTTTCTAATGATCTTTTTACTCTTAGACTTGTGACGGGGACAAGGGGGCATCCTCTACGTCTGGAGGAAAGAAGGTTTAGCCATAATCACAGACGCAGATTCTTTACTGTAAGAGCAGTGAGACTATGGAACTCTCTGCCGTCTAATGTTGTAATGAGTGATTCTTACTAAAATTTAAGAAGGGACTGGATGCCTTTCTTGAAAAGTATAATATTACAGGCTATATTCACTAGTTTCCTAGATACAGCGTTGATCCAGGGAGCTAGTCTGATTGCCGTATGTGGAGTCGGGAAGGAATTTTTTTCCCCAATGTGAAGCTTACTGTTTGCCACTTGGTTTTTTTTTGCCTTCCTCTGGATCAACATGTTAGGGCAGGTTAGGATAGGATATGGGTTGAACTAGATGGACTTAAAGTCTTCCTTCAACCTTGATAACTATGTTACTATGTTACTATGTTACAACACGGAAAAATGTATGGCCTGTTTTTTTTTGTGCTAAATACTGGTGTATGTAAGTACAGTCATGGCCAAAAGTTTTGAGAATGACACAAATATTATATTTTCACATGATCTGCTGCCCTCTGGTTTTTATGTGTGTTTGACAGATGTTTTTATCACAGACAGAAATATAATAATTGCAAACATATGAGTAACAAAAGCTTTTATTGACAGTTAGAATGAGTTAATGCAGCAAGTCAATATTTGCAGTGTTGACCCTTCTTCTTCAGGACCTCTGCAATTCTCCCTGGCATGCTCTCAATCAACTTCTGGACCAAATCCTGACTGATAGCAGTCATTCTTGCACAATCAATGCTTTCATTTTGTCAGAATTTTTAGGTTTTTGTTTGTCCACCCGTCTCTTGATGATTGACCACAAGTTCTCAATGGGATTAAGATCTGGGGAGTTTCCAGGCCATGGACCCAAAATCTCTATGTTTTGTTCCCTGAGAAATTTAGTTATCACCTTTGCTTCATGGCAAGGTGCTCCATCATGCTGAAAAAAGGCATTGTTGATCGCCAAACTGCTCTTGGAGGGTTGGGAGAAGTTGCTCTTGGAGGACATTCTGGTACCATTCTTTATTGATGGCTGTGTTTTTAGGCAAGACTGTGAGAGAGCCGATTCCCTTGACTGAGAAGCAACCCCACACATGAATGGTTTCAGGATACTTAACAGTTGGCATGAGACAAGACTGGTGGTAGCGCTCACCTTGTCTTCTCCGAATGAGGCTTTTTCCTGATGTTCCAAACAATCGAAAAGGGGATTCATCAGAGAAAATAACTTTACCCCAGTCCTCAGCAGTCCACTGCCTGTACCTTTTGCAGAATATCAGTCTGTCCATGATGTTTTTTCTGGAGAGAAGTGGCTTCTTTGCTGCCCTCCTTGAGGCCAGGCTGTAAGGTTCTTTGTCTCTTTTGACATGTTCCTTGAAACTCAGTTTTCCGTCGGCCATTTTGCTTTCTGTCTTTCTGCAGCTCTTGCCCTCAGTTAATATGGAGTTTCCAGTTTTCATGTTCCCGCCCTGATTCTCTCCCTCTTGCTTCTTAAGCAGCCTCTGCTGAACAATCAGTGCTCCTGAATCAAGCCTCAGTCAGCCTGTGACCTGACTCCTGGAAACCTAGGATTTTGGACTCCAGCTATTTCCTACTGAGGAACTTTGGAACACTTTTGGACTTTGGAAACCTGCTGTCTGGTGAATCCATGTTTGCAGAGGAATTACGGTACAGAGAAGAGATCCTGAACCTGCTTGGAGAGTTATTGTAGAGCTTGAAGTTACTCTGGCCTGCTGTGTTCTCCTGCCTCTGTTCCTGCAAACTGTGTGACCTTTTCTGCGTGCTTGTATGAAGTAATACAAGTCATTTCATATCAACCTATGTCTCATGTGTTTTCCTCGCACCCAAGCACAAGACGCTATAGGAACTGTACACTATACATGACAAGATTCAGGAGCCAATGTTTAGTGTCTGCTGGGTCTGGGAAAGCCGTGTCTGCTGTGACTGTGGATATCAGATGTCCGTTTAATACCTTCTGTGATGACAGTGGTTGTGACTTCTCACAACCATTCCAGGTGAGCGCATTCCCTTAAATGTTACTCTGGAGTGTTACCACAGGTAAACACTATTGTTTTTTTTTTTTCCTTTCCTCTTCTCCTTCCAGCACTTCTGCCTTAAAAGATCTGGAAGATGGAGGCCCGCATAAAGGAGCTTTGCGGAGTGACTGATACAATCCTTGCAGATATACAGACTATAAAGACCCGTTTTGCAAGCCTACAGGACCTCACTAATCATAATTTGCAAGTGTTTGGACAAACTACTCAGGAATTACGAGCCAGGATTGAGACTCTAGAGGAACGAGTCCAGGCTCCTGCCATAACCCCGAGTTCTGGGATCCCCAAGTTACCTCCTTTTCGTTTTGGTGGTGAACGTGAGAAATTCAGGGGATTTATTAACCAATGCAATCTATTTTTCTCTGCACATGCTTCACAATTTCCCACTGAACGATCCAAAGTGCTTACTATAATCATGTTGCTTACCAATAAGGCTTTGATGTGGGCAAACCCTCTGATTGAGACTGAGGATGATTGTTTGAATCACCTTGATGCTTTTATTTCAGCCATGGGGCAGGTGTTTGATGACCCCAATCGAGGTGCAACAGCTGAAGCAGCCATGTTAACTTTGCGCCAAGGTAAGCGTTCAGTAGCCGAATATGCCTTGGATTTCAGGAGATGGGCTCTTGATACCACTTGGGACACTTCCGCCAAAAAATCTATTTTTCGGAAAGGGTTGTCTCCACTGATTAAGGATGAACTTGCTCGTGCCGACCCTCCCACTGCGTTAGGTGACTTTATTAACTATTGTATCGTATTGATGCTCGTCTGACTGAACGCAGACAAGAGAGATGGTTCGAAAATAATCGCACTAACCTTTTCCTACCTCCCTCCTCAGCTAAGGAACCTTTGAGTAGGATCACAAGGGAACCAGAACCTGAACCCATGCAGGTGGACTCTTTACAAAGACGGGTTAGTGATGCACGCAAAGAACATCGTATAAAGGAAAATCTATGTTTTTACTGTGGTAAGTCAGGGCACTTCATTATAAACTGCCCCAGCCGTTCTCGTAAGACTACTGCAGCAGTCATTCACTGTGAGTGTTGCGAGAGGAGCTCTGTCATGTCCGAGCCTCAGACTCCAGAGAGATCTGCTGCAAGAGATCTTGATTTTTCGGACTTAAACTCTGTTAGTTCTGGGGACAATGATGGTATAAACGCTGCAATTTTTCAAGTTTCCTCAGCGGTGTCCCAGCTGAGTTGTAAAAGAAATAATTCTCATTGCTTCCTTTCCATCAAACTCTGGGTGGACTCAGTCTGGGTGTCTAGCTCTGCTATGATCGACTCAGGAGCAAGTGGAAATTTTATGGATATCTCCTTTGCTCTGAAACAGGGGATACGTTCAGTGAAGAAGACTACTCCAGTACAGATGGAGACTGTGGATGGCTCCCTGCTGACCTCTGGACCAGTGGATCAGGAAACAGAGCCTTTGAGGGTCCTTATGGGTAAAGATCATCAGGAGAAAATGTCTTTTATGCTTATCTCTTCTCCCCACTTTCCCATTATTCTAGGGCTACCATGGCTGCAGGCGCAGAATCCTACGATTAACTGGGAGACCAAGGAATTACACTTTCCGGAGAAACAGATGAGTCAAGGAGTTTCAGCTTGCTCTGTTCCTAAAGGAACCATGTCAGTCCCTGAACTACCAGCTGTATACCAGGACTATGTGGATTTATGTGACAAGAAGAACGCTGATCAGCTTCCTCCTCACCGTCCATATGATTGTCCAATCGAATTATTGCCTGGAGCCGAGATACCTTTTGGTAAGATCTACCCCCTAGCGGGGCCCGAGCTAAAAGCTTTGAAGGACTACATAGATGAAAATCTAGCCAAAGGCTTCATACGCCCCTCTTCATCTCCCGCAGGTGCACCCATCTTCTTTGTGAAGAAGAAAGATGGATCTCTGAGACCCTGCATAGACTATAGGGAACTCAATAAGGTTACTATTAGAAACCGTTATCCATTGTCCTTTAATCCCTGAGTTGTTGGAAGAGAGTGTGGCACGCCAAAATTTTCTCTAAACTGGATCTCCGTGGGGCCTATAACTTGGTCCGTATTAGACCTGGGGATGAATGGAAGACTGCATTCAGGTCACGCTATGGACACTTCGAATATCTAGTTATGCCTTTTGGTCTGAGTACCGCCCCAGCCACTTTCCAACACTTGGTGAATGACATCTTCAGGGATCTCCTAGATACATTTGTGGTGATTTATCTGGATGATATTCTAATTTTTTCTAACTCCACAGAGGAACATCATGGACATGTGAGAATGGTCTTAGAACGCCTAAGACAAAACCATCTCTACATCAAACTTGAAAAGTGTGAATTCCATAGGACCGAAATTCAATTTCTGGGGTATGTACTATCTACGCAAGGGATTAGTATGGATGGAAGCAAGACCCAAGCCATCAAGGATTGGCCAATTCCTAGAAATGTGAAGGAGGTGCAGCGCTTCATCGGGTTTGCCAACTTCTATAGACGTTTCATTAGGAATTTCTCTGAGGTAGTGTCACCTATCACCCAACTTACCCGGAAACAGTCTAGGTTCTCCTGGACCCCGCAAGCTCAGGAAGCATTTTCCTGTTTAAAGGATAAATTTACCACCGCACCTATCTTAGTACATCCCAACCCCGAGCTTGCCTTCATAATAGAGGTGGATGCTTCAGACTGTGCCGTTGGAGCTATACTCTCTCAGAGAACAGGTGAGAAGAATGTCTTGCATCCCTGTGCCTTCTTTTCCCAGCAGTTGTCTTCGGCTGAGAGGAACTACGATGTGGGCAATAGAGAATTGTTGGCCATTATTGCCGCCTTCAAGGAATGGAGACACCTTCTTCAGGGAGCTGCACAGCAAATAGTCGTTCTGACAGACCATCGTAACCTTGAATTTATCAGGTCGGCTAAGTGCCTGACTCCTCGCCAGGCTCGCTGGAATCTTTACCTAAACCAATTTAATTTTGTAATTTCTTATAGACCAGGATCGCGCAATGGAAAGGCTGATGCACTCTCTAGGATTCATTCAGCAGAGACACGTCCACTTACTCCTCCTAAGACTATTCTTCCTGACTCTAGATTCCTGGGAGTGATTCATAATCAAGGACAATTAAGGACATCAAGGAAGCATACCATGCGGATTCTTTGTTGGCTCAACCCCAAGGGACGTAAGTCTTGTCTTTAAGAATGGTGTGTGGATTCAGGGACAACGTCTGTATATACCTGAAACAGTCAGATTGAGAGTATTGTAACTCATCCACGATTCCAAGATAGCCGGGCATAGGGGAATTCTAAAGACACAAGAATTTCTTTCTCGTTTCTTTTGGTGGCCCACTTACAGGAAAGATGTTTTAAACTATGTCACTTCATGTGAAGTCTGTGCAAGATGCAAAACACCTCGCTCCTCACCAACTGGTCTGTTACAACCTCTTCCCACCCTGTCCCGCCCGTGGGGATCCATTTCTATGGACTTCATTGTGGAGTTACCAACCTCTCAAGGGAAGAACACCATTCTAGTGGTGGTTGATCGTCTAACAAAGGCAGCTCATTTTATCCCTTGTGTCGGCTTACCCACTGCAAAACAGACATCAGACTTGATGATTAAGAATGTGTTTCGCTTACATGGAGTACCGGATGAGGTCATTTCGGATCGAGGGGTGCAATTCACTTCAAGGTTTTGGCAAAATTTCTGTGCCGCATTGGACATTAAAGTAAACCTTTCTTCTGCTTTTCATCCCCAGACTAATGGACAGACAGAACGAACCAATCAGACCCTGGAGCAGTATCTCCGCTGCTTTATCTGCCACCTACAAGATGATTGGGTGGATCTACTTCCACTGGCTGAGTTCTCTTATAATAACTCTCAGAGAGCCTCCACTAAGCAGTCTCCTTTTTACTCCAATCTAGGTTATCATCATAACATTCTTCCTCGATTTCCCATAGATACGCCCTTGCCGGCAGTGGCTGAAAGAATCACTTCTTTACAAAAGAATATGGATCTTCTAAAGGAAAATCTAGAATTGGCTCAGGAAAGGTACAAGAAAGCAGCAGATAAATTTCGTAAACCTGCACAGCTTTCAAGGTAGGAGATTTGGTCTGGCTGTCAACCAGAAATCTTAAAATAAAGATTCCATCGTCTAAATTGGGACATAAGTACATTGGACCTTATAAGATCAGTAAGATTATAAGTGCTGTTGCTTGTCATCTTCAACTGCCCAGAACTATGAGAATCCACCCTGTCTTTCATGTATCCCTACTAAAGGCTGCAACACCCAATACGTTTCCTGGACGCTCTTCTCCTTGCCCTGACCCAGTGCTGGTCGATGGTCAGGAAGAATTTATGGTGGAAAGGATTCTAGATTCCAGGTTGTACAGAAATCAGTTGCAATATTTGATTAAATGGCAGGGCTACCCAGTGGAGGACAACTCATGGGAACCAGTCAATAATGTAAATGCTCCTCGCCTGCTCCGCCAGTTTCATCAGAGGTACCCTGACAAGCCAGGTCTGAGGTCAACCGGAGGTTGTCCTTAAGGGGGGAGTAATGTAAGGTTCTTTGTCTCTTTTGACATGTTCCTTGAAACTCAGTTTTCCGTCGGCCATTTTGCTTTCTGTCTTTCTGCAGCTCTTGCCCTCAGTTAATATGGAGTTTCCAGTTTTCATGTTCCCGCCCTGATTCTCTCCCTCTTGCTTCTTAAGCAGCCTCAGCTGAACAATCAGTGCTCCTGAATCAAGCCTCAGTCAGCCTGTGACCTGACTCCTGGAAACCTAGGATTTTGGACTCCAGCTATTTCCTACTGAGGAACTTTGGAACACTTTTGGACTTTGGAAACCTGCTGTCTGGTGAATCCATGTTTGCAGAGGAATTACGGTACAGAGAAGAGATCCTGAACCTGCTTGGAGAGTTATTGTAGAGCTTGAAGTTACTCTGGCCTGCTGTGTTCTCCTGCCTCTGTTCCTGCAAACTGTGTGACCTTTTCTGCATGCTTGTATGAAGTAATACAAGTCATTTCATATCAACCTATGTCTCATGTGTTTTCCTCGCACCCAAGCACAAGACGCTATAGGAACTGTACACTATACATGACACAGGCCTTGCTCCAAGAGTCTCCGCCTCACAGTGCGTGCAGATGCACTCACACCTGCCTGCTGCCATTCCTGAGCAAGCTCTGCACTGCTGGTAGCCCAATCCTGCAGCTGAAACACTTTTAAGAGACGGTCCTGGCGCTTGCTGGTCTTTCTTAGACGCCCTGAAGCTTTTTGGCAACAATGGAACCTCTCTCCTTGAAGTTCTTGATGATGCGATAGATTGTTGACTGAGGTGCAATCTTTCTAGCTGCGATACTCTTCCCTGTTAGGCCATTTTTGTGCATTGCAATGATGACTGCACGTGTTTCTTTAGAGATAACCATGGTTAACAGAAGAGAAACAATGATGCCAAGCACCAGCCTCCTTTTAAAGTGTCCAGTGGTGTCATTCTTATTTAATCATGACAGATTGATCTCCAGCCATGTCCTCATCAACACCCACACCTGTGTTAATGGAGCAATCACTGAAAAGAGGTTAGCTGGTCCTTTTAAGGCAGGGCTGCAATGATGTTGAAATGTGTTTTGGGGGATAAAGTTCATTTTCTAGCCAAATATTGACTTTGCAAGTAATTGCTGTTAAGCTGATCACTCTTTATAACATTCTGGAGTATATGCAAATTGCCATTAGAAAAAGTGAAGCAGTAGACTTTGTAAAAATTAATATTTGTGTCATTCTCAAAACTTTTGGCCATGACTGTACAGTCACACCCAGGAAAATACAATAAAACTGGCGTACACTGGCCAAACTTTTAGCAAGCACAGATATGATCTGGCACAGAGGTACCACACCATAACATGTGTGGCCTGTTTTTTTTTTGGCTAAATACTGGTGTATTTAAGCACAGTCACACCCAGGACAAAAATAAATGGCGTACACTGGCCAAACTTTCAGCACGCACAAATATGAGCTGGCACAGAGATACCACACAGCAATATGTGTGGCCTGGGTATTTTTTGGTTAAATACTGGTGAATGTAAGTACAGTCACACCCAGGATAAAAAAAATAAAAACTGGCGATACACAATGGCCAAACTTTCAGTTCAGTACAGATATGAGCTGGCATGGAGATACCACTAGGAAATGTGTGACCTGTTTTATTTTTTGGCTAAATACTGGTGTATGTAAGTACAGTCACACCCAGGGCAATTAAATAAAACTGGCGTACATTGGCCAAACTTTCAGCATGCACAGATATGAGCTGACATGGAAATACCACAAGGAAACAGGTGTGGCCTTTTTTTTGGGCTAAATACTAGTGTATGTAAGTACAGTCACACCAAGGCCAAAAAAATAAAGCTGGCGTACACTGGCCAAACTTTCAGCACGCACAGGTATAAGCTGGCATGGAGAAACCACCTGGAAACATGTGTGGACTGTTTTTTTTTCTAAATACTGGTGTATATAAGTACATTGACACCCAGGACAAAAAAGAACTGTAACGTAGACTGGCCAAACTTTCAGCATGAATAGATAAGAGCAGGCATGGAGATACCACACTGTAAAATGTGTGGCCTGTATTCCAATTACACCTGGGGCTAGCTATATACAGCCAATATATCCTACATGTAGCAGCAGCAGCACCAGAACACAGGAAGGGAATGGACCCTCTTGATGTATGCAATGATCCATATACACACAACCAGTGCCTGCAGGACTTGCACTGATGTGTATAGAACGAAGTACACTCCTCTGCCTTCCTAACACTGGAACCTATATACTCCCGAATTAGTCCTTAGAAGGACTGTTGGTTTAACTGGATTTGAGTAGTTTAGGATGGTAGACCCCACACTGACTAAGAAATCGTCAAATCTGACCCTATCTCGGCAGCAGTTCTCCCTACACTATCTCAATCCAGAGCTGAATGCGCCGAGCAGGGCGGCGTCCGGTCTCTTATACCCCTGATGATGCTGTGGGGCCAGCAAATCACTGCACAACCACAACAAAGATGGCTACGGCGTTTCATTGCCTGACAATCCCTGCATTATGATTGGGCCTGTAAAGTCCACCAAAAATGCTGGGTGGAGACCCGAGTTCCCAGAAACGCTCGGTGCTCGCCGAGTAGACTGAGTACCGTGATACTCGGGCGAGTAACGAGTAGTGGCGAGCACATTCACTCATCACTACTTATTACCACTGCCTTCTAATAATCTTTATTTTTTTATTTTTTTTAAGAACAAAAATCACACTATTGCACAATTAGAATTTCAAGTAATAGAACAGGCAACAATTCCAAGAAGAAGGGTTAATATTTAAAAAATTATCCTCCATAGAGAGGCATACTGGATACACACCGTTAATTCTCTATCACCAAATGGTTTGAACAGAGATTATGAATTTACTAGATGGCGTCCCGATGCTATCCCATCAGGAGGGCGGTAATGTCATAATAGGGGCAGGCTTTGCAGCATTGAGAATCTCTCCCCCCATGTGGTCACCCACCTATCCACTCTCTCTTTCCCCATGTGCTGACTTCTCCCATCTCTGCTCTCTTCTTTGACCTGTCTACCCCATGTGCTATCCCCTTGTCTGCTGTCTCTCTCCTTCCTGAGCTGTGTTCTCCCCTCATGTGCTGTCCTGTTTGAGCTGTCTCCCCCTGTGCTCTGTCTCTCTCACCCCTGTGCGCTTTCTCTCTCCCCCATCTCCTGTCTTCTCCTCTCATGTATCTCTTCTTTGACTTGTGTACCCCATGTGCTCTGCCCTTGTCTGCTCTCTCTCTCCACCACTGTTCTGTCTTCTTCCCTCATGTGTTCTCTCGTTTGAGCTGTCTCCCCCTGTGTGCCCTCTTTCCTACGTGCACTTACTCCTGCCCCTGTGTTAAAATGAAAGCAAAGTAGGTAAAATAAACATTTTATTAACATGAAAAAAATTATGACAAAGGTGCTTTAATTTACATTGCATCCACATAAGGCCAAAAAAAACGCGTTTTATTCTATAATCTCTATCTATCTATCTATCTATCTATCTATCTATCTATCTATCTATCTATCTATCTATCTATCCCTGTATCTATCTATTATATATGTATTTATATTGATCTATCATCTATCTAAGTCTCTGTCATCTGTTATTTGTCTATGTGTCTCAATCTATATTTAACATACGTATGTCATTTCTATCTGTCTCTCATCTATGTATGTCTCTAACATCGATGTATCTCATATGTATCTATCATCTATCAATGTATGTCATATGTACAGTTAGGTCCATATATATTTGGACAGAGACAACATTTATTTAATTTTGGTTCTAGACATTACCACAATGAATTTTAAACAAAACAATTCAGATGCAGTTGAAGTTCAGACTTTCCGCTTTCATTTGAGGGTATCCACATTAAAATTGGATGAAGGGTTTAGGAGTTTCAGCTCCTTAACATGTGCCACCCTGTTTTTAAAGGGACGAAAAGTAATTGGACAGATTAAATAATTGTAAATAAAATGATCATTTCTAGTACTTGCTTGAAAACCCTTTGTTGGCAATGACTGCCTGAAGTCTTGATCTCATGGACATCACCAGACCCTGTGTTTCCTCCTTTTTGATGCTCTGCCAGGCCTTCACTGCGGTGGTTTTCAGTTGCTGTTTGTTTGTGGGCCATTCTGTCTGAAGTTTAGTCTTTAACAAGTGAAATGCATGCTCAATTGGGTTGAGATCAGGTGACTGACTTGGCCATTCAAGAATATTCCACTTCTTTGCTTTAATAAACTCCTGGGTTGCTTTGGCTTTATGTTTTGGGTCATTGTCCATCTGTAGTATGAAACGACGACAAATCAGTTTGGCTACATTTGGCTGGATCTGAGCACACAGTATGGCTCTGAATACCTCAGAATTAATTCGGCTGCTTCTGTCCTGTGTCACATTATTATTATTTTATTATTATTATACATTTATATAGCGCCATTTATTCCATGGCGCTTTACATATGAAAAGGGGAAAAATATAGACAGGTACAGTAAACATGTGCTGGACAAGGGACACACAAGTACAGAAGGAGAGAGGACCCTGCCCGCGAGGGCTCACAGACTGCAGAGATGGGTGAGAATACACTAGGAAAGGGTAGAGCTGGTCGTACGATGGTTCAGTACACTGAGGATCATTGCAGGTTGTAGGCTTGTCGGAACAGGTGGGTCTTCAGGTTTTTCTTGAAGGTCTCCATTGTTGGTGAAAGTCTGATGTTTTGCGGCAGGGAGTTCCAGAGTATGGGGGAAGCCCGGGAGAAGTCTTGTATGCGGTTGTGGGAAGAAGAGATGAGGGTGGAGTCGAGAAGGAGTTCTTGAGAGGATCGAAGGTTGCGTGTAGGTAGGTAGCGGGAGACCATGTCACAGATGTATGGGGGAGAAAGGTTGTGGATGGCTTTGTATGTCATGGTTAAGGTTTTGAACTGGAGCCTCTGGGCAATAGGGAGCCAGTGAAGGGCCTGGCATAGGGGGAGGCTGGGGAATAGCGGGGAGACAGGTGGATTAGTCGTGCAGCAGAGTGTAGGATGGACTGGAGTGGTGCCAGAGTGCTAGAGGGGAGGCCAGACAGTAGGAGGTTGCAGTAGTCGAGGCGGGAGATGATAAGGGCATGCACTAGTGATTTTGTGGTTTCATGGTTGAGGAATGAGCGGATCCGGGAAATATTTTTGAGTTTGAGGCGGCAGGAGGTGGCGAGGGCTTGGATATGTGGTTTGAAAGAGAGGGCAGAGTCGATGATCACCCCAAGGCACCGAGCATGTGGGACTGGGGAAAGCGAGCAGCCATTGACATTGATGGATAGGTCTGGTGAAGGGGTAGAGTGAGGTGGGGGAAAGATGATGAATTCTGTTTTGTCCATGTTCAGTTTGAGAAAGCGAGCAGAAAAGAAGGCTGAGATAGCAGACAGACACTGTGGGATTTTGGTCAGTAGGGAGGTGAGGTCAGGTCCAGATAGGTAGATCTGCGTGTCATCGGCGTAGAGGTGATACTGCAAGCCGTGGGATTCTATGAGCTGTACCAGGCCGAAGGTGTAGATGGAGAAGAGTAGGGGTCCTAGGACTGAGCCTTGAGGAACACCGACAGACAGGGGGCGAGGTGAGGAGGTGGTGTGTGAGAGGGAGACACTAAATGTTCGGTCTGTTAGGTATGATGAGATCCAGGATAGGGCCAGGTCTGTGATGCCAAGAGATGAGAGAATCTGTAGCAGGAGGGAATGGTCCACAGTGTCGAAGGCAGAAGACAGGTCCAGGAGAAGGAGGACAGAGTAGTGTCGCTTGCTCTTGGCGGTTAGCAGGTCGTTAGTGACTTTAGTTAGGGCAGTTTCAGTTGAGTGATGCGGTCGAAAGCCGGGTTGTAACCGGTCAAAGAGGGAACAGGAGGAAAGGTGGGAGGACAGTTCAAGATATACATGCTGTTCCAGTAGTTTTGAGGCGTAGGGGAGAAGAGATATCGGGCGATAGCTAGACACAGAGGATGGGTCGAGGGAGGGCTTTTTGAGGATGGGTGTGATTGAAACATGTTTGAAGGATGAAGGAAAGACACCATTTGTAAGTGAAAGGTTGAAGAGGTGTGTGAGAGTAGGGATGAAGACTGTGGCAAAGTTAGGGATGAGGTGGGACAGGAGTGGGTCAAGTGCGCAAGTGGTGAGGTGTGATCTTGACAGGAGAGTGGAGAGCTGATCTTCTGTCATGGTGGTGAAGCTGGTTTTGGAAGAACAGGGCTGAGTGGCTAAGAGGGGCATTGGGGGCTGCGGGCCAAAGCCTTCTCTGATAGTATCAATCTTTTGCTTAAAGAAGGAGGCAAAGTCTTCGGCAGAAATGAGAGGAGAGGGAGGAGGTGCTGTGGGATGGAGTAGAGAATTGAAAGTGTTGAAGAGCTGTTTAGGGTTGTGAGACAGGGAGGATATGAGAGATGCGAAGTAAGTTTGTTTTGCGGCAGAGAGCGTGGACTTGAAGCTGGCGAGGGACTGCTTGTATGCGTTAAGGTGCTCGGTAGAATGGGTTCTCTTCCATCTCCGCTCGGTAACCCTGGAAGCCCGTCTCAGTTCTTTGGTCAGGCCGGTCAGCCAGGGCTGCCTGTTGATTGTACGAGTTTTGCTCTGCGTGAGGGGAGCGGCCGAATCAAGTGTGGTTTTTATTGTGGTGTTATAAAATGTGGCAGCAGCATCTGTGTCATTAAGTGAGGCTATGTCTGTGAGAGGGAGGAGTGACTCAGAGAGCGATTGTAAATTGAGGTGTTTGAGATTTCTGCGAGGGTGGGTGAGTTCGTGGAGTGGGGGATGTGTACTAACAGAGGAGAGGGAAGAGAATGTCAGTAGGTTGTGGTCAGACAGGGGTAGTGGGGAGTTAGTGAGATTGGTGAGGGAACAGAGGCGGGTGAAGATAAGGTCCAGCGTGTGACCGCCTTTGTGAGTGGCCGCAGAGGACCATTGAGTGAGGCCGAGGGAAGCCGTGAGCGAAAGAAGTTTAGAGGTAGCTGGGGTGGAAGTGTCAATGGGTATGTTGAAATCTCCCATGATGATGGTGGGGATGTCAGCAGAGAGGAAATGGAGTAGCCAGGTGGTGAAGTGGTCGAGAAAGGTGGAGATGGCAAGTTCCGGGGGGCGGTAGATGACAGCCAGCTGGAGGTTGGAGGGGGAATAGATGCGGACGGAGTGCACTTCAAACGAGGGAATAGCAGCGGAGGGTGGAATTTGAATAGGAGTAAAGGAGCAGGTATCAGACAGGAGTAAGCCAACTCCTCCACCACGTTTGTTGCTGGGGCGAGGGGTGTGAGAAAGATGAAATCCGCCATAGGAAAGCGCAGCTGGAGAGGCTGTGTCAGAGGGAGTGAGCCAGGTTTCAGTGATGGCAAGGAAGGAGAGTTTGTTGGTGATAAAGAGGTCGTGGATAAATGACAGTTTATTGCAGACGGAGCGTGCGTTCCATAGTGCTCCGGGTAGGGGGACTGGGGGAGGGGGGTGTGGATGGATAGGTATGAGGTTGACAGGGTTGCAAAAACGTGTGGAAGATCGTGGCAGGGTGTTAGAAATGAGTGTGGGGATGTGTTGAGGAGGGCCAGGATTTGGGGATACATCGCCAGCGATGAGGAGTAGCAGACAGAGCGTTAGAAGGTGGGAGCTGGATAAGCCATGGTGTGGCCGTGTGTGTCTTGGTAAAAAGGATTGTATGTGGCGGAACAGTTCTGAGGGAAAGGTGAGATGGCTGGGTAGAATGGAGGGGGAAATGACTAATTCCTTACTAGATGGGGAGATTACAGGGGATAGGAAGAAAGAAAGGAGGATTGGGGACATATCACATCATCAATAAACACTAGTGACCCAGTGCCACTGGCAGCCATGCATGCCCAAGCCATCACACTGCCTCCTCTGTGTTTTACAGATGATGTGGTATGCTTTGGATCATGAGCTGTACCACGCTTTCGCCATACTTTTCTCTTTCCATCATTCTGGTAGAGGTTGATCTTGGTTTCAACTGTCCAAAGAATGTTCTTCCAGAACTATGCTGGCTTTTTTAGATGTTTTTTAGCAAAGTCCAGCCTAGCTATTTTATTCTTGATGCTTATGAGTGGCTTGCACCATGCAGTGAACCCTCTGTACTTACTTTCATGCAGTCTTCTCTTTATGGTAGATTTGGATATTGATACGCCTACCTCCTGGAGAGTGTTTTTCACTTGGTTGGCTGTTGTGAAGGGGTTTCTCTTCACCATGGAGACTATTCTGCGATCATCCACCACTGTTGTCTTCCGTGGGCTCCCAGGTCTTTTTGCATTGATGAGTTCACCAGTGCTTTCTTTCTTTCTCAGGATGTACCAAACTGTAGATTTTGCCACTCCTAATGTTGTAGCAATTTCTCGGATGGTTTTTTTTCTGTTTTTGCAGCTTAAGGATGGCTTGTTTCACCTGCATGGAGAGCTCCTTTGACCGCATGTTTCCTTCACAGCAAAACCTTCCAAATGCAAACACCACACCTCAAATCAACTCCAGCCCTTTTATCTACTTAATTGAGAATGACATAATGAAGGGATTGCCCACACCTTTCCATGAAATAGCCTTGGAGTCAATTGTCCAATTACTTTTGGTCCCTTTAAAAACAGGGTGGCACATGTTAAGGAGCTGAAACTCCTAAACCCTTCATCCAATTTTAATGTGGATACCCTCAAATGAAAGCTGAAAGTCTGAACTTCAACTGCATCTGAATTGTTTTGTTCAAAATTCATTGTGGTAATGTTTAGAACCAAAAATAGATAAATGTTGTCTCTGTCCAAATATATATGGACCTAACTGTATCTATCATCTATCTATGTATCTCATATATATCTAGCTATTTATTTATCTTTCTATCTATGTTTGTCCATATCTATATATCTCTATGGACTACACCCTGAGGTGGAGATATGGTGAACAGCCGTCCTGCCCATCTCTTTAGCTGTTCACAAAAAACCCAGCCGTGTTAAAGTTAATTTAAGTCTCTCAGCATCTGTGACACTGGAGCATTAAATCCGGGTTCATATCACCAAGTTTTACAAACTGGATGACACATATCTCCCCTGTGATCACCTTATACTATTAAATATCTGTCTATATATCATACCTGAATGCCTATAGCTGCATATATATTCAGTGATATGGGTCTGCTCCAGACCCGTGTCTGCTCCACATATTTCAAATCCAGGGGCGTAACTAGGAACGGCAGGGCCCCACAGCAAACTTCACAATGGGGCCCCCCCCCTCGCGCGCGTTGCCAATCCCGGTCTACCCAAGTTGTGTTAAGAAAGATACCTTTATTATCCAAAATTAGAGGTTTTTGGAGTAATGATAGTGAAATAACAGAAAAGAACCAACTCCCAGGAAGCAACTGAGGTAGTGACGAAGGTAGGCTTTCTCCAGAGTAAATATGTGAAGAAACTTGTAATCCAGCCTGCAAATTGCTTTCAAAACGGATGATTTATTCAGTAGAACAACAGTCCGGTATACAGAATAATCTAAGATTGTTCTGTATACCGTACTTCTGCACCACGCCCTCACCAATTACACATGTGAGGAGTGACAGCCTCAGCTCTGCTACATGTGAGGAGTGACAGCCTCAGCTCTGCTACATGTGAGGAGTGACAGACTCAGTTCTGCTACATGTGAGGAGTGACAGCCTCAGCTCTGCTACATGTGAGGAGGAACAGCCTCAGCTCTGCTACATGTGAGTAGGGACAGCCTCAGCTCTGCTACATTCGAGGAGTGACAGCCTCAGCTCTGCTACATGTAAGGAGTGACAGCCTCATCTCTGCAACATGTGAGGAGTGACAGCCTCAGCTCTGCTACTTTATAGCAAAGCTGAGGCTGTCGCTCCGCACATGTAGCAGAGATGAGGCTGTCACTCCTCGCATGTAGCAGAGCTGAGGTTGCTACTTGTCACATGTAGCAGAGCTGAGGTTGTTACTTGTCACATGTAGCAGAGCTGAGGTTGTTACTTGTCACATGTAGCAGAGCTGAGGTTGTTACTTGTCACATGAGCAGAGCTGAGGTTGTTACTTGTCACATGAGCAGAGCTGAGGTTGCTACTTGTCACATGTAGCAGAGCTGAGGTTGTTACATGTAGCAGAGCCGAGGTTGCTACTTGTCACATGTAGCAGAGCTGAGGTTGTTACTTGTCACATGAGCAGAGCTGAGGTTGCTACTTGTCACATGTAGCAGAGCTGAGGTTGTTACTTGTCACATGTAGCAGAGCTGAGGTTGTTACTTGTCAAATGTAGCAGAGCTGAGGTTGTTACTTGTCACATGTAGCAGAGCTGAGGTTGCTACTTGTCACATGTAGAAGAGCTGAGGTTACTTGTCACATGTAGCAGAGCTGAGGTTGCTACTTGTCACATGAGCAGAGCTGAGGTTGTTACTTGTCACATAAGCAGAGCTGAGGTTGTTACTTGTCACAAATAGCAGAGCTGAGGTTGCTACTTGTCACAAGTAGCAGAGTTGAGGTTGTTACTTGTCACATGTAGCAGAGCTGAGGTTGCTACTTGTCACATGTAGCAGAGCCGAGGTTGCTACTTGTCACATGTAGCAGAGCTGAGGTTGTTACTTGTTACATGTAGCAGAGCTGAGGTTGTTACTTGTCACATGTAGCAGAGATCAGGGTGTCACTCGTCACTTGTAGCAACCATGAGGCTGTTACTGGGCCAGGGGGAGGCTACTGGTGACTGAGGTCCCGTGCCCAACAGGGCCCAGGGGGAGGTTAGTGGTGACTTGAGGCTTGCGTCAAACAGGGCCCAGGAGCCCGAGGCCCTGTTGGAATGCGGGCCCCTTGCTACCTGGGCCCTGTGTTGAATGTGGGCCCCCTGCACTGCAGCCTGGGGCCTGGGCCCTGTTGAATGTGGGCCCTGTTAGATCCTGCCTGCACCTGCCCTCCCAGTCACCATTGAGCAGCCAAGCCTCTTCTCACTGTTGAGAGACTCACGGTACTCACCCTGCTCGCCCGGGCTTCCACCTGCTTGTCCAGTCAGCCTGCTGCTTCATGTGGTCTGCCTGGCCGTCTGCTGTCCGCCCCCACATGCACACACGCTGTGACAGACGGACCATAATGCACTGGGCCGCAGCTTAAAGCTACAGTGCTCATTTCTGTTCGCTGTCTGCATTTACATCACTGTAGTGTCTCTTTAAAACAACACAGTGTTGTTATGCATCAGCGTTCAGAGTCAGAAGCCTGAACAAAATGTTGGGAGGGGGCCCGAGCGCGGATCCATTTGCCAGCGTGCTCGGGCCCCCCTTTTTGCTCCTAAATCACAGGGCAGCTGCAGCAGGGACGGGCCCCCTTCTAGCCCGGGCCCTGTGGCAGCTGCTTCCCCTGCTTCCACTATAGTTCCGCCCGTGTTCAAATCCCATATTTCAAATTACAGATTTCTAATTACACTACTGTGAATTAGACTAGAATTTGACTGGAATTTGGCTGCAAGGTAACAATGTAAAACCACTATGTTTCAGTTTCTTTTCACTTTCACCCCCATCCTCCTTTCTTTCTTCCTATCCCCTGTAATCCCCCCACCTAGTAAGGAATTAGTCATTTCTCCCTCCATCCTCCCCAGCCATCTCACCTCCTCCTCAGAACTGTTCCTCCACATACAATCCTTTTTACCAAGACACACACGGCATCATCATGTCTTATCCTGCTCCCACCTTCTAATGCTCTGTCTGCTACTCCTCATCGCTGGTGACATATCCCCAAATCCTGGCCCTCCTCAACACATCCCACACTCATTTCTAACACCCTGCCACAATCCTCCACACTTTTCTGCAACCATGACAACCTCATACCTATCCATCCACACACCCCTCCCCCGGTACCCCTACCCAGAGCACTATGGAATGCACGCTCCGTCTGCAATAAACTGTCATTTATCCACGACCTCTTTATCACCAACAAACTCTCCTTCCTTGCCATCACTGAAACCAGGCTCACTCCCTCTGACAGCCTCTCCAGCTGCGCTTTCCTATGGTGGATTCCATCACTCTCACACCCCTCGCCCCAGCAACAAACGTGGTGGAGGGGTTGGCTTGCTCCTGTCTGATACCTGCTCCTTTACCCCTATTCAACTTCCACCCTCCCCTGCTATTCCCTCGTTCGATGTGCACTCCGTCTGCATCTATTCCCCCTCCAACCTCCAACTGGCTGTCATCTACGCCCCCCGGAACTAGCCATCTCCACCTTTCTCGAACACTTCACCACCTGGCTACACCATTTCCTCTCTGCTGACATCCCCACCATCATCATGGGCGATTTCAACATCCCCATTGACACTTCCAGCCCGGCTGCCTCTAAACTTCTATCGCTCATGGCTTCCCTCGGCCTCACTCACTCAATGGTCCTCTGCGGCCACTCACATGCTGGACCTTATCTTCACCCGTCTCTGTTCCCTCACTAATCTCACTAACTCCCCACTCCCCCTGTCTGACCACAACCTACTGACATTCTCTTCCCTCTCCTCTGTTAGTACGCATCCCCCACTCCACGAATTCACCCACTCTCGCAGAAATCTCAAACACCTCAATTTACAATCGCTCTCTGAGTCCCTCCTCCCTCTCACAGACATAGCATCACTTAATGACACAGATGCTGCTGCCACATTTTATAAACACCACAATAAAAGCCACACTTGATTCTGCCACCCCCTCACGCAGAGCAAAACTCGTACAATCAACAGGCAGCCCTGGCTGACCGGCCTGACCAAAGAACTGAGACGGGCTTCCAGGGCTGCCGAGCGGAGATGGAAGAGAACCCATTCTACTGAGCACTTCAACGCATACAAGCAGTCCCTCGCCAGCTTCAAGTCCACGCTCTCTTCCGCAAAACAAACTTACTTCGCATCTCTCATCTCCTCCCTATCTCACAACCCTAAACAGCTCTTCAACACTTTCAATTCTCTACGCCATCCCACAGCACCTCCTCCCTCTCCTCTCATTTCTGCTGAAGACTTTGCCTCCTTCTTTAAGCAAAAGATTGATACTATCAGAGAAGGCTTTGACCCGCAGCCCCCAATGCCCCTCTTAGCCTCTCAGCCCTGTTCTTCCAAAACCAGCTTCACCACCATGACAGAAGATCAGCTCTCCACTCTCCTGTCAAGATCACACCTCACCACTTGCGGGCTTGAACCACTCCCGTCCCACCTCATCCCTAACTTTGCCACAGTCTTCATCCCTACTCTCGCACACCTCTTCAACCTTTCACTTACAAATGGTGTCTTTCCTTCATCCTTCAAACATGTTTCAATCACACCCATCCTCAAAAAGCCCTCCCTCGACCCATCCTCTGTGTCTAACTATCGCCCAATATCTCTTCTCCCCTATGCCTCAAAACTACTGGAACAGCATGTATATCTCGAACTGTCCTCCCACCTCTCCTCCTGTTCCCTCTTTGACGGTTACAATCTGGCTTCCGACCGCATCATTCAACTGAAACTGCCCTAAGTAAAGTCACTAATGACCTGCTAACCGCCAAGAGCAAGCGACACTACTCTGTCCTCTTTCTCCTGGACCTGTCTTCTGCCTTCGACACCATGGAACATTCCCTCCTGCTACAGATTCTCTCATCTCTTGGCATCACAGACTTGGCCCTATCCTGGATCTCATCATACCTAACAGACCGAACATTTAGTGTCTCACTCTCACACACCACCTCCTCACCTCACCCCCTGTTTGTCGGTGTTCCTCAAGGCTCAGTCCTAGGACCCCTACTCTTCTCCATCTACACCTTCGGCCTGGGACAGCTCATAGAATCCCACGGCTTGCAGTATCACCTCTACGCTGATGACACGCAGATCTACCTCACCTCCCTACTGACCAAAATCCCACAGTATCAAAGATAATAAACATGGCACTCAAAGTAAATAGCAGAGATGAATGGTGCACAAGTAGGGTCCCAGCCCAAAATATGAAACAAAAATAACTTGGCACTCAATAGAGAAAAAGAGAAACAAAATAGTTGTTGTGCTTTCTACAGTTTATTTGCATCCGTATGAGATCAAGGTTTTATACAAAATTTTGTATAAAACCTTGATCTCATACGGATGCAAATAAACTGTAGAAAGCACAACAACTAGTTTGTTTCTCTTTTTCTCTATTGAGTGCCAAGTTATTTTTGTTTCAAAATCCCACAGTGTCTGTCTGCTATCTCAGCCTTCTTTTCTGCTCGCTTTCTCAAACTGAACATGGACAAAACAGAATTCATCATCTTTCCCCCACCTCATTCTACCCCTCCACCAGACCTATCCATCAATGTCAATGGCTGCTCGCTTTCCCCGGTCCCGCATGCTCGGTACCTTGGGGTGATCATCGACTCTGCCCTCTCTTTTAAACCACATATCCAAGCCCTCGCCACCTCCTGCCGCCTGAAGCTCAAAAATATTTCCCGGATCCGGGCATTCCTCAACCATGAAACCACAAAAAACACTAGTGCACGCCCTTATCATCTCCCGCCTCGACTACTGCAACCTCCTACTGTCTGGCCTCCCCTCTAGCACTCTGGCACCACTCCAGTCCATCCTACACTCTGCTGCCCGACTAATCCACTTGTCTCCCCGTTATTCCCCAGCCTCTCCCCCTATGCCAGGCCATTCACTGGCTTCCTATTGCCCAGAGGCTCCAGTTCAAAACCCTTACCATGACATACAAAGCCATCCACAACCTCTCTCCTCCATACATCTGTGACATGGTCTCCCACTATCTATCTACACACAACCTTCGATCCTCTCAAGATCACCAACAAATAATATGTGACGATAATGTGTGCAAACTGTAAAGCGCTGCGGAATATGTTAGCGCTATATAAAAATAAAGATTATTATTATTATTATTATTATCTCCTGCTCGACTCCCCCCTCATCTCTTCTTCCCACAATCGCATACAAGACTTCTCCCGGGCTTCCCCCATACTCTGGAACTCTCTGCCGCAAAACATCAGACTTTCACCAACAACGGAGACCTTCAAGAAGAACCTGAAGACCCACCTGTTCCGAAAAGCCTACAACCTGCAATGATCCTCAGTCTACTGAACCATCGCACGACCAGCTCTATCCTTTCCTAGTGTATTCTCACCCATCCCTGCAGACTGTGAGCCCTCGTGGGCAGGGTCCTCTCTCCTTCTGTACTTGTGCGTCCCTTGTCTAGCACATGTTTATTGTACCTGTCTATATTTTTCCCTTTTCATATGTAAAGCGCCATGGAATAAATGGCGCTATATAAATGTATAATAATAATAATAATAATATATCACACAATCTATATCAATCTCATAGCTATGAAACATCTATCTATATGTATGTGCATCTATCTATCCACCCATCTATGTCTATGACATATATATGTATATATAAAATATCTTTCTATTTACTATACTATATATATATATATATATATATATGTGATATTTATACATCATCTACCAATAAATCAAACACGGTATCTATTAATCATATTACAAATTAAATAGATTACCGTATATACTCGTGTATAAGCCGACTCGTGTATAAGCCGAGGGGCATTTTCAGCACGAAAAAAGGTGCTGAAAATCTCGGCTTATACACGAGTATATAGGGTAATTTAAAACATTTTTATAAGCAACATTCCTTGTAAAAATTTTAGCACTGTTACATAACAACTTTACTTGAATTGGTGTATTAATAACTTTCACTTTGACATGGGAGCATTGCTTCACTCTGGAGAAAGCAACCTATAGCTGTCCATGTCCAAAGGCTGATTCAGGTAAATAAATACCCACTTGACTGAGTGTCTGTCCTTGGGATTTGTTAATAGTCATTGCGAATGCAGGTTTGACTGGAAATTGTCGTCTTCTTAATATAAAGGGTAACACAGTGTCAAATGGACACAAATTCATGCGTGGAAGAAATACAATGTCCCCTTCAGCTGATCCAGTAATCACTTTAGCCTGTATGATGTTGGGGTGTAAGGCAGTCACAATCAGCCGAATTTCATTGCAGAGACCTTTGTTAGTATTGAGGTTTCGCAGCAGAATGACAATGGTGCCAATTTTAAGTTGGAGCCGATGTGATGGCATTGCCGATGGCATCAGAGAATTTAAAAATTCCACTAGGTACTGTTCACATTCATCATCGTCATCAGCAGCCACAGAATCGTCGCTTGTATATACAACATTCTCGCCTCTCATTCTATCCATTATTTGAGAGTTGATAAGGTGTACATCCTCATTTTTTGGACAGAGTATTGCATGTGATGCTGCAGTGTTTACACTTTCTTTGTCATTGGCATTTATGGTAATGTTTTGTCCAAAGATGTCAGTCACTAAACAGCCAGTGCACAGCATGTCAGGAGGAATTTCTATGACATCATCTCCAAGGTTGTGTTCGTTGACAGCTCACCGTTTCTTAGTTTAAGCAACCAACTGCTGTATTTGGGATCACTGGAGCACATGTTATTCAATAGCAGCAGTCTTCTAAAGTTTTTCCAGTGTTTTGAATATTTAACACAGGAGTCTACAATTTTGCTCTTGTGGCATTAGCAAGTACAGGAAGGCATTGTCTGAAATCTCCTCCAAAAACAAAAACTTTACCACCAAATGGTACTTGATTTTTGTCAGCAACATGTTTTGTCATGACATCACGTAGAAGTCTAACAATGACATTCAAAGCATGGTTTTGTGCCATTGTGCACTTATCAATGATAAAAAGTTTAGTATGTTGTAACTTTTTAGCGCCGTTGGTATCACTTTTAATCCTGAGAAACAGATGTTTTGTTGATAGGAATTGGTATGCCGTATAGAGAGTGGATTGTTCGTCCTCCTCATAGCAAGTTAGCTGCTATTCCTGTTGTGGCTGCAGGTGAGTCAACATTCTCCTTGTCCTCGTACATAATGTATGAGTAGATGGTATAGGTAGGTTTTTCCACTGCCACCAGGGCCATCAATAAAGAAGCACTTAGGTGTTAATGTGGTGTCCTGTAAAGCTTGAAGTATGGCCTTGTAGGCAAAAGGACAACATCTGCAAGGAGTTTGTATGTTCTCCCCGTCTTTGCGTGGGTTTCCTCCCGGTACTCCGGTTTCTTCCCACACTCCAAAAAAAAACCATACTGATAGGGAATCTAGATTGTGAGCCCCATCGGGGACAGCGACAATAATGTGTGCATAACTGTAAAGCGCTGCGGAATATGTTAGCGCTATATAAAAAAAATAAATGAATAAAAAAATAAAATGTTGCTCCTGATTCAGTTTCTTTCATCTCTGCAGCCCTTGTCAACTCATATTCCTTATCGTAGTCCTCTTGAGGCTGACTTTTTTTGTTTGCTGGGCGTGGTAAATTGAAATCATCAAAAGACTTCACATGGATAAGCAGCACATCTTGCACATCTTTCATAGCAAGCCTTCACAATTGATGCAATCTTCTGTGTTATTGTGATATCTGTGACAGTAGTCTTTTAAAAAAATGTTCCTTAAACTCATTCCACAACTCTAAAGGTACTGCCACACTAAACAATCCCGCTAGCGATCACGATAACGACGCATACTAATGCGATCGCTAGCGGGATTGTTTCTATATCGCTAAGTGCGGCCACATTTAGCGATATAGTTAACGACGCTATCGCCGTTAGCGATCTTCTTAACGACTTTAGCGGTACAAAAGTACCGCTAAATCGCTAAGAAAAGGTGCCACACTAACGATATATACTTACCCGCGGGAGCGCCGACGAGAAAATAGGGTCCGGAACGATTCCAGCGACGAGCGAGATCACAGCAGGAAGCTCGTCGCTGGCAGATGCCGCACTGAACAACATCGCTAAGGGATCGCTAAATAGTGACGTTTTTTAGCGATCCCTTAGCGATATTGTTCAGTGTGGCATACCCTTAAGGGATTAGTAGGTGGGCCGAAATCACAGATGTAAGCAAACATCTCCCGAAGTTGTGTAGCCATGTTCAAAAAGGTGGCATTATTATAGTATTTTTCTAGACACTGTCATTTATTAATAATCCTAGCTAAGACTGCAGATTTCTGTTTGTGGCGCTGTTGTTGCCTAATAGCATCCTGTGATAATCTAATGACTTTTGCATCAGGGGACTCATGTGCTTGACACCTACTTTATATGCATTGTTTTTGTCCCAGCGATGCTGTTGCTCTTCAAGAGTCTCATTTGCCCCTTGTTGTCTTCGACGTTGTGCCTTTGCTGCTTTCCTTTCATTGTCATTGGTGTACTTTTTAGGAGGAGCCATGTTGGCGTTGATATTTGCTTTTTAAAGAGGTTTTCCAACGAACAAAAGTTCATTTTAAAAATTGTCTGTGTCTAACTGTGTACAGAACATATAAGTAAATTTCACCGCACACTCATTGAAAATAGATTTGCAATGTGAAAATTTATTTTAACAATATCTGGGCAAAAACAGGAATACAAGGTCTGAAGCGATATCAATACAACGTTTCGGCTCTGCCAGAGCCTTACTCATGTATTCGCTGTAGGTAAAAAAGAAATATATAAGTATTGTACAAAACATAACAAAATCGTATAAATGAACAGAGTCTATACACAATAACCATAAAAAACCATAAAAAATAAAAACTTCTCCAAGTGTTATGTGGATACAAGACAAAAAAAGGTAGGTTAAATACGAATTAAATATATCCAGTCTAGATAACTGGTACCAATATGAGTTTTCATATAAGCATAGAAAAATAGAAAAGAAAGAAAATAAAAAAGAAAAGGAAAATTATATGATAACAATAATTACCTCAGTCCAAGATATGAATAAAGATGAGTGCATATAGAAAAGAATAATCCACAGTCTATATGGTGGCTGTAAAGAATAGTAACAATGTTATAGCTAGGACAAACATCAGGCATATGCAGAGTAGCAAAAGGGGAAGGTAATACCTTTATTTAGCAGCCTTAGTAGGGGAAAATTAGCCCAGTGAAGCTGTGATTAAATATATTGGAATAGTCAGTGGCCGCAATATTAAATGTTACCATGTTCAAGAATAAGTTTTTTTGAAAAAAGTACCTGTAGTCCAGTTAGCTAATGAGCCAGAAGGCTTGTCTTATACCTATAAGATACATTTTGTCCCCATAAATATAGCAGCAAAGTTGTAATGTATTAGTGAAAAAAGTACCATTGCCGCAAAAATGCCGCTTGATGGTAATGCTGGTAGAAAATAGCCTAGAGGCACTTTACCTGGTTGATCGCTGATCCCGGTGTGGGGAAATACAGCGGCGCTCCCGCGCCTTGCTGTGGTGATGTTGTGTGCTTCAGAACTGAAAAGCGCTCTTTTTGTGAGCGCTAAACCAGAAGTAGAGTAACAAAACCGGAAGTGACGTTACGTCACCTCTGTGCTGTCTCTGGTCATGCGCAGTGGCTGTGTTCAAAGGCTAAAATGTAGCTGGCCAGGGTAGTGCTGACTATTGAGTTAGTAAACATATAGTGATGTATAATTTATGGATTTTTTGGGTGGAAATAGTTATGGCGGCTGGTAGTGGTATCTATGATAAAATATAAGATACAGAATAAAGAAAATAATAAGGTATAATATGGGTGCAAAAATGGTAAAATAAAATAAAATAAATAGAGGGAATAAATTAATTGATAAATAGGAGGAAGGGCAGATATTAGAGGGTTAGGTAAACTCACCTAGGGCAATAAGGTATTAACGGGTCTGTAAGGGAACAAAAAGACATTAGTATATATTGCTATTGTGGTTTAAGTCATACAAGCCAATCGATTTCTCTGTTAAGGCCTTTTGGTGCCAACGTATCCAGTTTGTGTATCCAGAACGTTTCCTTCTGTTTAAGCATTTTGATTCGGTCACCACCTCTTCTTGGACGTGGTACACCTTCTATGACTTGGAATTTAAGTTGTGCCATTGAGTGTCTAGCTCTAGAAAAATGGTCGGGTAATGGGAGCCAATTTTTTTGGCATCTAATTGTGGATTTATGGCCAGCAATGCGGTCCTTAATATGCTGGGTCGTTTCTCCAACATATACAAGGCCGCACGGGCATTTGATAAGGTAAACCACAAAATTTGAATTACAAGTAAAGAAATCCTTGATAGGAAAAGATTTACCGGTTCTTGGATGGGTAATATTATCAGAACGGATGATATTTGAACAAGCCGCACAATTGAGACATGGGAATGTACCCTGTCGACGGGGGCTAGGACCATCTGGCGATCCCTTTGTGTTGCGCTGCCAATATCTGCCCTTACCAGCTTATCTTTAATGTTTGGTGGTCGTTTGGTGCACATGAGAACAGGTGCTTCAAATGATGGTATATTGGGGTAGGCTTTATTCAAAAGCGGCCAGTGTTTTTTTATTATTGAATAGGCTTTAGGCATCAAAGGATGGTAAAGGTGTACAAATGGTATCCTTTCTATAGGAGGCATATGAAGGCGAGGAGAAGGTGGTGTCAGAGCCCGGTTTCTTTCCTTCAGAAGTAGTCTGGTTGGATAACGTCTGTTTTTAAATTTGGTAGACATAGTATCAAGTCTGGTTTCAAGTGTCGGTCTGTCTGACACTATGCGTGATACTCTATGGAATTGGGATCGTGGCAAACTGTTTCTGGTAGATTTAGGATGACAACTAGTGTACAGTAGAAGGTTGTTCCTGTCCGTAGGTTTACAGTAAAGGTCTGTTGATAAATGACCCTGGGAGTCCTGTGATACTTTGGTGTCCAAAAAAGGAATAGTTTCTGTACTATACTCTAAAGAGAATTGTAATTCCGGGAAAACAGAATTGAGGTAGGAGTGGAATTCCAACAGGGAGGAGGTCGAACCTGTCCACACAAAAAATACGTCATCAATGTAACGGTGGTATCCCAATGCAAAACGAAGAAATAGTTCATTGGAATATATGTAAATAGTTTCAAATAGATTCATATATGCATTTGCATAGGCCGGCGCCACGTTCGCGCCCATGGCGGTACCACGTTTCTGGACATAATATGTGTCCTCGTATAGGAAATAGTTCTCATGTAGTACAAGGTGGAGGAGATCTAGACATAGTTGTATGGAATCAGTGGACAGGTCCGAGGACTCCAGTAGTGTTTTAACTGCTTCAATACCTTTATCATGAACTATAGACGTGTATAGACTATTCACGTCTAAGGTGACGAGAATGCTGCCAGGTGGTATTGATTTTAGTTGCTGGATAATAGTCAAAAAATGTCCTGTGTCGAGGAGGAAAGACTTTGTACGTTTACTAGTGGTGTAAGTATTTTTTCTAAGAAAACAGATAAAGGTGATAATATAGAGTCGGTTGAGGCCACAATTGGTCTTCCAGGTGGATTATGTAAAGATTTATGAATTTTGGGTAAAATGTAGAAAACAGGCGTAATAGGATGAAGGTTGGTCAGAAAATCGACAGTTTGTTGATCAATAGTCTGGCGATCAAGGTAGATTTTTAAAACAGACTTAATCTTATTGCTAATTGTGAATAAGGGATCACTAGGGATAATGCTATAGGTGTTATGATCGGAAAGTTGTCTCTGAATTTCATTCCTATAGTCCATTCGGTTCATTACCACAATAGCACCTCCCTTATCGGCAGGTTTAATTATGATATCCTTATTTTTGCTAAGGGTGTTTAGAGCCTGTTTTTCTAGTATTGTTAGGTTAGAATGTGGTGGAAAAAGGCCAAGCTGTGCCTGGTGTGAAAGCATTTTAATGTCACGGTGGACTAAAGAGATAAATGTCTCGGTTGCATGGTAGGTATGTGGTGGTGAGAATTTGCTAGGATTACGAAGTCCAAGTTGAGAAATGGAGAGCTGAGAGGAAGATGGAGTACTAGGAGGTATTCTATCATCAAGATTAGAGAGTGTACCAAAATGCGTTTTTAATCTAACGTTTCGGAAAAAGCGTCCCAAGTCCCGTTCCAGTTGAAAAGAGTCCCATTTAGGTGTTGGACAAAAAGATAATCCTTTTTGCAACACTTCAAGTTCTGCAGGGGAGAGCAGGTAGTCTGAGATATTGACCACTAGGTCTGACCTCTCACCTGAGAGAGGGTCATTATGCGGTCTCCTTGATCTCCTTGTTGGTCTTCGTGTCGATATCCTCCCCTGCGTGGTCTGGATAAAAAACGATTTCGTCCTGAATTGGTAGATGAATCGCTCTCTGAACTGAATGAACCATTGCCTCGTCGGTATTGTGGTCTGCGCCAAGGACCAGCAGAATTGCTCCATCTATATACTCTGTTTGTGGAATAATCATCCAAGTCTCGCTGAAATTTCTGCCTTTTTCGTTCCTGAAGGAACTTCTGATGGTCAGATATAATCTTATCTGTCTTATTCTTTAAAGTGGTCCACTCAGCTGATGGAATGGTGGTTGATAATTGCGCCTCAATCGCTTGTATATTCTGTTTTGTTTCTAATATGGATTTTTGGAGATACTCAATTGTTAATAGTATAATATCCAAGGAACATTTATTGAGGATGTTTTTGTACTTATCACAAAATTCAGGTACGTCAGAGAAAAGGGTTGGCCGGAGATTACTCCTAAGCCCTCTAGGTATTTTGTTCTGCCTATGATATTCTGCTAATGTTATGCAGTGTAGGTCATAGGAGGTCAATTTTCGTCTCTGCTTCTCATAGTCTCTGGTTTTAATTTCATGAGTAGGGGTTTTTAAGAACTCATTGGAACCAGTGACTCTAGATAATATATTGGAACTTGTAGCCAAATCATATGCGAATGTCTCGGTAGACATATGGGTAAATTTAGGAGGAGGCTGGTGCTACTGCCAATAGAAATAATACGTAATAGGGATGGTTGGCGTGCACACAAACCGTATATTGATTGAGGTGCTGGTAGAATGGACACATTAGTCCAATATCATATAAGTAAATTTCACCGCACACTCATTGAAAATAGATTTGCAATGTAAAATTTATTTTAACAATATCTGGGCAAAAACAGGAATACAAGGTCTGAAGCGATATCAATACAACGTTTCGGCTCTGCCAGAGCCTTACTCATGTATTCGCTGTAGGTAAAAAAGAAATATATAAGTATTGTACAAAACATAACAAAATCGTATAAATGAACAGAGTCTATACACAATAACCATAAAAAAACATAAAAAATAAAAACTTCTCCAAGTGTTACGTGGATACAAGACAAAAAAAGGTAGGTTAAATACGAATTAAATATATCCAGTCTAGATAACTGGTACCAATATGAGTTTTCATATAAGCATAGAAAAATAGAAAAAAAGAAAATAAAAAAGAAAAGGAAAATTATATGATAACAATAATTACCTCAGTCCAAGATATGAATAAAGATGAGTGCATATAGAAAAGAATAATCCACAGTCTATATGGTGGCTGTAAAGAATAGTAACAATGTTATAGCTAGGACAAACATCAGGCATATGCAGAGTAGCAAAAGGGGAAGGTAATACCTTTATTTAGCAGCCTTAGTAGGGGAAAATTAGCCCAGTGAAGCTGTGATTAAATATATTGGAATAGTCAGTGGCCGCAATATTAAATGTTACCATGTTCAAGAATAAGTTTTTTTAAAAAAGTACCTGTAGTCCAGTTAGCTAATGAGCCAGAAGGCTTGTCTTATACCTATAAGATAATTTTGTCCCCATAAATATAGCAGCAAAGTTGTAATGTATTAGTGAAAAAAGTACCATTGCCGCAAAAATGCCGCTTGATGGTAATGCTGGTAGAAAATAGCCTAGAGGCACTTTACCTGGTTGATCGCTGATCCCGGTGTGGGGAAATACAGCGGCGCTCCCGCGCCTTGCTGTGGTGATGTTGTGTGCTTCAGAACTGAAAAGCGCTCTTTTTGTGAGCGCTAAACCGGAAGTAGAGTAACAAAACCGGAAGTGACGTTACGTCACCTCTGCGCTGTCTCTGGTCATGCGCAGTGGCTGTGTTCAAAGGCTAAAATGTAGCTGGCCAGGGTAGTGCTGACTATTGAGTTAGTAAACATATAGTGATGTATAATTTATGGATTTTTTGGGTGGAAATAGTTATGGCGGCTGGTAGTGGTATCTATGATAAAATATAAGATACAGAATAAAGAAAATAATAAGGTATAATATGGGGGCAAAAATGGTAAAATAAAATAAATAGAGGGAATAAATTAATTGATAAATAGGAGGAAGGGCAGATATTAGAGGGTTAGGTAAACTCACCTAGGGCAATAAGGTATTAACGGGTCTGTAAGGGAACAAAAAGACATTAGTATATATTGCTATTGTGGTTTAAGTCATACAAGCCAATCGATTTCTCTGTTAAGGCCTTTTGGTGTCAACGTATCCAGTTTGTGTATCCAGAACGTTTCCCTCTGTTTAAGCATTTTGATTCGGTCACCACCTCTTCTTGGACGTGGTACACCTTCTATGACTTGGAATTTAAGTTGTGCCACTGAGTGTCTAGCTCTAGAAAAATGGTCGGGTAATGGGAGCCAATTTTTTTGGCATCTAATTGTGGATTTATGGCCAGCAATGCGGTCCTTAATATGCTGGGTCGTTTCTCCAACATATAAAAGGCCGCACGGGCATTTGATAAGGTAAACCACAAAATTTGAATTACAAGTAAAGAAATCCTTGATAGGAAAAGATTTACCGGTTCTTGGATGGGTAATATTATCAGAACGGATGATATTTGAACAAGCCGCACAATTGAGACATGGGAATGTACCCTGTCGACGGGGGGCTAGGACCATCTGGCGATCCCTTTGTGTTGCGCTGCCAATATCTGCCCTTACCAGCTTATCTTTAATGTTTGGTGGTCGTTTGGTGCACATGAGAACAGGTGCTTCAAATGATGGTATATTGGGGTAGGCTTTATTCAAAAGCGGCCAGTGTTTTTTTATTATTGAATAGGCTTTAGGCATCAAAGGATGGTAAAGGTGTACAAATGGTATCCTTTCTATAGGAGGCATATGAAGGCGAGGAGAAGGTGGTGTCAGAGCCCGGTTTCTTTCCTCCAGAAGTAGTCTGGATACACAAACTGGATACGTTGGCACCAAAAGGCCTTAACAGAGAAATCGATTGGCTTGTATGACTTAAACCACAATAGCAATATATACTAATGTCTTTTTGTTCCCTTACAGACCCGTTAATACCTTATTGCCCTAGGTGAGTTTACCTAACCCTCTAATATCTGCCCTTCCTCCTATTTATCAATTAATTTATTCCCTCTATTTATTTTATTTTACCATTTTTGCCCCCATATTATACCTTATTATTTTCTTTATTCTGTATCTTATATTTTATCATAGATACCACTACCAGCCGCCATAACTATTTCCACCCAAAAAATCCATAAATTATACATCACTATATGTTTACTAACTCAATAGTCAGCACTACCCTGGCCAGCTACATTTTAGCCTTTGAACACAGCCACTGCGCATGACCAGAGACAGCGCAGAGGTGACGTAACGTCACTTCCGGTTTTGTTACTCTACTTCCGGTTTAGCGCTCACAAAAAGAGCGCTTTTCAGTTCTGAAGCACACAACATCACCACAGCAAGGCGCGGGAGCGCCGCTGTATTTCCCCACACCGGGATCAGCGATCAACCAGGTAAAGTGCCTCTAGGCTATTTTCTACCAGCATTACCATCAAGCGGCATTTTTGCGGCAATGGTACTTTTTTCACTAATACATTACAACTTTGCTGCTATATTTATGGGGACAAAATGTATCTTATAGGTATAAGACAAGCCTTCTGGCTCATTAGCTAACTGGACTACAGGTATTTTTTTAAAAAAACTTATTCTTGAACATGGTAACATTTAATATTGCGGCCACTGACTATTCCAATATATTTAATCACAGCTTCACTGGGCTAATTTTCCCCTACTAAGGCTGCTAAATAAAGGTATTACCTTCCCCTTTTGCTACTCTGCATATGCCTGATGTTTGTCCTAGCTATAACATTGTTATATTCTTTACAGCCACCATATAGACTGTGGATTATTCTTTTCTATATGCACTCATCTTTATTCATATCTTGGACTGAGGTAATTATTGTTATCATATAATTTTCCTTTTCTTTTTTATTTTCTTTCTTTTCTATTTTTCTATGCTTATATGAAAACTCATATTGGTACCAGTTATCTAGACTGGATATATTTAATTCGTATTTAACCTACCTTTTTTTGTCTTGTATCCACATAACACTTGGAGAAGTTTTTATTTTTTATGGTTTTTTATGGTTATTGTCTATAGACTCTGTTCATTTATACGATTTTGTTATGTTTTGTACAATACTTATATATTTCTTTTTTACCTACAGCGAATACATGAGTAAGGCTCTGGCAGAGCCGAAACGTTGTATTGATATCGCTTCAGACCTTGTATTCCTGTTTTTGCCCAGATATTGTTAAAATAAATTTTCACATTGCAAATCTATTTTCAATGAGTGTGCGGTGAAATTTACTTATTTGATATTGGACTAATGTGTCCATTCTACCAGCACCTCAATCAATATACGGTTTGTGTGCACGCCAACCATCCCTATTGTGTACAGAACATACCACAGCTCCTGGGCAGAGGAAGAATCAAAAGACAATACTGACATTACAGCAGGAGATCACAGAGGATACATTTTGTGAGGTAAAATATTGTTTAAAAACGGTCAGTGAAATATTGAAATATTTTACCTCATAAAATGAATCCTCTGTGATCCCCTTCTGTAATGTCAGTATTGTGCTTTGCTTCCTCCCTTTCTCATGAGATGTGGCATGTGGTACCACCAGCAGTTTCCATATTGAGACACCCATCACTTGGGTGTCCCAATATGGCGGTCGGTGAATTTCCGCCGCTTGGAATTCTGGGATCAGGACACATCTGGACAGAACAGGATGTGAAGACATTACAAGGTAAGTATATATTAGATTCGTTTCACATGAGGTCAGTTTTTTTCTTTTCAGTTTTTTGTCTGTTTTTCTACCAATTTTGCCAATTTTTTTCTATGTTTTAATTTGTTTTTCTTCATTTGTTATATATGTACCATGTAAGCTAATTCATATTGATGGGTCCTTCTATGAAAATATATGTTAGGGTCTGCGGAGCGCACCAAATATATGATGTGGAGAGGTGCGTTCGCAGCCCGCGGTCCACCGTGCAGACGGAGCCTGCTACTAGTAAAATGGCGCAAGAAGCGAACTCTGTTATCCCGCAGAGTCGCCAAAATAAACGCCGTAACGAGCTGTGGCAATATGTGCGAACTCTGTTAATCCACAGAGCTTCTAGAAGGAGTGCCGCAGCACTATATAGCGATGTGTGCGAACTCACTTAACACAACTGAGTCGCAAAATAAACACGCTAGGGCGCTGTCTAGCATTGAAAGCGAACCCTGTTACATCACAGAGCCACTGAGACAAACTTCTGTGTCCTGTCAGGCATCCAGGTACACAGTTAACTGCTAAGCGAACATAGAACGTGATCATGCGCTAAAGTCCTCGCGGGAGTCACCCGCAATCTATGGCGTCTGAATGCCAGGCCCTGAATACGGCAATCAAACTCCTCACCGGTTATGCCGGTAATCTAGGGCATCTAGGACACAGACCATGACCAGCTAGCATACCAAACTCCTCACCGATTAAGTCGGTATTCTAGGGGCTTATTTCAGACGGGCCCTAACCACACACACGCATGACCACACTGGCGCAAAGCATATAAAGATTGACACTAGCGCATGGCAGCCCAGCCATGCCACCCTTTTATAGTAACAGCTACAGGACCTGCCAGAAACAAGGACCAATGAAACTGTTCCAGAACACCACTAGTCACAGGACCTTCCTGGCGGACCAATAGGAGCTGCTGCAGTACCTGAGCATGTGACCCCTGATCTCCAATGAGAGGTCTCACCTTGGGCATGCTCAGAAGGGGAAAACAAGGACTTTGTCCTAAAGACGTCTGCTCGCCGCTAACCAGTACTGGCCACAATAGCAGAGCCTGGAGATGCAGCAGTAATCCTCTGCACAATGTTAGACTGGGCAAGACGTCGGGGCCGATGTCTAAGCTGAGCAGAATCCACTGCGGCTGGAGACAAATGGGAGATCGCAGCCGGGATGGCTTGAGATTCCCCTTGTGCAGAAGCAGGAACTTGACTCCTAACAAATATATATAAAACAAGTGGATTTAGATCAATTGTATATGATTAAATTGATTATGAATTTATACCCTATTACTATTATATTTATGATATATCAAACAATATTCACAAAATAATAATAAATAAGAAAAAAATGGAAAATTTCATTAAGTATTCATCAACATTATATTAAAAATGCCTTTGGAACCTATGTAATTGCTTTATTGATCCACTGTACTGTGGCGTAACTGGAAACTCATGGGCCCTGATGCGAAAGCTCCAACGGGGCCCCCAAATATTTTAAATCTTTAATAGCAATAGTCTTTTTCTATAGGCCAAAGGGACTTTTAGTGCCCCCTATGCTCCACGGCCCGTATGCGATTGCAACCCCTGCACCTGTTGTAGTTACACCCCTGCCACTGTATATCTGATATATTTGCATTGCATTATTAGATGTGTTTATGAGGGACATCAATAACACTAATAATTGTTTTTTGCTAACTGTTTTTGTATATATAAAAATATGTTTACATATTTGTCCTGTTTTTTCAGCTCTACTAAATTTTTGTATTGATCTTATAAACATTATATGTAAATTGTATCTAATATATTAGTGCCTTCATACCTGAAGCATATGATGTCATTTCTTTGAATATGACCCTATATAAGTAAAGTCTTGTATTTTTACTGCACTGTTGAAAAATTCCTGGGATGGGCTGAAACTTCTAATTGGATTTGTGCATTGAAATAAAAAAGCAATAATCCAACACGTGAGTGCCGGGACCTGGCTTCCTTTATGATGCCAATGATTAAATCTGTCAAACTATCTGTCTGCCTATGTCACGATTGGCTGCAGCTGCCGAGAAGCGGCCCAGCCCATACCGCAGAGGGGGACCTGGGCCTACCCAAACTAGGGGAAGCAGAGACCGGGGTTCTGTGGCAGCTGAGCATGTGGACAAGGAAGAGACACGCAGAACTTGATTACACCGCACAACTTCAGGTATAGAGGAAGTAAAGTTTACTAAATAATAATAATAATAATCTTTATTTTTATATAGCGCTAACATATTCCGCAGCGCTTTACAGTTTGCACACATTATCGTCACTGTCCCCGATGGGGCTCACAATCTAGATTCCCTATCAGTATGTTTTTGGAGTGTGGGAGGAAACCGGAGTACCCGGAGGAAACCCACGCAAACACGGGGAGAACATACAAACTCCTTGCAGATGTTGTCCTAGGTGGGATTCGAACCCAGGACTCCAGCGCTGCAAGGCTGTAGTGCTATCCACTGAGCCACCGTGCTGCCCTAAAGTAATAAAGTAAAGTAATAAAGTAAAGACACACAGTACATAAATCAAACATGACTATGCCAGGCTCCCGATTCCACACCTCCCAGAAGGGTACCACCCAGAGGACCCCAAGGCACCAACGGATCACCACGGCACACATAGGTGGGACATCAGAACACAGGCATGACATCAGGGTACATGAGGTCATCAGGATGCAGACAGGACACATGAGGACATCAGGATCACGAACTCAGGAACACGAACTGGACCTCAAGAACATGGACACAGGAACATGGAATTAGGAACAAGGACGACATCAGGAACAAGGACCGGACATCTGGAACACGGACTGGACATCAGGAACACGGACCGGACATCAGGAACAAGGACCGTACATCAGAACACGGACTGGACATCAGGAACACGGACTGGACATCAGGAACACGGACCGGACATCAGGAACACGGACTCAGGAACATGGAATCAGGAACACGGACTAGACATCAGGAACACAGAATCAGGAACACGGACCGGACATCAGGAACACGGACTGGACATCAGGAACACGGACACAGGAACACGGACTGGATCTCAGGAACACGGACTCAGGAACATGGAATCAGGAACATGGACCGGACATCAGGAACACGGACAGGACATCAGGAACATGGAATCAGGAACACGGACTGGACATCAGGAACACGGACACAGGAACACGGATTCAGGAACATGGATCAGGAACACAGACTGGATATCAGGAACATGGACACAGGAACACGGACTGGATCTCAGGAACATCAGAACACTAGCATTGGACTTCGGACATCTGGCAAAGATCGACAGGTTCCGGACATCAGCCTGCAGACATCAAGCTCTGGACATGAGGCCGCAGTATCAGGCTCAAGACATCTGGCAACGATCGGCAGGCTCCGGGCATCAGGCAAGGAAGGATAGGATCCGGTCATCTGGAAGTGGTCCTCAGACATCGGAAATCAGGCCGTGGTCATCAGGCTCCGGGCAAGAGGCCACGGTCATCAGACTCCGGACCTAAAAAGGAACCCAAGCGGTCTGGTCCAAGCCCCACCGGGTTGAACAGGAGCCGGCTGGGGATAGCACCGAATTACAAGCTGAGCACAGAGTAGCAGAAACTCAGTAGACACACTGCGCTCCTACTTCCAAGATGAACCCAGGTTATATCACAGAAAGTCAGTTAGCAAAGAGTCACAATCACTAGGCACAGGATTCAGGACACAGAAGGACTTCCAGGAACATAACTCAGCAGACACAGTTCAGACAGAGTCAGGTACAGGACAGGTACAGGATCAAGGATTCAAGCCTGGATATACCGCCTCCAGGACAGGCGCAGGAACAGGACCAAACAGGAATCAAAGCAAGGACTTTGGTACCAAAACATAAGCAGGACAGGTGCAGGATACAGTTCAGACAGGGTCAGGTACAGGATCAAGGATTGAGGCCTGGATATACCGTCTCCAGGACAGGTGCAGGAACAGCACCAAACAGGAATCAAGGCAAGGACTTTGGTACCAAAACATAGACTTGAGAGGTGCAGGAACAAACAACACACATGGCAAGATTCAGAAGCTTTGTGCGTAGCTAAGGCCCGCCCATAGGCTGGGGACAGCATTTCAAGTACACACACTAACCCTGATAAAAGCAGGGGAGGTGGACCACGCATGCTCTTAGCAGAATCAGAAACCATTACACACAATCAGTGAAGGAACTGAGGCTCAGGGCACCTGGCAGCGGCTGCACGCCCAGACACAGGTGGAAAGTCATGCACCAGCTGCAAATGACCTCGCAACCCACGGACAGCTTCCACAGCGGCAACCAGGGACCGCACATGTGGATGGTCATGCAGCAAAGCAAAGACCTAACACCACATGAACAGCTACGCAGCAGAGCAGGGAACTGAGCAGGTTCCATACAGGTAACAGCCAACAGTATCACAGCTCAATTAGGGGGAAAGGAGCAAAGGGTTAAAGCAAAGACATGCATTGTCACGCCGACAACCAAGTACAGACAGAACAGCGTGACAGCCTACCTGTCCAATGACTGTTGTCTACACCATTCTGCTGCTACTACCAACGCTGATGGAACTTACTCAGCCGGGCATCTACTACTTGTCTATCATGTAATCTATACTATAATACTGTTGTTTCCAGGACTGTCGTTGCTGGCCCTAAGCTGTCAATTGTCTCCTTGTTGGCTTACCACACCAATTCTGCTTCTTCTGTAGCCTCTACAGCCACACGCTGCTTGGCTGCCACTGTGTTTCATAGTGCTAGACTGCATTCTTGCTGCTGGGGCTGCCGCTCCTAGCTCAAAACTTCCAAATATCCCCTTGCCTGCCCCATTTTAACTCTCTATCATGCTGATCCTGACACAGCCACTGTACTGGCATACCAGTCACACATCTTTTGGCTCCCCACTGTAGTTCAGAGTGCTAAACAGTATTACTGATGATGGGAAACATATTCTCATGTTTTTGTAAAAAAACAGCTATTAAATTAGGGCAAACTTTTTTAAAGCTTTGGCAACAACAGTCCATAACTTCTTCATTTTCAAAACTGTACTTTTATTTTCTCTCCAAAAAAGGTATAATTTTTGTATGGCTTGATAAAAAGCTTTTGTAATTGCCTAATCATTTTGTGATTAGTAAATCAGTTGTGAAACCCAAAAAAAAGGAATTATTTTTTGTCACTGTTTGTTGAGAGACCATTACTTCTTCCCATTCAGAACAGTAGACCTGTTTTGTCTCCCTAAGTAAAGAGATGATTTTTAGGCCGCCTTATGAAAAAGCTATCCATTCTTCAATGTGAAAAGTGCAAAGTTCTTTATTCTCTCAGAACATGGATATTTGTTGTACTCAACTATTTGAAAATGCCAAGGATTTTTCTGTCTCCACAGCCTCTCTATAAACAACATCAATGCATGCATCTGCCTTTAGAAAAATAGGATCATTTTTAGACCATTTATACAATTTAGTGTAAAAATTAGGCTATTAAAGTATGTTTTAAAAATACTATTGATTACCTCTGATTTCCTTCCATTGTACCCAAGTCAGATAGGTTGCATATTAAAAGGGCTGTGTTTGCATTACAGAGTTCAAAACATGGTCATTTGACTCCAAGGGGAACTGACAGTGTTCTGCAAAAAATTTCCATGCAATTAGATGTGTCTTAATTATGCAATTTATTGCATCTTTTTCTTTTGCAATTAATTTAAAAAAATAAAAACAGAAAAGTTTAGGGTTTTAGAATTGTTTTAGTAACCAAATTTAACAATTGTACGTGCCACATTAATACAGCTTGCTGTTGCTGCAAATTACTTTCCGTATGTGTGATTACCTAATTTCATAGTATTCTGGGAATCCTTAATACCTTGCTATTTTTTGATGAAGAGGTGATAACTTAAAAAAGGTTAAGGTAGTGCAATTGGATTGGTAGTATATTTCAACAACTGAGTTTGACACAGCAATGGTGGCGGGTACCCAAATTACTTATTAACAAACGACATAGCATTTTGGTTTTCTTTTTGGATCATTGGGGATATACTATAAGTGTTTTAGAAAACAGAAATAGAAACTTGAAATCATAATATACATGGTTTACTTTTTGCATACCTGTGTGACTATTCCAATTTGGTAACCTTACCCCTCACAACAATACTGTGGCTTGTTGCTGGATTTTTAGGCTACGCTCGTACCTCCTTGTCATTGGTTAATACATGATCCATTTTTGGCAAAGGTAATTAATTTGCTTTAACAAAACATTTGAACATAAGTTATTAGAGTATAATTAAGACATTAAACAGTGCAGGTCTGTTTTAGTCATGCCGGTCGAAATTAACAAATTGTAGACATATATATGCGGCACCAATATTACTGTCATTATTATTCTTTTTGGCCATCACGTGAACCTTTTCTTGCATTTATAGGCTGATTTCCAATTTTTCAAGTGTTAGTTAGATGTGACTGGTAAGAAGTTTTTCATAAAGAACTTAAACATGTTTATGTGCAAAAATGTATGTTAATCCAAAATATAGTGAGTCGCACATTGGTACCAGGGCTATGGGGTACTCGGCACCGAGCCCATGGAGGTCTATGGGGGATGTCACTGGCAGCAGAGCTCGGTCCGTGGCCCTGGGCGCTCATACAATGGGGGATATATTTACAGGGGATTGTAGTAATAGTTGTTTGTGACGCCACCTGTGGTTTCTGATCAGATAGATCAGCGCTGCAGGGTTAATCTTCTGAGGGTATGTTATTAGGCAGCTAGATGTTAAGTCCCCCACAGGTGGGACTGTTCCCTCAAAGTCAATGATGTTGCAGATAATAAGTCAGTCACACACAATTCAGTCTCTTTCCATACCTTTACTGATGTTGTTGGCAGGTATGTCCCGGGAAGCTGGTCAGGTTGGAGAATGCACATTCAGGTAATCGCTGAGCAGGTTTAAGGCCTCCTTTACCTTTGAAATATATGTGAGTCCTAACTTGCATGAAGTCAAGTTTAACTCGTAATGCAGCAGCTACGCCCGGCCGACATTGTGGTAGAGCCTTCTCTGTCTCTGATAATCAGATGTTGGAAAGAACAAAGTCCTTCTAAGCAGTGCACTTGCTAAAAGTCCTTGTTCTCCCTGACTCCAGTTACGTATCAACACTTAGGGCTACCTTCTGCGACTTGAAGTCCAGCAAGGCCTCCGGTTTTCTATCACTAGCCGTGAAGTACTAGCAATGCTTCGGACCTCGGTGTCCGGTTAATCGAGCGAAGGTGATCTGTCACCAAAGTCACTCTTCCTTATGTTTTCCACTCGCCTGTCGCCCTGCTCTCACCCTTAACATAAGCACGGGTAGCAGTAGATGTAGTAGTCAGCTGTTCTTCCAAGCTCACTGACCTGATCTCAGTTGGCTCGTTGTTATAACTGCAGTAGTTCCCTTCCTTCTTTCCTTCAAGACTCTGTCCAGAGCAGCTCACAGGACGTTCCGTCAGACTGTATACATGCTGTAGCTCCGAGAGTCACTTTCCACGTTCCTAGGGAACACAGACAGCTTGTTCTGAGATAACGGCTTCAGATGTAGCTCTGACTAGGCTAGAGTGATTTCCTCCACTCGTACTAGCCTCCACTTCGGCTCAAGATGAACTACCTGAGCTCTGTCAGGAATCAGTCTTCTCTCCACTCCCTCCAAGACTGAACTCTGACAGGAATCCTCTCACTCTGGTGTCCTGAGGAGAACTAACTTGTACTCGCCACTGCTACCAATCCCATTGACCTTAAGTAGTCTAAGGTTCCCTCTAGTGGTAATGGTGGGAAGTGTGAAGTGTGAATGAATATCAGGTTTTGCAATTACCTTTCTGTGCACTCTCCAGGGAACATGTGTACCAAGCGCAGCTGGGCCACACATCCCCCTGGTTCCTTGTCTCTGACCCAGTTACGTAAACATTAGGCTACTTCTGCGATTGAACGTCCAGCAGGCCTCGGTTTTCTATCACTAGCCGGAAAGTACTAGCAATGCTTCGGACCTCGTTCGGTTAATCGAGCGAAGGTGATCTGCAATAAAGTCACTTTCTTGTTTTCACTCGCCTGTCCCTGCTCTCACCTTAACAAGACGGTAGCATAGATGTAGTCAGCTTCTTCAGTCACTGACCTGATCTCAGTTGGCTCGATGTTAAACTGCGATCCCCCTTTCTCAAGCTCTGTCCAGAGCCCTACGGAGTTCCTTCAGCGTTACATGTGTAGCTCGAGATCCTTTCCAGTCTAGGGAAACAGACAGCTTTTCTGAGATAAGGCTTCAGATGTGCTCTGCAGCTAGAGTGATTTTCCCTGTCTAGCTCATTCGGCAAGAGAACACTGATTGTCGGATCGTCTTCTCCCTCCCTCAGATTGAACCACAGGAATCCTCTAACTCTGGGTCCTGAGGGATACTTTACTCCCACGCTACAATCCCTTGCTTAGTGTCTAAGGTCCTCTAGTGGTATTGGGAATGTGAATGTGAATGATATCAGGTTTTGCAATTACTTTTGTGCCTCCCGGGGACTGTAACGCACTGGGCACACTCCCTGGTTAACTCAGCATCGGTGAAATGAAAGAAACTTTTTTTGTTTTGCTTAACATAAACTTTTAACATCCTTGCGGATGGTAAGGACTCTTTAACGTTACATGTATACAAGGCATTAGAAAATCAAAATTCTTTTCAATAAATATACAAGACAATATTTATGTGGAGGACCGCACCAAAACCTCCAGTGGTCGGTGGTGCGGACTTCATCCCGGACTATCTAGGCCACACCATACGGTTTTTCTCAGAGTGTAGTTATTAAAACCAAGATGGCACCAGTGCGAATATTTCAATGAATTTTGGCTGGCACAGTCCTCGCGCAGTCCTTGGTAAAACTTTCAGAATCACTTTCATAATAATACTTCAATACTATTCATTAAACTTATCTTTTACTATACCACTGGGGTATTACTTAGATTATCAAACTATGCAAACATTATCACTATAATAAAGTGCAAATTTCTTCATCAACTCTTCAAACTTTATACAGGTGCAGTAAACTGCTGGTCCAGTTCTTTTCTACAGATTGCGATTGCTTTGCGATTGCGGAGGCCTACAGGTGCCTTTGAAGTATAGGCTTGCTCAGCAGGGGTCGCTGTTGGCATAAGAGCTGGCAGGAGACAGGTGCAGCAGTGCTCAATGGATACGCTTAAGGCTTTGCGAGAGAGTAGGATGCAAGTTACGATGCGAGTAGGATGCAGTATACGATGCGGGCCGATGCAGGTGAGCGCAGTGACGCTGTTGGTGACGCACTACCTGCTGTTCGTGTCCTCTCTGACGGTGGGTCCCTCCGATCCCTACGGGGGCCATTCCGTGCGGCTTCAGCTGGCTGTACTCCGGAACGAGCAGGGCTCCTCAGCCTCCGTCCCTCGACGTTAATCGTGGAATGGATCAGTCTTTTGGGGCCGGCTCCGGTTTCCATCAGCCCTGGCTGTGGCCAGGTACACAGGTATAAGGCTTGTTCAGGGGGAGAGTATGGTCCACAGCAGCCGCTGTTCGGGCACGCCCTCTCTCGTCTGTCATCTTTCACGGCGCTGGATCATGTCCTGGACCGATTCACTCTCTAATTCCAGACATGATTTGGTCGGTGTCGCCGGGAGGCCCTCAGGAAGGCGGAGCTTTTGGGAACGGGGCATGAGTGCGCCATCTCCACACAGCGTCCTGTTTCCGCCATCTACTTCTCAGCCAGACTGTGTTTCATCTGAACAATGGTTCTCGTGGAGGGATTTGCGCTTCCTCTTTTGCATAGAGGATGAGAGGTCGGATCCTCTTGCAGGGGCAGGCTTTGTATTGTATAACATTAGAGGGGGCCCCATTGCTTTCGCGCCACAGGGGGGTACGCCCACGAAGGCAGCCCACTTCTTCCCAGCGCCTCAGGGTGCGATATGGAGAAAATGGAAAGGCACAAATCACAGAACTGCACTAGTCTTTTTGCACAAAACAGTTCAATTAGGCACACGATCACATCCATAAGTTTGTATCCTGTTCGTGAGCAAAGATGAGTCTTATTGGTACCAGGGCTATTGGTACTGGCACGAGCCCTTGGATGTCTTTCGGGATGTCACTGCAGCAGAGCTCGTTCCTGGCCCTGGGCGCTCATACAACTGGGGATATATTACAGGGGATTGTAGTAATAGTTGTTCGTGACGCCACCTGTGGCTATTCTTACAGATAGACAGCGCTGCCAGGGTATCTTCTGAGGTGATGTTATTAGGCAGCTAGATGTTAGTCCCCACAGGTGGGACCTTCTACTCGAACAGTCAATAAGATTGTTTTGCCACTGGACTATAGTCAGTCACACACAATTCAGTCTTTCCATACCTTTACTGATGTATGTTGGCAGTATGTCCCGGGAAAGTGGTCAGTTGGAGTATATGCACATTCAGGTAATCGCTGAGCAGGTTTAAGGCCTCCTTTACCTTTGAAATATATGTGAGTCCTAACTTGCATGAAGTCAAGTTTAACTCGTAATGCAGCAGCTACGCCCGGCCGACATTGTGGTAGAGCCTTCTCTGTCTCTGATAATCAGATGTTGGAAAGAACGAAGTCCTTCTAAGCAGTGCACTTGCTAAAAGTCCTTGTTCTCCCTGACTCCAGTTACGTATCAACACTTAGGGCTACCTTCTGCGACTTGAAGTCCAGCAAGGCCTCCGGTTTTCTATCACTAGCCGTGAAGTACTAGCAATGCTTCGGACCCCGGTGTCCGATTAATCGAGCGAAGGTGATCTGTCACCAAAGTCACTCTTCCTTATGTTTTCCACTCGCCTGTCGCCCTGCTCTCACCCTTAACATAAGCACGGGTAGCAGTAGATGTAGTAGTCAGCTGTTCTTCCAAGCTCACTTACCTGATCTCAGTTGGCTCGTTGTTATAACTGCAGTAGTTCCCTTCCTTCTTTCCTTCAAGACTCTGTCCAGAGCAGCTCACAGGACGTTCCGTCAGACTGTATACATGCTGTAGCTCCGAGAGTCACTTTCCACGTTCCTAGGGAACACAGGCAGCTTGTTCTGAGATAACGGCTTCAGATGTAGCTCTGACTAGGCTAGAGTGATTTCCTCCACTCGTACTAGCCTCCACTTCGGCTCAAGATGAACTACCTGAGCTCTGTCAGGAATCAGTCTTCTCTCCACTCCCTCCAAGACTGAACTCTGACAGGAATCCTCTCACTCTGGTGTCCTGAGGAGAACTAACTTGTACTCGCCACTGCTACCAATCCCACTGACCTTAAGTAGTCTAAGGTTCCCTCTAGTGGTAATGTTGGGAAGTGTGAAGTGTGAATGAATATCAGGTTTTGCAATTACCTTTCTGTGCACTCTCCAGGGAACATGTGTACCAAGCGCAGCTGGGCCACACAATAGCACTGGCAACACACATGTTACCGTTAAAGAAAAAGGTACCTCTACCAATGTAAAAATTGTGGAATCTATTAGCAGCAGTATTATCCCCATTTCTGGCAGCAACCACACCTGCAAAAGTAATGTAAAATGAATTTAGAAATCAGCAGATCGATCTGCTGATAATCACATTTTATGGACAATCATACCTTGTGCAGGTGGGATCAAAACCTGGGTCATCTGAGTACTTTGGCTCCCACTGGAGCACAGTAAATATAACAGAGTAATTTTCAATCTCTTAAATCCTTGTCTCTTGCAGAGAATAATTGCTTATGGTCAGTAGGATCATTTCCTTCTCTCTCCTGAAGATTGTGGGCTCTTATGGGCAAAAGGGTCCTCGCTGTCTCTCTCTCTCCTGTAGAGTGTAAGCTCTTATGAACAGCACAGTTCTCCCTCTTGCCTGTAATGTCTAAGCTCTTACAGTCAGCGTGGTTCTCTTTCTCCTTTCCCTCATTTGTATTTTCTGAGTATTTTGCAAGCTTTCCAATATTGAGATTCAAGAAATTTGAATTGCTGAAAATCTAACTTTTTGGGAAAATACCTAGCTGCCATTATTTATTGTACAAAAAAGCCATCCTTGTGAGGTTTGGGCAAATAATGCAAACAAATTTTTTAACACCAAAATTTATTGCGCATCAATTTTTCTATTAAAAAACTCATGTTCTTCTTATTTTGGATGAAATTAAAATTTATTGTGACATCATTTGGGTTGAGTTTTCTCAGTAGCACCCTGATCAGGATGGGAGAAAGGGCAAAATTGTTGAAAATGATCCAACCAAAATTCTTTGAACTTCATAGAATAAATTTTCTTTAAAAAAATTATGAAGTTTTTCCAAAATTGTTCAGTAATGCATGGGGCAATGGAATTAGGAAATCCAGCCACCATTATTTCTCTCAGTGGTGCACATTCCCTCCTCTTATGTGCAGATGAACATAAATCACTCTCTCGACTTGTCTTTGAGCTCCAAAGTGATCTGCACTTTAGAGACATGGAGGAAGAAATATGGGCAGGGACAATACATAGGTTTATTGGGCCACTGTGTGAATGTTTTAAGTGGCAGCAATGCACCACTGAATTCAAAACAGTGTTGACGCCGGCGTGACTAGGAGCTACATCTTTTTCCACCACCAGGTGGTAATTATTTCTCTTTTCCCACATCTCTGGAGCATACTTCATAGTCATAACCACATCTCCAAGAGCCATGTGGTACAGAACTGAATCAACACCAATGTCACTCATTTCCATCATGCAAGGTAAAGTGCTGCCAAGCGATTTTACAGCTTGAAAACCATACACATGCCAAGTTGCTGCTGTTTATCAAGTTCTAACGTGCATAATGGCTTCATCTCCATGAACCACAGCTGGAAATTTTCATGAGCATCAATGCCCAGAACTTTTTGTTTGCCTTGCGGTTGGGCAAAGTTGCTCGCTCTTCTTGCATGTCCCATGTCCTTAATTTATTTGAGAACCACTTTCTTTCAGCAATATACCCACCAGAAATGTATAATCTTTGTTCAACCAATATTACATTGCAAAGCACACCCTCCTGGCTATGGAAAAACAGAATGTTCTTGTCACACTAGTGAGTGTGGACCCACTGCGCCACTGACTGGACTTACCCTAGAGGGACGTAACTATGCAGCTAAGAAAGGAGTAAATCCAGCTTCTTAGATGAAAACAGCTTGTAGTTTATTTAAAAATTTAAAAACATGATTGCAAGAAATCCATGATTATCTAATAGGTACGCGTTTCAAAAACAGAGATGTGTTGTTTTTCAGCACTGTTACTTCCACATGTAGCAACACGATCCTGTGCTTCTGTCTGCCATTAACTGTCCAGGTGAGCTGGTTTTCTCTCTTTTTTCTAGTAACTAAGCGGCTACCTGGTCGTCACTAAAGCCTTTATGGTGAGGTTACATGTATTGTAGAACAGGGCCCAATCCGTACTCAAATATATGAAGAGCTTGACACTCAGAAATCTATATTTGAATGAAGAAGTGTTTAATAGCAATCCGCAGTAAAACATACAGTAGCATGGAAAAGTTTGGGCACCCATGGTCAAAATTACTCTCATTGTAAACAGTTAAGCAAGTTGAAGATGAAATGATCTCTAAAAGGCCTACAGTTAAAGCTGACACATTTCCTTGAATTTTAGGCAACAAAAAAAATATATATATATAAGTACAGACCAAAGTTTTGACACACCTTCTCATTCAACGATTTTTCTGTATTTTCATGACTATGAAAATTGTAGAATCACACTGAAGGCATCAAAACTATGAATTAACACATGTGGAATTATACATTACACTTTACAAAAAAGTGTGAAAAAACTGAAAATATGTCTTATATTCTAGGTTCTTCAAAGTAGCCACCTTTTGCTTTGATTATGCTTTGCACGCAGAAAAGGTGAACGGATGGACTCTACATGCCTGGTTCCCACCGTGAAGCATGGAAGAGGTGGTGTGATGGTGTGGGGGTGCTTTGCTGATGACACTGTTGGGGATTTATTCAAAATTGAAGGCATACTGAAGCAGCATGGCTACCACAGCATCTGGCAGCGGCATGCTATTCCATCCGGTTTGCGTTTAGTTGGACCATCATTTATTTTTCAACAGGACAATGCCCCAAACACACCTCCAGGCTGTGTAAGGGCTATTTGACCAAGAAGGAGAGTGTTGGGGTGCTACGCCAGATGACCTGGCCTCCACAGTCACCAGACCTGAACCCAATCGAGATGGTTTGGGGTGAGCTGGACCGCTCACCGCTTCAATTTTGAATAAATCCCCAACAGTGTCACCAGCAAAGCACCCCCACACCATCACACAACCTCCTCCTTGCTTCACGGTGGGAACCAGGCATGTAGAGTCCGGCCGTTCACATTTTCTGCTTGCAAAAGCAGTAATCAAAGCAAAAGGTGGCTACTTTGAAGAGCCTAGAATATAAGACATATTTTCAGTTGTTTCACACTTTTTTGTAAAGTGTAATGTATAATTCCACATGTGTTAATTCATAGTTTTGATGCCTTCAGTGTGATTCTACAATTTTCATAGTTATGAAAATACAGAAAAATCTTTGAATGAGAAGGTGTGTCCAAACTTTTGGTCTGTACTGTATATATATATATATATATATATATGTATATTATATATATAATATTATATATATATATTTATAATCTTTAACATTTTAAAAATTACAAAACGGAAGATGGGCTAATTCAAAAGTTTGGGTACCCTGTGTTATGAGCTTGATTGCAACAACTTTATTAAATAATGGATTGCAACCGAACCCGGGGTCCGCGATGCAGTTTTAGTCACTGCTGCCGAACACCCCTTGGGTATGAGGGTAAAACTGACAACTAAAGAATAATATTAGATCTCGCCTGGGTTACTTCACACAAGGAGAGAGTGATTTGCACAATCTCTGTTAACTTCACAGGAGATGTGCTGTAGGCTGGCATAGACGTAGCCCTGTTAAAGGCACAGAAGCCACTTGCCAGATATTAGGTTTGCACTATGTGCTGCAAGCTGGTATAGACATAGCCCTGTTGACTGCACAGAAGCTATGTGCGAGCTGCTAGGAAGTGCGTGCGACTAACGCCAGGCGTACGTGCTACCAGCCGACGTGAGACCGGACTGAGCAACTCTCTGTTCAGCTTGGCAGGCGATGCCCAGGTTACGCTCCCCGCAGTCTGCTCAGGGTGTAGAGCTAACCTATATTCGTAGCAAGACTGCACCATATTGGCTACCTGCCTGGCATAAGCTAAACCTGCCTGAAGGACCTGTGCTAATTAGCTGACCGTACTCTGGCATCGGCAGGTCCCGGAGAGCAAAGCTAGAGAGCACATGGAGCCCAGATTCTGGTACGTCCATACATGAACACTGCCTATTTTAGTATGATCTGACCGCGCCATGCCACGGACAGACAATCTAATTAAAGGCTAAGCTCCGCCCCAGCCATCTCGTCAATCGCATCACCGATGACGTCATCCGCGACCAATCAGGCGGTGCCAGGTCAGAGGATCAGCTGACGTTAACCACCATGTCACGGACATGCTTAGTGCAGGCATTTCTGGAATTAAGCTATAACAACCCTGTCTCCTTCTGTAACCTATGCTTAAAGCTACTGTGTAGCCCAGCTGCGCTTGGAGTCACATGTCCCAGGAGGATGCACTAAAGGTAACCCCCACACGTACCTGATATTCATTCACACCTTCACTATTCTCTAGAGCCACCAGAGGGAGCCCTTTTGTAGTATATATAGGGTAGTGAAGACACAGCAGTTACCTCAGATGATGAGATCTCCTCAGAACACCAGAGAACACCTCAGACGAGAGGAGAGCAGATTACCTCAGAGAGACAGTCTAGTCACCTCAGACAGAGCTGAATAGCTGGGAAAGTTGAAAGACTGTTAGTTCCCTTAGAGTGTGGAAAGTTAGCTCAAAGAAGTGTGCACAGATCAGTTAGACGGAAGGTCCTGATAGCTGCTTCAGACTGAGCGTTAGAAAGAAAGAAGGAAAGGGAAAAGCAGTGACTGAGAGAACCTGAAGACTACAGCTTGAGCTTAGTTTAATGTGTGGAGGCCAGTACGAGTGGAGAAAGATAGCCACTTCAGCCTGGTCAGAACTGAGTCAACTGAGTGTAGTTTCAGCGAGCAAGCGTGCCGACGCTTTGAGAGCGGTGAAGAGAAGGAAGAATCAGCTATCTACTGCTGGTGTGCTTATGTTGAGGGTTGGAGTAGGACGAAAGGCGAGTGGAAGATAATACGAGAGTAACGGAGGTTGAAACAGCATTGATAGCTTACCTCTACTCTGCACAACCGGACACCGGGTCCGAGCTTGCTAGCATCTACACGACTAGTAGGAGATACCGGAGACCCTGTGGGACTTCAAGTCGCAGGGGCCCACAAGTGCTGATACGTAACCGGGGTCAGGAAGACGGAGTCTAGCAGGACCCTGCATAATGAGACACTGTTCTATCCACGAGAAGGCCTCACCACAAAGTCAGCCGGGTGTAAAATTGAAGACAGAGTTAGACTTCATTTCATACAGGTCAGAAACTCACACATACAGGAGTACAGAGGCCCTACACCTACTCAGTGGGAAAACTGGACGTGCATCCTCCACCCTGCCAGCTTCCCGGGACATGCCTGCAACTACCATCAGTAAAGGTACAGAAAGAGACTTTCGTGTGTGTGTCTGCCTTATTGCTCCTGCGGCTGAATTCCCTTTCTCCGTCCTGCACCCCTACACCGCCATCTACCCTGAGGGACCCAGTCTTGCCTGTGGAAGACTTAACACCTTGCTGCCCAGTAACAACCCCTCAGTGGATCTACCCTGCAGCGCTGGTCACCCTGACCAGATACCACAGGTGGCGCCACGAACAAACTGTACATACTTTATTCCCCTGTAAATATCCCCCTTTTTAAGTGAGCGCCCAGGGCCACGGACCGAGCTGTGCTACCCGTGACATCCTCCATTGAAGTGAACGGGCTCGGTGCTGAGTACCCCACAGGCCCTGGCTGAGCGACTCACTACTATTAACAAAGACCCTGGAGACAGCTTGTACTCTCTTGTACTGGCTAGGCATTGGGATTGACGGTGAAACTAAGCAGCATCTGACCTGGATGGGGACCACTGATGCCTCAGGTCCAGGTTCAAATCCAGCTGTCGACTGATGCCCAACACCCTGCATGGTTAGCACCTAGTAGTACCCCTCTTTTAAAAGTATCACTTCTTGTAAACGCCTTTTTGTTTCCAGCTCTGTGAGATTTCTTGGTCATCTTACATGAACTGCTATTTTGAGGTCTAACCACAGATTTTCAATGATGTTCAGATCAGGAGACTGTGAAAGCCATTGCAAAACATTCAGCTTGCACCTTTTGAGGTAGTCTACTGTGGATTTAGAAGTGTGTTTAGGATCATTATCCATTTGTAGAAGCCATTCTCTTTCTTTTCAACTTCAGCTTTTTTACAAATGATGTTATGTTTGCATCAAGATTTTGTTGAAATTTCATTGAATCTCTTCTTCTCTCTACCCATGAAATATTCCCAATGCTATTGGCTGCAACACAACCGCAAAGCATGACTGATCCACCCCATGCTTAATGGATGGCAAGATGTTTGTTTCCTGAAATTCTGTTATATTTTGGCAAATGAGGCTTGCTAGTGTTTACTTACAGGGAACCAGTCAGTTAATACATGCTGTCTAAACTGTGGGGAGCATGTATCAGCAACTGACTACGATCACAGCCATGTATGTATGACTCTGAAACGCTGCGGTGTTTCAGAGAAAACCATCCTTTTTATAACATACTTTTAATAGCTGCCAGGGACTGAGCCGCGTGTACAGGAGGGCACACAGAGATTTCTCCTTGCCCACTGATAGCGACTGACAAGCCTTTGCTTGCGTGCATGTATAGCCCAAAGCTTGTCAGTCACTGTTAGCAGATGAGGAGGAGCCACATGGGACTCGCATGTATGACTGGCCAATAGAGTTGAGCGAAACAGGTCAGTCAGATTCATAAGTCGCCGACTTTCGCTAAAGTCGAGTTTCACCGAGCGAAACCTGACCATAGCGTGAAGTCGGCCATGCGGTCGTCGACCCGAGTGCCAAAGTCGGTTTTCCCATAATGCTTGCAGGTGCCTTTTTTCAACCAATGAGCATGGACGTACACTGTGGGCAATGAGATGACATGGGCAGCGTCCACCACCATCTTAGAGAAGGGCATTGCAGTGATTGGCTTGCTTTGGGGGCGTCATAGTGGCTATAAAAGCCCTGACCGCCGACCACCAGTTTACTTCTGCCGATCTTAACAGTAGGGAGAGGTTGCTGACGCTGTTTATCAGTAGGTAGAGAGTTAGGGCAGAAAAGAGAACTTCTTCTGCACTTGTGCTGATAGCAATTGTGCTGTACAGTTAGTGTGCAGTGACAGGGGAGGATTTTCTTGTGTGCAGCAGCACTGGTTATTAGGCTGCCTGCCAGTGACAAGGGAGGATTTTCTTGTGTGCAGCAGAGCTGGTTAATAGGCTGCCTGCTAGCTGTATTGCTGTGTGTACACTGCTGTGCAGACTGCTTTAAACACAGCACTAATACTTTTATTCTTTTTTTCTGCACAGTTAACGAGCGTTCATTTATTCCCACACTGTATAGAGCTGTACGCTCCTCACACACTACCATGTACCGGCTAGAATCACGGACAAATACATGCTGACTATCTGTGTGTGACTCCGGAAATATATACGGAGATTTCAATTTTCCCCTACACTATATACACCTGGTATCTTCTGACACAGTACCTTTTTATGCCTTTTGTATTACGGTCAAATCCATACTGAGAGAGAGTCTGTCTGTGACTCCGGAAATATATAAGGAGATTTACAATTTTCCCTATACTATATACAAATGGTATCTTCAGATACAGTACCCTTTTTCTGCTTTTTATATACTGGTCTAATCCATACTGAGCCTGAGAGCATCTGTCTGTGACTCCGGAAATATATATGGAGATTGAAATTTTCCCCTATAATATATACACCTGGTATCTTCGGATACAGTACCCTTTTTCTGCTTTCTATATTCTGGTCTAATCCATACTGAGCCTGAGAGCGTCTGTCTGTGACTCTGGACATATATACGGAGATTGAAATTTTCCCCTATACTATATACACCTGGCATCTTGTGATACAGTATCCTTTTTCTGCTTTTTTTTTATATTCTGGTCTAATCCATACTGAGCCTGAGAGCGTCTGTGTGTGACTCCGCAAATATATGCGGAGATTTACAATGTTCCCCTATACTATATACACCTGGTATCTTGTGATACAATACCCTTTTCTGCTTTTTATATTCTGGTCTAATCCATACTGAGCCTGGGAGTATCTGTCTGTGACTCCGGAAATATACACGGAGATTGAAAGTTTCCCCTATACTATATACACCTGGTATCTTGTGATACATTACCCTTTTTCTGCTTTTTATACTCTGGTCTAATCCATACTGAGCCTGAGAGCGTCTGTCTGTGACTCCGGAAATATATACAGAGATTTACAATTTTCCCCTATACGATATACACCTGGTATCTTCAGATACAGTACCCCTTTTCTGCTTTTTATATTCTGGTCTAATACATACTGAGCCTGAGAGCATCTGTCTGTGACTCAGGAAATAAATATGGAGATTGAAATTTTCCCCTATACTATATACACCTGGTATCTTGTGATACAGTACCATTTTTGTGCTTTTTGTATTCTGGTCTAATCCATACTGAGCCTGAGAGAGTCTGTGTGTGACTCCGCAAATATGTACGGAGTTTTACAATTTTCCCCTATACTATATACACCTGGTATCTTGTGATACAATACCCTTTTTCTGCTTTTTATATTCTGGTCTAATGCATACTGAGCCTGAGAGCGTCTGTCTGTGACTCCGGAAATAGATACGGAGATTTACAATTTTCCCCTATGCTATATATACCTGGTATCTTCAGACACAGTACCCTTTTTCTGCTTTTTATATTCTGGTCTAATCCATACTGAGCCTGAGAGCGTCTGTGTGTGACTTCGCAA